>OZ019948.1:8475053-9081067 GCA_963970385.1 Theonella swinhoei | reverse complement strand
TCTCCCTCCCTCTCCCCCCCTCTCTCTCTCCCTTCCTTTCTCTCTCTCTCTCGCTCTCCCCCCTTCCTCGGTAGCCTTTGGTGTCAGCCACTCCTTCCCTCATTCACTTACAAGACGAGCATCATCATCTACCCAACATATCCATATCCATGTCTACGCCAAAGAAACGGAAGAGTATGTTGTTTGTTAGGATTTGAAACTTTGTTAATGAATAAGTTCTCCTGCAGCAACCTGGCATGGTCTTCTCAAGTATGTTGGAGATGTCCCTGAAGACATTAAGTAAGTTAGATATCCCATCCTGCACGATGCTACTTACAATCTTTTTGTAGCCTGGAATCACTCCTTGCTGTAGTGGATGCTGATGGGTTTGTGATAATTGGTGAGCTAGGCCAGCGTGCTATACTCAAGGAGATACTTGTTGGACGAGATGACCTTATCGAACGACTGCTTACATCAGTAGAGCAGGTAAGTGTACATGAATTCATAAACATGGATATTTGATGTTGCTCTGAATACTCCTGTTCCTTAACAGGCCAATCGAACTCCACAGACACAAGTTGAGAGATTGTTATCATATACATTGGTACCATCTGCACCTCAAAATATGGACGAGACCACTCTCTTGTGCATCACTGAAACTATACTCGACAAACAATTTCGATTCGAAAGAGATCGTACAGAGTTGATAGCTTCATTAGGAGAGCCTTCTCTGGCTCTGGAATCCATCAGTATACCAGAGGTATATACCGACGGATTACTTACTTTCTACCAGCAGCAGGAGAAAACAGCGATCAGTCTAAGGATAAAGGAGGCTTCTGGTGTCCCATTATTGGGTGCCTTCCTTGCTTGTCTCGTTGATATACTGAATGGATAAAAAAAGAAAGAACCAGTATCTAGATACCAGTATGAACTAGAGTTCACAGTGATGAAGGCCTCAGGGACTCCTGGAAAGTATCCCGCCACCGATGGAGCAGTTGTTGTAGTTGTCTCCATCATCATACATCATACATGGTTGGTATGTTTCTGGCTATATATGCATGGATGGATACACACATCGAACCTCATCCAACGCAAACCACCCCGAACTCATGCGACAAACAGTTTGGAAGAGTCGAACCACACCGAACTCTCGCAAGGTACACTTTGCTTATGCTGTACAGTAGTTCGAAGAGGACACTTCTGAGTACTTTGCGAGAGTTCGATGTGGTTCGACTCGCACCACTGTACAGTATAAGCAGAGTAGGGTGTGGTTTGAAGAAGGTCGAAGAGGTTCGGAAGAGTCGAACCACACTGAACTCTCGCAAGGTACACTTTGCTTATGCTGTACAGTAGTTCGAAGAGGACACTTCTGAGTACTTTGCGAGAGTTCGATGTGGTTCGACTCTTCCGAACATCTTCCAACTTCGAACCACCCCGAACTAGTCACTCTACACACCTTGCTATCTCTGTGGTGTGGTTCATGTAGGTTCGGTGAGGGATTAGGTTCGATGAGGTTCAATGTGCATGAACCAACCGAACTAGTGCATAAGCACCTGTGGTTTGAGTAGGTTCGATGAACCTCATCGAACCTACACCACTAGTTCATGATAGTTCGAGTACATCGAACCTCATCGAACCTCTACACGAACTACACTAGCACAGAGATAAGGTGTACGTTGGTCAGACGGGGAGGTCCTTAGAGTGCAGATTAAAAGAACACAAAAGAGCTGTGAAGTGTGGAAATGTGGATGCCTCTGCAATGGCTGAGCATGTGTGGAATGAAGGCCATCAAGTTGACTGGGAAGCAGCAGTTCTGGATACATGCAAGTATTTGTACCCCAGATGTCTGTTGGAGTCATGGCACATACATAAAACATCACACCATCAACAGAGAACGTGGTGCCTTACCGTCAGTTTATTGTTCACTATTAACATAATTCTGTTCTGTGTTACCCAGTATTCTTCTGTATACCTAACCACAATATATAGTAGTGCCTAACTGACAGTTATGTTAACTCTTTCTTGTTGCCATATGTTTTACTGTAAACCCCCTTGTACTGTTGCATACTTTATATATATTGTCTTTGGTTAGTTATGCTTGTCAGTCTCTAGAATGCTGTCTCCATCATTACTGTTTATAGTTTTTGGTTTCCTTGTCATTTTGCATTCCCTGATGATGATACTCGTATGAGTATTGAAACGTTGGAATTTAAGTCAATTCTGGGCTAGAGTTATCAAAAATAATACGTTAGCTATGCATATTCCTAGCCACTCAGGTCTATATAAAGATACTTTTGTTTTGTTTTTATAAATGTGTCTTATGGATATGGAGCAGTGGATTTAAAGGTCAATGCGCGCAATTATTTGCTTCCCTCGCGGGTGGTACGAGGAGTGCGTGCGTGTCCGTGATGGCCTACTTGGGTTGGTGCATTCGAACTCTTCGAAGAATTCTTGGGGACCTTGCTGTCCACAATGATGGAAGACAGATTGAAATGGACGCAGCTGATGCCTATCAAGTTCAGCTTGAACGAGTCTACTGTGAGCTAATATGTATTGAAGCTATAGGCCATTTGAACTACCAAGCCTCAAGTGGGATAGAGCATGTCCGTAGCGCATTAGCTATTGTGAGAGACATACAGGAGAGTCGAGAACGGCAAATGGAGACAGGTTACCATGCACCACTAATGGAGCAGGAGAGAACCGGTCGACCCAGATTCCACATTCCATGGAATCAATTGGCACATTTGCTAGAGACACGATTTACTGTTCCCCAGATCTCTGACATCTTGCAGGTGTCTGTTAGGACAGTAAGACAGAGAATGACACAGTATAACCTCAGTGTTCACTCTTTGTACTCCGCTCTGAGTGACCAAGAGTGGGTGGTCCGAGATATTCAGAGTCAATTTCTGTCTTGTGGCATCCGCCAAATGCAGGGACACCTGGTATAAGAGTCCAGCAGCATCGAGTAAGGGAAATTCAACAGCAAGTTGACCCTGTTGGTTCTGTTTTACGCCAACTGAGAACTATCAATCATCGTCAGTACCAAGTCAGTGGCCCTGGTGCCCTTTGGCACATTGATGACAACCACAAATTGATAATGTAAGGGTAAGCAAGTTGATGCAATCGCTCAAGCCCATACTGGTTTAGTTGTTTGTTCCAAAGAATTAGTGTCAAGCAAGGTTCATTAAAATTTAGCGAAGCACCACCAAAACCCAAAGGAGGGACACCATCTGCTCCGGTAAAGAAACCAGACATCTTGACTTCCACTTGATCACCTGCAGATTCAAACTCAAACTATAGGAACCACAATTCGTACTTTCCACCTCATTCAGAAATGAACGGAAAAAAAATATGTATCTTGCTCCTTTAATGATGAACTGCCAGGATCTGAGAAAACTTTCTGCTTGAACAGGTTGATTATAAAATCTAAGGACAAAGGTGCACGATTATAACATGTTTTGATGTAAAACGTGTTGATAACCTGCATCCAGTACTGCTGAATTCAACCTAACAAACATACAATAAAATAGATGTGGGTATTCCTTTATGGCATGCAGTACACCAGCCTCATGAAGTCCTTCAGAAAAATTGTCAATTTCGGATTTGATTCGCAGTATAGTGGAGTGCAAAGCTACACTCTGTATGATCAACATCACTAATCTTCAGTTTTGCCAATGGCTTATTGAAACCACATGTTAATATATCATCACAGCAATCCACTGCATACGTCATCATCAGGGGTGTAGCCATGATTTGAATAATGGGGGTGCTCGGAGCTTAACTGTGTGAAGTGCGCCGAAAATTTTATTTAGACATGCCCCCATTTTCAGTGATCACTCTTTGTAGCGCGCTATGTGGTCAGTCTAAGCAGTAACTATATGTGTACTATAGTGCTGTAGCAAGTGACACTGTAGAGTCTCTGAGTTAAATTAGCTACTGGGGCTCATCTCAAGCTAGAGGGTGTTCGTCCGAACCTGCTAGCCTATTTATGTCGGCGTCTGTATATATGCAATTGCAAAAAACGAGCACTAGCATTTAAGGTAAGTATTTTACAGTTCTAACTGTTTATGTTTGTCATGCTTGTCAGGCCAAGCAATGAGTCTAAGATAGTCACTGGGCCCAATTTGAAATTACAAAGGGGGGGGGGCTCAAGCCCCCTGAGCCCAATGCTAGCTACGCCCCTGATCGTCTGAGGTAGCACCGTTGAGCTGTCAAAATATATACATAGATGGGCGCTCCTCCCACTCTCCCACTCCCAATTATGTACACAGGAGTACACATTTACCTTTTGTAGAAGCATAATTATATATGTGCACTTACCTGTATCAACACAGTCCTTAGATTTGCATCAGGTATTTCCGCAATTGTGGGCTGAATAGTACACACATCCTTTCCACAGATGTAGTCATACAGAAAAAGGGTAACCCCGAGCCACCTTGTACAGGAGACATCCCAACTGGGATACCGATACGCTTCAAATCACCAGAATGTGATTCAAAAGTGGAATATCACAGTTGGATAGAGGTAAAAGCAGGTTAATTGTGAAAGCTATGCATTCATGCTTAGCTGTGCAAAATGGATAAGGGTTACACTTAAGATCCCTTCATGCTCAATAAATTGCCACATACACGGGCATTCAGGAGGGATGGGAAAAGGGTGCTAGCTGCCTGGTTATACACTGCATATTTGCTTACCCCTACTCCCTGTGAGTCATATATGTGAGCTATTATTTCCTTCACAGAGAGCAAATACAGCATGACCCAAAAGCCGCCACAATTCCCTTGTTACTCCACCTGTGTCTCTACCAGACTCACCAATAAACCACGTCTGCAGAACAATAGTGTAAGGAGATATTTATCATGGGAAATTTGACCAAGCAGTACTAGTTCACACACATAGGCTTAGCTACACTTGCTTATGTATAGTGTTCAGTTTAGATGGCTTACTGTGATTCGCTTGAGAGGATGGAAAGATGCTGGCTTTGTCTCCAATAGTAAATCATCTAGGACATGCCTCCGACGAACTTGAAACTCATAGAATTCGTCTTTTAGAAATTGGTGCAGGTATATACTTCCAATCTGCCAATTATAACAGAAATATGTTGGAAGCTCAATGTAATGGGCCAGAAATATCCTGTCTAATGCTGAATTTAGGTAAGCCACACCTAAAGGAGTTGTTTGCTTCTGCACAAAAAATTACGTGTGAATTTATCTCGGTAGCACTTTCTAATTTAACATCAGGAAAATCACAGCCATCCAGGTCACTGTCACCGATTTCCTCCTCAATCACCACCACATATGAACTAGCTTCACTATTCTTGAGTATTATTCCCCAAGACTAAACTAACTTATTACAACTGTCCACATGGCTCTACTTTAGGTAATTCCATTCAAGGCAAACTTCTCTGGGGCTGATCTGTTATCATAGCAATAGTAAACAGTGTGAAAGAGCCATTATCCCTCCCCATTGCACACAAGAGCAATATGTGCATAGAACGTACAGATGAAGCAAATGAAAAATATCTCTGGATGGGACGGATGTAAACCTTCCCTTGTCCAACATCTTTTAGGAAAGATGCAGTGTATCCACCTGCAGGAGAAGGGATAACTTCCAGGACGCGAGATTGATTTGCCTTTAATAATTCATATCCACCACCATCCTTTAGCTGAGGAAATGCCTCCATCAAGGAAAAGTGAAGGTCATCATTGTCTCCATGCTGAAACATCGAGATATTTCTGACTCCTAGCCCTAAATAGGAGCAAAAACAAATTAAATGCCTATCTAAGGTCAGGCTGGGCTAGTGGGGAAGTTAGCCCATTATCAGAAAGAGGTGTTTAATGACTTATTACATAATTTCACCCACAGAGGTCAGGGAAGGAGGTCTATATATCTCATCCAAAGAGGTCAGGGTCGCCCTTTCCATAGCAGTTGGAGTTTCTTACGGTTAGTCTTGGCCAGACAATACTGATATGCCCCTCTCACCTTAGCTCCATCTCCACGAGGTGACCTGGAGATCCTGGCCTACTGCCTATTGCAGTGGTCAGCAGGCAGTCTGCCAATAAAATCATGGTTCCACATTTCCAGGCACTTTTTCTTGGTCTTGCAACTACTCAACCTCGAACCGCTACTCCTTTTTGAGAAATTAAACAGGCAATTTCTCTCAGCCAATGCTGGATGTGGAGGTATAGAGACATCTGGACTCCACACATGGTAGTTGCACAACACTAACACTTTGACTGCTGCACTCAGGCTGACTTCTTCCACTGCGCTCAGGCACTGCCTGGGTGAGCAGCTCCCTTACCCGTGATATTTCAGACATCAAGATTGTAAGAACATGTTAGCGACAAGGGCAGGCGTTATGCGCATGCGCTTTTATCTGTCGGTGGGCACAATATGGAATAGTATACATGGATGGAAAGTTCAGACCTTAACGTAATTATGCATAATCTTTACATAATGCACACATAATCAGTCGTTTCGCCAATTCGAAAATCACGTGAATTTATTTGCAGAATTACGTCATGCGGAAGTGTAGAATGGCCGTCTGTCAGGAGTTTGTACATTGCTCAAGTACGTTCACCTATTGGCTGAACGCGGCCACCAATGAAGGCAGGAAGCAACATATAGGTGGGTAAGAGTCTATTCCAGGAGACCAGTCTACTTACAGTGGGAGATGCAACAGCAGGCGCAACTGCTCGGTATCCATTTTGCTGACTTGACGTTGCTGAAATGTTATGGTCACTGTTTATCCAAGCGCCATCGCTACATGCCAGGTAGGAACAAGTTGATTTTTGGATATGATATGAATTATTTAGTCTTTAATAAGAGGCTGAAGTTTGGTAGACGTTTGACGTGCACAAAAAATATTCGGACGGTATTTGTAGAGGTGATTTCGTGGTGACAGTTTCATTAGCTTGTATACGACTGTATTAAACAATAATGTGTAATGTATGATGAACTGTAACACATATTTAGTCATCTTTAGTCCCTCCATTCCAGTTGTGGCCCTTCTCTTCTGGGCAGTGGTGGCCTAGAATACCTGAGTGGTGACAAGCAAGGTGAGAGATCTTATGCCTGCTGCACGTTTTCTCTCTGATACCCAGAGAAGCACAGATCTACCTGCAATGTCACATTCAGCAGGTCCACATTCAACATGTCTGCTTTCACTGTACACAACACTTGTTTGTATTGTGGCAGTATACTCTCTATGTGTTGAAATAGGAATGTGTACATGTGTAGATTCCAACTCATTGTTTACACATGTATTTAAATACATCTGGAAGGACAACTGACATTTAGGCTGGACAGCTTGATCTGAGGTCCAATGCCAGCTACTTGTTTGTGTGCCACAGAATACACGTGCATAACTGTGCTGAAAGTCAATGTTATTGTTGGGATTGATTTCACATTCCTACTCTGCAGGGCCTCTTCTCGCACTCCTTTACTCTCTCTACTGGATACGTCTAGCTGACATATCTGCCAATGAACACACCCTTAGCCTGCGCTCTCATCAACTGTGTTCAACCTCCATAGTTTTTATTCGTGTCTGGACATGTTCGTGTCTCAGTGAAGAACCACACAATCTGTTGTTGTGACTGTAGGGTTGTAAACTATTAAGTAATGATGCTCACACATTCTCACAAGTGTGCCTCCTATTTGCTCACTGGTAGCAATTTTGTCTTCACATAGTACTGTATCAGTGCATATATGGATGCAACAATATGTTTTTCTACCGTTTTCTCACTGGTATGGTTTGCCAGTAACTTACGAATGTCGTCCTGACATAGTCGACACACTAGGCTGTCTTGTGTGAGGTGGAGCTGCGCGTAGGCTAGTTCCTAGGCCTGAGCATTCTTCCATGATTGTGAAACTGAAATCTGAGTGTGTGGGGCACTGCAGAGTGTGTACATGTCCTCTCCCACTGAGAATATAAATATCAGCTGGTGTAGACTCTTTACCATGAACTATTTATTGTGGGCATTATGTAAGCAATTTGCATTTGTAGAAGAGCCATATCAGCAGATGATGTGGAGGGATTGACAGCATGGCAGGAGGAAGGTGTTGACCTAGCACAGGTTACTTACCTTGACCTTGGCTCTTGATTTCTAGTCTACGTGTTACTATTTTTGCCGTAACTTTGACCTCCAATATTTCGGCATATACATGATGGAACACATTCATTTTTGTAGGAGAGCTAGCCCTACCCATGATATTTCTGTAGGTCAAATCCCAAAATACAACTCTTGGCACAAAATATTTTCGGACGGCTTTTGTGAACCTACTTCGAATCGCACCGTGCCCGTGTAGCGCCTCCCTGCCAGTGTTTACAGCAGCACTGCTCATTCATTTTTGGTATACGGGCAGTCCTGCAGTGTGGATGCATGATTTGGTAGGTGTATGTCAGGTAGTTAAGGAGTTATGATGTGAAGAAAAATATATGAATAATTAATGAGCACATTGATCGTGTCCTTAGGCTCCACTTCCGGTGCAAATAAAATTGTACGTGGTTCAATGGACTTCCGTTTATTTGGCGAAACGACTGTAATGGGAAATGCACATAATGGAAATTACGCCAATCATAATACACACATAATGGAAATTACACCAATTCATACTGCACACATAATGGAAACTGTATGAATGCATGGTGGATAGTATGATGGATTATGCATATGAGGAAAAGTGGGCTCTACCGGGCTTGAACGTTCCAGTGACCTTAAGTTAGTACCTCAATGTTCTGCCAACTGAGCTAAGAGCCCAGCTGACAGAGATAGCCACTGGTCTCCCTCTTTGAGCCACTTCTCCTCCTGAGTGGGTTGAGAGAGAAGCCTATAACCTGCACAACCAAGCTCCACCCAACCCAACAAGGTGCATTGTTGCAAGGGAGGCAGGGATCTCCATAACATGAGATACAGGCTTTTTGTAAGCAAGCATAATGTAGAGATATTATATAGAAACTCTCTCATGATAAATTAGAAACTGTATGAATGCATGGTGGATAGTATGATGGATTATGCATAGGAGGAAAAGTGGGCTCTACCGGGCTTGAACCAGTGACCTTGAGTTAGTACCTCAATGCTCTGCCAACTGAGCTATGAGCCCAGCTGACAGAGATAGCCACTGGTCTCCCTTTTTGAGCCACTTCTCCTGGGTGCATAATCCATCATACTATCCACCATGCATTCATACAGTTTCTATATAATAATATCTATACATCATGCACACATAATGGAAATTACACCAATCATTATTCTACATAATGGAAATTATAATTGGGAAATGCACATAATGGAAATTACACCAATCATTATGCTACATAATGGAAATTATAATGCCTACATAATGGGAAATGCACATAATGGAAATTACACCATTATAATACACACAAAATGGGAATGTGCATTTTGGCACTTTCCACCCCTCATACATTGATGACCTGTGTCAGTTTTGTAGCAGTAGTGTAGCAGCCGGGAGAGAGTGAGTTAACTCACACATAAAAAGCCAGCATTCGAGAGAGCAAATGATACCGTTATTTCTAATTAACCGTCTCGCGCCCATGTGCACGACGGTATGCAGCTTACGGTGGCTGCTGACTAGTGCATTTTCGGACTGGAAGGGCACTGTATTAAATTTACAGGATCAGTTTTTGTAGAAGAAATGTACATGTCACCTTTCCAGTTATGGAACAGACCTGTGTATGGAAATTCGCTGTAAATTTTCAGTACAATATAAGGCACAATTTCCTTTCTCTGATCAGGTGAAATTCTCTTGACAGTTTCACGAAAATCTCTAGCAGTGACATTTTCTCCCAGTTATTTTCAGAGCACTGGTACTGAAGTGTTTTTTTTACCAGAATAAATGAGTACCACTGTGACCAGTACTACCAAGTTCAGAAGGGACATTTAGAATTTATTCTGTGGTTAGGGCTTTTTTTCCCCCCAACATGTACAATGTGCTATCACAGATGCAAAAGTTTTGCTAAGAGATACCACAATCAAACAGTCAAAGTTCATACCTCTCTCACAGCTCCGCATAGTGTATTATCTTGTTCATATCTCTAACTTGATATCTCTCTTACAGTTCCACAGTGTATTATCTTGTCCATATCTATAAGTGCTTAATAGGAAATCCTTCACATATGAACAGAATTAGTTCCACTGTCAGCTTTCCATGGCCCTCTTGTCCACCGAGTAGTTTGTAGACTAGACCCAACTTCAACCCTTCTTGCTGTATGTTCAGAGACCATTGGGGGACAGACCCTGGCTGCGGGTTGTTCTGAGCAAATAGGTCCATAAGGACTTTTTTTCGAATTCTGACTGGAGAAGATGCTGAAGTATGCAAGTGGAGTATCCCATCACTCCTGTTTGTCTGTCATGAACTACCCCATTATCTTCAATACTGAGCTGTGAGTGCCTGACCAGCTGATTAGATATATAGTCAGCCAATGCTTCTAAGCTAGCACCCGGCGTCGCCCCTGAAGAGAAAAGGAATTTGAACATTCAAATCAAAATGACGCATCACCTCACACAAATTCAACATCACTCGAGTGAACCACCAGAGAATTCTGTATATACACAACCCTACCTTTTTGCACTAGTGCCCCTGATAAAGCTAGGGCGGCATGGGTATTATTGGGACAAAGGGTATACATCAGCCCTAGGTCTCCTGTCTCATCTTCACACTCTAGGTGTAAAATCAAAGCAAGAGACCACATTGTGAACCCACCAATAGTAAATATACAAACCAACACAGTAGTCCCCCATTTGAGAGACCCCTCCCATCAGAGACCACCTCCAGTTATAGACCAGGTGCCATACAGTGTTGTCACGCCAGCGTGCAAACTTCCAGAAATTTACTTACCAATGATGTAAGCACTAAGTACACGTTTCTGTTGTCATATTGAACTAATGAAAGTGAGCGTTCAATGGCCCCAATTTTATTAGTAATGCTAAATTAGAAGCACATGCAAGAATATGGACAACATTTAGAATCACGTAAAACATTTACGGTATATACAAATATCATAAATGTCATGTACGACTAGGGTGGCTCACTCCCGCTCTCGAATTATATTGTACGGACAAACCTGCTAGCAATGTACCGTCGGCTAAGCGAACCTGCTAGTTGCTAGCAACGTTCTATTGGCTGAGAAAACATGCTAGCAACTGCTTTCGCTTGGTAGTGTGCCACTACTCCACGGTACATACATAGAGTAGTGCCTGGCAGAGAGCAACACACATGCGTATGCAGTATTCTGACAGTGGAAGTAACATATCTGTCATTTGTTTATGTAGTAGTAAATGCTAGTTGCTAAATGAATTGTCAACACATTCCTCTATTATCACCCAGTTCACTGCACCTAGTTGCTACGTGCTAGTTGCTAAGCGTTTGCACATGCATGGCAGATGTAATGACGTCATTAACAAATCTTTTATCATGACGTAATCGGTATATTACATGACGCATGCTTTTATATATGTACAATGTATGTACTCTGCATGTACATTCAAAGTGATATTACGTAATCGCTATACACATTTACATGTATTGCATTGAGAGGAGTGTTAACAACAGTATTACAAGAATCTTAAGGGTTAACAACATATTTATGTTGCTATTAGCTCTACACATGCTGACTTTCAGGTTGATGGTTACCATGGTTGCTGAGTTTTGCTCATTAGTTACGCTCATTCATATTGCAGGGAGAGATAACGATCAGTACTACATGAACTACATGGGTTAACATGCCTCTATTCCCCAGTACGTATCAATACATTTCCACATGCAAAGATTCAACTTCATTGATGTCATGGTTATTGAGTTTGGGCTTCTTCAAGAAGAAGAATAAGAAGAAGAAATATGGACAAAATGTGGAAATCGTTTTTTCTGCACATCTTACATCACAACAAAACCAATTTTCGTATACTGGTTATTTTTAACACATTCTTCACCTTGATATCATTAAAGTGAAATCAACTTCAAATTTATTTAAGAAGAAATATGGACAAAATGTGGAAATGGTTTTTTCTGCACATCTTACATCACAACAAAACCAATTTTTGTATACTGGTTATTTTTAACACATTCTTCACCTTGATATCATTAAAGTGAAATCAACTTCAAATTTATTTAAAGTGATGAACAAAATCCTTATATATGGTTTTCAATGGGGATAGACCATAGCAATCCGTATATACACAGTACTGCCATATGGTGTGATATGTGAGGAGTCCAATATGAAATAAATACTCCAGATCTCAAGTTACAGCTGACTGAGGTGGTAATAGAATACATGTATGAAATGGGTTAATGAGTGGTTGTTTATTAAGGTTCCATTCACTTGAGTGTCATGAGAGGTGGGAACAGGAGATACTGACTTTGGCAAGTTTGTGAACTGAGACTTGGAGAGTAGATCAGGTGTGTCCAAGTGAGTCAATTTGAGTGTCACTTGGGACACAAAAACCAGCGGATACCATCAGTTCAATAAAAATTAGTTTGGATTACTTCCTTGGTCAGGCATTAGTGAAGCCGTCAGAATCTGATTTGATTGGTGTGCACAAAGTCCATTCAAACCACATTCTCATATCTAGATTAAGCACACTGGGTAATGTTATTGATAGATTGCTAGTCATGACAAATATAGAAGAATTATTTTATCCTAGTGTGTATGTTTTATGTACCAAACATTTTAAGTTAAATATGGCTCCAGAACATGCCCAGAAGTAGCCTCAGAGCATGCAATATGAAAAATTTCCTGGGGAAGCATGCCCCCACACACCCCTAGTTTTAGGTTTGCAAAGCCCTACCATCATGTCTGTGCTGGCTACACCACTGCTGACGTGTACTGGGTGGGGTAGGACATGGCAGATGTGTACTGGGTGGGGTAGGACAAGGCTGACATATACTGGGTGAGGTAGGACAAGGCTGATGGGTACTGGGTGGGGTAGGACTGGGCCGATGTGTATGGTGGGGTATGGTAGAACAGGGCTGATGCGTACTGGGTGTAGTAGGACAAAGCTGATGGGTACTGGGTGGGGTAGGACAGGGCTGACGTGTATTGGGTGGGGTAGGACAGGGCAGATGGGAACTAGGCTGATGTGTACTGGGTGGGGTAGGACAGGGCTGACGTGTATTGGGTGGGGTAGGACAGGGCAGATGGGAACTAGGCTGATGTGTACTGGGTGGGGTAGGACAGGGCTCACGTGTACTGGGTGGAGTAGGACAAGGCTGACGTGTACTGGGTGTAGTAGGACAAGGCTGATGGGTACTGGGTGGGGTGGAACTGGGCTGATGTGTACTGGGTGGGGTAGGACATGGCAGATGTGTATTGGGTGGGGTAGGACGGGCTGACGCGTACTGGATGGGGTACGGTAGAACAGGGCTGACGTGTACTGGGTGGGGTGGGACTGGGCTGACGTGTACTGGGTGGGGTAGGACAAGGTTGATGGGAACTAGGTGGGGTAGGACAGGGCTGATGTGTACTGGGTGGGGTAGGACAAGGCTGATGGGTACTGGGTGGGGTAGGACAAGGCTGATGGGTACTGGGTGGGGTAGGACAGGGCTGACGTGTACTGGGTGGGGTAGGACAAGGCTGATGGGTACTGGGTGGGGTTGGACAGTATTGGATGGGGTAGGACAAGGCTGATGGGTACTGGGTGGGGTTGGACAGTATTGGATGGGGTAGGACAAGGCTGATGGGTACTGGGTGGGGTAGGACAGGGCTGATATCTACTGGGTGGGGTAGGACAAGGCTGATGGGTACTGGGTGGGGTAGGACAGGGCTGATGCATATTACCTGCTGATGAGAGCTAATAAGCTTGAAACAGTGCTGTCCAGGGATCGCTTAGCTTGTTTGGCCCCACCAGATATGGTTTTCATGTACATGCATGTAATTAAAACACAAAACCACTGTCTGCTATACATTGTATATCAAAGTTTTACGAGAATGTCCTTTGGGGTAACCCTGGTGGAGACAAGCTCAATTAATAGCACCTTCTCTCAGATGGGAGATGTCATCATCTTGCTTTCCAAGTTTGAGGGTGAGCTGGACATGTTGGATTCTGACCTCTTCCTGTAGCTGCTTGATGTGTATTTTACCTATGTGGAAAGAAAAATGCATGCATTCAGTTGCAAGCGCATATAAAAACTATATATACATAGGCCACAGCACACAAGTGCATGATGCATCATACACTACTTTCTGCTTGTGGACCAGTCATAGCTAGGTTACCTTCATATTGGCTAGCATACTCAAGCCATTGACCACATCGCCAAGTTCATTGCTGCGTTCACTTAATCATGTCTTGTGAACTCAATTTTGGAGCATGCACCATACCTACATACCTTGAACTGCTGCCATCGTTGGACCGATTCTACAGTAGCATTCAACTGATTTTGTTGTGATATTAACTCTTTGGGCGCGCGCCCCAAATTACGTAATTAATGTGGCCCGCCACGTGCGTTTTACAATTCAAAGACGGTAGAGCGTGCTCGCGCTAGAGGGCTTGGAACTCACCTTACGGAAGCCAGTTGGATATGCAAGTACTTCGGAGGAGTAATCAACTTACTTTGCACTGAATCTGAAGTTGCTCGCGCTCACTACCGCGCTACAGTTGAGCGAGAGGGCGTGTCTACAAAACCGCCACAGACAGGTAAATTTGCGAGAGAGAGAGAGAGAGAGAAGAGAGAGAGAGAGAGAGAGAGAGAGAGAGAGAGAGAGAGAGAGAGAGAGAGAGAGGAGGGAGGGAGGGAGGGAGGGAGGGAGGGAGGGAGGGAGGGAGGGAGGGAGGGAGGGAGGGAGGGAGGGAGGGAGGGAGGGAGGGAGGGAGGGAGGGAGGGAGGGAGGGAGGGAGGGAGGGAGGGAGGGAGGGAGGGAGGGAGGGAGGGAGGGAGGGAGGGAGGGGAGGGAGGGAGGGAAGGAGGGAGGGGGAGGAGGGAGGGAGAGGAGAGAGAGAGAGAGAGAGAGAGAGAGAGAGAGAGAGAGAGAGAGAGAGAGAGAGAGAGAGAGAGAGAGAGAGAGAGAGTATTTTCAGGCAATGTGGTACGTGAAAAGGATTATTTGTGACTATACGCAGTACATGGATATGATACTTGTGTGAGTGTGGTAATAATGTAGAGGAGACTGAAGACTGAGAGAGGTGTAGGGGTATCCTCATATGTAGCGATGTGGGTCACTCTTGGTATGCCACAACTCGAAACACGGTACAATGCACATGGGGAGATCACATTGCTTGCATTTGTATGTTGTTGTCTTTCTCCCTGCTCCCTTTCTTTTGCTGCAGACATGACAGTCCTGTTGGATTGGACGATCAGCCTGTGTTCGTCCAATTGTGGTTGGAAAGTGGCGTTCGTGCAAGCGTGCAGCTGGCTGAAGAGGGTTCGGATGAGGACCAAGGGTATTCTGCTCACTACTGCTGTCCACAGGAATGCCTGCACTTTCCAAAAGCTGTTTAGCAAGTGTGATGCGAAACTGCTCATGTGTAAGTCTGGTTCGTTTATTTGGGTTTCTGTCAACGTACAGGATGTATGAATTGACCACAGCCATGTCAAAAAGAAAACAAAAGGCCCTCTTCCACCACTTGATAGTACGGTGGCTGTATCCATAATATGAGAGGAGCTGATCACCACGATCAACCCCTCCCATGTACTTATTGTATTCTGATATAGCCAGTGGCTTTTCCACCTCCTCCCTTCCAGATGGTGCAAGTCTGGATCTTCTCTGCACTGCAACGACATCGTCGCTATGGATAGTGGTGAGCATTGAAACTACCCTCTTGTCCTTCCACTGAATTGCGGTTGTGTGTTGGTCTACCTGAAGACACTTCTTCTCTCCCTTTCTCATCTTTTTCTGCTTCATACATGGTGGCAACCCCCGACGATCAGTTCTCACAGTTCCACAAGCCCCAAAGCCATGACAGTGCAAGTCAGCAAACAGAGCTGGGGATGTGTAAAAATTGTCTAGATAGACATGATGGCCACGTTCTTTGACTGGGTCCACAAGCCTCATCACAACTGCATGTGTCATTCCATGATCAGCTGTGTCCAGTGTTTCATCCTTGCCTGCATGTGTGCATTTTACAATGTATATAATGCACACATGGATTATATATACGTGCAATGTACACACACACACAGGCCACGTACATATAGGTGACACATGTACATGTGTGTACATACACTGTACATGAATACTCATGTGTGAATGTATGCGTATTGTATATCATACACACACACATGCACTGTTACTACTTTACTTTGGCCTACCTGTATAGAGATTCCAATTATAGATGTACCCATTATGTGCATCTGAAAGCACAAATGCTTTTAGACCCCATTTTGTGGGTTTCTTAGGCATATACTGAATGAACCCGAGGCGCCCTTTGAAACTAATCATTGTCTCATCCACAGAAATCTCCCTGTGTAGGGTGTAGTGCTCTTGGAAATTGAGAATGAGGGGCTCAAGGAATGGTCGCAGTTTATAGAGTGCGTCATGACCGGGCTGTCCTTTGGGGATATAGCTCTCACTATCGTTCAAATGTAAGAACTTCATCAGGAGTGAAAAGCGATCACGTTTCATAACCTAGAATGTACAAAAGCCTTATGCAATGTACATGCAATTGCTATTGTGTATCTCACTTACACTTGAGCATGCAGCAGATGAGTAAGGCCAAGACACACACCAGTGGTTCTCTATCTGTGGTAAGCGTACAAGTCCCATAACCAGTATCAGTACTAGGAATCTCTTTAGCTCGGAGGTGTCATGACGTGATTTCTTCCAGCGTTTGATCCTGGAGTGTGGCCCCAATTCATGTGAGGTGAGGTACTGGTCTGCATTGAGGTTGGTCTGGTCGACTACATGTTGGAGCATTCTGTCATCAAACATGCGTCCAAAGTAGTCTATTGGACGGTTGCCAAGAAGGGCAGGACTACAGCCAGGCTCCATGTTATACTCTGGGATTGAAGTGGGGGCATTTTGCATCAATTCATCTCCTTCCAAACTGTTGCTCACTCTGTCATCACTCTCCTGCTCTCCCTCACTCTCGTCACTGTCCTCTTCTTGCTCAAGCATTTCCATCTCATCCAAGTAACCATCAAAGTCATCATCACTGCTATCATCTTCCAACTCAACCTCACTGTCATCTAATTCTTCCATCACCTCATTCACTGTTAGCCTTCTAGCCATTTTATTTTGCAAACTGGGGAGGGGCTCGATTTACACGCGCGAGTGTATTACGCGTCTGTGGTCAGTACCGTTCCGTATAATGAGCAGTTATAACAGCTGCATATGTAACCGCCCAAAGTATTTACACGGTGGCTACAGATAGGGACGCCCCCTACGTACACACTGCGTACAGTATTTAGTTCATCAAAGCCCTGAGGTTAGCGTTGAAGGCGAGAAGGTACGTGAAGTTGATAGTAGCATATATATATGCCCTCCGCCGGGAAGATATAGCGCGCGCGTGCATATATATATGCCCTCCGCTGGGAAAGAGTTAAAGTGAAACAGTGAACCATGTGGCAAGTTGGTCATAGTCTAGTGAGAATAAGAAAGAAGCTACCACACTGCCATAGGGTTCTAGCAGCTTCATAGTAGTGTGTGAGGGTTATAGTAGCTTCATGGTAGCTATATAACAGCCAGTGAACTAAGCCTGCGAGGGTTCAAGGTTCAAAACCTCCAGAACCACTGATCACCCAAATGGTTAGCAATAACAAATCTCTTTCATATTTGCTACAGGTAATAATAGGTAGGGTTAGGTTTGTACTTGGCTGCATGTCAGTTAGGGAATGCCTGGCTACTACCTTCAGAGAAATACAGCTTTGGCCAAAACCCACTCTATGACTACCCTGTGGATTTTGCATTCTCACACTCTTGTATGTCAACTGTACGCTTCAGCTCAGTAGCCTCGTGAGTCGGCAAAATTCAAAATCCTTATTCTATATAATGCACATTCGACCTTTGAACTACCGTTGCGAATTCTGGACCACACGCAACTGGGATTAGTAAATACAAATTTACTTAGGAGTATCTGTACCACCACTGAAAGCCAGGATTCATTGATATCGAATTTTTGAGTTGTGGATCCTACCATACTATTGTAGGACCGTATTACGACAGCGTAGTGGGAACTTCATTTGGTATACACATCTACAAAATTACACTCACCTTGGTCAGGCAAAAATTACAAAATTACACTCACCTTACACTCACCTTGGTCAGGCATTAGTGACTGGACCCTTTCCTCTCTCTGTCTGGGCAAGGGGTCCATTCAAACCACATTCTCATATGTAGATTAAGATATTGGAGAAATGATACCGAAATCCTAAAATACTCTTGAGAGTCATTTATACTTTCAAATGTTAAAGGCGTATTACTCTAATTCTAAATCCACAAGTCCGATGGGCCTTGCTCTTTCCCGCCACGGCGTCGGCTAATATCCCTAAGTCGCAAACAGATATGGACACATCCGAAACACCCCAAGGCCCATGACTCCTTACCTGTTGGTAAAGCAGTAAGCATACGAAATACTACCCATTTGGACAAAGCCTGACCTATACTCTTGCAGCAAGTGTATCAGGATTTACGAACTTTCGAACCTATTATCTCAAAATTTCAAAGTCCTAAATTGAAGGATCATGCACGCGTTTTTAGTACACTGCACGCGGACCTGTGTTGCTCGTCTACACAACAATTGCGTGCATCCATATATGGCATATTGTAGAGGTGGAAATATGCATACACAAATCTGTATAATTATGTAACAATGGATGTTAGCTTACTACAGTAATTGAGTTGAGAAATGAATCATGTAGTGCAGTGTTAGAGTTAATGCCACATCAAGGGTAGCATTTCTTGAAGAATTGATGATGTTATCAATGAGGGCAGCAATGTAGGCTGAAGATGTCTCTCACATCAATGGACTGGTTAACTATTTGAAGCAAAAGCAGAAAACACTCCAAGTGTGGCTGCTCCAAAGGTAAGAGGTCTCCAATATACAATGGAAGAATTGTCGCAAATGTCTACATTTGTGCTGCTATATATAAAGTTATTACAGGCTACTCCTATAGGTTCAGTGGGAAGCTACCTCAGAGTGGTAGCTTCCCACTACCAGAAATGTGCGATGAGAGAATGATTTGGGAGGTTTCTTTCTAGCTTCCGTTCTACTGTAGGCAAAGCTTTGAATGCGAGCATATAAAGTGTCCAAATTGAAATAGTGTTCTGTATGTAGAAAATGTGTAAGCATCAACTGTACCTCCAACTGTAAAACGCCCTCGAACATGACATGTGTGGCATTTGACCACCTGCTGCATGAAAACCGATGATACTATTAAGTGGACTGCAGTAGTCGATGCTGTAAGTTATGCAGTAAGCACTCGCAAGTGAACCATGCAGAAGGGAACAGTGATAATCATACTCAGCTGGAGTTCTTCTATCTAACATCTCCTCTGTGAACTATAACGTAAGAAGATAAAAGTATCATGGAATAGTTGGTATTATACATTTACTGGAACTTTTGTTAGTGAGATAGAGTAATGCTTTTGCCTGAGGCTATTTGACATTGTTTACAGAGATTTTATCACAACGTTGATCATAGAGGTATTAAACTATACTGTCATACAAAATTTCACATATAGCAGGGCTTTCATTAGTCAGATATAGGATTGTGTGGCCCCCATTAATAATACATTGCCTGAGGCTATTTTTGTTTATTTTACAGGAAGTACATTGTTTACAAAATTTTTAACATGATGATGCACTACCCCCAGGTGGAAAACTACATCACTGTAACATCACTGTACCAAGTTTCATGTTTAGATGTGTTACCATTAGTGAGTTACGCCTGTTAAAGGAGAAGATGAGTTTACAAAATAGAAATTTAACCCCTTTCTCATGCATCAACTTATAATCACAGTTAGTTTCTGGGTATAGTTACACATTCATGTTAACCGAACTCCAGCAGGTAGCAAACTGAAAGTGAAAGTTGTGAAAAACCTTATAATGGGGATAGACCTATATACATAATACTACTGTACTGTGTGATATGATCACAGAATATGAAAATGAAGGGGTATGCAGGGCCGTAGCAAGCACTTTTGAAGTGGTCCGGTCGATGGGCGTGGTTTACGTCCCTCTTCTAAGCCACACCTCCCGTCACGTTGCGGTCGTCGTAAGTAGCAGGCGTGAGAGAGAAACAGTTGTTAATCGCTAGGGATACGCTGGTGTTATTGATCACCTGTTCATGCGCAGACGTGAAAGCGACCGTTAAAACTGGTCCAGCCAAAACCGGACCAGCCGGACCGCTTGCTACGGCCATGGTATGATATATATAGAGTGTGTAGAATTTAGTTCAGGATATCCAGGAGTGGTGTCCGAAGTGGATCCAATGAGAATGTCAGCAATGTACACCATTAGTTCCTTCATAATCTCCCACTTACTCCACCAACGAATAAGAGAGTAAGAAGGAATAAGCTTTTCCTGTCTGGTCCTTCCAAAGAACCATTGCCTTTGGACTATAATTTCACCAAATTGGACACATACTCAGAATAAGATGCCTTGAACTTATCTCCAACATGGTCAGGGGATACATCTCTGTACAGTTTTTAAGCAACACTATTGAGAGTTGCCCTGTGGTAATATGATAAGAAAGAAGCAAATAGGAAATTGTAATATAGGGATTGAACAGAGACAAGATTGGGATACAGACATGCTATATATATATCAACTAAGGTACGTTGATGTATCATAGCATGTCTGTGTCCCAAACAAGTCACTCGACATTGTGGAATGTGAAAAGCCTGAAGAGCAGCTTCGTGACGCACAATAATGCAGGCAGGAATTCGAAATGGGGTGCAAACACAGTGATATTTTTCAAGTTGGAATTTACGTGCCCATCTACAAAAACACGTTGACATGCAGCAGTTAACTTTGGAATCAGCCCAAAGGTTTTTCACACTTTACCATGCTGTAGAAGACCTGCCCGAATCAGTTATAAACATCAGGACTTTCCACTACGGAAATCACCACCTCCATATTCTCGATAGAGTCTCAGGCCTTGGATTCCACTACCCAACCAATGTATTCATGGGAGGTTGAGCGAGAGTTGGCGTGGTGCTGGAGTAAAAATACATCGTCAGCTGTCTCATCAAACCCAAGAGAGTTTTCCTCTTTCTTCAACCCACACTTCACTGACCACATTGTTGTAGAGACCAACAGGTACACAGCAGCTTGTCTCACATCCTCTCATACAGGAGAAGGTCCACTACCTGAGTGGAGTACAAATGCAGAAGAGATACCTGCATACCTTGCTTTCTCTATCTTCACGGGCATCAACAGGGTGCCACACCTGTACGACTACTGGTCCACCACTTTCAGTTAGCTGCTTACTGGATTTCTGTTAACATAAATATGTAACTATACCCAGAAACTAACTGTGATTTGGATGACAATTGTCTTCAATTATTATCATGTAAGCATATTGAACTGCATTGCATATAACTACAGCTTTCTCCACTTACCTCCTAGGAACACTATGCATTTCAAACTGCTGCTTTTTGAATATTACTTCACTGACATATAAATAGGTTATGAACTTTGCTCTTTTCAAGAAGTGATAGCCCTAACAACTGGATTCCACATTCTAACGAAGAAAGCTACCTTTTTACTCTTGTCAGCGACGTCAGTTACGGTCAATATATTAAATATTTTTCTACTAAAAATAGATCACCATTGTGGTGCGCCCCCTTCAGAGTCGACAGAAGGCACGTAAGTTTGGAAGCTGAACTCTATTTTGTAAGTAGTTTTGAGGTGAAAGCGACACCCTTTCTGCTACCTGAACCATTTGTTAACATCAACTCTCTGAGACGGCTACGACAGTTTGTGCTCACGTGCATGCTTTAGGTGTATACGCACCTTAGACAGGAAAAACAACACTGGTTTATCACTTTAGGCTTAACATTCATGGTGTGCAATCCCGTCAAGGACACTTGTGTTGCTTGATTTTGCATTTGTAAGTAAAGTAGTATCCATATCTGCTAACTGGTGTCAGAGGAGGTTGGAACCCATCACGTCGGAGACTATCACGCAGTACGGTAGTACTGTGAATATAGGGACTGCTATCCCCATTGAAAACCATATAAAAGGATTTTGTTCATTTTCACTTTCAATTGATTTCATTTTGATATCAAGATGAAGAATGTGTGAAAAATAACCAGTGTACAAAAATTTGTTGTGATGTGATGTAATATGTACATAATGTGAAAAAATGATTTCCACATTTTGTCCATGTTCATCTTCTTCTTCTCCTTGAAGAAGCGTAACTCAGTAACCATAAAATCAATGATCTTTGCATGTGGAAATGTATCAATACGTACTAGGGAATAGAGGTATAATATTGTTAACCCTTATAGTTCATGTACTACTGATCGTTATCTCTCCCAGCAATGTATTATGAATGAGGATAACTAACAAGCAAAACTCAGCAACCATGGTAACCATCAACCTGAAAGTTAGCAGTAGAGATATCATCGCTAATAGCAACATAACAAAAGCATATGTTGTTAACCCTTGTGATTCTTGTAATACTGATGTTGACACTCCTCTCAATGCAATACATGTACATGTATATAGCGATTATGTAATTCATTTTGAATGTACGTGCATAGTACATACATTGTACGTGTATAGTTAGCATACGCCATATTCAATAAAACGATTACGTAATGAGACAAGACTCGTTAATGACGTCATTTACATCTGCTGCGCATGCATAAATGCTTAGCAAGTCGCGCGTAGCAACTAGCCACAGAGTGAACTGGCAGATAACAAAGAAATGTGTTAGTAGTACTAAAAGAGAGGTGTTGACGATTCTTGTGCTACTCTCTCACCATCAGAACACTGCACGCATACAGTGTGTTGGCTCTGCCTCTACGTACGTGCCTGGGTAAGCTTATATACCGTCTGAGGGAGAAACGGCACCCTATTCTACCACGATACTATATACCACCAAGCCAAAAGTGCTGGTGACTGATAGTACAATGTACGTTGCTAGCAGGTTTTCTCATAGTTATATATAGTATTTGTAGTTACTCCAAAGTCTACACACCCGCTGCTTGCAACCAAACCACGCCCTACTAATCACACACTATACAGTAGCTCAGAGTGTGATTACTAGCAATACTTGGCCTGATGTTTATGGATATGGAGAGCACATGCTAGGGAGAATTATTGGTTACAATAGTAAAAAAAAATTACAAGTGACAAGTAAATAAAAAATTTAAGGAAATTTGAAGTGTAAGCATAAAAATGAACAGAGACAAGATTGAGACACAGACATGTTATGATATATCGACGTACCCATCATGTTACGTTGATATATCATAACATGTCTGTGTGTCAATCTTGTCTCTGTGCAATCCTTATATTACACTTCAAATTTCCTAATTTTTTTATTTATTTGTATATATGAGTTTTGTATGGAAATGTTTTCTCCATCTACAAGGTAGCTAGTCTCGTAAATGTAAGCATATCACCTGAAAGTTATACTTGAAATATGGCCAGTACCCCAACCCTTCAGGTTTGGTTGTTACAAGCCATAGAGGGTTTTTACTCAGGTGTTCCTACAGGAAGCTAGTGTGTTGGTACGTCTGCCCTTGCCTAGCTCTAGTATGTAACTGTTGAGATTGCTGAGCCTTCTTCGCCAAACTCCTGTGCTAAAATACTTATCTGAATCTTCCACCTGTAAATCAATGTGCGTACATTCTTTACAGCTTATGATCATCGAATAGCGCGGGCGTAAATCAATATGACAGTTATTCGATTCCAACCTCCTCTGCTCTGGTGTAACTGCTGTTTTCCAAGGGGGGGGGGTTACTTTTGTCAGGTCTGAATTGTGCAATGGCTTTCTGTCTGGTCTGAATTCGAAAGGAATGTGCTGCCCTTCCTGAAGTGCATGCAGTCACTAATGGATTAGTACTGGAATTGATCCGTTTTAAGGATTGCCATCCCCAATGTACCTTCAAGGTATTGCATGCATGGATAAAAGCTCTATATGGAAAAACGTGGCCTGATGAAGGAGCACCAACCACCCAAGCTATAATTAGAAGTGTTGCTAGATTAGCTGCCTGTTTTACCAAACATGGTTCACCTGAAAAAGAGGGTAATATTGTGGAATCTTTGGAACAGGATTATGTTCTCCCAACGATTGGATTTTGTAAGGGTAAAGTGCAACACTTTAGCCCATTTAGGAAGCAATCTAACCACCAATCAGTTCAGGCAGAATCCATCACAGAGATGAAACAAAAAAAGGTTTGCTCCAACTCGGAATGCTAATAAACAATTGAAACACCATGAAGCTGTGATCAAAGAACAAAGAGCCTGTATTGACACTAAAAGATGTGCAATAAGGAGGTATGAAAGAAAAATAAACTTGCTGAATCACAATTAATAAGACGTCGTCTTGGTTAGAAAAGCAATCAAGTGAAGACAGGAAAAAGCTATTTCAAGTAGCACAAACTATGGTGCCAATAATCAAGACGTAAAGTTCTTGGCCAGTCTCATTCTGACAATCCTGTTTTTATTCTCTCATGGTGGTAAGGCACAGAATAACATTGAAGCAAAATCTGTGCAAACTACTAACAGTTACTGATACACCCTTACTTATGAAGAATACAATGTATACCTGAAGATGTAATAAAGCAACAAGAATTACTTGTTGGTCGAAGAATTAAACACAGGTTTGAAGTTGATGGTGAACTAGTATGGTATAGAGGGACTGTGCTGCAACTTAATTATGTCACAAATGAATTTGAGGATTGGTTTCCTTTAATTGATGATTTGAGAAATGGTGATCTATTTTTAGCCTGAATCGCTAGTCAGTACCTAGTTCTTAGTTCATTAGCCATCATATTTTTGTACACATTCCAAACTTATAAAACAGAACACTAGTACTCCTGTCAAAACACAAATCAACAATAACTACTGTTTATTGGTTAATAGTCCTGTTTCTGAAATGGCCACCTTTGTAATCAGTCTTTTGATATGTGGAATGCATGTCAGCTCCACTAAATTTGGAAATTTTGTGATGGTAAAAGCTTAATACCCCAATAATCAACATGGTGATAAAATCTCTGTAACCCATGTAAATCTTAGGCATACTGTGTCTCACTAACAAAAGCTCGATTGAATATGGAAATTGGTGTGATGGTAAGCTTCAGGTTGGATAAAATTGCGTGGGCGGATATGTCGTGGAATGACGGCGCAAGCGGCTTATCCCACTATATTCAATTGCGCCAGTAGCACCATGCGGATTTTGTTACACAGAAATGCTGTAATATGACGGTACAGGTTTTTGTTTTTCCCACGAGAACCACCCCATTTCTGGCCTGGACATGTGCAATAGGGAGTCATTAGTAGAAATCTGGTAAGGTCAGAGGTCAAACAACTCGAAACGTTTCAGACGGTACCGCCCCTTCACCTCTATTGACAGATCATGTGATCATAATTTTCAAAACGTTTTTCGTGTTCAGAGCTGTAAGAAGACTTAGACGATGAAATGCCACCTTCTGGTGAGTGTATTGTGTTGTAACACTGTGGGTAGGTAGTATGCGTATCACTAGTAGCCAACGTCTGGTGCACCACTCATATCGTGTGACTTTAAGCACCACTTATGCTGATGTGAGATAGGACAAGGTACTGGGTGGGGTAGAACAGGGCTGACGTGGGATAGGACAGAGATGATGGGTACTGGATGTCAGGGCTGATGGGTACTGGGTGGGGTAGGACAGGGCTGATGTGTACTGGGTGAGGTAGGACCGGGCTGATGTTTACTGGGTGGGGTAGGACAAGGCTGACGGGTACTGGGTGGGCTAGGACTGGCCTGATGTGTACTGGATGGGGTACGACAGAACAGGGCCAATGTGTACTGGGTGGGGTAGAACAGGACTGACATGTACTGGGTATGTTAGAACAGGGCTGACGTGTACTGGGTGGGGTAGGACAGGGCTGACCTGTACTGGGTGGGGTATGGTAGAACAGGGGTGACGTGTACTGGGTGGGGTAGGACAAGGCTGATGGGTACTGGGTGGGGTAGCTGACGTGTACTGAGTGGGGTACAGTAGTGTAGTAGGACAAGGCTAATGGGTACTGGGTAGGGTAGGACAGGGCTGATGTGTAGTGGGTGGGGTAAGACAGGGCTGATGGGTACTGGGTGGGGTAGGACAGGCTGACGTGTACTGGGTGGGGTAGAACAGGGCTGATGTGTTACTGGGTGTGGTAGGACAGGCTGACGTGTACTGGGTGGGGTAGGACATGGCAGATGTGTACTGGGTGGGGTAGGACAGGGCTGACGTGCAGTGGCATAGCCAAACCCGGGCAAAACACGGGCCTGGCCCGGGTGTCAGGTATGCGGAATTCAGTACGGTACGCATATTATATGAGGAATTGTGAGTGCCAACACGTGTTGCAACATGACACAAGCAGACTGTGCAGAAGACGCTCTTAGACTTTATTACACTGCATATTATATGAGGAATTGTGAGTGCCAACACGTGTTGCAACATGACACAAGCAGACTGTGCAGAAGACGCTTTTATTACACCGAAGCAAACAGACTTACTGAACATCGCTACAAAGAAAAGAAGGCTGGAAAGTGATCCAGCGGCCTCATCAACTCAAGTACCATTCACAGGGGATCAAACCAACCATATTACGGTTAATAATTCGGCTGGGCCTACTACTATAGTTGTGAACAGCAGTTCAACTCCTGATCCCATACTCTGAAGTCTGAGCGCTGTACATGAGAGTACTAATCATACTATCAGCATTTCAGAACCTCCAGATGACATAGCGCAAATGCCAGCGTCCCCCCCAGTTCAGCCAAGAAGACAGGAATATCCAGTTACCTACTTCAGTAACAAACCAAGGTCATTTAATCCAGCATGGTTCAATATATACACATGGTTAGAGTATTCCATTCAACATGATGCTTGCTTTTGCTATCCGTGTAGACTATTTGGTTCTCAACATGGTGGCTCTTACAGTAGACCTGAATAAACCTTTACTGACATTGGGTATAAGGATTGGAAGCATGCGACAGGAAAAGCTGGTGTGCTCACATGCCATGACAACTGTCTTGCTCGCAAGCAAGCAGTTGTTTCATGGAAGCAGTATACACTCAATTCTGAAAGAGGAATGTCAATAACAGAACAGTTACGTAGTGCTAGGAATGAACAAATAAAGCAAAATTGTCACTACCTGAAGACTATTGCTGAAATACTACTTTTGTGTAGTAAGCAAGAAATTGCTCTACGAGGCCATAAAGAAGCGGAAATAGGGGAAATTTTTTAGAAATGTTGATGCTAGTAGCAAGACATGATCCAATTGTACAACAAAGACCAAATAATAGTCCTAGGAATGCAGTCTATATGTCTCCAGAAATACAAAATACTCTCCTATGTGTGATGGGTGACATTGTATGAAAGCACATATGTGTGGATGTTTAGAAGGCTGGTGTGTACTCTATCTTAGGAGATGAATATAAAGACTGTAGCAAGCGTGAACAACTCGCTATTGTAGTACGGTATGTAGATGTAGATTTAGCTACAGTTTTTGAGCATTTTCTGACCTACGTTGAGGCTACATCATTAAACGCTGAAAGCTTGTCATAATATATCCTTGACACCTTAGAGCAAAATGAATTAGATCCAAGATGAATAGTTTCTCAAGGGTATGATGGCGCATCAGTTATGAGTGGTCACTGTACAGGGGTTCAGCAACGCATAAAGGAGGTTGCACCTCAGGCCTCTTATCTGCATTGCTACACACACTGTCTGAATTTGGTTCTGGTGGATTCCACGAAAAAAGTACCTTACGCTTCTGATTTTTTTTCTCTGCTGGAAACCCTCTATGTATTTGTCAGGAAGTAAAACACATGCAATCTTTATACAAAAGCAATCTGAATTACACCCAAACAAGCAAGTTCGTCAGCTTCAATGTCTTTCAGATACACATTGGGCCTGCCGATAGCTAGCTGTTGACGCTGTTTGTAGTACTTAATCATTGGGGCTCTGGAAACTGTTATGGAAGGACATGATAGAGCAAAAGCGACTGAAGCTACTGGTATTTTGTTGCAGGTGCACACTTTCAGGTTTTTATTATCACTAATCAGTGAATATTGTCATGTACCAAGAGTTTATCTGATCAACTACAAAGCACACGTACTGATTTGGCTGAGGCTGCTGATTTGGTTCTTGCCACTACAGAATCTTTGAAGGAGTTTCGAAGTGACAGTGCTTGGGAGCACGCACACGAATGACGACCTGTGTGCGTACATGCGCTAGTCTCGCGAGCCATATGTATCTCGCGAGACTAGCGTACATGTAACCCTTGTTTTCGTAAGTAAGTGGCTAGGAAAATCCCTTGATCGATGATCGCTGCGGTAAGCGGTAAGCGTCCGTAAATTGCGAGAACGCAAACTAGCATGACATCGACAGTGAGTGAGCTGCGCATGTTCGTGAGCTATTATACAATCAGAGCAAAAGGGGGTTTCAGTGGAAACCTCTGAAACCCCCCTAGATCCGCCACTGCCAACATTCCTCTAAAAGGGCAGGTTCTAAAAGTAGCATCGGCACTATTATCACAAATAAAGCTAAATTGGAGGAAGTCACAAAGGAGAATTCTAACCGGAGGAAGACGTTGGATAAGATGATGAAGGAGAGGGATAGGGAACTGAGAATGCTCAGGAAACAAGTGAGACAGAATCAGCGGGAAGAAGAAAGCAAGGGAGAAGACCTGCACGACATAAAACAAAACATACCAAGAAAGTAGGAGTTCACACATACATATGCTGTATTTTTCCTTGTATCAAATGGTTACTTGTAGTTCAACAGTAGCATGGGGTAGGATGGCAGAAGAATCCAGGGTATGATATGGTAGGTATGATAGGTAGATTGCCCCTCTAACAATGTAGTTACTGAGCATTACATACATGTATGTATAAATGTTATGTGCTAGCTTAGTCGGTAAGAGCATTGCCTGGTAAGCTGATGGTTACTCGTTATGGTTATGGTTAGTTAGACATGTTATGGTTAGACATGGTATGGTTATGGTATGGTATGGTTATGGTTATGGTTAGTTAGAGAAGTACATGTATATGTGGTTACACATACATACACGGCAGTGACATTGCATGGTCATTCCTGCATTGTTTGGAGACAGAAATTTCCATATACAATGCTTGCTGTGTTGTAGTGACCGCTTTGTCAGATGGCCACATATAATACATATGTATGTAGTAATCACAAGGTCTCTGTTACCCCAACCCCCCTCTCACCGCCCCCCCCCCCCACACACACACACACACATTTCTATGCTCCAAGCAGCAAGCAGCTACACTGCACTGACGATGGCCCAACAAGGCCAAAACAGTGTTGCCTCAGTTGCATCCCACAGCTGGTGGTGTTAGTTCAATGCAACTGAGGCAGCACTGTCTGCAGTTGCTGTTAAAATTGTCCACATTCTAACATTCACTGTACATGTGCATAGTGCATACATGTATGTACGTACATGCCTTACATTTGTACGTGTCCTTGACTCCATATTTGAGTATGTGCGCATGTGTGTATTTTGTGTTGGGACTCTTGTGTTCTAGAAACATAACTGTGGTAAGAGTGAGGGAATTATCTGCAGCTGTTATGAAACATTAACCAGATCTGCCTTTGCCCTCTTTCTCTCCCTTCCTCTCTTTTACTACTTCCCTTATTCTTCACACTTCCCCCCCTCCCCTTGCTGTTAGATACTATTGTGGCATTGGAAGTTTACAAGTACGCTGGTGGGTGTTACATACTTTGGTGAGCATTCTTGGGTAACCACACAGGATTTAGAGGTGAGTATCAATGTAAAAAGAAGTGACATGAGTATAAATCAGAAATGTACAACAAAATTTACAGTTGTAAGTGACATGCAGTGGGAGCATGTTTGTTTGCCATATAAGACAACTTCCTTTTGGAGTATTTATCATATCCTCTGAATGGCCAACACCGTTTGGGCTGCAGTCACTACCATAAGTCATAAAGAGATAGAATGCAAATCTGTTTGACAAACTAATGCCACTGGTATGTCCAGTACTGTATGTTGCAGGATGCTTGTAAGAAGTACAGCAAATTTCAGCACCTTTGCCTCTAACCCACACACTCTTTCTATGTGTCATTAGTACATAGATGGCTATCTAAAGACTATGGGCACACACTGACATGGGCACACATTGTAGTAGTCAACCCTGACTAGTTGACTACTAGAGTCCTACAACCTGTTACCATGAAGCACAGAGATAGCAAGGTGTTTAGGGTACTTATGCACTAGTCCAGAGTGGTTCAAGCACATTGAACCTCTACACGAACCACGTGCTTATGCACTAGTGCTTGAACCACCCCAAACTATTGTCTATTTACGTTCACCTGAGCCCCAGAAGTTGCTGAGGTTTTACGTGCTACGCAACCGCGCGTCATTTTGACAACTTCCTGCATGTTTGCAGGTAGTGGTATGTGCAGGTAACTGGAGGGAAACAATGCAGCAGTGTTGAACGCTACGAGAAGTGCATTTTTGGAGTACTTTAGGGCTTGGTTAGGCCGAAAACTAGGGGTAAGTGGCTAAAGGTGAGCCATGACGCTGGAAGTGCGTTGATACACGATATCGTAGTTCACTTGTACCGTTTTGACTGCTACGCTATAACCTGAGAATCCTTGTGTCGTCCGGGTAGCCCCCCTTTCTTGCTGATTTTGACACCAGCAAAAGCTGCGAGCACGTAAGAAGCCTTCGCGCATAAACGGTGCGTATGGTTGAGGTCACGCGTGCACTACATTCCTCACGGTCAATGGCATCTCCATACTTCCCTTATGGGACATACAGCTATCTTTGGAGTGGTAGGGATTCAGATTTAGTGAGACCTATCACTAGACGTGGCAAAACGTGAGGAATTCAATGGTACGTTTTACTTTGAAATTGGGTGAAAAATAAGAGTTATTGCCAAACTTCGAGGGCTCAGGTGAAGTCAAATAGACAATAGTGCATAAGCACCTCACACACCTGTGATGGTGTGGTTCATGTACATTCGATGAGGTTTGATGTGCTTGAACTAGTGCATAAATACCCTACACACCTTGCTATCTCTGTGCTGCATGCAACTGCACACCATGTCTCCACTGCAATGATGCAGATAACCTTTCTGTGATGTTGTAGTTAGAAGAGGTTCGATGAGGTTCAATGTGCTTGATCAACCCCGAACTGGTGCATAAGAACCCTGCACACTTTGTTTCTGCTGTAGCGATGTAGTTAGAGATATTTCGGTACTTGTCGAACCGCCTCGAACTCACTCTCCACATCTTGCTATATATGCAATGATGTGGTTCAAGTAGCCTATTACAGCGACAACCCGGGAAGTGTACGTTAAACAACTTTTGTTAAATTGCAGTTGCAGTAAACCTGCAGTAACTGCAGTAGATGTAGTCACTGTCCTTACCGAGTGTACTTGTGCACACTGTGAGTGTAATTCAGCAACTCAGCCACTTATTTTGGACAGAACGCTTTCCACAACGGCCAGAGAGACACACGCTCTAATCAAGCAGTATTGCGGGAGAAATGCCTGGGTGTTATCGCATTACGTAAAGCGCGCAATAGTTAGGACTCACATATAAAGGGTTAAAGTACCAAATTAATACTCCATTGGCTCCGAACCAGGAGGGAGAAAAATAGCACGCAGTTCCTACGTTTAGCTCCTGTTAAAGTATGTACTTTACACTTACACAACTGCATCTACATTGTATGTACTAAAATCTGTAAGACTCTTCAGCACTCATGACATTTCATTAGTCACTTTGATAGACAGTAGACGGACATCACACTCACGCATTAAAACAAACACACACACAGCAGCTGCATGGCATACTCATGTGGCTTCTGTTTACTCTATCCACTGGTCCTTATCTATGGTATGTGCATAATGTCCTGCCAGCTACAACCCCTTTTAAGTAATGTTCCATGTTCATGAGTATGGCTCTGGTAGGTAGGTCAACTGAACAACAGAGTAATACTGCTCCTGCAACCATCGCTCCTGCTGGTGTCTCCACGGCAATGCCTGCATTGTTTGGTGATGGTGGACCAGCAGTTGGCTATAGACATGGGCATTCATGTGCATATCTAAACCTACTCGGGCAAATAGGAGGTTCCATTTGAACAAGCTGGGCATGCATATAATTATTTACTAACCTTGTTGATAAACATCGGCCTCAAAAAGGTGTTAAGTAGTGGTTTGTCACTACTATAAAATATTCCTAGCATATGTTGCCTATACTATAAAATATTCCTAGCATATGTTGCCTCAGAAGCCTGAACAAATACATATGGCCAAACTTAATTGTACATATACCTTTAGAAGGAGGCAGTTTGTTGATTACACCCCACACTGGCCATATTGACACTGGAATGGTATAAGGCAACTCTATCACTGTTAAGTAGCAAAGACACATGTGCAGGATTAGATAGGTAGCCAATGTGTCGCTTAACCCTTCGCCATTCATATATATCCCTCAATTCTGAACTGTTTAGATGCTTGAATTGTTCTTGGAGAAATTCCCAGGTATGTGGACCTTAAAAAAAGACACCCAATAGATACTGATTATATATACATGTACAAACATACATTCCATGATCCTTTTTAGTTGGGGTGCCAGGGGCAGAGTTATGAATGCAGCCAGAGAGCCATTACTGCATCTCTCTGCTTGGCAACACTGGGTACATTGGAGGAATCTGTGACAGCAAATGCAATAATAATGTTGCTCAGCCATGGCTTCAGAAAATGCTTCAATGTGAAGTGAAGTAAGAATTGAAACTTTCAGAGATAAATGAGTAGTTAGAAGCTGTAACAACTCGGTGAATGCTCTTTTGGTGAGGCTATGTCATAAGGAATACTGGAACACTAGCAAGTGACTCTGGATGGAGGTCAGCTGGGCATTCAGGTACAGTGGAGTGTTCCTACAGCCCAGGGTAGGAAACGCATGCCTAGACTGAGTACGTGGTTGAGACTCGGTGTCGTTTTCAAATTCAAATGGGGCATAGAGATTGTCGATATACTTCGTGTCTGAGTCAGCCTCCAAGTCAGACCCTGTGTCAGACACTGAGTCACAGTTTTCTGATGACTCTCCACCGCTGTAGCTGGACATCTCTGAAGCCATCACGTCATCAGTCATGTCCAAACTAGAAATGAGGGCCTGCAAGGGAAATTGCGCAACGCGTAACATGTAATATTGCATGTATGAATTGGGGGTTGAGTTAGGTATGTTTTCATGCCCGTACCACTACCTTTTTCCTCTTTACTTTTCTGTCTTTCACTGCTTTCCTCTTTAGTGAAAATTTCTCTCTAACTCTCCGTTATTGTAGTGCGTGCAATATGAGTTTTCATGCATATCCTCAGTTTTCAGTTCTGTGCATGGTAGTTTGAATATCCTGGCAGACCGAGTCAAATTGGGGTTTGAGTTAGGCATGTTCTTTAACTCCGTTATTGAATTAATGTAGTGCGTGCAATATGAGTTTTCATGCGGGCGGTCCCAATAACTACAACTCAGGTCAAAGTCTAATAATTATTACAGGTGTGCTATTTCCCGTGCAGAGATGTATATGGCTAGTAGCTGGAAGGAGCAGCCAGTGAACGGGAGAAATGGCTAAATTTCGACTGGAAGCGATAGAGAGAAGCAAAAAGCCACGTAACTGAGCTATATCACTAAGTGTCTGTTTCTAGTTCCATTTTCATCTCTAGTGTGCCAACTGGTTGAGTGGGATGATGACAAAGGTCATTCTGTTGTTGACAGTAAGGTGGCTACTTCGACGGGTGGTTTGAGCTTTTCAACTCGTGTGTAAGCTTCGCGAAGGAGTGTATGGGGTGACCGACGTAGGATAGGGCCCCCTCGTGGTAATAGGGACCCCTAGATCATAGATATTCTCTATGCCTGGATCTGCTGCTCTCACAGGAATCAATAGGTCTACACACTGTTTTTGTACGCACGACAATAGTATAGAACCCCCTTAGCTCCGTGAGAATAGAAACCCCGCTCTTGCTTCTGTAATTATTCTAAAGCAAACAATTCTAATAGTACATACAAAATACAACATAATAGTAGTCTATTAATACAACTAAACACATGCATTGTATAAAACCGAGCATTATTGTGATGAAGGTGCAGTAGTACACGTGGAATGATACCATTCTAGGCATCTGTCACACCTTTTTTCTGCAGTGTCTTCCTCTGGAGTCTCGCACTCCCTCGTTGTGCTCTCTGTCCTAGCGTCCTCCATTGTCTTCTCTGTCGTATCTCCCTCCATTGTCATCTTCTCCCGTCATATCTTTCGTCGTTTCGTAAATTGTTGTTTCACCTTGTAAATCGTAAATTCTCATCTTTGGTTGTTCTGTTAAAATAGATACTGCGGAGTCCCGAAAGCAGTTGACTTTTTATAGCCATTTTTGCAACTTCTTTAGCAACATAGCCATATATGTCAATATCCGCCTGTCAAATTCGAAGTATGCTAGTAGACTTATAGTCTAAATTCGAAGTATGCTAGTAGACTTATAGCCTAAATACCGCGTCTGCACTTCTTACAGGCCATATTTCAACTTCTTTAGCAAACCCTGCCTTCTCTCAACTGAGTCTTAACGTCAGAATTCACCCATCACAGAACCTTTGTACCGCGCAGTCAGGGGTCCCCATTCTCACGAGAGGGTCCCCATTTTACCTGGATTATGGGGACAGGGGGTCCCCATTCTCATGGGGTCCCCAAAATTTTATGACACCGGGTCCACATCTTGGCCAATGCATACGTACCATGCGTGCTATACAAATGTTTTTAGTAATGCACAATTCCCTCGAGTAATGTTTAGGAATGTGGTAACATCAGCAACTACGATGCCAAATGTCCTTTAAAGGTCATTAGATGAGAGACGATATGAGATTACGTAATTATATATATGACAAGGTACATTATTTAGAAGCGATTAGATGGGAGGCGATAATGGGATTATGATCACAATGAGGAGGTGGAAATAGAAGTGTGTTCCATCTAATATAAGTACATACACAATTACATGTAGCAGATAATTGGCATATAGGCATCAATGCTCACAGACATTTTCGTGTGGACTTCTGAGGAGATACTCTAGGCCTATTTAGTGGAGAAGAACATTTCTGTGGAGATAATCTTGGGCTCTTTGTTAGGAGAGAATGCTCTTCATTCTCTAGTGTAGAATTCTCACGTTTCAATGGATTCCGAAATGAACAATAGCTTTGGTAATACAGCACATATTTAAAGGTGATTTGCTTATTGGCATGCAGAAATGTGTTCGGGGTTAGCACACCTACCTTGGTGATGGCTCTGCCATGGCACATCAATAGTCCAGAAGGGAGATACCGTATTTAATTAACATCCCTGCTAAAGCCTTTTTCTCATCAATTGATTCCGGTATTCCTCTTTTATGGAAGATCCATGTGTGCGTGGGTATAATGCATACTACTGGCACCCTCTACATACATACTGTGGGGAAGAATTGCATTATGATTACAGACAAACCCAGACTGATCCCTTTGCAGAATTTTCCTCTATGTTTCCCAAATCATCATCCACTAAATTCCGCATTGTCTGCAGTGCTCCCTTTTTGTGCCCTCCATGCCTGAATTTCTTCTAGATGACAGGTTTAGCTGCTGCCCTGGGAGTGTTAAACAAAATGTTTCTGTTGATTTCCCTCCAGGCAGTGATACTGGCATACAAACCAGTAACATAACACCAACAGCTTCCTTGGCTAGGAATCAGCTTATAACAATGTTGAGTCATATGTATATACATGCAAGTACATGTACATGTATATACAATCATTCTAACACAATATATGGCATTAGTGTTCATTTATTACATTCTACATACAAGCCAATACCAAGCTCAAGAAGTTTTATCTCTTCTTCAATTTCACTTTGCCCTGCTATAACTGCCCACACACTTCAACAAAATGCTCTGATGGCATCTTCTGAAATGATGACATCTACATCAGTACACGGTTCATTATCAAGGTGGACTAGAATATGAAGAACAGCTGACACCCGTAGAATCTGTCCCATAGATTTGCTTAGTACACCTGAAAATATTAAGGAACTGTGGCAACGTTTCTTGCACATTCAGTAGTGATAAGGCTGCATTTATACTACAATAGGTTTCATGGTGTGACAAATAATAGTCCACATATTAAGTAATAAAGGATTGCACATTACCTGTAATGAGATAGTCCTTAGCTGCTAGTACCTCTAGCTGATCTGTCACCTTATAATGTTTTTCTAAAGTTCATGGGGTTCAGTAGGGAAAATGTAGGCAGTAACTTCCATTTGCTGTCCAGGCAATGTTCGCCTTCACTGGCTAGCCAACAAGTCCACCTTAGGTACACGTCATTATGTATGTAGCAAAAGAGATTGCAATAGTGACTGAAATATAACATAGTTATAACATGCATATCTAAGTAAGTGAATACATCTATGCACAGCTGAAGTTTAGGCGATGCCATAACTTTAATATACTTCTACCCTGAACAAAGGAACCACTTGTAAAGCTGGACTAACTCTCTTTTCTCTGATTGTGCGAGCGGAGCAAGCCCACTTAGTGTCTCAAATGTTGTGGTTCTACATGTGCACATGTATACATTGGACTGACCGATCCTCCTCATGTATAACCTGTGTACTGTGTGACCCAGGGGTGCCCTCACAATACGCACAAACGAAAAGCCAGCTCATTTATTTCAGAACTAGGTGGGTTTGCTCCACTCGCCTACAATGCTTTGCATTCACCAAGTAGTACAGTGCTGGTAGAGTACTACCTTGGTGGGGCTATGATTTGGATTCTGCTAATAGAAAGAGCACACATTCATGTATCTTTTACATACCTATCTTTTCAATGAAATCCTCCTCGACATTCTCATATGTGCTGAATTTTCTACACACAGGTTTTGGGAAGAGCCACAGAAATCATTGGCTAAATCCACTCTCTACCTAGCTCAATGAGAGAGCGAGCAACAGTCAAACTTGTGACATTCATAGAGAAACTGACATCACCAGTCACTACATATGACATGCATATTTACAAATGACGGATAAACATGTCGCAGGTGTATTTGCATGGGCCCTGCAAGGGCCAGGCATATGCAGGGCCTATACAAATATGCCGGTGACATGCAACATATTTGGTAGTAGTCAGTGTCTAAAACATTTCTAGCTATATAGTATGTAGCTAGCTTGCATTACTTTTTCTGTGGTTTCACACTTCAAATTATGTTGCATGTGGGAGTTGCACAGGGGAATTATTATCACACATAAAAAAGTGACTCAATGGTAGACTGTTGCCTATATATGCTACTACCAAGTCATTATATTGTTAAACCTCAGTTTTGCACTATGCAGTAAATAGATATAACTAGGAGGATGCAAAGCAAGCGCAACGAGTGGAAGAGGCAAGGCCAGCTACATTTGTGCATTGCGTGGGGATGCATGCACACAAACCGGTCGGTTGATAACATATAAACATACAAACGGAATTGGGATTGAGTTCACTAGTACGGGCTCACTGCGCTCGCCCAATAAAAATGGATAAACTGGAGAGTAATTCCTCACCCAACATGAAATAAATAGTGTTAATGCAGTATTGCATACCACCTGATCTGGTCCATTCATTGGCATTGTAAAGTTCTAAGAATGCATAGAATTCGTGTGAGTCAGACAGCCCCTTGCTACTACAAAGCTTCAGTTTAGTGAGGAATGAAGAAAGCTCATCGAAGAGTGTAAGTAGATGTCCATTGTTTTGTACCATGTGAACCCCCATTTTCTCTCTTGAACTAACCATGCCAAGACCATCATCTATATAAAAGTGCAAAGTAATATGAACAAATGTAAGGTAGGCATACATACTAACCTTTGCACTGAGCTTTTTCACGAATCCTTTTAGTAGCATGCGAAGAAATCTGTAAACACAGCTTCCTGTAGGCATGCTAATCACAAGGCAAATTAGAATAGGCTCATCCCATGATGTATTTGGCACTTTGAAAGTAGCAGGATATATTAAAAAGCTTGTTAAAATAAGACCACCAAGAATCACAGCAGCTGGAACACACATGGCTTTTCCAATATTTCTGCATCCCTGTCATATTACATACAGCAGACATAACCTTGCAGAGACTACGGAATTAGTAGTACATATATATCACTGCAAAAAATAAGATTTATTTTAACCCTTTTCAAAATAATTAAATCAATTGCAACTGGACATACCAGCCATAAGGTCATTATAACCTTCCACAAAATATAACATTGATGAAAACTGCCACTTTTATCATTCATAACAACCAATATTATAAAGTTAAGTGCATAATTAATGGTGTGTTACACCTTAAGTAAGTGGTTAAACTACAAATTTATGTGGTCGTCATTTAAGGTATATTTAATAGTAGATAGTAACATTTTAATAGTTTATATTAATACTGTTTCATTAACTAATTCAAATGATTTATATTAACCTATTTCTATGTAGTAACTTTTGCATTTTGCATGCTTAATATAAGAAATGAATGCACTAAAGTGCAGAACCCTCGGCGTCGGCGCGTGCGTGAATCTATAACACGCGTGCGCGGATACTGGAAAGGCACGTGCGATTGAAACTCAAGGTTGGCTCTGTACACTGCTGGAAGCGCTATAGCTTTGACCGGAGCAGTACACATGCTTGAACTCACTCATGGAGTAACCACTGGTGCTTCGCTGTACATCGAACAGGAATACCTGATCACAGGTAAGCCAGAGTAGGCTAGATCTAATTAGTATATTGGCTCTTTCGCTTGCGTTTCACGCCATAACTCTTGAACGAAGCGGTTTCAAAGAAAACCCACAAATTTTTGGACCTCCGTTGCTCGCTGGGTACGTGACAGCATTTTCAGGACGAACAGACGCTCCAGAAGTGAGATGTGACTTAACAGACACAGACACACACACACACACACACAGACCCAACTACTGTAACCCTCCTGCGCACGCGCGCCGAGGGTTAATAAAGTATAGTTACAATTAGTACTATAATACTCGAAATATGTATTATAATCTGATTGTTTTTCTGCACAGGAAAGCCATTACATCCAATAAGTATAGGTTGTATTGAGACATTTAAATAATGAAAATACCTTTTGTAAATTATATATTATCAGTGATCAATGATTATATCCAATTTGCATTATTGTGTTATTTTAATACTATATTCGTAATTTTAAATGCTGTTTTTGAGTGTTTTAACCCTTGACAATTTTCTGATTAAATTACAATAGTACATATCAAATGTTACGACAACTGTGTACAGATACATAATATGTTTACAAGTTCACAGTCAAATAAACTTCTGAATATCAGTAGTAACTGTGAGGTAGCCTACAGATTTCTGCTGCTTCATTAATGATGTTGTTGGCAGTTTAAACACAAACTCTTGTATAAAGAAGGCAACTGACTTGATACAACTGCAGTATTCAAGATTCAGTACATAATGAATGACAAACCAAAATATGATTGCTCTAGAGAGACTTGCAACTGAAAACAACACCTTTTCTTCAACTATTAAGAAGTACTGTGGAGTTTCTCCGAGAAAACAAGCAATCCTTGGAGCTGAACGTTTGGCAATTTCATCTGGATCCTCACACATCTGTAATTGATATGTAAACGGAGAGTATATTTATTTATTGTGAAACTTTTGTACATACTTCACAATCCTCATATATATATATATACAAGGGAATCCTGACTACCCTTCTTAGAAAATATTTTGCAGAGAATATCCAATCCCAACCCATCTTCTCCACTCGGATTGCCTATACATAAGTAAGAGTATCATGGAATAAAAGTAATTTTGAAAGTCAGTGTGGAGAGGTACAATACCTTCATTATCCTTCCTTGCTTGAGTCACAAGCTCTTTTTTTCCCCAGTCAGCGACATTGAGTATTCCGGTATTGCAGGAAGCCATTTAGCATTCCAATCAGTTAGAGCAGTTCCAAATATGCCTTTCTTTTCTAACATTAAGTCAATTTCCTGCTCCAACTAAAATTAATATGTACATTGTTCTTGAGCAGTTATATGTGCATAGAGTGAACTTACAACATAAGGCTTGTAAAATTCAACATAATCCGTTAATAATGATGTAGCAATAACATCCTCTGCTTCAGAAAGAACAGATGATCTTCGTTCAGGAAAGGTCTGTCTGGCCAGCGCTAGAACAACTTCCTTCCTTGGCTTTCCCTTAGAAACCTCTTTTTTTTCTAATTCATCATGGTTCTTATGATATGCTACATCATCATCACCTGTGCTTCTTACTATAGTATAATAAATGATTCTTTACTGTGTAATATACTATCAAATAGTATGTATGGACGGAACACTAGTATTACTACTGCTCATGTTTTAGCTACACTAGTGATGCTTTAAGTTATAGATGAAGCTGTCATTCATATAAGCAGAATCATCATAAATAGATACGTACTAAGCCTAGGTACTAAGCCTGACTACAAATACCTACAATGTTGATACATCTGAAATATTGGTCCTTAACATTATTACTCAAAAACTCATTAAAGGCACATCTTATAATAACTTGCCTGGTGGATATTGTGTTAACAGGAGTGATACTTTTGGTCTTCCACGCTTTGCACTAGGTGTGCTACTACCTGTATCACTCAATGGCCGCTTTTTCTTTGATTTTACATTGTGTACCCTCTCTACAATATTCTTTTCCCAAGAGCCCTGAATCAATTATGTGGGTTGAATAGATTATGATTATTGGAGGACAAAAGACATGCTGAAAGCATAGATAAAGGAAAAGGGGGGATTGGAAACGGAAGCCGAATTGAATATTCAACCGCGTTTCGGTGATGTAATATGAAATTATGTTTTGCGCTGCGCGCACTTAGGACGGCTTCTAAGCAGGTATGGCGAGCAGCATCGTTAGGGGTGCTATTTCTACTGTCTTGGATGACCCTAAAGTAATTCACTCTAACCGAAGTGATGGATGCGACAATTTGGGGGAGCCTTTCTTGCTAAGATCGCAGAAAGTGATCACCAAATGGAACTTTTTGACCAGTTTTGTGAACGAATCACCTCCGACATGAACAAGACCTTCAGTGAGCTGTCACGTAGGATTCGTTGTCCATCCACGAAGAGGACTAGGTTGTGGTCGACTTTCCACGAGCAGAGGCGAACACAACTACTCAAACCATGGCATGACCTGTTCTCCAAACAGGGTGCCAAAGATCATGATCAATTTTTTATGCAATCTGTTAACCAGGAACTATTCGAGCTGATGCTGGTTAACTACTTTTTATAAACTAATAAGCCTAATCAAAATAGTGAGCAACAACCTACAATAACTAGAGACGAGCTGAATGCCATGCAGTATGCATGTGGATACGTACCCCACAAACTACTTGAGAGATATGAAGCCAGGAAAGGGGAAAAGGCTAGACGCTTCGTTGAATGTCTTGGAAGCATGGCTGTTGTAGCTGAAGATAATGATCCAGATTTGCTAGCATACACCCGGCTGTGGATTGAGAGTGAACAGAGGGGGATTATTCCCACTAAATGATCAGACATTCCACCTTTTCATTGAAATAGAGAAAATGTTCGTGTCTTGTTACCCAAAAAGGTGTGCAAGATATAATAAAAGAAATTCTAGACGATGAGGATGTACAGTTCAAATGGACACTTGTATCACAGGATCTGGATACATATGAAGAAGGACAAGAACTTCTACAGGAAGTTGTACATTTATGGGTAACAATCCGAGGATTCTCTATTGCATCTACTTGGATTGAAACATATAAGCAAGCAACTAAACAGACCAAGCAAAAATCAACTGGACTTAGGAAACACTTATCCTGAAAAAAACAATTCAATACGCATGTTTACAAATAATTATGATGTATGAACGACAATAATATTAACATTTGAACGCTTTCTTTTTGGTAGGGGTTTACTGTTAATAATGTGTGGGTTCATCAATACCTAGCTGTCGTTTCCTTCGACAATTCCCTCTTACAGGATCCAGAGCTACAGACCCTTGCACTCTGAGAGCTGCTGCATTAACCACACATTGATGTAAGTTGGGATTTTCATTTCGCCCCTACTCCTCCATGCCCGTACCCAGGGGGGGGTTCGGAGGGTTCGGACGAACCCCCCCCCGCAACAGGTAAAGGTCCGCTTTTACATTCGCTCGTCGTAGTATATCACAGTCGCACACTCCATGGGATCCACGCATGACCACACCTTCTCTAATCGCGCAATTTTGTAAAACACGCGACCACGTGAGCGTAGCATATCATTATAAATCGTGCGTTATACATCTCATCAATGGCGTGGCTTCTAGCTAGGTGTCTCAAGCGTTCCTGAAACTCCCGTAGTAGATAAATCTATAGACTTTACTAACGGTTGCCTTCCTCGAGTCGCATCACTAGCACTACACGATCGATCACAAAACTAAGTGGGCGGAGCATACATGCAACGTGGACATGTGTATTAGTCTATGTAGCTATTATTATAGCAGATCTGACGGAGATGAGCCACGTCGTATGAAGTTATGTAACATTTTGGATTCATAATGCCTTTACAAGTCAGAATGTGTTGTATATTGTTCTGTGAATATATTTTTCCCGTATGCTGTTCATCATGCCTGAAATGCACTAGAAGTGGTCTCAGAGCATCTAAAAATCAAAATTTTCCTGGGGGAGCATGCCCCCACACCCCCCTAGGTTTGCACATGCATATATAGCTAGCACATGCATAACTACAAACTACTCAAAAATATCTCTAGAATCGCCCATGATTATAGTTCATGCACAGCTATAATCATACATGTACTGGTGCTAATGCTAAAGGCATTCACTTAAAATCACCCGTAGGAGTCCATATTTTTGCAAAAAGAACCCCCCCATAAAAATCCTGGGAACGGCCCTGCCCTCTGCTTGCCGAAATAGTTCTCCAAGGGATCCTTGTGAAATTCTTTCACTGAACAAGAACAGATTTTCATCCTTGGAAAGTAGAAATTTTGCCTTTTTAACAAACGAGTGTACTGTAGTAGTACAAAACATTAACCATGACAAATTTGTACCACACGCACATGTATAATTGCACACCAGTTATTCCCATTGTCTCTGCACTCAGTAGCAGTGTCTGTTTTGCATCATCTGGTACATCATCATGAGCATTTACAGCAGCCTCCCAATTATCCAAGTATGACAGAAAGTCTTTTTCCAACCACTACAATTGAAAATAAATCAACATTTGTACATCTAGGTCTAATATTAATGTATAAGATGCACTCACTGTCAGTCTACTATCATTTGGACTCGTGTAAGGTTTTAGATCTGGCTTGGCCTTCATTTTCCACTCAGAAAGGCTTCGAACATTAAGACAATCAAAGAGGCGATCAAACTGGTGAATAAACCTTTCTGTTTCTGTTGTTGAAGCATCTCCAAAATAGGCAAATGCATCCGCTACCGATTTGCTGCCTACATTTAAACATAGAACATGTATACATGAAACGTGCATACCCTTTACATGTGTGCATGTATCAATATGTAAGCATGTACACATACCTTGTGTGTATGCATAGAATATGTGGGCAAATAACTATTTCTAATTGATGCTCATCACCATCCGCTGTCACACAGAAAACTTTGAATCCCATGCTTTCGAGTTGACGGATGCCTTCCCATACAATTGGAAAGAGTAATCTGTTGTTAAACCTTGAGTACCGAAATGGGCATAGGGGAATTCCAATTTGAAGAAAATGGCCCTCACCATTAGAACCAAAACATGATTTGAAACAGGTGGATGTGTGTCGCTTTCAGTACACTCTTGTTCTATCTTGTCACCAATATCACCTAGAGAAGTGAATCCAATAGTTTGGCCAGAATATTTGTCATACACCAAATCTTCCTTTATTTTCATTTCATCTATCAAGAGGGCAATGTACCGCTTCGATTCTGGAAGAGAGTCAATAGCAGCCTCTTTATGCAATTGCTGGTAAAGATCTGGTTGAAACCCTGCGTGGCTCTTGAAATAATGCATGTAATCGCGGAGGGTTCTCTCTGAAGGAAGCCGCAAAAATCCTGATGATCGTACTGAATGATACGCTGCACTTGAAATGTTTCAGATGTAAACACCACTTAATCATAAGTGGATGCCAGCGTACCTGTCTTGCATTGTTCACTGATGCTGCTTTGAGTTGCTGTTCCCAAAAAAGTCGGGCGAAACTTCCTTCTGGGTATGCCTGCTTAATTTGCTCATGGCTTTCATTCATTATTCCCAACAGGTCAGCATTAAGGTTAGTATTAACATCATCCCCCTGCTGCTGAGTCAATTGTTGAATTTTGCTTTCAATTTCTCAACCTGTTTCTCAGCGGTACGAGCTCCCTCTTTTAGTTTACACATTTTAGCTTTCTTCTCGGGCATACTCAGATAGCGTTCATTAGAATGACTACTGGTGTCACTAAGGTCACGTGTACGTCGCTTACACCAACAGTTGTACATCGCTCGTAATGTGTCTCGGTAACACTTGCATGAAGCACATTTCTCAGATTTACTCACTAGCTCACCAGATCCCGTTCGTACTGTAACCCGATAATGTTCCCCATTTAGAGTTACAGGAGCATACTGATCAATGTTGGCAGCCACTTTACCATCAGATGAGATTATTTTGCCCTTCTTTGCAGTAATCATTGAAATAAAATGGGAATCAGGTTGACCACAACACACGTAGAGGTGATCAAGTAATTTAAGAAGGTTGTTGAGAGAATCTGTTGTGAGGGATTGAGGTACTGTCTGTAATGCTTGGCAATTTTTTGGTTGAATCTGACAATTGTGTACATAGAGTGACCATGTCAAGTCGTCATTGACCGTCAGGCAGTGAGTAATCACAATGGGTTGGGTACTCACTGTTGGCAGAGCACTGACCTTACACAGACAAATTGAAGTTGCAGATTCACCACTCACATCCATCCAACTATTACTGGGCAAAGAAAGTGACTTTTTCAGTGCTACCAGTTCACTACTTGTATTCGGTTCGCTGGGTTGCTTATTGGGAAGTGCTGAGTAGATCATTGTGGGAATTGGTGGTGATGCTTGATGATGTTGATGTGTCCATTATGTCCAACTCTGACGCAGGTGTTAAAGACGATGATGATTCATTGAGTGTAAGAGATTCTTGGGATACAGACTCCAGAGGAGTTGTGGATGATGAAGTGTGAGACTGACCACACATAGAAGCCTGCAGGTAAGAATGGGGAACACAATGTTATCATCCAATCGGTATAGGCCTACACACAGATGTATACGTTCTTTTGTGCTCTTGCAGCACGCTTCTTATGGGCTCTGTCCTTTTTATGGGTAAATCTAGTACGACCAGGCATCCCTGTATAAATTTTAAAAACAAATAGATGCTAGCAGTCCATAGATCTATGTAATTGACATAATGGGTGCTTATTTCAAACCCTACAGGACATAAAATATTTCAGCTACAGGGATAAAACAATTAAGAGGTATTTCTCGCTAAAAACGCCATATGAGCAACACTTCATGGTACACAATAGTTGTACTAGTCCACACAAGAGTCAGCAAGAGTCACTTGTAAGGGTTGAAAACACACACTCAGTGGCCATCTTCTTCTTGAATCAATAACCATAAAAACAATGAACTTGAGTCTTTGCATATGGAAATGTATCATTACGTACTGGGGAATAGAAATATAATATTAACCCTTGTAGTTCATGTACTACTGATCGTTATCTCTCCCAGCAATGTATTGTAGCCTTCTCGCTAGCTGCTAGGCAAATAGTCCTTCAATACTGCTTGGGCCAATGCTGACAACCATACGGAGACCCGGGGTCACAGAGTACAGAATCACACTGACAGCATACACAAAGCACTTTTATACGAAACCAATGACCGGACACATGAGACAGATAGAAGACGATAGATGTATATGTGGAGACAGTTAGAAACCATGATTACATCACACTTGTACTAATCAACATGCGCTCCTAGACTCTGGTACTCCATGAAACATAAATAACACCAACATTGTCCACTACATAGTCAGTCAGTCTCTGTTCTGTCAGACTGTCTCATCACATCACTCTCCCCCCAGCTCACACGCCTCGGGTGACTCCCATGGGCTGTATCGGGCTGGTTTCTTCCTCCGATGCTGGCTTCTTCTTAGACTAGGTTCTTTCATCGGACGAGTTGCTTCATCTGCCACAATGGAGGCTCCCTCGTGCTTGCTTTCACTTACTGGTTCTTCCGGTACCCAGGATGAGAATTCAGTGCCTTCAGTGCCTCTATATAGCCAAAGGCAATTACGGTGGACAATCTTCTGCTTGGATTTGGGAGACCGCTGAATGACATCATTCCACTTTCGTGTGACCAAGTACGGCCCTTCCCAAGGTCGACTCAACTTAGGAGATATCCCCTTTTTCCGTTTTGGGTTGTGAAGCCACACAAAGGTGCCCTTTGGCAATGCATGTGCATCAGCTTTAATGTCATAGTATCCTTTCATCCTGTCACTTTGATGTTCTCCCGAGCATAACGATGTACTGTATCCAGGCGAGTTTGCAACTGGGCAACATAGTCCACCACTGATTCTTCCTTTTCTTCTGGGCGACCTAACAGCAAGTCAATGGGTAGCCTTAAATTCCGTCCCACCATCAATTCTGCTGGAGTACACTTAGTAGTGTCATGCACTGCACTCCGGTAGGCCATCATTAGTAAAGGGACGTATTGATCCCAGTCTTTTTGATCCTGTTCAACAAACATTGCCAATTGTGCTTCTATTGTGTGATTCATGCGCTCCACCATCCCATCTGATTGGGGATGCAACGGTGTAGTGTGTGTTTTACTAACTTGTAGAAGTTTGCACACTTCCCGGAAAACAGAGGCCTCAAAGTTTCGTCCCTGGTCTGAATGGATCTCTAAAGGTACCCCAAATTGGCAGAAAAACTCTTGTACTAGCACCTTGGCCACCGTTATTGCTTCCTGGTTAGGTATTGCATAAGCTTCTGGCCACTTTGTGAAGTAGTCCATTGCAATAAGAAGATATCTATTGCCTCTATCTGTGGTAGGCAGGGGTCCCAGCACATCAATAGCAACTCCCTCCATTGGGGCGCCGACATTATATTGGCTCATCGGCCCTTTCTGCTTCCGACCTGGCCCTTTGCGTGAGGCACATTGATCGCACCGACTGCAATAGGTCTTTACGTCTCTCCCACAGCCCACCCAGTATAACCTCTGTCTTACGCGGCACAGAGTTTTGTTCAGTGCAAAATGGCCGCTCGTGGGCGTGTCATGGAGTAGACTAATAACTTCTCTCCTGTACTTCCGTGGCAGGATCAGTTGCATTCTGTGGTCGTTTGTAGGGCTGACCCAAACACGATATAATATCCCGTCTCTCAGCTTCAACGTGTCCCACTGGGCGCAGTAAGCTTTTGTATTAGGATTAGGACTAGGATTTTGTACTAGGACTTTGTGAGGCTATGCCTGCCCAATTAGGCCGTCTTGGATCCCTCTTCATGCACTCTACAATTGGTCCAACGTCTGGGTCGTTCTGTTGAGCCAACTTAAACTCCTCCACTGTCCACAGAGTCTTCAGTCCCACTTCTCTCTCTCTCCCCTGTGTTGTCAAGATCACCACGATCACTTCTGGCATCAATGTCCACACGGGCCTCGCAGACTTTGTGTGATTCTTCTGTAATACTGATACTGATACTGATGTATATGTTTATAGCGATTACGTAATTTCATTTTGAATGTACGTGCATAGTACATGTAGCCTGTGTCATACAATTAAACGATTACATAATGAGAAAAGACTCATTAATGACGTCATTTACACTTGCCGCACATGCGCAAAAGCTTAGCAACTAGCGCGTAACAACTAGGCGCGGAGTGAACTGGCTGATAGAGAACGTATTGACGATTTGCACTATAACAACTAGAACTTAGTACTACATAAGCAAAACAGAGATGAGTTGACGATTCTTGTGCCACTCTCACCGTCAGAACAGTGCACACGTGTAAAGTGTGTTGGCTCTGCCTCTACGTATGTACCTCGTTAAGCTTATATACCGTGTGCTGGAGAAACGGCATGCTATTCTACCACATCACTATATACCACCAAGCCAAAGCGCTGGTGACTGATAGTACGTTGCTAGCAGGTTTGCTTATAGTTCTGTAGTTACCAAAGTGTACGCAGCTGCTGCTTGCAACCAAACCACGCCCCAGTACTAATCACACATTTATACAGTAGCTCAATACTTGGCCAGAAATTTATGGATATGGAGAGCACCTGCTAGGGAGAATTATTGCTTACAATAGTTAAAAAAATTACAAGGGAAATAAAAAATTTTGTAGTGTTATATAGGGATTGCATAAAAATGAAGAGAGACAAGATTGGGACACAGACATGCTATATACATCAATGTACTAAAAGGTATGTTGATGTACATAGCATGTCTGTGTCCCTATCTTGTCTCTGTTCATTTTTATGCAATCCTTATATTATACTAAAAATTTCCTAAATGTTATAAGATGGAAACATGGCCAAAATGTGAGAAGCACTTTTTAAGCTATTACACGCATAACACATCCAATTTTTGTATACTGGTTGTTTTTCACACATTTTCACAGTGTGAAAAACAAATTATAAGCCCAGTATAGCATCTTCTTTTGATGTTGACTTACACAGGCCGAAGAAAGCAAGAGGGAATGAGAAAGACTTTCTTTCTCATTCCCTCTTGCTTTCTTAGGCCTGTGTAAGTAAAGTCTTTCTCATTCCCTCTTGCTTTCTTCGGCCTGTGTAAGTCAACATCAAAAGAAAATACATCTTTACCAGGTCAACCAAGATATTTTAACAACCAGTATAGCATCGATTATATGCATGTTATACTGCCAGGTTTATAACAGGCTATAGATCGACATAGTATAAGATGCTTAGTAAGTGGCTTATAACAGTTATACATCCACTGTAACAGGCAACTACTACAAGAAGCAGGCTATAACAAGCAGATACTAACCGACGTTATAGGCAGCAGGTTATAATAGATCTATAGCCTGTTATAGAAGCTGGTGTATATTATACGTTTCCCACAGTGTTTTTACCTAAAAGTGAAATCAAACTCAAATTGGAAGTGAAAATGAAGAATATCCTGTTTTCAATGGATAGACCACTATATACACAGTACTACCGCACTGTGTGATGTACATGTATCACACAGGTAGTACTGTGTATATAGGGATTGCTATGGTCTATCCCCATTGAAAACCATATATAAGGATATTCTTCATTTTCACTTTCAATTTGAAGTTGATTTCACTTTTAATGATATCAAGGTAAAAATGTGTGAAAAATAACCAGTATACAAAAATTGGATGTGTTGTGATGTAAAATGTGTGGCTTAACAAGTGCTTTTCACATTTTTGCCATCTTCTTCTTATTCTTCTTCTTGAAGAAGTGTAACTCAATAACCATGAAGTCAATGAACTTGAATCTTTGCATGTGGAAATATATAATTGGGAATAGAGGTATAATTAACCCTTGTAGTTCATGTACTACTGATCATTATCTCTCCTTCAAAGGTATTATGAATGAGGATAACTAATGAGCGAAACTCAGCAACCATGGAAACCATCAACCTGAAAGTCAGCATGTGTAGAGATACCATCGCTAATAGCAACATAACAAAAGTATTTGTTGTTAACCCTTGTGATTCTTCTAATACTGATGTTGACACTCCTCTCAATGTAATACATGACATGTCACACAGTAGTACTGTGTATAATAGGCATTGCTATGGTCTACAAGTAAATAAAAATTTAGGAAATTTGAAGTGTATATAAAAATGAACAGACGCAAGATTGGGAGACAGACATGCTATGTACATCAATTAGTACATTGATGTATATAGCATGTCTGTGTCCCAATCCTGTCTCTGTTCATTTTTATGCAATCCCTATATACACTTCAAATTTCCTAAATATTTATTTACTTGACTCTAACCATTTTTTTACAATTGTAAAGCAATAATTTCCATTAGCACATGCTCACCATATCCATAAAACATCTGGCCCATTATTGCTAGAGGCCCTAATAATCACACTCTGAGATTTGTATGATTAGGCCACTCCAACTTATTGTTTAGTTTCCTGTCCAGCACGCGCATGCTTTTTGGCTACCGCGTCAACTTTTCATTATTGACCTTTGTACTCCAGTATCAGTGGCACGTGATCGAATCTGCACTCACACGTGTATGGTGTGGCGCCGTCTTTTTATAGCTGACGCTCCAAAGCTGTAGCTGTAGAAAAGGAGGAAAGATGCTCATGAACGTATGTATCTATGACGTATGTTGCCACGCAACTTTACTGAATTGGACCATTCTTGGAACTGACAACGAGCAGTTGACGTTGTTGCAACTCTTCCATGAGGTACTTCCTGTACTTCCATTCTGATGTTTCATTGTTTGCTTGCTTTTGTGTAGGTTGTTGTTCCACAAATTGAGCCTGGAAAGTTGATAAAGCATTCAATTCATGAAATATATGTGGGAAAGTGGAAAGACGCTCTAGACAGTGTTGGTGAGCACTCGTTGGGAGTCAAACAAGTCACTGACATGTTTGGACACTTCATCCAGTACCGATTGAAGGCGGAACAGGAGCAAGAGCGTGTACGGCAGCCTGCGAGTACGAATGCCTTTGATGTGTTGATGATATCCCAGTGACAGTCGCAATCAGTATCCCATCCCCCTGAGCTTTCACCCCGAAACAAGAAAGATGAACTGTACAATGCCATTCTAAAGGAGATCAAAGCAAGAGGGTTGCAGTGGGACTCTTCTGAAGTACACAGTGGAGCTACCAAGAGGACCATTAAGGTAGGAATTGTGTACATGTATAGGTTTGCTCATGAGAGGTATGGGCCCAGCGCTCAGTAGAGCATTCAAACATATTATACATGTATGCTTCCCAGCACAATGCCTGCTCAAATTAAAGTGGGTGGCTAGTCGGCATTACTCACCACCAGTCTGGGGTAACATAGGTTGTGTAGTGTACAGCACTGTTAGTGTTCAGCCACATGTATATATAGGTTATACTACAGGTGTAGTGTAACCGGTTTGTACCACAGAAGCCCTAGAAATCAAAGTGAAGCATATTCATCCTACATATATATGTGGCTGAACACTAACAGTGCTGTACACTACACAACCTATGTTACCACAGACTGGTGGTTTTCCAGGGCTTCTGTGGTACCAACCGGTTACACTACACCTGTAGTGTAACCTATATTTATCCTATTGTAGGTACTAAGAGATGTCCTGTGGTATATTGATGGGTCCCACTCTACACTGGAGGAGAGAGGGTATGGCGTTCCAACACCTCTTAAGAAATTCCAGGGCTACAACAACCCGCAACAACACAGGCATCGAAAGAGAACTCATCACAACTTGTCTCGTCAAATGTTGATCACTCACTCACAGAGCCTTTTCAGTCTATTGACAAAGGACTTCTGGAGTAAGCTTGGCTGGAAAGAGTTGAAGCAGTCACTTATACACTCACTCACTCTTTGGTGTCATACGCAGATCTTCTCATCACAAAGCAGGTCCGAATGGAGCTCGTCCACAAATCTCCAGAGATCGTCCGTACAGTGGGGGAAAACCTTACAGTGAGGTACACAGCTGCCCGTGTGCTTCCTCCTGCCTATTTGTCACCATTGAGTGATGCAGTTGTGTCATCTGGTCTCAATGTTCCAGTTGAAATCGGTCGAATGCTTCCCACTGACTGTAGGCGAAGGTATGATTGGGTTGAGGAACTCAGAAAGGGCTTGCATGTGCCCCTTGTTCACGTGACATATAGTCCTGGGTCGAATGTGGGAAACATTCACTGGATTTGGCAGAGCGATGCTACTAGTATTGACAACGCTCTTCAGACAGTGCAACCAATAATCGAGCGTCTCAAGCAAAACATTCCCCAGTACCATACAAGAGCTATGCGGAGAGAAGTGTATGCAAAGTTTGGTCTTGTAACTGCCAACACTAAAAAAGCAGTGTTGCGACATCTGTACAAGGACTTCGTGTGTGATTCATCCGCATCTGCAAACCTGTCCGAAGCTGAAATTGATAGCAGAGTGAACCTCCTGTTTGAGCTCGGATCCATCACTTGTGTACGATCTCAGGCATCACTTGGCTGGTAGGCAAGTTAAGTTTGACACTTTTTGGGATGAAGCAAAGAAGTTCATTGAAGAGGATGTTGGAGTTGCAGTGGACGATCGAAGGCACTCAACAGTTTTGCATGTAGCAAAAGCTGTATCTGTACGTGATTTACGTGAGCAAGTTGTTTCGCGATGTCCTGAGGGAACACCAGTTCCAAGTGAGGAGTGGATTCGTCTACAGTTTGCCCCTACATCACTGTCTTCACATATAGCCTTACGTTACACTGGTAAGCTTGAAGTAAAAGGCAAGTACAGCAGAGGCAAATCAGGAAAAGTCATCCAGACTCCCACTATGCTGCATGCCTTTATCAATACCAGAGAGAGTATGCACGGGACCATGCTGTGTTTGTCTGCCTTGATGACAAGCATATGATCAAGGTTGGTGAGCCACAGTCACCAGTTGCGGCAGTAGAACGTGGGCGACAAGTGATTGTACCCATGCAAGCTCGCCTCCAAGCATGCGACCATGACTTCACCAAGTTTGGTATCATACCTTCTGTAGCAATGCTCGATGATATGCCTGATGAAATCAGTGGGTCATGGTACCATGGAGAGGTGAAGATAATGTTTAGGGATAGTGCATTTGAGCCATCCTCCCCTGTGCGCCATTGTACTGAATTGTACATTATCCTTCTTGCACACTCTCCAGGAAAGCCGATCCTTTTCATCTATACTGATGGTGGTTCTGACCACCGAGTGACCTACACATCAGTGAAACTCTCTCTTATCGCATTGTTCAAGAATATGGATCTGGATTACCTATGTGCAGTGAGAACGACACCTTACCAGTCATACAGAAATCCGGTTGAAAGGATAATGGCTATTGTAAACATTGGGCTCCAAGCCATTGCTATAGCAAGGGCAGAAATGCCCAAAGAAGTGGAAGAAGAAGCTGAAAGATGCAATAGCCTAAAAGATCTTTGTGCTGTGGCATCACGAAATAGCGAGTTTCAAGGAGCCTGTCTTGATGCCATTGCTCCAGTAAAAAAGCTGCTAACAGATATCGCTGTACGTCTGCAGTTGAAAGAGAAGAAGTTCCAAGGGTTCATTGCTGCCACACCTGCTGAAATCAATGACCTTTGGACTGCATTGCTCTCAATTGATGCACACTTCCCACTCGCTCACTCCAGCAAGTGCTCTGCCAAGGATTTGACCTCACACCTATCGAAATTCGTCGCCCACTGTTGTCGGGAGCGGCATTATTTCTTTGACGTCCTCAAATGTGGAGCCTCTGAATGTGAAGTGTGCAATCCGCCTAGACTACCTGTATCTGTATTCATGTCCCTCCGACACTTACCTGATCCAATGCCAGGTGTGGATGACCACTACAAGCCGTTCGCAGAAGTGTTTGAAAGGGAGACCACCGAAGAACACAGGCCACCTCTTAAAAGAAAGCCGAGGCAGGACAGGGGTCTTCCGTTTTATCCAAGTGTCCAACACGTCAAGAACACCGAGATGATGCTTCAGTGTGAGGAATGCGGACAGTGGTGGCTCATCTATGCCAGGAAGAAACTCACCCGGCCTCAAAAGCAGAAGCTGGAGAGAGTACTCTCATGTGGGACACAACTACAAGATTGTTCTGATCTTCCACAAGACATGAATGACATGGTGTTTACGAGAAATCTCGATTGCAACGAACCAATTGAAAATTTTATTATTCAGCGAAGTTCACAGACATTTGCATACATTGTTCATCAGAGAGTGTCGGTCCGTGGAATGACACCGAAGACTTTTATCCACAACGTAAAATCTGTTCAGAGAAAGGAAAGATTCCTAATGTAAAAGCTCAGAGGAAAAAAACTTCTACAAAGTAACTATATAATACCATGAGTCCGGATTTTACAATAATGAATAATAAAAATGAAGAGCATACCCTCATCAAAAGTGTTAAATTTCTGGACGGGAAACTAAAATGTTAGTTGGAGTGGCCTTAGTAGGGAGTGGCTACAAGCAGCTGCGTACACGAACTATGAGCAAACCTGCTAGCAACGTACTATCGGTTGAGCAAACCTGCTAGCAATGTACTATTGGCTGAGCAAACATGCTAGCAACGTACTGTCGGTCACCAGCGCTTTGGCTTGGTAGTGTGCCGCTACTCCAGCAGCCGGTACATACGTAGAGTAGTGCCTGGCATAGAGCAACACACTGTACGCGTATGCAGTTGAAGTAGCACAAGAATCGTCAACACCTCTGTCTTTATGTAGTACTAAGCGCTAGTTGCTAAACCAATCGTCAACACATTTCTCTATTATCAAGCAGCCAGTTCACTGCACCTATTAGTTGCTACGCGCTAGTTGCCAAGCGTTTGCGCATGTGCGGCAGATGTACTGATGCGCAGGAGGGTTATCAAATAACGGTGAACTTGGTGGACGGAAGGTCGATATCTTCTATTGGGGTCTCGATATCCCTTGATATACGTTTGTTGTGATACGTCTACGTTCTCTGTCATGGATCTTTTACTCGGTTACGGTATTAACCTGGACCTGAGAGCCTCCGAATTCGAGTGGTGCCTGACGATGTCTGTACCTACACATTCCATCCCAAATATCAGAGCTGCTCTCTTCTGTGAAGCCAAAGTGGCCAATCTGACAAGTGCCAGCGACATTCTAGTCAATAGGAAAAAGACAAATGGCGGTAAGAAAAGCATATGTCTGACATCTGGCAACTAGTGCGCGCTATTAGGGATAAAACACCAATTCCCAGAACGCTATTCAGAAATGGCAAGAGGTCTAAAGAAGAGTTTTGTGCCAGCCAATCTCGGGAAGCTCAAGCTATTGTGTCTCAAGATCACTCATCTAACGGAACCATTTCACTGAGTCAGGGTAGCTGTCAGTTCCACTCACCTAACAGAGTACCTCCGTTGAGTCAGAGTAGCAGTCGCCCCAGTACCACTGATCAGTCTCAACTGAACACAGTCACTGGTGACTCTGCTTTCAGATCATCTGTTCTTCGTGATCTTGGCCTGATTAAGTCAAATATTGATCTGCTAAAACTTGAGGTCCAGGAGCTGAAAGGCAAACTAAATAAACACACATCTATGGTGAATGAGTATGATACTTGTCTTCTCTATTTGCGTCTGAAACATCCAACCAGTGAAGCTTTGGGGAGCACCCTTCTTGAATCCAAACTCAATACTACTGTACTGGCTTATGACATAATCAAGACCGTACCCACTCCAGCATTCAGAATCAAAATACAGAAATCTCTTCTCCATTATGCTATTACTCATGTTCGATGTAACTACTGCATTGCAGATATCTGGAAGTGTCCCTCATCGGCTCCTTGCTACAGGGCTGGAAGAAAGCAATACATGCATCCAAAATCACCACCACCCAAGTCTCTAACTGTCACTACATGGAACTGTAGAGGACTTTCACAAGGGACACCTTACCTTACCAATATTCTGGACTCCGGTTCGGATGTTGTGATATTATCTGAACACTGGCTTTGGCCATTCGAGCTGCACATGCTTGACGAAATACACCCAGATTTCAGTGGTTTGGGAAATGCAGACTCAAGACTAACTGAAACATCTGATAAGAATAGAGGTTGTGGAGGCATAGGAATTGTATGGAGGAAATCTCTGGATACATTGGATGGTGATGAAGGTGATGCCTGGCTTTCAGTTATTGGTGTCTACCTTCCCTGCTTGGATCTAGGTATGGAGCTGTACCAGAACACCCTCATTGAACTGGAGAGAGTTATCTCTGAGTCAGCTCAGTTAGGTCCAGTCATTGTTGCGGGAGATTTCAACGCACACCTTGGTTCTGTTTGGGGCCCGAGGGCTCACAACCATCCCAATGTTCAATGTGTGCTGCTCGGAGAATTACTGGATAGATGCAAACCGCATGCCACATCTATCAGTGAAACAGCTAGTGGCCCATCTCATGCATACCGCTCTGGAGACATTGTTACAACTGTTGACTACATCATAGCGGATATTGAAGCATCATCATGTATTGAACATTGTTGGACCCATGAGGAGGACAATCTTAATACATCCGATCATCTTCCAATATCTGTCACAATCTCCTGTGAAGTTGCCACACAGCATCCACAAGATCCAAACTTGATCAGGATTAATTGGTCAAAAGCTGAAAAGTCAGGTGCACTCCGTGTATATCAGGATGCAGTGAAGGAAAGACTGAGCCCATTCATTGGACGTTCCCGTGGTAGCATCACACAAGTGGAATGTGAGATCAAACATGTCGCATGGTTGATTAAAAATGCTGCAGAGAAGACACTACCACATTTTAAACCAAGGAGGATACACAGATTCAAAGATAGAATGCTGTCGAGACTTTGTGCTAAGAGTAAGGAAGCCTGGAGGGCATGGTGTGAGGATGGCAGACCTTCGGATGGCCCACTGTATGAAGCTAAGTGTTCACTGCGTAATGAGGTACGAAGGCGTATCAGGGTGTTCTGCCATAAGAGAGCGTAAGAAGGTACAGCAGAGGGAGAATCTCTTTAAAACCAATGCACACTGTCGTTTCCACACACCTCAAAACAGAGGGAAGTCACGATGTACACGTTTATGTGTGAATGGTGCTCTTCTATCAGATCCAACACAACTACTGCAAGCATGGCCCAATCACTTCCAAAACCTTGCTAAATCACAACTCAGTACGTGAGAAGGTTTGCAGCAGGAGTCTACATCAATGCTTTCATCTAGCTTCCAGAAAGAAGAACTCTTTCTAGACTTTCCTTTCTCAACGGATGAGGCTACACTCGCCATAAATAGGATGAAACTCAAGAAATTTCCTGGTCCCGACAACCTCACCTCCGAACACTTTCGTTTCAGTGGACATTCCATTGTCACTTGGTTGACTGAAGTTTTAAACTTGTTGCTGAGCTGGAGCAGGTGCCATCATCACTCAAGTCAGGTATAACCATCCCCGTCTACAAAGGTGGTGGCAAAGACCCTCTGGATTTGAACAGTTATAGAGGGATCACTTTGAACTGAGTTATCTCAAAGATTCTGGAATCTCTGATTCTGGATAGACTGAATCCTCTATTTACTGAAGCTGGACCTCCACACCCAAATCAGTCTGCATATAGGAAGGGAGTGTCATGTGCCGATGCCATTTTCGCCACTCAGGAAATTATCAACAGGTATATCCAAGAGGGTAGCAGAGTGTATATGTGTCTCTATGATTTACAAAAAGCTTTTGACTCGGTTGAGATCCCAGTCCTTTTGGGGAGACTTTTTCAAGCTGGTGTAAACTCCAAGACCTGGCGCCTTCTATGCAGCTGGTATGAAGACTGTAGTACTTCCATTCGTCTAGGACAGCACCTGTCCACACCCTTTGCACTTGAACGGGGGGTTAGACAAGGTTCAATTCTCTCTCCATCATTATTCTTGCTGGTGATGGATCCCCTTTTAGGCATCTTCAGTCTCTCTCTATTGGAGCCTCAGTCAACAACATGTTTGCAGGTGGTTTTCTACATGCAGATGATATTCGGACACTTGCTAACAACTCATCATCTATGGAAGCTCAGATCGCTACTGTAAGAAGATTTGCCAATGATAACTTTCTGACAATGAATGCCTCAAAGTGTGAGATTGTTGTTTTTGAGAAGTTCGTTGGCAAAACTCATAGAAACACCGATGTTGACTTTCCTATGAAGAATGAGGGGAAATGCCTGGGCTATACATGGAGTTCAAATCTCCCATCTCTGCCGATGATTAAGGAACGAATTCAGAAGGCCAGAAAGACCTTTTTCCAATTTGGCAGTATACATGCTTTCCAGGGTAACTTGAGCCCAGTCTCCACAAGCTCCATTATATCCAGTGTTGTGTTCTACCAGTCCTACTCTATGGTATAGAAAACTGGATTATGTGCACAGAGTCACTGAAAGAGCTAGGACAGTTTCAAGGCGAATTAGCCAAGAGGACTCTGAAGTTACCTAAATGGTATTCTAATACAGCCGCTTGCATCGCCCTTGGTTGGAACTCCATACACTCTATCTGCACCATCAGAAAGTTGAGATTCCTCTCTAGGGTTATGACAAACCAACAGAATATCTGTTATAGGGCCTTCTCTGCACTGGTTGACGATGTAGAGTCCATAAGTCTTGTCCGTGAGTGCAGGGAGCTGGAGGAGCGAGGAGCTGGAGGAGCGATATAACTGTAATTTCACATCAGAGCTCCTTAATACAATGGACCCAGAGGAAAGAACTGAGATTGTCAGGGAGGCAGAGAACATCATCAGCAAGAAGGACTGCACTCTACTGCTGAGCAAGGGCTCAACACATTATCATCTCTGTCTGATTGCTGAGTCAGTTGGCTGGAAAAAGCTATGGGATCATGCGCTTGACTGCGGTCCCTCCACTATTAAAGCTGTAAGGAATCTTGTCAGAGTCATAACCTATCCAGATTATGCTGGAAACAAGTGTCCATTATGTGAGGTAGCTGAGCTTAACATTTCCCTACCAGAGCACGTCCTTAGCCAGCACACGAACAGTACAGGCACATGGGAAGATCTCATGAACTCAGTAACCACTATAGACTCTTCATTCTACAGTCACATTTTGTGTTTGGACAATGTGTTTTAGTTAGCTAGCTCTGTTCTATATTTTATTTTCTTTCTATTTATTTTGTATTGTCAATGCCGGGTGGGCCTCCAACGACATGATATATTATTATTATTAATGACGTCATTAATGAGTACTCTGTCATTACGTAATCAGTTTATTATATGACGCATGCTTTTATATGCGTACAAGTGTATGTACTCTGCATGTACATTTAATATGATATTACGTAATCACTATACATGTATTGCATTGAGAGGAGTGTTTACATCAGTATTAGAAGAATCACAAGGGTTAACAACATATGCTTTTGTTAGCGATGATATCTCCACACATGCTGACTTTCAGGTTGATGGTTACCATGGTTGCTGAGTTTTGCTCATTAGTTATCCTCATTCATAATACATTGCTGGAAGAGATAACGATCAGTAGTACAAGAACTACAAGGGTTAACATTATACCTCTATTCCCCAGTACATAATGATATATTTCCACATGCAAAGATTCAAGTTTATTGATTTTATGGTTATTGAGGTACGCTTCTTCAAGGAGAACAAGAAGAAGAAGATGACAAAATGTGGAAATCATTTTTTCAGATATTATGTGTATCTCACATCGCATTACTACCAATTTTTGTATACCGGTTGTTTTTCACACGCTCTCTACCCTATTATCATTAAAAGTGTAATCAACTTGAAATTGAAAATGAACAATATCCTTATATATGGTTTTCAATGGGGATAGACCATAGCAATCTGTATATACACAGTGTGTGATCCTCATTAAAACCATATATAAGGTTTTTCATCACTTTCACTTTCAGTTTGCTGCTTACTGGATTTCTGTTAACATAAATATACTAACTGTGATTATAAAATGGTAGATAAAGGGGTTAAATTAACAAGAGTCTATTTTGTAAATTGTCATAGGCTCCAACTGTCCCGGAATCTCCGGGACAGTCCCGGATTTTTTGAATTTGTCCCGGGTCCCGGAGAGACATACAGTTTGTCCCGGAAGTTGGCGTACAGCGCGCTACTTACGTATGCGCCCTAACAGCGGAATCCAGACACTTATGTAACAGCTAATCGCTACAGTGAGCGGATATAAGGGCGTGACAGAACTTGCTTAGCGAGTTCTATAAGAATACCGCGGAATCCAGACACTTACGTAACAGCTGCTAATCAACGCGCAGCTGCTAAGTGCGCTAAGTGGGTGTTTTTGCGTACATTTCCTTATTAGTGATAGCAAATTGCGCTATAATATCTGCACGCGTCCTATATAAATCCAGGACAATTCTAGCAGCTCATCTGCAATATTATCTTGCTTTCAAGTTCATGGCTGATTCCCAGTCCAACTGTTTAGATCCTCTACAATCCAAAAGGACCAGAAGACAGTGTCACTTTGACTCCAAGTGGCTTCAGGAATTCCCAGGAATTGGAAGGAGTTCCAAAGGTAATAAAATGCATTATAATAGTTTTACTAAAATTTATACAGTGTCATATTGACAATTGTACAGGTAACACATATGTACGATGCACGTATTGTGCATCTGACTTCAGCATTGCACACGGAGGACGAAATGATGTAACCACTCATGTACGTGGAAAACATCACAAAGAGATGGCCAAGCCTGTTCATCGCGGTCAGTGGTATCATTCTTTAAGCCGCTAACACCACAGAGTGTTACTGAAGCTGAGAGTTTGTGGGCAAAGTTTGTGTCTAAACATCTAAATTCATCTAAATGGGCGGTGTTTAGGGCATGGTTTAGTTAATTGGGGTGTGTGACGTGGGTGGGGCCATGTGGGTGGGGCTATGGTCCCTGAAGCACTTTTGGAAAAGTTGGAGCCTATGAATTGTTCACCTTCCGACACTACTTCTTCCACTTGAAAAGGCATAACTCACTAATGGTAACTCATTTAAACATGAAACTTGTTACAGTGATGTAGTTCCACTGTGGGTATAGTGCATCGTGTTAAAAACAATGTACTTCTTTGTAAAATAAACAAAAATAGCCTGAGGCTATGTATAATAGTGGAGGCCACACAATCCTATATCTGACTAATAAAAGCCCTGCTAAATGTGAAATTTGTATGATAGTATAGTTTAATACCCTAATGATCAATGTTGTAATAAAATCTCTGTAAACAATGTAAATCTTGTAATAAAACAACAAATAGCCTCAGGCAAGCATTTCTGTATCTCACTAACAATAGCTCCCCTAAATGTGGAAATTGGTATGATGGAAAAGCTTAATACCTCAATGATCAACATTGTGATAAAATCTCTGTAAACAATGTAAATCTTGTACAAAATAGCCTCAGGCAAGCATTACTGTATCTCTCTAACAAAAGCTCCACTAAATGTGGAAATTGGTGTGATGATAAAGCTTAATACCTCAATGATCAACATTGTGATAAAATCTCTGTAAACCATGTAAATCTTGTACAAAATAGCCTCAGGCAAGCATTACTGTATCTCACTAACAAGAGCTCTGCTATATACGGAAATTGGTGTGATGGTAAAGTTCAATACCCCAATGATCAATGTTGTGATAAGATCTCTGTAAACCATGTAAATCTTGTAATATAACAACAAATAGCCTCAGGCAGGCAATACCGTGTCTCACTAACAAAAGCTCCACTAAATGTGGAAATTGGTATGCTGGTATATAAAGTGTAATGCACCAATGATCAACGTTATGATAAGATCTCTATGGAGCTTTTGTTAGTGAGATACAGTATTGCTTGCCTGAGGCTATTTTGTACAAGATTTACATGGTTTACATAGATTTTATCACATTGGGTATTAACTTTACCATCACACCAATTTCCATATATAGCTTGTTAGTAAGATACAGTAATTCTTACCTATTTTGTACAGGATTACCATTGTTTACAGAGATTTATCACAATGTTGATCATTGGGGGTATTAAGCACACCAATTTCCACATTTAGTGGAGCTTTTGTTAGTGAGATACAGTAATGGTTGCCTGAGGCTATATTGTACAAGATTTACATGGTTACATAGATTTTATCACAATTTTGATCATTCAGGTATTAAGCTTTTCCATCATACCAATTTCCAGATTTAGGGGAGCTATTGTTAGTGAGATACAGAAATGCTTGCCTGAGGCTATTTGTTGTTTTATTACAAGATTTACATTGTTTACAGAGATTTTATCACAATGTTGATCATTGATGTATTAAACTATACTATCATACAAAATTTCACATTTAGCAGGGCTTTTATTAGTCAGATATAGGATTGTGTGGCCTCCACTATTATACATGTCCTGAGGCTATTGTTGTTTATTTTACAAGAAGTACATTGATTTTAACATGACGATTCACTATACCCACAGTGGAACTATGTCACTGTACCAAATTTCATGTTTAATTGTGTTGCCATTAGTGAGTTACGCTTTTTCAAGTGGAACAGAAGGTGAACAATTTACAAATAGACTCTTTGTTAATTTAACCCCTTATCTACCTTTTTATAATCACAGTTAGTTTCTACATATTCATGTTAACAGAAATCCAGTAAGCAGCAAACTGAAAGTGAAAGTGATGAAAAAACCTTATATATGGTTTTAATGAGGATATACACAGTACTACTGTGTGACATGTACATGTATTACATTGAGAGGAGTGTCAACATCAGTATTACAAGAATCACAAGGGTTAACAACTAATACTTTTGTTATGTTGCTATTAGCGATGGTATCTCTACACATGCTGACTTTCAGGTTGATGGTTACCATGGTTGCTGAGTTTTGCTCATTAGTTATCCTCATTCATAATACATTGCTGGGAGAGATAACGATCAGTACTACATGAACTACAAGGGTTAACGAAAAATTGTACCTCTATTCCCCAGTACGTAGTGATACATTTTCACCTGCAAAGATTCAAGATCAGTGGACCAAAGTGGCCATGTCGACTTTTGATCATTTACGCAACCAACTTCCGCTTTTACTTCCGACTTTTGCCTGATTTAGAGCATTTTGAGCTTTTGTCTACTCGATATCCAAACTTCCCTTAGGTGTCCAGCTGTACCTGAGTGACTCAATGAACTCGAAAAGCTGCGTTGGACCAAAGTGGCCAAGCCGCTTTTCGGATTTCGTCGCTCGAAAAGCTGCGTTGGACCGAAATGGCCAAGCTGCTTTTCGGATTTCGTCGCTCGAAAAGCTGCGTTGGACCGAAGTGGCCAACCCGCTTTTCTGATTGCGTTGCCCGAAAAGCTGCGTTGGACCCTAGTGGCCAAGCTGCTTTTCGGATTTCGTCGCTCGAAAAAAGCTGCGTTGGACCCTAGTGGCCAAGCTGCTTTTCGGATTTCGTCGCTCGAAAAAAGCTGCGTTGGACCGAAATGGCCAACCTATAATTATACCTGTTATTAATTACTAGCACTATTTTAAAATCAACGGTTGCGCATGCGCAGAATGGGTGCACGTCAGTCAGTCAGTCACACTGGACAATAGTGATACAGCTTTCCTTTCTCTAAAATCTAGGGATATGTACCATATTTATTTCTCTCTACAGTGTTAGCTACACACACATAATAATATGACTAATGTAACTAACAAGCACATTATGACAATTCAGCAGTTATTTCAATGAATTTCAAAACAGCATCCTGAAGGTGGTGAGTGTCACCACACATAGCTGCAGTGTACACATCATCACATCTTCCACACCTTATTTGCCACATGTCTTCTCTCCTGGCCTGAAGTTGAGTATTTGATTGCAGAGGATCTTCTCCAAATTCACTGGGGTCTGTCAGTGACCCTCCCTGTTGCCTATATGCAGCAACCGCATTAGTTTTCGATGGTATATCAACAGGAGCAATAGCAGTTGTTCCATTCCTACTTGCTTGGAGTGCATTTGGTACACCCTTGTGTGGTATTGGATGATTATTCCATGCATCGATCATCCTTTGTAGCCCAACAAAACACACCCTTCTCAACACATAAGAAACACAAAACCTTTCAACATTGTCTTCCATATTGATCACCCCCTGTTCATCCATTTGTGCAATCACTCGTTTGATTGGGTATGTGACCCTCTGGTTAACCTCTACCCAAATCCGCTCAATTATGTGGTTGTTAGTCGACGTAGACTGGATATATGGGGCGATTTCATGGTCCCCTCGACCGGCATTCCGCAACATCTTATGAATGTAAAAAATTTAAGTAGAATTCGCGCCCATGGTCAACCCGGACTTGATCCCACAATCCATATTCACACAAGGCTGCACGGTATACCTTCTCATAGATAATTTCATTGTTTTTCCGTTGCATAACTGCAGCTCCTACAATTTTTCCGGAGTAACCATCTCTAGCTAGCACATACGTTACCCCATAGTGAATTAATTTCTCGTTTTGGTCCAGGTGAAGTTTGTGGCCAAAGTAGCGAGCTATGTACACAGAAGGATTGGAGCGCTCATGCGAGTTTTGCTGTCTAGCATGATACCAGGCTGGAGCCAATCTGGGCAATGCTTTCTTAAGCCTACGCTCTGACACCAGCACACCCTTGGAGTGAATGTAACCTTTCAGCATTTTTCTTCCATATAGTTCACCAACCTGTTAGAATTATCACATATGAAAGATGAGGGCATGACATGTGCCTAAATCTCAGATGTGTGTGGTTTAGTAAGGGCTCTATACAGCACACTACTGAGGCACTTAGATCAGGTGCATCATCACAAAAAGAAAATATGTAGGCTACAAACGAGCAACCAGAAAGACAATTAAAGCGCTGTTACTGCTATGCTTGCTAAAATTTACTTACTTCATTAATACTGTCTTCAATGGTATGTTTCCTATCTCTATCACAAATCTCCTTTAAGCCCTTCTCTTTCACATACCGTCTTACACTACGGGTGGATAATCCACGAACGATATGTGGGTACATCTGTTGTAATTCCGTTGATATTTCGGAGTAGGTTTTACCGGTTAAAAGCAGACCCTTCACGATGTCCATTGACACTGCGTCCATGATGCCCGCCAACTCCAAATAATGCGCACTCCTAAGTTCTACATAATTAGTACTGAAGGTCACGAACTCCCGCCATTTCCACAAACACGCGAGAGTCGATAGTCTAAGGAGACACAAATGAACATGGACCTACGTAGAGCAATAAGTCACCTACGTGAGCCCATGGAATCTTCCCGTGTTGGAGAAGTGGATATATATGTCGATCTGAGCTTCGAAGGTCGAACGCTGCAGTTGCGTAGCGACCAAGTCACCGTTAACAACATAGCGAGAACCTTCAGATTGATTCCAGAGACCATAATCCTAGTGAGTGACTCAGGTACCGTTGCCATTCCGGACGAGACCGGTTCCTTCTCAGATGTGGACTCGCTCCTCGGATGGACCGTTGAAGGTGACAAGTCATCCAGAAGCCAGGCAGCATTGTTCTCTGGCCAACCACCAGCAGGTATTAAAAGCAACCCCTCCAAAGAACGTTGGAAGCCGCACATATTTCCACAACAAGCTCGAGCAGCTGCTTCAAAAGAGGTATTTACTAAGACCCCTGCATGTTACATATGGTGTTAGTTTCTCATCACACATTTTGAGGTTATGGTACCTATATCCACCCACCTGTAGTGCCTACTCTAGGATGAAAAAATGTCTTTTACAGGGGGGTGAGAAGATGCTTTTGGAGGGGGGGGGGAGGGGGCTGTGGCCCAACCTATATATACTTACTCAGGCTAGGGGAATCATGCTCCCCCACAGTAGTTGTATGCTCCGAAATCAATTCTGGTGCATTCTGAGACAATATTCTTAAAATGGACCCAATAACTGATCTTTTCCATAAACGGGGGGGGGGGGGGGGGGGGGCTTCTTACACCAGTGTTTTATAGGGGTGTAGTCAACTTCTCTAACACATAGATATGGTGCGTATTAAAATGTTTTCTGGCTTACTTTCAGGTTCCTGGTCGTAAAAGCAATACGACTTGGAACAAATCTATTGAGATTTGTTCCTTGAAGGATGGCAAAGTGGAGCAGATATCTGAGCATCCCTTGAATTTAGATGAATCAAAGGCAAATGTTTCCTATATTCAGGAAAAGCTGTCTCAGGAGGCATTTGATGGTGCTAGGGTCAAACTCCTCAATACGAAAAATATCTTGCTGGCAGATGCAGAAGGAACAAGAGGTAAAGTCTAGAATAAGCTAATTCACATGCAGCAATCAACAGTAAGAGGTTAAACAACCACTATATTGCAGGGCTAAAATTTCCAGGAAATCTCATAAGTAACCTTGTAATATGTACAGTATGATAATTACACACTGATGTATTATACAGGCTCACAGTTCTGGAAGACAACAAAAATTATCAGAGCACTCACTGAATTTGATTATTCAAGATTGATCGGGAGACGTAGTGACCAGCCTGGGCCATCTAAGGTGGTCCATGTATCAGATTCGGATTCTGATGAACTGAAACCACTCATGAGACACAAGAAACGCCGATACGATTCATCAGATTCAGATAGTTCACTTCCAGATATTAGGGTATCCTCAGTTGGTGGCTCTTCCACTACGCAGTTGCTGTCTGAAATTAAAGTTAATCTAGAAAAGTATCATAGGGAAGTTGTAAACATGAGGCCGGCGAAGGAAGTTGCAACCACAAGGTCAATTATATTTTCGATGTTTTCATGCATAATTTGCAAAGATATTGTTAGTGCGGAAGCCGCTCCTGTTGTGCCACCATGTTGCCAGGCAGCAATCATGTGCAGGGCTTGTCTTGAGCGATGGCTGGATGGTCAACAATCGTGCCCCCATTGTAGGGAAGAAATTTCAGACATAGGGATTTGTAGCCCACTTCCAGTTTTGAGGCCATTGTACGATCTCTTGTCTAAGTCAAATCAAGAGTAAGCCTTAGCACATGCAGGCATCTTCTTGCTGTTCCTTCCCCAGTTGTCATTTATCATTGCTGGATGGTCTTAGCTAATCAAATGTATCACTTATATTCATACCATTATCCCCAGTTATATATAAAGGTGACAACTCGTCACTGTTTATTTACTTTCATTCTGGACATGTTTTGGTAACACCCTTCAGGTTGCTGTTTTGATCATCTGACATGTTGATATTATAATTATTAACTGCATAATTATATAATAATGTATTAGCTACCTGGGAGATCTAAAAATCAAGATTCAAATAATTATTATTGAGGGGTGAAATGTGTATAAAGTTTGGAGTTGAGATGGATTTATATTTGCTGCCACCGGCCACCGGGTGATATAATCTACCTCATCTTTTTGTTAAGTTTATAGGTTCTGTGATGGTTGTGTCATAGAGGATAAACATCACTTATATTTGACTGCTGGCCAGCAGTACCTCAATCTGAAGGAATATACATATATATAATACATCACGTATTTGACTGCCAGCAGTCCTCAATCTGAAGGAATATTTATATAAGTGTGAATGGAATTTAATATGGTTCCTTGGCATGGGTAGCTATTGCCACCCATTAACAGTTGGTGGAAGATGCAGGAGTGGCTTGTGGGTGGTGAATAGCTAAGAAGCAATAAGTTTGCAGACAGAAGGTAGCTTGTAGCCTGTGACCTGTGACCTTTGACCTTTGATCTACTCGTGTACTTTGCCCTTTGCCCTTTTCTGTCCGCTTGTATTTTTTCTTGGGCAATCTCCTATGTCCTGGGTGTGTATCTGCACAACCAGGGCATCCCAGCCCCCGAATAACCACTCCTGCATCAGTCACACAAGAAGGGAAATTAGTTTTGAAGCAGCCCTTCTCGTGGAGAATTCGTATTCACTCTTCATAAGTTAATTAAGGGAATGGGTAGGGTGGGGTTCAGTTTAGCTAGCTGAGACCCGTCTTGCTGGGTAGCGCAATCTTGTGCATCTGAATTTCCCATATTAACTCCGTTTAATGTCTCATTAAACTTCATATATATTATATAAATGTGTGTATCAACCAAACTGCTAAAAATGTATCCTATGTCAATTTCAACACATTAGTCATAATATTATTGTGTAGCTAACAGTATACTTGTCCAGTGTGACTGACTGATGGTGACACCCGCTCTGCGCATGCGCAACCGTTGATTTTAAAATAATACGAGTAATTAATTAACAGTTAGGCATAATTATTATAGCTTGGCCACTTCGGTCCAATGCAGCTTTTCGAGCGACAAAATCAGAAAAGCGACTTGGCCATTTCGGTCCAACGCAGCTTGAAATCCGAGAAAGCGGCTTGGCCACTTCGGTCCAACGCAGCTTTTCGAGCGACGAAATCCGAAAAGCGGCTTGGCCACTTCGGTCCAACGCAGCTTTTCGAGCGACAAAATCAGAAAAGCGACTTGGCCATTTCGGTCCAACGCAGCTTGAAATCCGAGAAAGCGGCTTGGCCACTTCGGTCCAACGCAGCTTTTCGAGCGACGAAATCCGAAAAGCGGCTTGGCCACTTCGGTCCAACGCAGCTTTTCGGGCAACGAAAATCCGAAAAGCGGCTTGGCCACTTCGGTCCAACGCAGCTCATTGAGTCACTCAGGTACAGCTGGACACCTAAGGGAAGTTTGGATATCGAGTAGACAAAAGCTCAAAATGCTCTAAATCAGGCAAAAGTCGGAAGTAAAAGCGGAAGTTGGTTGCGTAAATGATCAAAAGTCGACATGGCCACTTTGGTCCACTGATCATTCAATTTCATTAATTTTATGGTTATTGAGTTACGCTTCTTCAAGAAGTAAATAAAAAATTTAGGAAATTTGAAGTGTAATATAGGGATTGCATAAAAATGAATAGAGACAAGATTGGGACACAGACATGCTATGTACCTCAACATACCTTTTAGTACATTGATATATATAGCATGTCTGTGTCCCAATCCTGTCTCTATTCATTCTTATGCAATCCCTATATTACACTTCAAATTTCCTAAATTTTTTATTTACTTGTCTCTTGTCATTTTTTTACTATTGTAAGCAATAATTCTCCCTAGCATGTGCTCTCCATATCCATAAGTATTGAGCTACTGTATAAATGTGTCATTAGTACTGAGGGCGTGGTTGCAGCTGCATACGCTTTGGTAACTACAGAACTATAAGCACACCTGCTAGCAACGTACTAACAGTTACCAGAGGAGCAGTGAGAAAAACAGTGTGTGTTTGAGTGCCATTAGGTAGTTTGAAGCCAATCTTGACTCCTGACAGTGTTGAATGCTGAAACTTGGCCTTAAGCCTCATTAATCAGGTTTAAGAATGTTTAAATTTACCTGAAGCCACATAGTTTCCTTTATTTTTTCGCTCTCCTCAATCTCAAGCTGCTTTTTCTTCTCTTCTAGTGAAAAATGCAAAGTAATGTTACCAATAGCCACAGAAAGGTGAGTAATCTACAGTTCTAGCCCTATCAGTAGTCACCTTTTACCTTGAAGTATGTAATTATGAGAACTCACAATTGCCCTGTCAGCTTTCAAACATTCCTCATATGCTCTATCCTGCTCTGCTTGTATCTTTCTGCTTTCCATGACATCAAAAGTACTATAAGCCTCCTAATAAAGGTACCATGGATCATTAAAATTGATAACAGAATGTAATTCATGTTACCATGCAATCTTCACTGTCATTACTGGAAATAAAGACTACTCGTGCTTCAGCAGATGAAGTCTACAGCAAAGTTAATAATATGAAACTTGGAAAGTGAGTAACCCTCGCACTATATACTCGTATTAGAGCTCCCGACGCTCTTCATGCTATGCACATACTTGTAGATAAGCAATCTTTCTAAACTTCTAATGCCACAACGGTACCTAACAGCAGGTAATGCTGGTTGCGACCTCCAATTAACGTGCACCTCAGGCTGCCTAAAGTACACTTGTGTTCGATGATACAGCTCCAGACTTACAATGACGAAGTAGCAATACTGCTTGTTAACATAGCAATCATGGTTTATGAAACTCAACAATCTACCACTTTTCTTGGACAGAGCCTCTTCTTTTTGACATTAACTGTGCCGAGCACTAATGCTCCTTCTACATATCTCCACATTTGGTACAGATAGTAGCCACAGTTTGCAAGAAACTTGTTTAAAGACACCGACTGACCCTCCTGCGCATGCGCGAGGCCTTGGAGTGCAGCTAGGCAACTTACACGTAGCTCTTTGATCAATTCATCTGCACTCTGAAGCAACTGCATCCTGAATATGGGGTTTGTGGCCCTAATTCAATACTAGGCAAACTTATCAGATTCCTCCATCTCCACATAAAGACTACCACAACCGGCGAGATTCAGAACACCATTTCTAAGTCTTGTTGCATGTGCCCTTTTAGAGTGTTATTGCGATTTGCTTGCAGATATTGCTATTTTTCCACTCGACCCAGCTCCTTGAATGCATCAGTGATAAGCTCCGTAGTCTCCTTAGACGTCATACATTGATGAAATGTTAGTTCAATAATACGACCATCCTCCTTCAGGTCATTGCGATGAGGAATCCGTTTAAGCATAACTACATTAACCTTTTTTCCTCAGTGGCAGGTTTTTTTACGCCATGGGATTTAGCAGCAACACATTCATCCAGTGGGTCAGATTTCTTGGCACACTTCTTTACGGAGGCACATGCTGGGAAGAGACTTGCCAGAGCCTTTGCATGTGTTTCTGAGGGCTTCCCCAGGCTCTTACACAGACGCCTAGCAGTTTCACTAGACTTGGAGACCTACAAACATTGAAAAGCCTCAGAGTACATGCATAGTGGATCATCCGTTCGCAAGAGGGAATGTAGATCGGTAATATATTGTACTGCCACTTCCCTTTGTAAACAATTTGTACTAGCGTTGTACCCAAGACCCACAACACAACCTACGCTTACATTATCTTCCGGGCTCTTGCTGGTCCAGTACCTCAAAAACACTGTCTGTCCATCTTCAACCGGATCAACGCGCAACCAAGTACATCAATCATGCCGTGTTTTTCATTTGTGCAAATAATACGAATCTTCCTCTCCCGAGCGAATCACATCGGCAAAAGCTCTCTTAACACCAGAAAACAGGCCTTCATGTGCTTCTTTAACGCTGTTGGACTCAGAATAACAAACAAAACAGGCCTCTTTCTTCCTTCGAAGTTGCAAATGACTTCGCGAGTCGTGCCATCGAGAGCCATGCTTGCAATGTGCGGTACGACATACACATGCGCATAACGGAATTTACCTTTGTATGGCTGGAACGTACGTTTCATACGTACGTATATGTCCCAAACGTACATTTCATATGTACGTATGTGTCTCTAACGTACCCATTTGTTTTGTTACATTCGCTTGCCATATATACGACCATGCCTAGTGTCACTGACTAGCGATTGCGCTAACCTGGCTAGCTAGGGTATTTAGCTAGGCTACTTGCAGACCTAAGTAAGTAGTAAGTACCCAGCACTAGGTATACTGAGTGGTAGTGAGTACGTTGGATGCTTCCTATCTAGATCTTGCGCAATTTATCCTGCCCCTGTGGTAGTTACGCCACCGATATTTCCTTATTACTCATATGTGGTTTCATGTCACAGAACTAGATTTTTTGTAGAGGTAGATATATAAAAGCTTGGGGGAAGGCGGTTGGATAACTACATGCATTCTTTGTCAGAGGAAGAGTATATACATAGTGAAACTTGTGTAAGGTCATATAGAGGCTACAGTAACATTATAGCCACCATTCCAATTAATACACACTTAAGTTACTGTTGAAATGGTAAATGCATTGACTTTGTGTGTACGGGTGGTATGCATCGGTTGAAGAAGTGGCAAATTGACACTGATTCTAGGGTGGAAGAATGCAGGAATGAACAACTCGGACAAAATCATAAAAAAAAACGCTGTAATGCACTTTTCAAGAAATGGTTAAAATTCATAACAGTATTCACTGGTTGTGCATGTGTTTTTCATGAGTAATTGCTGGACTGCTTCAAAGCTTCACCTCTGTTCACACTGTAGTACTTACGTCCATAAGCTTTCTTGCTGAAGTGTGCCATTATTTATGGTAAGTCAGTGTTAGCACCAACAACAATAAAACCCACTAAATACAGCTATGAAAATACCTAGGGAATACTACTGCACTGATAACACTATGCGAGAGCTGGAAAACAGGACCCACTGTCTGCACTGGTGGAAGTATACTGCAGAAGACGGCGCTGTTAGTAGAACCAGTTCAATAACACCACACACAAAGCAGGAAATTCTTTAGAATTCTTTGGAACAGCTGTTGGTTGCCAAGTGGTTACCTTTTTTGCCGCCCCTAGCTACGCGCATGCACTGAACGCGATGACGTCTTTCAGGACGCACTTAGTATATACGTAACTATGAGTTCTATTGTTACATCGTAGATGATTTCATCACCGGAATGCATGCGCATGAGCAAGGTATCATTTATGATGTATGTAAATGCTAAGGGTGATAACATGATTATTACAAGAAACACATGATAGGGACAACAATCAAGGTTTTTCTAGTACCCATGGTATCTGTAGACATGCCAAATTTTAGGTTGCTTGTTGCCATGGTTGCTGAGTTTGCTTCATTTGATATCTTGCATCATAATACATCGATGGGAAAGATAACGATCAGTAGTACATAAACTACAAGGGTTAATGGAAAAATTATACCCCTATTCCCCAGTACGTAATTATACAAGTCCATTGACTTTATCACACAGTACGGTAGTACTGTGTATATAGGGATTGCTATGGTCTATCCCCATTGAAAACCATATATAAGCATTTTGTTCATTTTCACTTTCAATTTCAAGTTGATTTCACTTTTAAGGTTGGGAAAAATTGCGTGGGCGGAGATGTCGCGGAATGACGGCGCAGGCGGCTTATTGTACTACATTCCGTTGCGCCAGTAGCGTGATGCCGATTTTGTTGCGCTAAAATGATCTTCTACGACAGAACAGATTTTTGTTTTTCCCGCTAGAACCGCCCCATTTCTGGCTTGGGCATGCGCAGTAGGGTGTCATTAGTAAAAATCTGGTAAGGTCAAAGGTTGAACGACACGAATGTTTCAGACGGTACTGCCCCAAACTCCGCCCCTTCAACTCCAATGGACGATCACGTGATCAGTATTTTCGTAACACGTATTGTCCACGTGATCAATATTTTTAGTAAATCTGGCAAGGTCAAAGGTTGAACGACTCGAACGTTTCAGACGGTACCGCCCCAAACTCCCCAAACTCCGCCCCCTCCCTTCCAATGACTGATCACGTGATCCGCGATTTCGAATCCACCAGTTGATTATTTCTCTTCGGGAGCTGAAAGAACCAGAAATGGATTCCTTACTACCTTCTGGTGAGTGTCTAGCTTGTAACAGTGTGGGGAGGTGTCCGTGGGGAGTGAAGGGATAAATATGCGGCACCCCTCTGGTGCACTTCCGCTTCAGTAGGAATTGGCCATTGGGAGCTGTGTAGGGTAGGAATGGACCATTGGGAGCTGTGTAGGGTAGGAATGGGCCATTGGGAGCAATGGAGGGTAGGAATGGGCCATTGGGAGCTGTGGAGGGTAGGAATGGGCCATTGTGAGCTGTGGAGGGTAGGAATGGGCCATTGGGAGCTGTGGAGGGTAGGAATGGACCATTGGGAGCTGTGTAGGGTAGGAATGGGCCATTGGGAGCTGTGTAGGGTAGGAATGGACCATTGGGAGCTGTGTAGGGTAGGAATGGACCATTGGGAGCTGTGTAGGGTAGGAATGGGCCATTGGGAGCTGTGGAGGGTAGGAATGGGCCATTGGGAGCTGTGGAGGGTAGGAATGGGCCATTGGGAGCTGTGGAGGGTAGGAATGGGCCATTGGGAGCTGTGGAGGGTAGGAATGGGCCATTGGGAGCTGTGGAGGGTAGGAATGGGCCATTGGGAGCTGTGTAGGGTAGGAATGGACCATTGTGAGCTGTGGAGGGTAGGAATGGACCATTGGGAGCTGTGGAGGGTAGGAATGGGCCGTTGGGAGCTGTGTAGGGTAGGAATGGGCCATTGGGAGCTGTGTAGGGTAGGAATGGGCCATTGGGAGCTGTGTAGGGTAGGAATGGGCCATTGGGAGCTGTGGAGGGTAGGAATGGACCATTGGGAGATGTGGAGGGTAGGAATGGACCATTGGGAGCTGTGTGGGGTAGGAATGGGCCATTGGGACAATGTTACATACATTTTGTTACAGCTTAGCTGTAACATTGAAACCTTTGCTCTGATCTACCTGTAGATGATCTCTTCTGTTCCATGATTAGAGCCTAACCCATTTTAATTTCAGGATAGGAAGAGGACTCTAGTTAGAATGACCTGTCACCTGACAGCCAGTGCTGAACCCTTCCTATAATATTATTCATAGGTATACCTGGCAAAACCACAACTGTAAGACCAGTTTGAGTCAACACTATAAATGGAGAAATGAACACAGTATAGGTTGGGGTGGAGGGGCTGCATTGGGAGAGCTTTCCTGACTTGTATATAGTCTCTCTTGTCGTCTCCATGCATTGGGAGAAGCTTTCCTGACTCATAAGCAATAGCCCCTTCACCCCTATAGTCCTTCTTAGGACTTATTTTTCATTTTACATGTAGGTTGGATGAGCATATATACAAAAATCTCCCATTGACACGACTAGATGGCTCGCTTCGCTCGCAATAATATGTGTACATATTGGGCTGCTGCAATACCTAGGGTAGTAAGGTGGAGTAGCAAGGTATAGTGTTACACCTGTTGCCTTATTTGCATGTACGGCACCTACATGTATATGCTTGATGTGTTGTGTTTTTGAACCTTGAAACGTTGTAGTGTGCCCTAGTACTGAAGGAAGACGCGTCCTGTTTTCAACAGTGGGAGAGGGGCTGCCACTGTCAGCCGCTGTCTCTCATATGGCATCTTAGGCATTGACTCCTGGCCTGGCATCCAACCTCACATATGGTTAATTTATATTTGGCGCATGCGCGAACAGTTGATACCAGACCGTTTCTCTGCGGCTTTCAATCGGCCTGAGAACAAGGCTATGTCTGCCCTAGTCCTGCACGTGCATTGTAACACAACAGCACACTCATTGCATACATAACACTATATTCTGGCTGGGAATAGTCATAGTCACATTGTAGTGTGTGTGTGCATTGGTGCCTGATTCAGCACTAAAGTGCTAACTCCATGTTAGGACCAATATGTGCATATGTATGACCTTTACATTGCAACCCCGCCTCTCTGTAAATGGAAGTATGCAGAGAATAGTGAAGATACTGATCCAGCCACAGAGAAGGGTTGAGAAGATGTAGTGATTTAGAGCTGACACATAGCAAGTACAGTAAGCCTCGCTGTGTGTCTCTTCCTCATTGATATTGGGGGTTACAGTTCAAAGAGCAATCTTCCTATGCTCTTACGACCTTATCTGCGTGTGTACGTGTTTGTGTGTTACTCATTAGTGAGACATTTTTTTATTCAGGCTCTTTGTGCCAGGAGGAGGGCTCGGAAGAGTCCAGAGTTCTAATCGGTGAAGCTACTGAAGATTGTAGTGAGTGTAGCAGTGAGTCTGGCTGCGATTGGGAAAGTGAGAGTGACATCGATTCAGTGTACGTCCCCACCCCCGATCGTGTCAGGCTGGGTAAGGTGAGTCCAGTGGACTTGCCTAATAGATTGTGCTTTATGACTTTGCCTGATTTGGGCAAGTTTTTAAAGCTTTTAAATGAAATTCGTCACTGTGCAACCCCTGGATGTAAGGGAAATGTAGTTCCCGTTGGTGTGAAGTGTCAGGGGTTGGGTGGCGCCGTTTCTGTTACTTGTTGTTGCGATGGATGTTCACTAAAAGGTGCAGTGTTTACAACACATGTGAGCCATGACAATAGGAATGTAATAAGTACCTGTATACAAGTCGGTTTCATCTGTGCCGGCATTACTCATGCAGTGTACTACAAAACGCTAAAGAATGCACTTGGTATTGAAGCTGTAAGTGCACCTGCTTTTATGGATACAATTTATAGCATGTATCCGATAGTAAAAGCAATGCTCGACGACATTTGTGAGACAGCTAAGCAGGAAATGAAAGATAAAGGGGAGGATGAACTCGGGTCGTGGCAACGTGCGGTAACCGTTGCCGATGGTACGTGGCAAACACGTGGTTGGCATAGCAAAAACGCCACGTTCACCATACGAAATTACCTGAATGGCGCTCTCCTCTACTACCACCACCTCTGTCAGAAGGGCAGAGATGAAGTTATAGAAGAAGAGTTGTACAAGGGTACGTCGAAATCCTCCGAGGGGTATGCCGCTAGTATTACATTTCAGAGGGCCAAAGATGAGGGAATGCAGATTGCTGTACACTGGCAGGACGCAGACTCTTCTTCTGCCAATGCCGTCAGAGAAGTCTTCCCTGATGCCGACATAATGATCTGCGGCGGACATGCCGGACGTGCACACAAAAAAATGTTAAAATCACACCAGAAAAAGAAAAGGGCATCTGAAAAGATGATTGAGAAGTACGGAAAGGCTTTTCCAGCTTTGTGTGAGCTTAGTTGTAAGTGTACAGGCAATCACAGTGCTGCATGTGGATGCCTGACCGATGCTTTCATTTCAAAGGCCCACACTAATTTCACATCCATTTTGATGGAAGTGAAATCTCAGGAGGAGTTTGTAAGGCGGCTGACAGCATTGCCAAAGCATGCACGTGATGTGCACGAGTGGGAGGGAGGAAGGTGCGACTATCATCCACTTCGGGTTTGCACATGCAATAAGTGTCCCACTGAAGAGATAAAATGTGAAGGAAAGCTACTTCAGGTTTGCACGTGCAATAAGTGTCCCATTAAAGAGATAAAATGTGAAGGAAAGCCGTACCAAACTAGATTGAAGTTGGATTGTGAATTCCATGCTTTGTTGTACGAGATTGAGTGCATGGGGAGAGCTTCACAGGCAAGCAGATTAGTGCACCCAGTCCTCAAACGTGGTCACTCTAATTTAGTCGAAGCCTCTCACAATGTATTGATTAGATTTCGGTCCAAGGACATCTCCTTGGAGAGGCTTCACTATCACCTCTCTACCAATCTCGGCTTGCTTCAAGCGAATTTGTCATACATGCATGCAAAGCGTGGTACTAGCTACCACTGGATCCAAGAGTTGTACCGACGCATGAAGCTACCTGTTTTCCACGGCATTGTTGAGGCACTGGAGAAGCACAGTGCGCGTAGAAAGAGAAAATTAGAGTGGGCTAAAGGAACTCCTCAGAAAAAGAGGAGGATAGAATTGAAAAAGAAACGTGTTATTGATGGCCAAGAACGTAAAAAGTGGTCAAAGAAACAGGGCCACGACTACGGTTGCGATAGCGAAAATAGCGATATTGACGTAAAAGTGAGTCGGGGTAAAGGGAGGAGGAAGGGTAGACCCCAAGGGAAGGGGGAGTGTGCCTCGTGTGGGTCAAGCACACACACGCGCTCTAACCACAGAGATTGCCCTTTCAACAAAAAACATGCTGAAAAGGAGACCATCTCTAGTAGTAGCACCGAGTCTGACGAGGAGGTCAGTAGTGAGAGCTCGTCCGAAATGGAAAGTGGGACTGATGTGTGTACGTGTGGAAGTGAGGGGAAGAGGCACAGGAGAAGCTGCCCGTTGAGCTACAGGAACCGTCGACCGGGTCGCACACTGTTTCCTGCCACAAGTAATGCAGGACAACTTGCCTCTCCCAGTGCACTGGAGGTAGAATGTTCCCCAGGTGACAGTGTCTTCCCTCCGTCCTCAAAGAAGGAGAAGACAGAGATGAAAGTCGGGGATCACGTCTGTATTCACTGCAGAAATATGGGCAGTTCTCATCTCCCCTGTCGCATTGTCGGGGTGTTCAGTGGTCGGTATCAACTTTACTGTTCACAGGGTGTTCTGATCACCTCGTTTTGTGCCACTGAGCTGACTCCACTGGCCAGTGGCTCTTCCATCTCGCTAGAGAACTGGCGGCAGGCCCCAAAGGTCTCACTGAGAAGTGTTGCCGACGACCCAGCTCTGCTCGAATGCTGCAATTGTGATATCCCCGTGTACTCTGGTAGCATCGTGATTTCTTCGGCATCAGAGGAGGAGAATGAGGCACCAAACTTGTGGGTGAACAATGGTGCCTACAGTCTGAGCCATCGTGATCGGGGGGTGATTTTGTCTGAGAGAGGGTGGCTCACGGACAACATCATCTGTGCAGCCCAAATGCTCTTGCTGCAGTTCTTTCCCAACATGGCAGGACTGCAACCTCCTGTACTGCAGAAGGTGTGTGCATTTCAGGTCCACTCTGGGAAGTTTGTACAGATTGTACACGTCGGAAACAACCACTGGTGTGTTGTGTCCACGGTTGGTTGTGAAAGTGGGGCTGTCTACGTGTACGACAGCTTGTATAAATCTCCGACTAAAGAATTGATTCACTTGATAGCAAGCATGATGCACAGTCAGTCAAACGAGCTAAAAATCACGATGATGGATGTCGAGAAGCAGTCCAACGGCTCGGACTGTGGTGTTCTGGCCATAGCCTATGCGTTCGACCTATGCAGTGGATTCGACCCCTGCAGTGCAAGGTTTGATCACAGTGGGATCAGGCTTCACCTGACTACTTGCCTTGAAAATTGCCACGTTTCTCGTTTTCCTGTACTGGGTGAGCGAAAGAGTGCCCCTAGAAAGCCCAGAACCCTAGAGCTCCACTGCTCTTGTCGCATGCCAGAAGAGAAAGGTGACGAGATGGCCGAGTGTGATGTGTGCCACGTCTGGTATCAACCGCCACTGCATGGACATTCCCAGTGAGGTGTTTGGGGAGGTCGAGGTTAACTGGGAGTGTAAAAGATGCGTAAAAGCTAAGCTGGCACCATTGGAAAGTGCCAATTAGCTCTGCTTATTTCTTTCACTCTGCATTTTGCTAATAGGCACGTGCATGTAAGTAAAAGGCATATGCTTCTGCGGTGCTATCCTCTATGGCTGTTTGTAGTGGTGCCGCGGTGTGAAATCTGCTGACATCAGGCGTTTGTGTTTGTGAGCTGTCTAGTGTGTCTGCACCACACACACCAGTGTGTTTATGTACATGTACATGTGTACGTACATGTAATGCATGCCTGAGTGAGTTGTTGCTAGGAGTCGTTGCTCCACGCTCAGAGGTTCTTTTAGTGTATGCATATTATGTGTGAGCCTGAGTGAGTTGTTGCTAGGAGTCGTTGCTCCACGCTCAGAGGTTCTTTTAGTGTATGCATATTATGTGTGAGCCTGAGTGAGTTGTTGCTAGGAGTCGTTGCTCCACACTCAGAGGTTCTTTTAGTGTATGCATATTATGTGTGAGCCTGAGTGAGTTGTTGCTAGGAGTCGTTGCTCCACGCTCAGAGGTTCTTTTAGTGTATGCATATTATGTGTGAGCCTGAGTGAGTTGTTGCTAGGAGTCGTTGCTCCACGCTCAGAGGTTCTTTTAGTGTATGCATATTATGTGTGAGCCTGAGTGAGTTGTTGCTAGGAGTCGTTCAGAGGTTCTTTTAGTGTATGCATATTATGTGTGAGCCTGAGTGAGTTGTTGCTAGGAGTCGTTCAGAGGTTCTTTTAGTGTATGCATATTATGTGTGAGCCTGAGTGAGTTGTTGCTAGGAGTCGTTGCTCCACACTCAGAGGTTCTTTTAGTGTATGCATATTATGTGTGAGCCTGAGTGAGTTGTTGCTAGGAGTCGTTGCTCCACGCTCAGAGGTTCTTTTAGTGTATGCATATTATGTGTGAGCCTGAGTGAGTTGTTGCTAGGAGTCGTTGCTCCACGCTCAGAGGTTCTTTTAGTGTATGCATATTATGTGTGAGCCTGAGTGAGTTGTTGCTAGGAGTCGTTCAGAGGTTCTTTTAGTGTATGCATATTATGTGTGAGCCTGAGTGAGTTGTTGCTAGGAGTCGTTGCTCCACACTCAGAGGTTCTTTTAGTGTATGCATATTATGTGTGAGCCTGAGTGAGTTGTTGCTAGGAGTTGTTGCTCCACACTCAGAGGTTCTTTTAGTGTATGCATATTATGTGTGAGCCTGAGTGAGTTGTTGCTAGGAGTCGTTGCTCCACGCTCAGAGGTTCTTTTGGTGTATGCATATTATGTGTGAGCCTGAGTGAGTTGTTGCTAGGAGTCGTTGCTCCACACTCAGAGGTTCTTTTAGTGTATGCATATTATGTGTGAGCCTGAGTGAGTTGTTGCTATATACATGTATGCCATGTATTTGTTGTGGTACATGTACAGTACTATCCAATGTCGTACCATAAACAAAGTCTCATACAGTATAAAAGGTAAAAACGTTATTGGATAGTACATTGAAGGGTGGAAGTCACAGTTTAAAGTGAATGTCACTGCACGTTTATTCTGCACAGGTTTGTCCACATACTAATATGCCCAAAACTACATGTTAACTTACGTGCAGCACGTGTACCATTCCCTTTAAGGCCATACTAAGTAAATACCTTGTTTCACAGGCAATCCCGCATGCCATTTAACTACCGCATGCAATATACTTATTTTTTATTAATTTCCGGTGTAAAAGGAAATGTCTGGCGGCGCGCGTGCCCTACCGCCGGAAGTTGGCCGGTAAGGCCACGCGCCCTAGCACTGCGAGCTTGCTACCCTTGCAGAAGTCCTGGAACAGTTTAAACGTGGCGAGATTGAGCCAGCTTTATGTTCCCTGATGCTCTCTTGGAGCAGCCGTTCGAGTGCTACATCGCTCCAAATTTGTCTGGGCCGTTTCAGACAGTTTATCTAAAAAATAATAAATAACGCACGCGCGCATGCGCAGGTGGTGTAGTAGTGCCTGTGAAACAATGAATTTACTTAGTATGGCCTAAGCAACATTATGTATGAACCTGTGACATCCCTCCTTACGGTTGATTCACACTGCTTTAACAATGGAAAAGTTAGGCAAAACATGTACATGTATAGGTTTGTGGTGTGAATCCTCCTAAGAGTGACATGTCTTCTACCTCCACGTGGTGTCACTCGGGAGGAAGTTGCAAAGCACTTTTTGTGTGTGCTTGCGACTTTCTGCGAACAGAAGACATACAATGTACGTACATTTCAACCAGCCCGAAACAGCTGTCCGCCGTTTGCTTGATTTGCTCTGCACAAGCATTTTTCCCATGTGAAGGGGCCAGGGTGGTTTCATTACCCCGGCCCTGCCCATTACTGTTGGCTTTAAAGTATGTAAGTCTAGGCCATTGCAGAGCAACTAAGGATACACGGCGCTGATTAGGGCCAACCAGCCCGAAACAGCTGTCCGCTGTCGGCCATTTGCTTGCCCGTATCGCCTCTGTCTGCATTTTATTTTCTAGGGAACAGGGATTTATTAGACCTCAACATGACTGATGAGCAGTGGATGCTGCAATTACAGAGGATATGGGACATCATACAACAGTCGAAGGAGGTCAGCTACAAACCGTGATATGTGATGTATAGGGAACCTTTACTATGGATTTCCCTCCCTCTCTCCTCTAATTCTTACCTCCCTCCCTCCTCCCAGCCTATCCAGTGACAAAGAGAATTGACCAGTGGGGTAGAAGTCTGCGTCAGCCAGATCTTCTGGATTGAGGAAGCCCACGAGGCAATAAGAAATGAAGAGTACCACCAGAGGCTGCAGGACCCTTTTATCGTACACTAGTGGGGGCATTTCATCTAAACCTAGGGGGCAGGTGCCCACAAGGGGCCCATCACCAAGGCCCTGGCCATCCAGTGTGTGGTGTTCAACTGCTCCGATGGCCTGGACTACCTCGCCGTGGTAAGTTCTTTATTAGCTAATCAGCTGTTCAACAGAATTGAGTTAGAGGTATACATCACGTGATAGTCATGTGAGCATCATGTGATATTCATATGTCATGCTACATGTATATGTTTTACTTGTTCTTGATGCATCATGTGATAGTCATGTGACAGTCACCCTCCACTTGCCAGGTACTGTCCATGATAGCCCAGCAGATCCTGTCCATTCAGAGAGTTGTCACAGTACCTTTTGTCTCTGAAGGGACCACTATCTCCCTCCAATGAACCCTGACACTCTGAACTGCCAAACAATCTCAAGGTCCGAGAGTGTTAAGTTACACACTGTGCATATGTTATGTTAACCTCTTTTCCACTGCAGGCCCACAGGTTCTGTTCCGTATCGTGGCCATTATGGGACACACCCTACCTCCCTCCCTCCCACCCGCTCTCTCTGCTAGGTGAGTGGGTGGAGCATTTTTAGCCAGCATTAGTCACTGAGGGGAGTGGGTAGCCAGCATTAGTAGCTGAGAGGAATGGGTATGGCATTTTAGTCATGTTGCTGTTACGTGTACATGTGTGTGAACCAGTGCAATATATTCCACAGCAAATAAGTGGATATTACACGTGAGCTGCTGGGGAAGCAAGATGGTGTGCAGGAGGAAGTACACAAACTGCAGCAACTGAAGGCAGTGATGGAAAAGTGAGAGGCTCCAGTACCAGTACATACTGTACATGTACACAAAATATTCCTTGTTTATTTACTGATTAACCCTTGGCTTACCATGCGCAATGAGTGTTATCTGTCTGTCTGTGTGTGTCTGTTAAGTCACATCTCACCTCTGGAGCGTCTGTTTGTCCTGAAAATACTGTCACGTACTCCCCCTCCCCCTCCCCCTCTCCCCCTCCCCCTCCCTCTCTTCATAATCAGACTGTGCTATGATGACATGGGGACTTACGCTTGTCAACTCCTGTGGCAGCAACTCAGCACAAATGACACTGAATGTTCCCGGTGAGTACACACACACACTGGGATATCCTCCTATGTCCCCTATCTGACAACTAGTAAAACCTGTCTGAGGAGCAGCCCTACCATACCCTACCGTACCTACCCGAGTACCCATTTCAGAATACCCCACTGTCACAAAGTGTGTTCCTTCCTATTTCACCCAGTCCTCAGTCATCCTTTTTGCTACAAATTTATTTCAGGAACAGGAGACTAGTCGTTTCAAATAGAAGCACATTCTGAAGGGGCTGGGCTGACATGTAGTGGGTGGGGTAGGACAGGTAGTGGGTGGGGTAGGACAGGTAGTGGGTGGGGTAGGACAGGGCTGATGGGTACTGGATAGGGTAGGACAGGGCTGACATGTAGTGTGTGGGGTAGGACAGGGCTGACGTGTAGTGGCTGGGGTAGGACAGGGCTGATGGGTACTGGATAGGGTAGGACAGGGCTGACATGTAGTTTGTGGGGTAGGACAGGGCTGACGTGTAGTGGCTGGGGTAGGACAGGGCTGACGTGTAGTGGGTGAGGTAGGACAGGGCTGATGTGTAGTGTAATTATTGTGGGTGTGTGGATGGGGAAGTTCCAGTTGAACATACTTGAAAACACCACCACCTCAAGGACAGTTTGGACACCTATACACACAAAAGGCCTATATACCAGAGGATAAAGCTTTTTGTGCTATAATGCATGTGATTATCAATGATTGAATACTGTTATGCACATACATGCACCACTCCATATACAAGTTTTCATAATCTATTTTAAGAGTGATAGTACAGAGTTAGTTAATTACGTGTAACACGAAGATGGAAACACATTACACAAACATCAATGCCAAGTAAAAATCCTCAGGATCCATCGAACCCATGACCTTCTGATTACTAGTCAGACACTCTTACCGCTGAGCCACTGGATCTCTTGTGGCAGAGGAGTGGAACAGGACACTTCACTAAATCAGATCAAGATGGAGTCATCCCTAGCATCATCCCAGCTTCATTCAACACAACCTTAATTAGGTCAGATGCATATATATATACATGTGTACATCATGTGGAGACAATACACCACATGTACATGATGAACACAATGTGCATACTTTGTCTGTTTGTTGCTCTCATGTGTGGCTGTTATTTATAAGTAAGGTAGCCAGAATTCTAATGCTTAGTGTAGTGTTATGGTCAATTCTGATTTTACAGTTTGTTTAGGCCCTTTGAACACTACTCTGTGCCTCTGGCTCCCTTCCTCTACCCACATTAGGTCTGCAAACACTGAATTACTTTGCCCATGTTGCCTTGTTAAACCTGATGCAGAGTTTACTCTGGAATGTGTGTGTGTGTGTGTGTGTGTGTGTGTGTGTGTGTGTGTGTGTGTGTGTGTGTGTGTGTGTGTGTGTGTGTGTGTGTGTGTGCACTATACAACAGCATACACAATGCAACTGTACAATCCCTGCAAGGTCAATGTACCACTGGACTAAACATTAGGGTTTGTGTCTCCATTTTACCCACCACTCTCCCTCCTCTTAAACAGTTTAGTGCCCTTACTGCCCTTCTTCCTGAGTGGTACATACACCATATTTCAGCACAGGAGCCTGTTGACCACACACTGTGTTTAGGTGTCATTAGTACAGAGATGGCTTCAATTGTGTGGGTTAGATAGCCATCTATGTACTAATGACACTTAAAAACAGTGTGTGGTTTACAAGCTCCTGTTGCAAAGGTGCTGAAATATGCTGTATGAATAAGTATACATATAGCCAAGAGGGTTTTAGATCATTAAGGTATTTGTGGTTACTGCATACTTTGTATGTGCTATCAGACCAATTACTCAACACTCACTTAATTCCACCCCTTCTCCCAGTCACACAAGGGGTGTGATTTGAAATGTATGTGAATTAATGTAGTAGTTACATGAGTGCATGGTTGAATGCACCCCAATTAAGGCTATTTTGTTTGCTGTTAGGCTCCTTTCTCAATTTGCCTATCCCACAATAAGCCTTTTGTTGCCAAACACTCTATATGCCTTGGTAGATCAGTGAGTGCAGTGACCAATTATGATTTTACAGTTTGATTAGGCCCTTTGAACACTACTCTATGCCCCTCCTCTCCTTTCCTCTACCCACACTAGGGTGCTTACTTCAGATTTTGCTCAAATAAATTGCTAGAGCTGATGGTGTGTGTGTGTGTGTGTGTGTGTGTGTGTGTGTGTGTGTGTGTGTGTGTGTGTGTGTGTGTGTGTGTGTGTGTGTGTGTGTGTGTGTGTGTGTGTGTGTGTGTGTGTGTGTGTGTGTGTGTGTGTGTGTGTGTGTGTGTGTGTGTGTGTGTGTGTGTGTGTGTGTGTGTGTGTGTGTGTGTGTGTGTGTGTGTGTGTGTGTGTGTAACTTAGCTAAAATGCTTAGTTTTCCAGCAATTCCAATTTTATTAGGCCCTTAATTTGAACACAATGTTCCACTCTCTGCCCCTCCTCTCCCTTCCTCTACCCACACTTGCAGTGCATAAGACTAGTAACCCTCCCACAGCACAGCAATAGTCTGTGCAGCTACATTTTATGGTTGAGATCTCTAACTAATGCACAGGGTTCATACAGAGGATGGTGGCCCTGGAATTCCCCCTCCCCCCAGCCTCTGCCCCCCCCCCCCCACACACACACACAAAACTTGAAAATTTGTATATAGTCTCATACTCAAAACTTGAAAATTGTATAGTACTCTCATACTCATGCATGACACTGTGGCAGTGCCCCACAAACTTCTTCCTCCCCCCACCCAAAAATCCACACCATAAAGGCATACCTGATGTTTGTTTCCTTCCTCAATGGAGACAATTCATTTGTGAATACGGTGTGTGTAAGAAAATAGGGGGATGATAAATACCCCCCCTGACAATTCCCCTCCTTGTACATGAATATATACTCTCACTCCCACAGTTTATATCAATGGACATTACATGGCCGGATGATCCTCCTTTCATGCCACTACTGTCTTCCTGAATGCTGTTGAGTCATGTACATGAGTTGCTAGTGTTCTATGCCGCCATCCTAAGCCCTTAACACTATTGCATTTTGTCAGTGAAAGTGGGTCCAATGAGACTACACTGCACTGATGAGGCCCAACAAGGCCGAAACAGTGCTGCCTCAGTTGCATCCGAAAACTGATGTTGCTATATAGTTCTTGAAACAATATGTTGGATGCAACCGAGTGAGCACTGTCTGCAGTTGTCTTCATACTTGTGGGTTGAACTATGCACATTGTGTGTGGTGTGTGAACAGATTTCAGTGTTTCAGTGGTCATGCACAGTGGTCCCAGAATGGTGGTGTGGTGGTCCCAGAATGGTGGTGGGACTAGGGAGTTCAGGAGGTACACTGGTACTACAAGTGTATTGTCTTTGATCTGCAGATTATTTTTCCTTTGATAGTCCTTTATTCACTTCTGGTTAACAATGATGGCATGCACAACTCCACTAATCACATGTGGCAACCTCTTGTCCTATGCATGTATGTGGGTGTTGTTTACATTCTCCCTGTGGGAAGAGTTGTGTTAGTCCTCAGATAACTTGCCCATTAGAATTCAATATCGACCTTCTACTCCCATGGCCAGCGGACCATTGACGGTCAGATGTGTGTGGTTACATACATATGTATATGTGTGTGCCACAATAGGTATTGCATATAGATGTGTGTCTCCTTTAGCCACCACTGATGTGTGTGGTTACATACATATGTATACATGTACTTTTTTGGCAATATGACCCAAGAGTGCATCATTACTCCATATGGGTTTTCAATTTGGATTTTACAGTTTTTTGAAGTGCATCATTACTCCCTACACTTCCACATGTAGTAGTATGTCCCAATTAAGGATTGGGGATTGGCTCCTACAAATTTGCTTCTGCTTTTTTTTAAGGCTAGCTACATGTAGCTCTGCAGAACCATGTGCCACTTACATGCTGCACATTAATTGCTGTAGGTGATGACCAAAAAGTAGTCATAAGCGCGGACCTGAACGGGCACCGCATAACGTCGAGAACGTCCGTATTTGCACCGTCAGCACACCGCACAAGTCCGTCGGACTACTCAACTGCGTACTACGGTACTATTTTCTGTGCAGCGCACGTCTACTCTTTACTGTCATGCCCAGTGCACAGAAATAGTGCCTAATTCATGAGTTGAATTTGTCCCATTACGGACTTGCACGGTGTGCTGACGGTGCAAATACGGACGATCTCGACGTTAGACGGTGCCCGTTCAGGTCCGTGTTTATAGCTGCTTTTCCCTGTGAGATATGTATATACATGTACATCTTATGGACCAACAACACAGTGTTGATCTATATAGAATAGCAGAGCCCTTGCATACTGCTTCTTTGCCACTCTTGATAAGGTGTATCATGTGTGTGTGTGTGTGTGTGTGTGTGTGTGTGTGTGTGTGTGTGTGTGTGTGTGTGTGTGTGTGTGTGTGTGTGTGTGTCCTACACCCTTATACTTCATAATGTCCATGATGCAGCTACATGTATGTGCCCCATTGGAGATTGTGCTGTGACAGAGAGGAAATTCAACCAACCTCACCAGTCTTGTAGTGTACAACAGTGGTACCCTTATTCTATCTGCTTCCTACTCCCTTTTTACATGAATACCCTCAATAATGCCGTATCATTTCCCACTGCAGTTTGTGGCATGTTCTGGTTTACCAGTGTACATGTACTCCCTGCCAACCATTATTGTCACAATAGGTCTTGCAAAGTGAAAGGGCACAATGCATGTATGTACATACATACATGTATCTATGCACTACAGACCCTTTCAAGACACCTGCAGACTTAAATGAGCCTAGTGTGTGATCTCATAGTGTAATGTACAATACTCACTGGCGTTTTTTTCGTATTTTTATAATGAACAAAATGCTGCCAGAGGATTTGTAACCTGTATTTTTAAGTAGAAAATTACTAAAGCATAAGTATATTCTCGAACGTGTCCCTTCTAGAGCAGGGATTCCCTCCCACCATCTGAAATAGTGTTACATGCATGAAGATGCAATGTTTCTCTTGGTCAAGGTTGTACATTGTATGTACACAATCGTAGTGGGAGGTGTGCGTCTGCCTCAAAATGCCATGGCATGCTCCATACTCACTGTTATGACTGGGGAAGGTGCATGTCAGTTCCTCATGTCAAAAATAAATCATTGTAGTCATTCCCACTCCATTGATATTCGATCTCATCCCAGACCCCCATGCAGAAGTGTCTGGCAACTTTTGTGATGACTCAGATCACTGCATTGGGAATCTAGGTATGAGAATGTGGTTTGAATGGACCTCTTATCCAGGCAGAGAGAGAAAAGGATCTGGTGACTTAGGGTGAAATTCTTAATCAAGATGAGGTCACACAGAGGAATTTGTGCACGCCAATCAGATTCAAATTCAGATTCTGATGGCTTCACTAATGCATGACCAAGGAAGCAATCCAAACTAACCTTGATTGAACTGATAGGATCTGCTGGTTTTTCTGTTCAGTATGACATCTCACCTGGACACACCCTACAATCTTTAACCCCTGATCTGCTCTCCAAGTTTCAGTGCTCAAACTCGCCAAAGTCAGTATATCCTGTTCCCACATCTCATGACACTCAAGTGAATGGAACCTTAATAAACCACTACTCATTAACCCATTTCATACTTGTATTCTAGTACCAGTATTTATTTGCTCTTGCCAAGCCCTCTTCTGTTCAGTCAGCTGTAGCTTTAGATCTGGAGGTTTTATTTCATATTGGACTCCTCACATGAAGTATGATAGGTCTCCCAAGTATGCACAGTTGACATACATGTACTCACTACACCACAAAACCTCCAATAGGTGGGTATTACTTCCTTAATGATGACGTAGGTAAAGCGCCAATCTACATTGTAAATAGCGAGGCTCTGTCAAGTGCGGAGAAGACGGGAAGAGAAGAGAAGAGAAGACGGGAAGAGAAGAAGAGTAGAAGAAAGAAGGAAGGAAGTGAAAAAGTACGTGCTAACTGTAGTGGCTACTTGTATTGTGTACTGGGCAAGGTGGTGTTAATTGTTGGGAGCTTTGTCCGTGTGTCCTATGGCTACAATCCATGCGTTGATTGCTAGGAAGTGCGTGCTGTAGGTATTGGCAACTAGGTGGTTGTGGGGAGTTGGGAGTGTGAGTATATTGTTCTGCTTACTGTTTGTGTGCCCTACAACACATGCGGGCTTTAGAGCATGTAGTGGACTAGCGTTACATGTATGCGTGCATGCTTGATGTCGAACTATTGCCTAGCCAATGCATGAAGAGCAGTGTTAGTCCCCCCATAGGACAGTGTTAGTCCCCCCATAGTTTTGGAAACCGACAAAGCAGCTGCTAAGGCTCCCGCTCCCCTCAAGTTGTACCTGTGAATTGTGAAACACCTTGTAAAGGCTCAAACTATCCCTGGGTAAGCCCAAAGCTGTGAGCAGCACCGGCGGTAAAGTGCTAGTAGGAAGCGTATGCATATTAAAAAGTGCTGGCTCTAGTTGACCGCTTTCAATGCTCTGCATACGCTTAGGAGTGCTCCTACTAGCCATCACTCAAACTCGAAAATCAAACCAGCTGAATAGAAATGTGGAAACTTTGCAGTAGACCTCGATCTGTAACTTCCGTTTTCATTGAACACATTGAGTATGACATCATGGCTCAGTGAATATTGCTCAGACAAGTAAATAAAAAATTTAGGAATTGGAAGTGTAATATAGGGATTGCATAAAAATGAACAGAGACAAGATTGGGACGCAGACATGCTATGTACATCAACATACCTTTTAGTACATTGATGTATATAGCATGTCTGTGTCCCAATCTTGTCTCTGTTCATTTTTATGCAATCCCTATATTACACTTCAAATTTCCCAAATTTTTATTTACTTGTCTCTAGTCTTTTTTTTACGATTGTAAGCAATAATTCTCACTAGAATGTGCTCTCCGCATCCATAAACGTCTGGCCAAGCATTGCTATTAACCACACTCTGAGCTACTGTATAAATGTGTGATTAGTTGGGCGTGGTTTGGTTGCAAGCTATAAGCGGCTGCTTACACTCACAAATACTAGAGCAAACTCGCTAGTAAAGGTACTATCAGTCACTAGCGCTTTGGCTTGGTGGTATCGAGCGTGCCGTTTCTGGTACCCGTTTCTGGTACATACATATATGTAAAGGCAGAGTTAGCACACTGTGCAGTGTTCTGACTGTGAGAAATCGTTAACACCATCTCTTTTGCTTATGTAGTACTAAGTGCTAGTTGCTATACAAAACGTCAACACATTTCTCTATTATCAGCCAGTTCACTAGTTGCTACACACTAGTTGCTAAGCAGATGTAATGACATCATTAATGAGTCTTGTCTCATTACATAATCAATTCATTGTATGACGCATGCTACTATATTACGTACAACGTATGTACTATGCACGTACATTCAAAATGAAATTACGTAATCACTAATATACATGTATATGTATTGCATTGAGAGGAGTGTTAACATCAGTATTACAAGAATTACAAGGGTTAATAACATATGATTTTGTTATGTTGCCATTAGTGATGATACCTCTTCACATGCTGGCTTTCAGGTTGATGGTTACCATGGTTGCTCATTAGTAATCCTCATTCATAATACATTGCTGGGAGAGATAACGATCAGTAGTACATGAACTACAAGGGTTGACAAAAATATTATATCTCTATTCCCCAGTACGTATTGATATATTTCCACATGCAAAGATTCAAGTTTATTGATTTTATGGTTATTGAGGTACGCTTCTTCAAGAAGAAGAAGAAGAAGAAGAAGAAGAAGATGGAAAACATGGCAAAAATGTGAAAAGCACTTTTCACACATTTTATATCACAACACAACCAATTTAGTATACTGGTTATTTTTCACACATTCTTCACCTTGATATGAAATTAACTTCAAATTGAAAGTGAAAATGAACAAAGTCCTTATATATGGTTTTCAATGGGGATAGACCTCCCTATATACCTTACTGTGTGATATTGACACCTTCACACCAGATATTGACACCTTCACACTAGATATTGACACCCTCACATTTCCTGGAGGGCTGTAGTTGATTTTCCACTACAATACTCTTAGCAACCACCTAGCAATGGGCTATAAAAAATACAAGTTTTCTGAGCCTCACCATACAAAATCTAAGACAGTTGTCACCACACTTTTGGTAGCCATCACACAGATCTATGACAGTGCTCTGTAATGACCATCAATTATCAGTCCCTTTGCATGGCAATGAAGCCCAATTTTCACTACTTTCAAAGCTTCATAACTCCAAACTTAATGGGGTTGTCACCCCAGGAAAGTGAAGTTTAAGAAACTCCCGGTTCTGTTCTATCTAGCTTTAAAAATCTTGTATATACATACACTTGATGCAAACGGCCTCCAAGGTTACCTACTTATTCGATTTCGCCGTAAGTATTTGCGTTTGACTTACCCCTGCTCCGTCTAACAGTGCTTTGAGAGCTTCAGAAGCTGTCCATACATTTACAAATCCTTGTTTTCCACGTTCCACCTCTTAAATCAGACAGCTATAGCTTTTCCAGGGAGTCCGAGCTGCTTGAATATCACTTCCAAACAGTCACGGACATCTTGGTCAAGAGCTGTGATGACGTCATCACGTTACACGTGCATAATTAATCGTGGCCAACCTCCTCTGCCCCCTTCTTAAGTTTTGTTCAGGTGCAAAGGTCATATTTGCGTGCGTGAGGGGAGAGCCTGGGTACGAGGCTACTCTAGTACAGCAGTATCCTGGAGGCTCAATAGGTAACCAGCTCAGATACAACATTATACAATGAAAGGCATCCATAGAAGGAAATGTACCAGCTTTCATGTTGGGTGTGGATCGTCTCGATCAACGTATGTCATACTACCAATTTGCTAGAAAATCTGTTCGATGGTGGAGGAAGGTATTTTTATGATGGAGGTTGCAGTTGTGAATGCATACATCCTCTACACTCAGCACACCAATGACAGAAGGAAGATGGTGCACAAGCAGTTCCGCAGGGAGTTGGTACTTGCACTCTGTCAGCCACAACGTCATAATACTACACAGCGTCACCTATCCATACGTGATTACACTCTGGAACGTTTGCCAGGGCAACATTTCCCTGAAACTGGTTCTGCACGAAGAGATTGTAGAGTGTGTAGTAGTCGGGGACAAGGTGGTGTGCGTCATCTTACAACTGCATTCTGCAGCACATGCTCAGACAATCCTCACCTCTGTATTGGAGACTGTTTCCACACTAGAGCAACATTTAGAGAGGAGTAGATCACATTCAAGTCGTATAAGACACGGACATATCATACTGGTGTTTTACTTTGCGTATACTCTCCCCTCTGCTTACCGTCTCACATACCTGCCCCAATACGCATAGATACAAGTACTTATAGGCCTGTAGTTACCTGTTAGTGGATCCTAGTGTGCCTTAAAACTGTTGGTAAAAAGCACGTATAGCTGCCAGTCTGTCGGTCTTCTACCACGCTGTATTCATTACATCCGCACGCAATATTACGTAACATCATGCACACTTGTGCAATTATTACACACACGTGCCGTCCTTTAGGGGTTAAAGTACTTGTAGCCCAAGAACTCATGATTGAACTAATTTGACCTTTGACCCTAGGGTAGTGAGCTCACATAAATCAACCAGAGCGCATGTGCATTAGTGTACTGCCCTGCCGTAGTGCAGTTTACCTTATGCAGAAAGTATAGCCTCTTCTACACAACTATCTTGAAATGTGTACCCCCTATTACGAAAAGTGTACACCCTAATATGAAAAGTGTACCCCCTATTTCGAAAAGTGTACCCCCTATTTCATATACCCTATTTCAGAAAGTGCATACCCTATTGTCAATGATGTAATATTGACACTGATCACCCCTCCCGAGGTGCCATTCTTTACCGGTGATCTGTACTTCCTCCCTGTCTACTACTTAGGGTGTGATGCAGACTGGGAGTGAAGATCAGGAGCGACAGACCATGTCACATGAAGGGGGGAGTGAAGATGAGGAGCGACAGCATGTTTTGTCTGGACCCCTCCCCAAGATAGTTTGTCACCGAGTACCTGTTTTCAATTGCATTGTGTTTGGATCGTTGGGGGGGAGGAAACCATGCCACCTGAAGAACACCTTTCTCTGTTCTTACTTACCAGATTTGTTGGATGTTGAGATGGTGAATGGAATTGATTGCGACCTCTGGGCTCTGGAGAAGTGCTTCAACATAGACACGTCAAGCAATTGCCTAGAGCGAATTTGTTCCAATCCACTGCTTTACCTTCACTTATATCGAGAAACGATATGTTGCAGCAAAGTTACACTGTCTCAAATGAGACAATTTGTGAAACTTTCAGTAAATTACAAGCAGCCTTTCCCTGTAAATGATGCAACAGCCATTAATGTGAAGTCGTTCTTGAAAACCAATGAGGAAATGTTCGAGGAAGATGGTGAAAATGAGGTTTTAAAGGCGGTGGTGCAGCATAGAATTGCTAATGAAGGTATTTATTATTGGGAAGTGGACCCAGCTAATTCATGGGCGTGGAGTGAAGAGGTATGGACAAATCGCCTCTTTATGAGCCTGCGGATTGCTCCGGAGCTGAGTCACATAGAGATACACCCTGCTTTCCAATGGAAGGGAAAGAACATAAAAGGGCCCTTGGCCAGGGTTTTTAGTAACGTTCCAGCTGACTACTTGAACATGTGCCCCTTCAGTGGAACATCAGATATTTTACTTAGAGGAAGACGACGCATTGGACAGGTCATTGTACAGTCACCCGCAGATGGTGGCAATGATGCAGATGCAGGTGTTAAAGCAGAGAGCGTGATTTGTGTGGAGGTGGGCATCCAAAAGGATGTAGCATTGTCAGTACAATTGAAGGATGTGCATTGCACCTTGCCATCCAAGCTTGGTCAGCTGATGGCAAGTATGTACATGTTTGCAACTCTAGAGTATGCCAACTGTCACTGGCCGAATCTTGGTACAGAGGATGAGCTGTGGACCACATATGGGGTGTTGGCAGTTCGGAATGAGGGAATTGTCGTGTTAGGAATGTCATTGGACAAGAATGGGTGCCATGTGTCAATTGAGTACAACACATCATCAAATCGTTTGGGAAGTGCTCTCAAGTATCTTCTGTCCAAACTGTGATTTCATTTCTTAGTGACTCTCTTACACTTAGTTTGACTGTATATAATTATTATAATGATTTTCATGTCTTAGTGACTCAAGCTGACTGTGTAGTCATAAGAAACAAAGATACGTGGTATCGACTAATTCGATACCTTGACAACCAATGCTGTGTAATTGCAAAGCAACATTAACCCCCCAATTCAGCGAACACCAGGTTTAATCTTATACACTTATGACTGCATGTGCCAGTGCCACATGCATGCAGCTTAATAAATTGGGTAGCTTGTATACAGCAGTATAGACTTGCTTCCACCTTGTGGCTTTACCAGATAGGACAGCAAAATATATTTACTAGCTCATCACCCAAAGAGCAGCTTCCACATATATGTATTTACCCAATGCACAGGACCAGTTTATTTTACTGGTTTCGACCAATGCCAGGTCTCATCAGCTGTGCTGGGGTCTGTACATTCTACACACATGAGCAGTGTACAGATATACAGGTAGTTAACATGTTTTCCACCATCTGATAAGTATAATTGTAAGCATGCACACCAAAGTTTCACACACGTAACATTAAATATCTTTATACTGTCACTGCATTGGCATTAAAAACTTCATGCACACACAACATAATAATATCATCAGAGAATTGTATAATATCATCAGAGAATTGGACTGTATGTAGAAATGAGGGGTATAACTACCATTCAGGCAGAGGAGGTAGTTGCCTCCCCGGTTTTTGACCTTATACAGAACTTATGAAGCTTTGCTGTGAGCGAGCAGCCAAACATGTAAAAGGCTAGGGCTAACAAAGAGCGAGCAACAGCACAAGCATGCAACAGCCAACCACAAGTGAGAGTGCAAGCAGCAAAAGTTATACTAGCATTGAGGCAGACGAGGCCACTTGTCGTCTTTTTTTTGGTGTCCTTATGAACAAGTAATCGCACCGAAAGCGTGAACACACACACACACACACACACACACACACACACACACACACACACACACACACACACACACACCATCAGCTCTAGCAATTTATTTGAGCAAAATCTGAAGTAAGCACCCTAGTGTGGGTAGAGGAAAGGAGAGGAGGGGCATAGAGTAGTGTTCAAAGGGCCTAATCAAACTGTAAAATCATAATTGGTCACTGCACTCACTTATCTACCAAGGCATATAGAGTGTTTGGCAACAAAAGGCTTATTGTGGGATAGGCAAATTGAGAAAGGAGCCTAACAGCAAACAAAATAGCCTTAATTGGGGTGCATTCAGTCTCCTGTTCCTGAAATAAATTTGTAGCAAAAAGGATGACTGAGGACTGGGTGAAATAGGAAGGAACACACTTTGTGACAGTGGGGTATTCTGAAATGGGTACTCGGGTAGGTACGGTAGGGTATGGTAGGGCTGCTCCTCAGACAGGTTTTACTAGTTGTCAGATAGGGGACATAGGAGGATATCCCAGTGTGTGTGTGTACTCACCGGGAACATTCAGTGTCATTTGTGCTGAGTTGCTGCCACAGGAGTTGACAAGCGTAAGTCCCCATGTCATCATAGCACAGTCTGATTATGAAGAGAGGGAGGGGGAGGGGGAGAGGGGGAGGGGGAGGGGGAGTACGTGACAGTATTTTCAGGACAAACAGACGCTCCAGAGGTGAGATGTGACTTAACAGACACACACAGACAGACAGATAACACTCATTGCGCATGGTAAGCCAAGGGTTAATCAGTAAATAAACAAGGAATATTTTGTGTACATGTACAGTATGTACTGGTACTGGAGCCTCTCACTTTTCCATCACTGCCTTCAGTTGCTGCAGTTTGTGTACTTCCTCCTGCACACCATCTTGCTTCCCCAGCAGCTCACGTGTAATATCCACTTATTTGCTGTGGAATATATTGCACTGGTTCACACACATGTACACGTAACAGCAACATGACTAAAATGCCATACCCATTCCTCTCAGCTACTAATGCTGGCTACCCACTCCCCTCAGTGACTAATGCTGGCTAAAAATGCTCCACCCACTCACCTAGCAGAGAGAGCGGGTGGGAGGGAGGGAGGTAGGGTGTGTCCCATAATGGCCACGATACGGAACAGAACCTGTGGGCCTGCAGTGGAAAAGAGGTTAACATAACATATGCACAGTGTGTAACTTAACACTCTCGGACCTTGAGATTGTTTGGCAGTTCAGAGTGTCAGGGTTCATTGGAGGGAGATAGTGGTCCCTTCAGAGACAAAAGGTACTGTGACAACTCTCTGAATGGACAGGATCTGCTGGGCTATCATGGACAGTACCTGGCAAGTGGAGGGTGACTGTCACATGACTATCACATGATGCATCAAGAACAAGTAAAACATATACATGTAGCATGACATATGAATATCACATGATGCTCACATGACTATCACGTGATGTATACCTCTAACTCAATTCTGTTGAACAGCTGATTAGCTAATAAAGAACTTACCACGGCGAGGTAGTCCAGGCCATCGGAGCAGTTGAACACCACACACTGGATGGCCAGGGCCTTGGTGATGGGCCCCTTGTGGGCACCTGCCCCCTAGGTTTAGATGAAATGCCCCCACTAGTGTACGATAAAAGGGTCCTGCAGCCTCTGGTGGTACTCTTCATTTCTTATTGCCTCGTGGGCTTCCTCAATCCAGAAGATCTGGCTGACGCAGACTTCTACCCCACTGGTCAATTCTCTTTGTCACTGGATAGGCTGGGAGGAGGGAGGGAGGTAAGAATTAGAGGAGAGAGGGAGGGAAATCCATAGTAAAGGTTCCCTATACATCACATATCACGGTTTGTAGCTGACCTCCTTCGACTGTTGTATGATGTCCCATATCCTCTGTAATTGCAGCATCCACTGCTCATCAGTCATGTTGAGGTCTAATAAATCCCTGTTCCCTAGAAAATAAAATGCAGACAGAGGCGATACGGGCAAGCAAATGGCCGACAGCGGACAGCTGTTTCAGGCTGGTTGGCCCTAATCAGCGCCGTGTATCCTTAGTTGCTCTGCAATGGCCTAGACTTACATACTTTGAAGCCAACAGTAATGGGCAGGGCCGGGGTAATGAAACCACCCTGGCCCCTTCACATGGGAAAAATGCTTGTGCAGAGCAAATCAAGCAAACGGCGGACAGCTGTTTCGGGCTGGTTGAAATGTACGTACATTGTATGTCTTCTGTTCGCAGAAAGTCGCAAGCACACACAAAAAGTGCTTTGCAACTTCCTCCCGAGTGACACCACGTGGAGGTAGAAGACATGTCACTCTTAGGAGGATTCACACCACAAACCTATACATGTACATGTTTTGCCTAACTTTTCCATTGTTAAAGCAGTGTGAATCAACCGTAAGGAGGGATGTCACAGGTTCATACATAATGTTGCTTAAAGGGAATGGTACACGTGCTGCACGTAAGTTAACATGTAGTTTTGGGCATATTAGTATGTGGACAAACCTGTGCAGAATAAACGTGCAGTGACATTCACTTTAAACTGTGACATCCACCCTTCAATGTACTATCCAATAACGTTTTTACCTTTTATACTGTATGAGACTTTGTTTATGGTACGACATTGGATAGTACCGTACATGTACCACAACAAATACATGGCATACATGTATATAGCAACAACTCACTCAGGCTCACACATAATATGCATACACTAAAAGAACCTCTGAGTGTGGAGCAACGACTCCTAGCAACAACTCACTCAGGCTCACACATAATATGCATACACTAAAAGAACCTCTGAGCGTGGAGCAACGACTCCTAGCAACAACTCACTCAGGCTCACACATAATATGCATACACTAAAAGAACCTCTGAGCGTGGAGCAACAACTCCTAGCAACAACTCACTCAGGCTCACACATAATATGCATACACTAAAAGAACCTCTGAGTGTGGAGCAACGACTCCTAGCAACAACTCACTCAGGCTCACACATAATATGCATACACTAAAAGAACCTCTGAACGACTCCTAGCAACAACTCACTCAGGCTCACACATAATATGCATACACTAAAAGAACCTCTGAGTGTGGAGCAACGACTCCTAGCAACAACTCACTCAGGCTCACACATAATATGCATACACTAAAAGAACCTCTGAGTGTGGAGCAACGACTCCTAGCAACAACTCACTCAGGCTCACACATAATATGCATACACTAAAAGAACCTCTGAACGACTCCTAGCAACAACTCACTCAGGCTCACACATAATATGCATACACTAAAAGAACCTCTGAGCGTGGAGCAACGACTCCTAGCAACAACTCACTCAGGCTCACACATAATATGCATACACTAAAAGAACCTCTGAGCGTGGAGCAACGACTCCTAGCAACAACTCACTCAGGCTCACACATAATATGCATACACTAAAAGAACCTCTGAGCGTGGAGCAACGACTCCTAGCAACAACTCACTCAGGCATGCATTACATGTACGTACACATGTACATGTACATAAACACACTGGTGTGTGTGGTGCAGACACACTAGACAGCTCACAAACACAAACGCCTGATGTCAGCAGATTTCACACCGCGGCACCACTACAAACAGCCATAGAGGATAGCACCGCAGAAGCATATGCCTTTTACTTACATGCACGTGCCTATTAGCAAAATGCAGAGTGAAAGAAATAAGCAGAGCTAATTGGCACTTTCCAATGGTGCCAGCTTAGCTTTTACGCATCTTTTACACTCCCAGTTAACCTCGACCTCCCCAAACACCTCACTGGGAATGTCCATGCAGTGGCGGTGATACCAGACGTGGCACACATCACACTCGGCCATCTCGTCACCTTTCTCCTCTGGCATGCGACAAGAGCAGTGGAGCTCTAGGGTTCTGGGCTTTCTAGGGGCACTCTTTCGCTCACCCAGTACAGGAAAACGAGAAACGTGGCAATTTTCAAGGCAAGTAGTCAGGTGAAGCCTGATCCCACTGTGATCAAACCTTGCACTGCAGGGGTCGAAACCACTGCATAGGTCGAATGCATAGGCTATGGCCAGAACACCACAGTCCGAGCCGTTGGACTGCTTCTCGACATCCATCATCGTGATTTTTAGCTCGTTTGACTGACTGTGCATCATGCTTGCTATCAAGTGAATCAATTCTTTAGTCGGAGATTTATACAAGCTGTCGTACACGTAGACAGCCCCACTTTCACAACCAACCGTGGACACAACACACCAGTGGTTGTTTCCGACGTGTACAATCTGTACAAACTTCCCAGAGTGGACCTGAAATGCACACACCTTCTGCAGTACAGGAGGTTGCAGTCCTGCCATGTTGGGAAAGAACTGCAGCAAGAGCATTTGGGCTGCACAGATGATGTTGTCCGTGAGCCACCCTCTCTCAGACAAAATCACCCCCCGATCACGATGGCTCAGACTGTAGGCACCATTGTTCACCCACAAGTTTGGTGCCTCATTCTCCTCCTCTGATGCCGAAGAAATCACGATGCTACCAGAGTACACGGGGATATCACAATTGCAGCATTCGAGCAGAGCTGGGTCGTCGGCAACACTTCTCAGTGAGACCTTTGGGGCCTGCCGCCAGTTCTCTAGCGAGATGGAAGAGCCACTGGCCAGTGGAGTCAGCTCAGTGGCACAAAACGAGGTGATCAGAACACCCTGTGAACAGTAAAGTTGATACCGACCACTGAACACCCCGACAATGCGACAGGGGAGATGAGAACTGCCCATATTTCTGCAGTGAATACAGACGTGATCCCCGACTTTCATCTCTGTCTTCTCCTTCTTTGAGGACGGAGGGAAGACACTGTCACCTGGGGAACATTCTACCTCCAGTGCACTGGGAGAGGCAAGTTGTCCTGCATTACTTGTGGCAGGAAACAGTGTGCGACCCGGTCGACGGTTCCTGTAGCTCAACGGGCAGCTTCTCCTGTGCCTCTTCCCCTCACTTCCACACGTACACACATCAGTCCCACTTTCCATTTCGGACGAGCTCTCACTACTGACCTCCTCGTCAGACTCGGTGCTACTACTAGAGATGGTCTCCTTTTCAGCATGTTTTTTGTTGAAAGGGCAATCTCTGTGGTTAGAGCGCTTGTGTGTGCTTGACCCACACGAGGCACACTCCCCCTTCCCTTGGGGTCTACCCTTCCTCCTCCCTTTACCCCGACTCACTTTTACGTCAATATCGCTATTTTCACTATCGCAACCGTAGTCGTGGCCCTGTTTCTTTGACCACTTTTTACGTTCTTGGCCATCAATAACACGTTTCTTTTTCAATTCTATCCTCCTCTTTTTCTGAGGAGTTCCTTTAGCCCACTCTAATTTTCTCTTTCTACGCGCACTGTGCTTCTCCAGTGCCTCAACAATGCCGTGGAAAACAGGTAGCTTCATGCGTCGGTACAACTCTGGGATCCAGTGGTAGCTAGTACCACGCTTTGCATGCATGTATGACAAGTTGGCTTGAAGCAAGCCGAGATTGGTAGAGAGGTGATAGTGAAGCCTCTCCAAGGAGATGTCCTTGGACCGAAATCTAATCAATACATTGTGAGAGGCTTCGACTAAATTAGAGTGACCACGTTTGAGGACTGGGTGCACTAATCTGCTTGCCTGTGAAGCTCTCCCCATGCACTCAATCTCGTACAACAAAGCATGGAATTCACAATCCAACTTCAATCTAGTTTGGTACGGCTTTCCTTCACATTTTATCTCTTTAACGGGACACTTATTGCACGTGCAAACCTGAAGTAGCTTTCCTTCACATTTTATCTCTTCAGTGGGACACTTATTGCATGTGCAAACCCGAAGTGGATGATAGTCGCACCTTCCTCCCTCCCACTCGTGCACATCACGTGCATGCTTTGGCAATGCTGTCAGCCGCCTTACAAACTCCTCCTGAGATTTCACTTCCATCAAAATGGATGTGAAATTAGTGTGGGCCTTTGAAATGAAAGCATCGGTCAGGCATCCACATGCAGCACTGTGATTGCCTGTACACTTACAACTAAGCTCACACAAAGCTGGAAAAGCCTTTCCGTACTTCTCAATCATCTTTTCAGATGCCCTTTTCTTTTTCTGGTGTGATTTTAACATTTTTTTGTGTGCACGTCCGGCATGTCCGCCGCAGATCATTATGTCGGCATCAGGGAAGACTTCTCTGACGGCATTGGCAGAAGAAGAGTCTGCGTCCTGCCAGTGTACAGCAATCTGCATTCCCTCATCTTTGGCCCTCTGAAATGTAATACTAGCGGCATACCCCTCGGAGGATTTCGACGTACCCTTGTACAACTCTTCTTCTATAACTTCATCTCTGCCCTTCTGACAGAGGTGGTGGTAGTAGAGGAGAGCGCCATTCAGGTAATTTCGTATGGTGAATGTGGCGTTTTTGCTATGCCAACCACGTGTTTGCCACGTACCATCGGCAACGGTTACCGCACGTTGCCACGACCCGAGTTCATCCTCCCTTTTATCTTTCATTTCCTGCTTAGCTGTCTCACAAATGTCGTCGAGCATTGCTTTTACTATCGGATACATGCTATAAATTGTATCCATAAAAGCAGGTGCACTTACAGCTTCAATACCAAGTGCATTCTTTAGCGTTTTGTAGTACACTGCATGAGTAATGCCGGCACAGATGAAACCGACTTGTATACAGGTACTTATTACATTCCTATTGTCATGGCTCACATGTGTTGTAAACACTGCACCTTTTAGTGAACATCCATCGCAACAACAAGTAACAGAAACGGCGCCACCCAACCCCTGACACTTCACACCAACGGGAACTACATTTCCCTTACATCCAGGGGTTGCACAGTGACGAATTTCATTTAAAAGCTTTAAAAACTTGCCCAAATCAGGCAAAGTCATAAAGCACAATCTATTAGGCAAGTCCACTGGACTCACCTTACCCAGTCTGACACGATCGGGGGTGGGGACGTACACTGAATCGATGTCACTCTCACTTTCCCAATCGCAGCCAGACTCACTGCTACACTCACTACAATCTTCAGTAGCTTCACCGATTAGAACTCTGGACTCTTCCGAGCCCTCCTCCTGGCACAAAGAGCCTGAATAAAAAAATGTCTCACTAATGAGTAACACACAAACACATACACACGCAGATAAGGTCGTAAGAGCATAGGAAGATTGCTCTTCGAACTGTAACCCCCAATATCAATGAGGAATAGACACACAGTGAGGCTTACTGCTATGTGTCAGCTCTAAATCACTACATCTTCTCAACCCTTATCTGTGGTGGATCAGTATCTTCACTATTCTCTGCACACTTCCATTTACAGAGAGGCGGGGTTGCAATGTAAACGTCATACATATGCACATATTTGTCATAAAATGGGGTTAGCACTTTAGTGCTGAATCAGGCACCAATGCACACACACTACAATGTGACTATAACTATTCCCAGCCAGAATATAGTGTTATGTATGCAATGAGTGTGCTGTTGTGTTACAATGCACGTGCAGGACTAGGGCCGACATAGCCTTGTTCTCAGGCTGATTGAAAGCCGCAGAGAAACGGCCTGGTATCAACTGTTCGCGCATGTGCCAAATATCCCACAATTTGTGGGGTATCAGATATTTATGTGCACTTCTAGTATATATTTCTGCTACATATTACTGTGCACTTATTGCTGTGTCAACAAGCTGCCGCACTATACCAGTTTTGTCATGGCTCAGAAAAGGACGCATCAGTCTACACCATGTACATGGCCGCCAGGATCACTGTGTCGTATCAGCTACCAAGTTTGGGCAAATCAGTAAAATACTTGTCATGATTGTACGCTCAGGCTACGAAACTGCTGTGTGTTCAAATTACAGCGTGCAGTTGAGTAATGTGTCCAAAGCACTGGGTTTAGACTGTCGTTGGTCGTAAAGTATACTGCAAAATATCAGTAAAATAAACGGAATTCTCGTGCATGTGCAAACAGTCGATACCAGGCTGTTTCTCTGAGGCTTTGAATTGGCCTGGGAACAAGGCTAGGGCTGACAGTGAGGATGCTCTTGTTGGAGCCACATTTACACTAGATGACGTGATGTATATACATGTACATGTACATGTATTAGATATGGAGGGATCGAGACACGCTTTTTTTTCATTAGTCCATCCCTAACTGCGATGGCATGTGAACCTACACGTATGTGCCAAGGTCAGCCTTTGCTGACCATGGCAGCACCTTGGCTGCACCTTGCAGGTATGCCCATGAATGTGTATACATACATGTATGTAATGGAACAAGTGTGTCCTCTACTAGCCTCGTACCCAGGCCCCTCCCAAAAGCAGGGAGAGGGCCTGGTACACACTGTTTGAGCATGCACGAAATATCCCCAAGTTTTTGGGGATTCGTAAAATAACGGATATTTACCGTAGATGAAGTACGTATACTATTCGTGTACGTTCGTTTCTTCTCGTTGATGGCGCTTTCTATGAGCGATTCTCAGTTTGCTACGGCTGTATCGTACACCGTTTCCAAGGTCGAAAAGACCGGAATTGTACTCAAAGTGGAGCAGCTTAGCACATATACGAAGGGAGAGATGTGTTTCTATGGCTCCCGACAGGTTTTGCTATGAAGTCCTTCCCTTTCTTTTCGATCGAAAGTTAGAGTCTGAGTGTAGCACTGTCATAGTAGTATCTCCCTTAGTGTCTCTGATGATAGACCAAGTCGCTGACCTTCAATCGTGCTAGTTACGTCCATTGATTGCTGGTATTCTTGCGTAGTATATTTTCCACGTAATGTCTAGGTAAGTGCACGATGGTATTTTACGGAGAGAAACCGGAATAATTCGCGCATGCGCAAACAATGTGTACCAGGCCCTCTCCCCACTTTTGGGAGGGGCCTGGATACGAGGCTAGTCCTCTACATGAATTACAGGACGGCACCCCCAGGTGTGATTACACCTCCTTTCCTGCATTCCCAAGTGTCCCATTAAAGAGAGGAAGTGTGTCCTCTATTACTGGAGGGCCAATCCCTATATTAGATTTGCATGTTAGTGTACACGTATATTCTACTAGCTAGCTAATCCTAGCACCAGGTGCTACATGGGAGATGTAGTTACATGTGTTCTTTATTTATCAATTAATCTACCCAGACAGTTTCTATAGGCATAAATAAACCATATGTGAGGTTGGATGCCAGGCCAGGAGTCAATGCCTAAGATGCCATATGAGAGACAGCAGCTGACAGTGGCAGCCCCTCTCCCACTGTTGAACACTGTTGAAAACAGGACGCGTCTTCCTTCAGCACTAGGGCACACTTTACAACGTTTCAAGGTTCAAAAACACAACACATCAAGCATATACATGTAGGTGCCGTACATGCAAATAAGGCAACAAGTATAACACTACCTTGCCCAATATGTACACATATTATTGCGAGCGAAGCGAGCCATCTAGTCGTGTCAACGGGAGATTTTTGTATATATATATATGCTCATCCAACCTACATGTAAAATGAAAAATAAGTCCTAAGAAGGACTAGGGGTGAAGGGGCATTGCTTATGAGTCAGGAAAGCTTCTCCCAATGCATGGAGACGAAGAGAGAGATTATAAGTCAGGAAAGCTCTCCCTAAAGCTCAGATTATAAGTCAGGAAAGCTCTCCCTAAAGCTCTCCCAATGCAGCCCCTCCACCCCAACCTATACTGTGTTCATTTCTCCATTTATAGTGTTGACTCAAACTGGTCTTACAGTTGTGGTTTTGCCAGGTATGCCTATGAATAATATTATAGGAAGGGTTCAGCACTGGCTGTCAGGTGACAGGTAATTCTAACTAGAGTCCTCTTCCTATCCTGAAATTAAAATGGGTTAGGCTCTAATCATGGAACAGAAGAGATCATCTACAGGTAGATCAGAGCAAAGGTTTCAATGTTACAGCTAAGCTGTAACAAAATGTATGTAACATTGTCTGTATTTAGTGTTTGGCTAGCAAGCTCATCACGCACAAGAGATGGAATTAAATTGCCACAAGAACTAAGCGTGATGATATACATGTATGTCAATACAGGAATAACATTGCTCCATTTCCAATGTAAAAGTAGTGTACAGTTTCTCACATTGCTACAAATGGATATTCTATGTATGGATGTTATATGGAAACTCTCTTATGATAAATTAGAAGCTTGTTATGAACGCATATGGTGGATAGTGTGATGCATTATGCATTGTAGAATAGGAGGAAAAGTGGGCTCTACCGGGCTTGAACCAGTGACCTTGAGTTAGTACCTCAATGCTCTGCCAACTGAGCTAAGAGCCCAGCTGACAGAGATAGCCACTGGTCTCCCTTTGAGTCACTTCTCCTCCTGAGTGGGTTAAGAGAGAAGCCTATAACCTGCACAACCAAGCTCCACCCAACCCAACAAGGTGCATAATTGCAAGGAAGGCAGGGATCTCCTTAATAAAACATCCATACATAGAATATCCATTTGCTTGCTTACAAAAAGCCTGTATCTCATGTTAAGGAGTTGGCAGAGCATTGAGGTACTAACTCAAGGTCACTGGTTCAAGCCCGGTAGAGCCCACTTTTCCTCCTATTCTACATTGCTACAAAATGAGAGATGTACATGTACATGTAGCTGCACACGTAAAGGTCTCATGGAAAGCGTACAGCGTGTTGGACACTGTTGAAAACGGGACACATTGACTGACAGTGGCAGCCCCTCTCCCAAAACAGAAGGTGCCAACACTGGGTGGGTGCAATTGGTACATGTGTATCTTCCTATCAATGTGTAAGATTACCGCAGCATCTGGGAAAATGTGCGTCACACCCACACACCCACACACCCACACACGTGCACCACACACCACACACAACCCCCCCCCCCCCCACACACACACACACACACACACACGTGCACACACACACACACACACACACACACACACACACACACACACACACACACACACGTGCACCACACACACACACACACACACACACACACGTGCACCACACACACACACACACACACACACACACACACACACACACATACACACACACACACACACACAGACGTGCACCACACACCACACACACACACACATGTGCACCATACACCACACCCACACCCACACCCACACCCACACCCACACACCACACACGCACACGCACCACGCACCACGCACCACACACCACACACCCACACCCACCACACTAGCCTCACCCATAACACCTACACGTAGGAAGGTGATGCTGAAGGTGTCTGTGTGGTGCTTCCAAGGTCGGCAAAGGCTGACATGAACGTGTATATACTACATGTGTAGGTTCAACATGCCATCCATGTGTGAAAAGGTACGAACACAAAAGATAACCGTGTCTCCCTCATACACACAACGCGTTTACGTGTACAGTAAACATACATGTAGATGTAAAAGCACATCCTCAGAGAAGCGGAAGTGCACCAGAAGGGTGCCGCATATTTATCCCTTGACTCCCCACGGATACCTCCCCACACTGTTACAAGCTATACACTCACCAGAAGGTACTAAGGAATCCATTTCAGTTTCTTTCAGCTCCTGAAAACAAACAGCAAACGTAATGCCGATTCGAAAATGCGGATCACGTGATCAGTCATTGGAGGGGGGAGGGGGCGGAGTTTGGGGCGGTACCGTCTGAAAACGTCTGAGTCGTTCAACCTTTGACCTTGCCAGATTTACTAAAAATACTGATCACGTGGACAATACGTGTTACGAAAATACTGATCACGTGATCATCCATTGGAGTCGAAGGGGCGGAGTTTGGGGCGGTGCCGTCTGAAACATTCGTGTCGTTCAACCTTTGACCTTACCAGATTTTTGCTAATGAGATTTTTGCTAATGACACCCTACTGCGCATGCTCAAGCCAGAAATGGGGCGGTTCTAGCGGGAAAAACAAAAATCTCTTCTGTCGTAGAAGATCATTTTAGCGCAACAAAATCGGCACATCTCCGCCCACACAAATTTTTCCCAACCTTAATGATATCAAAGTTAAGAATGTCTGAAAAATAACCAGTATACCAAAATGGGGGTTGATCTGTGATGTAAGATATGCGTAATATCTCAAAAAGTGCTTTCCACATTTTTGCCATGTTTTCCATCTTATTCTTCTTCTTCTTCTTGAAGAAGCATAACTCAATAACCATAAAATCAATGAAATTGAATCTTTGAATGTGGAAATGTATCAATACGTACTGGGGAATAGAGGTATAATATTTTTGTTAACCCCTGTAGTTCATGTACTACTGATCGTTATCTCTCTCTGCAATGTATTATGAATGAGGATAACTAATGAGCAAAACTCAGCAACCATGGTAACCATCAACCTGAAAGTTAGCATGTGTAGAGATATCATCACTAATAGCAACATAACAAAAGCATATGTTGTTAACCCTTGTGATTCTTGAAATAATGATGTTAACACTCCTCTCAATACAATACATGTACATATACAAGTAAATAAAAAATTTAGGAAATTTGAAGTGTATATAGGGATTGTATAAAAATGAACAGAGACAAGATTGGGACACAGACATGCTATGTACATCAACATACCTTGTAGTACATTGATGTATATAGCATGTCTGTGTCCCAATCTTGTCTCTGTTCATTTTTATACAATCCCTATATACACTTCAAATTTCCTAAATTTTTTATTTACTTGTCTCTTGTCATTTTTTTACTATTGTAAGCAATAATTCTCCCTAGCATGTCCTCTCCATATCCATAAACATCTGACCAAGTATTGAGCTACTGTATAAATGCGTGATTAGTACTGAAGGCGTGGTTTGGTTGCAAGCAGCAGCTGCGTACGCTTTGATCTATAAGCAAACCTGCTAGCAACGTACTATCAGTCACCAGCGCTTTGGCTTGGTGGTATATAGTATCGTGGTAGAATAGCGTGCCGTTTCTCCAGCAGAAGGTATATAAGCATAGGTACTATACGATAAAGCTTACCGAGGTACGTACGTAGAGGCAGAGCCAACACACTGTACACGTGTGCAGTGTTCTGACGGTGAGAGTAGCACAAGAATCGTCAACACATCTCTGTTTTGCTTATGTAGTACTAAGTGCTAGTTGCTATACAAATCGTCAACACGTTCTCTATCAGCCAGTTCACTCCGTGCCTAGTTGTTACGCGCTAGTTGCTAAGCTTTTGCGCATGCGCGGCTGGTTTAAATGACGTCATTAACGAGTCTTGTCTCATTACGTAATCGTTTTATTGTATGACGCAAGCTAACTATATATGTAAAACGTATGTACTATGCACGTACATTCAGAATGAAATTACGTAATCGCTATATACATGTACATGTATTGCATTGAGGGAGTGTTAACATCATTATTACAAGAATCACAAGGGTTAATAACATATGCTTTTGTCATGTTGCTATTAGCGATGGTATCTCTACACATGCTGACTTTCAGGTTGATGGTTACCATGGTTGCTAAGTTTTGCTCATTAGTTATCCTCATTCATAATACATTGCTGGGAGAGATAACGATCAGTAGTACATGAACTACAAGGGTTAACGAAAAAATTATACCTCTATTCCCCAGTACGTAATGATACACTTCCACATGCAAAGATTCAACTTCATTGACTTTATGGTTATTGAGTTATGCTTCTTCAAGAAGAATAATAATAATAATAATAATAATAATAAGATGGAAAACATGGCAAAAATGTGAAAAGCACTTTTTGAGATATTACGCATATTTTACATAACAGATCAACCAATTTTTGTTTCATGGTTATTTTTCACACATTTTTCACCTTGATATCATTAAAAGTGAAACCAACTTCAAATTGAATGTGAAAATGAACAAAATGCTTATATATGGTTTTCAATGGGGATAGACCATAGCAATCCCTATATACACAGTACTACCGTACTGTGTGATATATATAGCGATGACGTAATTCATTTTGAATGTACGTGCATAGTACATACGTTTTACGTATATAGTTAGCTTGCGTCATACAAGAAAACGATTACATCATGAGACAAGACTCATTAATGACGTCATTTACACCAGCCGCGCATGCGCAAAAGCTTAGCAAAAGCTTAGCAACTAGCGCTTAACAACTAGGCACGGAGTGAACTGGCTGATAGAGAACGTGTTGACGATTTATATAGCAACTAGCACTTAAGTACTACATAAGCAAAACAGAGATGTGTTGACGATTCTTGTGCTACTCTCACCGTCAGAACACTGCACACGCGTACAGTGTGTTGGCTCTGCCTCTACATATGTACCTCGGTAAGCTTATACCGTAGATACAATATAGTATCTATGCTTATATACCGTCTGCTGGAAACGGCACGCTATTCTACCACGATACTATATACCACCAAGCCAAAGCGCTGGTGACTGATAGTACGTTGCTAGCAGGTTTGCTTATAGACCAAAGTGTACGCAGCTGCTGCTTGCAAGCAAACCACGCCCCTCAGTACTAATCACACATTTTAATACAGTAGCTCAACACTTGGTCAGATGTTTATGGATATGGAGAGCACATGCTAGAGAGAATTATTGCTTACAATAGTAAAAAAATGACAAGAGACAAGTAAATAAAAAATTTAGGAAATTTGAAGTGTAATATAGGAATTGCATAAAAATGAACAGAGACAAGATTGGGACACAGACATGCTATATACATCAATGTACTACAAGGTATGTTGATGTACATAGCATGTCTGTGTCCCAATCTTGTCTCTGTTCATTTTTATGCAATTCCTATATTACACTTCAAATTTCCTAAATTTTTTATTTACTTGTGGTTATTGAGGTACGCTTCTTCAAGAATAAGATGGCAAAAATGTGGAAGCACTTTATTACACATGTCTTGCATAACAAATCAACCAATTTTTGTATACTGGTTATTATTCTTAATATTATTAAAAGTTAAATCAACTTCAAATTGAAAGTGAAAATGAAATATATGATTTTCAATGGGGATAGTCCATAGCAATCCCTATATACATGCTGTGTGATATTACAAATGCAAGTACTGTGTCAGTGCAAATAAGTGTAACTCCTCAAAATAGAAGCAATGCACTCAGTACCGCTGGTAAAACAGTGAAGAGTTGGATGGCACTGTAGAAAATATGTATGAGAGAATGCACAGTATGAAAGACTTACTGGAACTGCAGGAGTGTGGCCATAGGTAGTGGGCAAAGGGATGGCTGGAGTGTTTGAGTGAGAGGGGTTTGAGAAGTCAAACAGGGAGTTTCAGAGGATTGGGCTTGAGTGATTGAGTGAGAGGAGTTTGACGAGTCAAACACAAGTTGGGGGGTGTAGCTTGAGTGTTTTGAGTGAGAGGAATTTGATGAGTCAAGCACATTGGGGAAGTGGCAGAAGAGTGGGCTTGGGTGCTTGAGTGAGAGGAGTTTGACGAGTCAAACAGTTCCAGAGGAGTGGGCTTGAGTGTTTGAGTGAGAGGAGTTTGACAAGTCAAACACAAGTGGGGGAGGAGTTCCAGAGGAGTGGGCTTGAGTGTTTTAGTGAGAGGAGGTTGATGAATCAAACACAAGTGGGGAGGTAGTCAAGGAGTATTTGAGTGAGAGGAGTTCGAAGAGTCAAACATTGTGTGTGTGTGTGTGTGTGTGTGTGGGGGGGGGGGGGGGGGGGGGGGGAGTAGCTTGAGTTTTTGAGTCAAACACAATTTGTGAGGACTCAAGTGGGGAGCCAAAGTGAGAGGAGTTTGACGAGACAAACACAAGACAGTGAAGAACACACATCACATCACATTACATCACAGTTACAAAAATGAGCACAAAAGTACACAAATAAAACACAAATAAACACAAAGGAACATAAAAGAAACACAAAGGAATACAAAGGTGAAACTAGGAAGAAGACGAGTTGAATACAAGATATATGTTGGTATGGAATCAGCTTATAAAGTACAAATCCATCCAATACACAAATCTCAAACACAAACCAAAATATGTACTTTGACAAATCAAGTAGTAATGGGAAGGTAGCTAAACAACAACAAACCTACTATCTAGACTATACCTTTGTTGAAACTACAGTAGATCGGAATATATGGTCTAGCTGTTAGTCAAACAGATATTCAAGAGAAAATAAATACTTCAAACACACAACGTTTCAACCTTGCGGCCTTGTAAGTGGATTAAACGAGAATCTGCTCCTCTGAAAATGATTTTAAGAAACACACAGATGAACTTCAGTCATTCCTTATAAACCGTGGATACAATATATCATTTGTCAGAAGCCAAATTATAAGGGCATCTCTTATTCGAAGAGAAGACATCCTCCTCCCCAGTTCTGATAGAAAGACCTCAACCCGTATTCCTTTAGTTACATTTTACCCAAATATTTCATTTCAACAGTACAATTTACAACACTTATCCATCATGGTTCTAGAAGTTATGAGAAGTCAGAATGAGGATATACGAAAAATGAGAGTTTTTGGATATTTCACTTACAATCCCTACATCCAGGAGGCTTAAATCTTGATCCTTAATTTTAGTTCTCTTTATTCACTTTCTCACCTTCCCCTCCCTCCCTATTTTTATTATTTATTTTTTGTTTTTATTCACTTTTTATCACTTTTTACTACTTCTGTACTTTAATTTTACTTTATTGTTAATTAATTACTTACTCCTGTTTGCTGAATCAATTACATGCCATCTTCGTTTGCCATCGTCTAGCAACTACATTCCTATTTAATGTCTATGTCACCATAATTGTATACACCTGATGAAGGCCGCAAGGTTGAAACGTTGTGTGTTTGAAGTATTAATTTTCTCTTGAATATCTGTTTGACTAACAGCTAGACAAAATATGTACTTGTATGACTTGCGTGACATTGTATGAACGTGATAGAATTTTCAATATTGATCCTCTGTCTACACCTCCCATAAACTGGTTATGGTTGGTGATAGACAGGGGCAATCAACATCGATTACGCTGCCATCCGCTTTCTTCCTACTTATCCCTTTTGTGTGAGCAGGATTGTGGTCAGATGAAATGAAGGTCACAGGCTGAGTGTCTTGCCACACACAGATGCTAATATTACCATCCGGCTTCACTTCCATATCGCCTCTGCTGGCTAGGCCACGCTTTGCTGCATCCTTCAGTTCAGGAGGGAAGTTGCGTCTGTCAGACCTAATCGTTCCAGTACAATAAATATCTGACAATAATATGTTGATACAAGGTAACAGATGAAAAGGAAGTTGAAGTAGTTAAATATATGATTTGCCTTCCCCACCAGATCCCGTCTGAGCCGAGTGACTACAGACCCTCCCAGGCCTACTTCAGTGGTTCTACCCTTGTTACCAGTGTAGTACTCAAACTCACACGTACCCATTGTGGCTGTCAGCACGTTCCCAGAACAAAACCATGTTTACTGGCTTCTTCAGGAAGTACTGCTTCATAGATGACCTTCCTTTGAAGGCCACCATTGCTTCATCCATATCCTGCTCCCGGTAATTTGCATGGCAGGCATCCAAAACGGCTGATACTACTGGCCAGACCTTCCAAAGTCGGTCAATATGACGTTGAGGATCAGATGGAGAAGACGATGATGTAGAGGATGATGATGCGCATGTCGCAGATGACGCACTTGCGAGTCATTCCTGCAAAACGGCAGAAACCAAGCGGTCCCTGGTAATGCGCTCTGCTATGGGGAGGTAGTGGTATACTGGCTCCAGTAAAGATGTAATTGTGGGAGGTGGTTGATCCCCATAAGCAGAGCAACCCCCCAAAAAAGCCCATATATCCTCTGCCACTACATCAACCCACTTTGCCTCTGCAGAGTCTCCTAACACCTCCCTGGCATAGTGATTGGTGTCTTCCACTACTGAGTGTGGTGGTGAAGAAGAGACGAAAAATCTCCACAGGAGAGGCAGAGAAGGTGACAGCTGGACCAACATGCTGAACAAATGGCGCTACATCGAGGTCAGGACTCCAGCAACTTGTGGGTTCTCTGAAAGTAAAAATTCAGGTAAGATATACATACACATACATGGATGTACATGTACATTAGACATCTATATTTATACTTCCTGAACTGTATCTCTGCTGCTTCCTCTCACTTCCCCCTTCCCCTCTGCCTTCCTCTCCCCCTCTCCTTTCCTCTTCCTCCCCTCCCTCTCTCCCTTCCCCCTGACACAGTAGCAGCGTCTGAAACTTCATCTATTCACTGTGTAATTCATAATATATCAGTGCATATGTATTTCTAGATGTGTCCATTCACCTGGAGGATGTAGGAAGAACTCCACATTCTGTGTCAGGAAATCCAGGTGTTCATCCATATCTCCATATACACTGCAACACAAGAAGCCATCAGCAAATGAAGCTAAATCTCACACATTGCGCATGATTCTCACGGATTTCAGTGCCATCTCACGCTCTCACGCTTGGACTCATCAAAATAGGAGATAACCCACGCATTTACCATTCACGTGTATGACACCAATACTGATATAGAAGCGGAGGCCCCTTCGACTGCGTTGAAAGGTTATCCCTCGCGAGACTCCCTACGAGGCCCAGAGCGTGATAAATCACGTATAGATCTACGTAACCGTCACTCGCCGCAGTCTGGGCTAGCCACACCAAGTAGCCCCGTACCCAGGCTCTTGCTATGCCAAGGGTTATTCGACCTTACCGTATTTTTCTCACTATACTTATATAGTTTTTCACGTTTGCAGCTAAAAATAGCTAGCTGGGTCCCATTGGCCTGGGTGGCATCCCCACCCCTATCAATGACGTCATGGTCTCACTCCTAGCATTCATCATTCCTTGGCAACTCTGATAATGTATGTACCCATGTACCTCTCATCATCACTGCCTATATTTAGGTTTTAGGCCATGTCATCATCACTTCCCTCTATCATTGGCTCATCAACATCCCAATAACTTCGTCTCTATGAAACTTAGAACTTCCGGTTGCCATCGCTCAACAGTGGGTAAAGTCAAAGGAAAATGGATGAGTCTTCACAAATAGCGGTAAAGTTTCAGAGAAAAACGCTGTAAAGACTCAACAAAGGGGACCGAAATCACAAAAGTAAGTGCTTTCACTAAAGCTAAGGCACAGTAGTGAATGCAGCCGCTTGTGCAGCTGTCACCCATCAATAAGGCAGGTGTGCTCGCTAGCATGTATATTCTGTGTCTGTCCATATACTTTGTCGGTCACTAGCTTATAGAGATAGTGTCAGTATTGCTTCATAAGAGCAAGACAGCTCTTATGGACTGTCTCTGTTAGCATTATCTACTTTTTATGTAGTACGTTGCTACAGTTGTGAATATAAAACAGTGCCAAATGGCACTGTTATCGTCGCGAACCTTTTGGCACTATCGTGCATGGTGGTAAATGGAGTTTCTTCTGATAGGGCATCTGTTTGGTCTGGGGTTTGCCAGGGCTCAATTTTGGGCTCACTACTGTTCCTTATCTATATTAATGACCTAACAGACATAACGTTCTCAGAAGCGAGCAAGCTCGCCATGTATGGTGATGATATCTTACTTTATAGGCCAATTCTCTCTCAAGATGATTTTAATGCACTCCAAACCTTATCCAGACATGGGCCAACTCAAACAACATGACTTTCAATACAACAACATTTGTATTCCTGCAGAAACTCCAAATTAAATTCTCCCAGTTGTATGGGATGTAATTGGAAAAGTGGTCTTCGTTTTTACTTGGGCATTCGTGGTTTGGTTGCCAGTGGCGTAGACAGGGGGGGCTCTGGGTGCTCGAGCACCCCCTTATGCCCGAGGCTATAGGCCTAGTCTACTGTCTTACCTGAAGATTTAGCAGATTCGGAGCACTCTGGATTCCGATGTATTGTAGAATAGCTTACATATATACACTTACCGAGGTACATACGTAGAGTCAGAGCCAACACACTGTACACGTGTGCAGTGTTCTAACAGTGAGAGTAGCACAAGAATCATCAACCCATCTTTGTTTTGCTTATGTAGTACTGAGTGCTAGTTGCTATACAAATTGTCAACACGCTCTCTATCACGCCAGTTCACTTTTGCACATGCTCGGCAGGTGTAAATGATGTCCTTGTACTCATTATGTAATCATTTTATTGTATGATGCAGGCTAACTATATACATAAAAAGTAAGTACTATGCACATACATTCGAAATGAAATTACATAATCGCTACATGTATTGCATTGTTAGGAGTGTTAACATCAGTATTAAGAGTTAATAACACATGCCTTTGTTATGCTGCTATTAGCAATGATATCTCTATACACGCTAACTTTCAGGTTGATAGTAGTTATCCTCATTCAGAGGTAAAGATCAGTAGTACATGAACTACAGGGGTTAACGAAAAAATTATACCTCTCTGTTGATGTACATAGCATGTCTGTGTCCCAGTCTTGTGTCTCACAATCCCTATATTACACTTCAAATTTCCTAAATTTTATATACTTGTAACTACTTGTGTCATTTCCTTCAAATGTGATATCCCTGTCAACGAACTGCTCACACAGAAGTGACTCTTTCAGGCTACATGACTCATTTGTAAGAACTAATTCCTACTACAATTCATTTCTTCTACATGCAATATTTGGAAATCCCTACGAAATCATATGTGCCACTTCAATCAGAGACTTCAAGGACTTGTGTTTTTGGTTTTGTATGGGGATTACTAGCTTTTAGCTATATGTGTATCCCTTTGGCATATACAGATGCAGAAAAATGTTATATGTGTTTCTCTATTAATCCTACACATACACACAAGACGAAGAGATAGCTGCAGTGCGCACTGTCCATTTTCTGTGGTGTAATATTTTTTATAGTTTTGAACCAGGTGAGAGCTGGCTTTGCAGAGCTAAAGAGAGAGAGATGGAGGGTAATGAACTAACCCGTAACTAATCCTACTAACTAACTACCCCGAGGGTAACAACGACTATACATGAAGTGCAAAGTTGCAGTTGTGTGTGTGTGTGTGTGTGTGTGTGTGTGTGTGCGTGCGTGTGTGTGTGTGTGTGTGTGTGTTAATTATGGAGGGTATCGAAAGATAGGGAGAGAAATTGAGAGAAAAAAGGGGTTACAGATTTGAGAAGGCTTTTGTCAGCATCACACAACATACAGTCACCCATGCATCACACAGCCTGCCAGCATGCTCACAGAGGTACTGTACACGTGTAATACACACACACACAGCCTTGAGAACCAGGGATGGTGGGTTAAAGATCTTATGGCACTCCCCATACATCCAGTGCCACCAACTTTCATACACAAAGATCTACCGTTTATATATACCATTACTCTAAGACATACCTTGCACTCCCTGGGGTGTGCTTGCAACTCTATGCTAGCTAAGGCTCAAGGGTATTTAACTACACTAACACTCCACTAACACCCAGGTGGAATTAGAAGTTAGAGAGAAAAGGGTGTTACAGATTTGAGAAGGCTTTGGTCAGCGTCACACAACATACAGGCCCCCATACATCAAAATGTGCCTACCCCAGCACCGTGGGCCAGTCCAGCCCCACACAGCCTGCCAGCATACTCACAGAGGTACTGTACACGTGCAATCACGAGAGCAGGATGGTGGGTTAAAGATCTTTTGTGGCTAGCCAAATCATTAGGGTACTTGTGGTTACTTTGTATATGCTATCAGTCCACTTACCCAACGCCCCTCTAACAGTTTCATGTACTATGATTTCCCAGTCACACCAGGGAAATTTAGCATGTGCATACGTAGTAGTTAAGATGCATGGTCGAATGCAGCCCAATTAAGTTGCTGCTCTCAATTGGCCTATATGTCATAGTCAGCCAGATGCCAACACTCTATATCCAGGGCAAAGCAATATCATGCTTACAATTTTACAGTTAGGAACACTGCTCACTGTTCTGGGCCACTCTATGGTCCTCCACTGCCACAGAGGACCTTATTTACTGGTGTGTAAACTCAAAGTCCACCCAGGGTTTACACAATAGTTTAGTCATGTATTACTCACTGTAAACTTTCTTGTAAACTTCAGCTTGTACACTGCTGTCTTAGACTATTATGGAAAACTGGAGTATATTAATTGTAGTTTATGAGTCATCAGTGCCTCATGCTCATGCTTTACTGTCTTGTGAATTCATTACTGGTGTAAATTTTAACTTTGAATAAAACAATGTTTATAGTGACATACTCGTAAAAGGGTCTCTACAGATCTATGGAAGCACAAGTCTTCTCCAAAACTGGCAAAAGACGGAAGTATGAGAAGCTACACTGCGAACATTGTGGCAGGGACATATTTAAATCTACTTGCACACTATAAAAAATGAGTAATAATTCTGACTATTTCTGAAAGAGTAATGAACCTGAGACAAACCTATTTACATTTAGAAAGGTAATATTAAACTTCTTCTTTATGATCTATTATTTGGGTTGAAAATTAAAATGTGCTAGTATTTAAAATTATACTTTGCATCACTTATTGTAACATTAAATTATATGTAGTATTGGAACTATATTATAACATTACGCACATTAGTATTAGACTATATGTTTGCATTAGTTTTTGGCTGAATATATATTATAGAAAGGAACAGCAATCAAACTCATAATGATAAAGACAGCGTTAAATGTAGTAGACTTAAAATTTATAATTACAATTTTACATAAGCAATTGCTATAACTTTAGCCATGTGTTTTTATGACTAATTGGTAATTATAATCGCATAATAATTTCATTCCTTACTTTATATTCTTAGTGATATTCTATGGAGGTAGGTCAGTGTCAAAATTACAAGAATAAGTTGGAAAAATAATAAATAATAAGATAAAATAATTATATATGTATGTATATACATATATAATATAGTATGTAATAAATACACACAGCGAAATATACTATTTCAGGGGTGGCGGAAGAGGGGGGGCGGGGGGTTGATGGCCCCCCCAATATTCCAGTAGGGGGGCCTCCCCCCCCAATAAAATAGGAGCTATGATGACGAAATGTGTGTTGCTGCTGCTGCATGCATTCATCAAAATGCACTACTACTACATGTATATATGTGCATGCAGATAACAGCTATAATAGTAGCCCCACCTCTTTATTGCAAATTGTGTAATGCATGCGCGAGTACATACGTGGTATAGACACATGAACTGAATCTCGCCCACCCCCCGACTCCTCTGCATTTATTCCACTTTCACACCTAGTCTTATTATCGTTATACTTTCTCAGTTCCATTCCGTTCCGCAATATAGTCACTCTAAAGTCAGGAACGAATAAGTATGGAGACCTCCATGATTGTCCGCGTAGCGGCCCTTGTTGACGACCTAAACGCTATGGAGAGCTGTGAAATAACTCTAGATGTGATCGATGGGTTTCGTTGGCGAATAGAAATGATCTATAGGGAGCTTCTGGCAAAGGAAGTTTCGGGTGAACTGCAAACCTTTGAAGAAGCAATCCTTCCTTTTGTTTCAGAAGCTTACAATCACAGTGTACGAGCCGTTGAAGTGCTAGAAGCTGATAACTGTGGATTTCTTAGTGGGCTTGTAGTTCCTCTTGTGTGCAGTGGCAGAGTTGGAAGGCCGTCTTTTCACATCCCACAACGTGTGATAGCCCATCTACTGCGGAATCGTCTGAAGATTGCAGAAATTTTGGATGTGTCAATAAGCACTGTAAGGAGGCATATGGTGCAGTTAGGATTAAGTGTGCGGGAGACGTATGCTGATCTGTCTGATAGTGAAGTCAGTGAAATAGTGTCAAATGTGAACTTGCAGTTTCCAACATGGGGTGTCAGCCAGCTTTATGTTTGTGTCATTTCATTTGAGGTGTAGTGATGAAAATGTACAATTTCTGGTAACATCATAAACTAGGCATTTGAGGATACGTTGCCTGTGAAACTATCATAATTATGCTAGAGTGTAGTATATTGCATGGATACAGTGTCCTGTATAATTAGCACATTTCAGGGGGGGGCTGTGCTCCCCAATATTTTTAAAGGGGGGTCTGGTCCACCCAGTAATTGCCCAGCTACTTTTTTGAGTCAAGCATATGCAAGCCAGTAGACAGTGAGAGTTACTGGTTAATAGACAATTCCTCCTCTCCCCCCATTTCTTTATCTTCCTACTCACTGCGTATACATATGGTCTGTAATAGTCACATTGTATAGGAGGGACTGTTAGGTGTACTTAGCTTAGTGGGAAGTTTACTTAGCTCATCAAATTAGTGTTGTTCTGAGGTTTCTTGGCAATAAAACAGGTGGCCTGCAACACCAGTCAGTGAGGTCTGTTGCATGCAGTTGTGTTGTATAATTGCAGGGAATACGGCCGTAGTATCATAGAGTCCGTGAGGCCCTTAGTGCTGTTGATCCACAGGGATCTTTTGTTAGACAGCTTCAGTGCATAAATCGCAAAAGGTATTCTGTTCCAGGACCACAGTCTCTTTGGCACATAGACGGCAACCATAAGCTTATCAGGTTACCTCATAATCTAGAATATGTCATAGCTGTTTTATTCCTCCACAGTGTGGTACTCTATTTTGTAGCCCACCTAAGTGACATCATTGTTGCTCAGCGTATCCCATGCAGCAATTCCTTTTGCATCATTAACCCTCAGCACACATGTGCAGCGAGGGTTACAGTAGTTGGGTCTCTGTGTGTGTGTGTGTCTGTTAAGTAACATCTCACCTCTGGAGCATCCGCTCGTTCTGAAAATACTGTCATGTACTCAGCAGGCAACGGAGGCCAAAAAATTTGTGGGGTTTCTTTGAAAATGTTTCGTTCAAAAGTTATGGCGACACTTGTCACTTTGTGTGCATTCTTAAGCTGTCAGTTTTTTCTTGCATAAAGCTGGTGTAGGGACATGTGAACTGGCTTCTTCGTAAATGCCGAGTTGCCCATATCACACAGTCAATGATATGCTGCAGTGAGTGCAAACACATACAAATAAGGGGCCAAGCAAGCCACCGGGGTCTTTCTATCTGATGTTGCATTAATAGTGATTTTGAGTGAGGTGTATGACAGGATCATGGGCCTTGAAGGCCCGTGATCCTATCTTGAAGGCTTGAATTATTTAGTTAGAGTTGGATAATTGCGTTCTAGTGCATATATATATATAAGCTGCTTGTTTACATAGTGGGGCTGCACGTACTTGTAATTGTCTGCATCCAAATAACACAACATGTTTACAGCGCAAATTGATGTGCTTATGCAATATAACTGTTCCAAAATAAGAACGGCCCTCAATTTGTAAGAAACTCTTTATTTCAAGGAATATTGCTTTGGTTTTTCAGGGTGCATGGAGGAATAGATGGCTTTAGTAGAATGGCTGTTTACCTCACATGTAATGACAATAACAATGCTTCAACTGTCCTGAATGCATTTATTACTGCTATTGGAAAGTATGGAATGCCAAGTCGTGTAAGAGCAGACGGGGGGGTAAGAATTTATTAGTTGCCAACTTCGTAATTAACCACTGGGGTGAAGGACGAGGAAGCTTCATATGTGGTCGTAGCGTACACAATCAACGCATTGAGCGTTTCTGGAGAGATGTCTTCAGTGGTTGTTTAGCAATGTATTATGACCTATTTTCATAAATGGAAAGTGTGAACATACTTCACCCACTTAGTGACATTCATTTGTTTTGTCTTCACTTTGTCTATATTCCACGCATAAGGAGAAGTTTAAGTATATTTGTTGATGCGTGGAACAATCACCCATTGAGTACTGAGTCTGGTCATTCACCCTACCTACTTTGGAGTTCAAACCCAGTATATGAATTACCTGTGACTTCTGCTGAGGTAATTATATGCAAGGACATATACTACTTGACATTATTGTTGCATGCAATTCCCGCCTACATTTTTCTTTGATTTTTGCACTAGGTACTACACATATAAATATTAGCTGTTGTGTGCTAAAATAAAGGTTAAATGTGCACTAGATTGTTTGATATAGAAAAATATAGTAGTTCCCTTGTCATAGTGGCATACTCAGTCATATACATAGACACACTTGCAGTAGTTCTAAACTGTAGCATTCTCAGGTAGTCCGATCCATTTTTTTGCTAAATGGCATGCTACAAAATACAATGAAGGTTATATAAACAACATTCCCCACTGCTGCAGCTGTATGGGTATGTGGTTACTAAGGTTGTCCCAATACTTGACTACTACTTAGAAGAGCTTCAATCATTTTCTCTTTAAACATGGAGTAAGTGTGAAAGCAGATCGGAAGTCTCAGTATCATATCACATGTAGAGGCAGTTGGTAAAAGAGCCTCCTTCAGAAATCTTAATTCCGGACTTATCACAAATCCCAGGGGAGGTATACAATCGCTACCTGTGCAAAACACAAGGAAGTCCTTGAGAGTAACAGGAGTTCCTTCATCAGATATCAGTATTCCATCTATAAGAAAATAGACAGAAATGTTGATTTCAGGTCTTTGGCACTACATAGGCATGAAACTGACCATTAGCCTCATTTGTAACATATGTAGGGATGGCGCAGACATGCCCATTAGCCCTTTCACTAAATAATTTTGCAAATGATTCTAAATTCATGAATAATTTTTTTTTTCATTTTTTCGCATTTTTTTCATTTTTTTGAAAATTTTTTCGCAAATTGTTCTATGAAATTAAAGACCTGTGAAATATAAGCGCTATATGAATGTACCAGTTCAGTGTTTCAAAGCACAGCCAGCAGTCTATATAGCTGACCACTATAAATGTTTGGGGTGATGAAGTGGAAAACCTCAACAGAAGCGTATACATAGTCACTATACTACAGAGTTGGGATACATGTATGTGCTTCTCACTTACTGCATTGCAGAACATGCAACTAAACTAAATTTTCTTACCCTCTGATTCTTTTAGAAGTTCAGGAAATATTTGTATGTTTTCTCTTCTGCATCCCTGATGTTCCCATGGGAAAATATTGGCTTTAAAAGTAACTGCAGGCAACCCGCAAAGAATAAGACATCAGTTCTCTATGCAATTTATTGCTGACTAAGATTTATGTGCTATAAATATGCATAGGACCTCAACTGCAGTAACACTAACTCTTGCATTCAATATCAGAGGAAGGAGTAGGGCAGGCAAAAGATACAAATATAGAGTAAGCTCCTCACTGAAATAATTTCGCAAATGATTCTAAATTCATGAAATTAAAGACCTGTGAAATATAAGTGCTTTGTAGCACGGTGCGTGGGCGTATCAAAGGTGCCGCCCATTCTATAAATAAATGTCATAAAGCGTACTACTGTCCTATATATTCTTGTGGTGAGAAGTTATAGCACTAGGAAAGTTAGAGTACGCTAATTGTCTGCCAGAAGCCAGTTACAGATTACTTACTAGATTCCAAGACCACTGATTAAATGCAGTGTGAATACCAAGAATACTGAAACAAGTTCAAGTGCTTACTACTCAATTATGCACTGTAAAAATTAAAGGTACAGTTTTGTAATCCTGTGAAGTTGGGCATTCCATTCTTACTCAGCGGCATTGAGGCATGACCCTGCAATTTATTTGTACACGCACAGATTACGGAGAACGCGTAATCCCAATTAACTCGCGCGCTTGAGGGGGCACGTTGGTGTGAGCGTGTTTCTTGGAGATATACATGTAGCTGCATCAAGCTACTCTGGTCTGGAAGAATGGACTAAGATATCAAGAAGGTGAGAAGTACTGTAATAAGTTATGTAGCGTGTGAGATACAGGGTTGACAATCTGTCAGACTATACAAATGTACGTGTATGAGGTCAGGCAATAAGTTTCTCTCTGAAGTTATATGAGTTAGATATCAATGAGGTCAGGGCTGACAATAAGTTTCTCTGTAAAGTGGTACTTATGCAGTATGAAATTATACCTTTTATCTGTGTTTCTATCTGGTAGACCGTGTTTTGATAGATAGTGCTGATTTTCGTAGTTAGAGAGTTTCAGTCTAATTTGGCGCTTTCGTTGATAAAGCCGTTGTTTGAAGAGTGACAGGAGCTTTTGATGCTTCGTTATAAGACTTTCTGACTTTTTCCCTTGTTTAATTGCTGTTCTTACATCATCTAGATTTTTAAATAATGTTCAAAGCTAGTTTTAGATTCGAGAGACTTACTGATTGCTGTAACAAGTTTAGTTTTAAACACTTCAGTGCTAACTGACTCCACACATACACCAGGTTCTTCTAATACCACCTTACAATCAGAAAGGCAGGTGACAGCTGAGGATTCAGGCGTAGTAGTTTGGTAGTGCATATAGCAATGTGTCTGAGGTACTAGCCGAGGATTCGGGCGAAGTAGTTTGGTAGTGCATGGGCACTGTGTCTGAGGTACTAGCCAAGGATTCAGGCGTAGTAGTTTGGTAGTGCATGGGCACTGTGTCTGAGGTACTGCACACCTGTTTTTTCTTGAATGTCATTTAGAATGGTGTCACGGAAATGGCATAATGTTGGTTCCTGAAGATGATTTACAAGGTCACTTCCATCGAAGAATTCATAGCCGTCATCAGTGTGTCTCCACCATACACCTTCACCTTCTTGGAGGTAGTACCGCTGCAGGTGAGCTTGCCAACTTGCAATTCTGTTCTGAATAAAAGCTGTTTTAATAACTGTATTTTCAGAAACATGCTGCTTAATCGCTTTCGCTTCTTTTGATATTTTACCTAATCAATGTACAGGTATGAGTTGTACCTCGTAACTGCTTTGCTTTATGGTGTTTGGCTGTCTGTTCATAGTTTCCTGTCCAATTGAGTTTGCTTGACCAAAGAGGCGCTCCTCACATTCTGTATTGCATGAAGATAAACACATGATTTCATTCTGTATTGGAGAATGAACTACAATGGCGTGCATATGAGAGCCAAATAATTTGCAATGACTAATCTGGGTATTTCCCTCAAACAATTCTGTGCAAAGCTCATGGTGTAGAAATGTGCTGTTGTAAAGCTTTAAATGGATTGTACAGACCTGTTGGCATATAACAGCTCCACTATAATGTGTCACTATGCCTTCAGGTGCAGGCTCTCTTATTAAGGGTAATAAAAGGTGAATGGCAGTTAGTCTGCAGTCCGACCCTCGTTTTGTGTTCTTCTGTAGAAGGTTGATATTTAGAAGGTCTTTACATTGCTCTGCTAATTCCTTTTCTAAGATGTTAGGAAGGGCATCAAAAATATTCTGAAGGTGGCCTTTAATATCATGAAGCGGTTCACATTCAAGGATTGTGTAATTTTTTAGGTTCAGGCTTGCGATGTCTTGGTGCAGAAGCAGAGATGGAACATGTTGTACTCCTTTCAGTTCCTCGGTGAGCCTGTTTTTGCATTCCTGTTTTGTTGGTCCAAAGTTGTATATTTTGCGACACATTAGCTCCTCTTTGAGTTGTTTGCATGTAAGACCGTCAAAAGGTTTGACATTTCCTGGTAGCTTGCCCCATTTACCTGTTGTGGAAGAGAGAAAGCTTTAAGCACATTTACATGTACTTCGGTAGTATAATACATGTAGTTTACAGTAAGTGTACACATACCTGCTATTGCTACTTGTTGCAGGCATTGAAATGATCTTTGTTTATGGCTCAAGCAGTGTGCTAAATCGAATCTTCTTGCATCAGATCCACAAGTACCACATGGGTAATGTCCCCCCTGCTGAGTACCCCTCTCAAACTGAGCTGCCGGTTTGTCTCCGTAGAAAAACCTTAGGAGGTCATTAATTGGAATCCCTTTCGATGTGTGTACACAGTTAGCTAGTTCCTTGATACACATGCAGTCGTACCGCCAAGTAACAGAATACGGAGATTTATTGAAAAATCGGAAGTAGTCTACGTGCTGCATTCCATCATGTAATTAACGGCAGCTCGATTTCCGGTAAGTTTCTAGAGCTCCCCCCTGAGAAGTGAGCCGCTCCCAGCACAAACTGTGCTAGCGACAGTATAGAACTATGCATGGAGTCTACATATACTAAGAAGTAAGCTGAAGTGAGATCGCGTTTCGCTGGTAGAGCTCGTCAAGAGCGAGAGGTCTTCTCGCAGCCCGTGCGAGGTAGGTGCGGTAAACCGTAGAGCACTTTTTGTGCCCCCCTCTGAACGCCACGAAACCTATACCAGTCTGTAGCATAGGAATAGGGCTACAATATATGTAGTACTGCTCTGGGATCCAGATCCGTACGCGGAGATATGCGCTTTGGTATGCGACTTATATATCCACATTGCCACGTGGTTTGCAGTGATGTTTTCTAGCTACGAGCAGTGAACATGAATGTGAGAGCGGGTTTTCTGGAGAGCAGAGCCGTTGTTCTCTGTATAAGGATCGTCTTAAATCCCAACTTACTCCTTTTGGGCAGTGGAAAAGTGAGTTACAGCAGTTCCTCCTATTTAAAGTACACTGAAATACCAGCTTCATATGTCATGTGGCATGTGAACGCAGCAGACCTCTTGTCCTACAGACAATGTTCATATCCAGTGGATGTCATTATTTTTGTTGGACTAGGAAAGGCGAAGCATTTTTCTTTAAGAATGCATGGTTTATTACAAGTTCCCAGGATATACCTGGAACACTAGTCAGTCATGTTAGAGAGGGTGAAGGATTCCTCTCTTTTGTTCGACTCATTGGCACAGTGTACTTCCAAATGCACCTGCTGTAGATACACCTCATGCACTGTACATGTCACTCTCACAGGTTGGTGTAGGACCTGCACGGCAACACGAGATTCATTGAAGCGATCAGAGGGAGTGTGTAGAGTACGATTGAGTTTGAAGATGAATTGCTCCCATCATTTGATTCCCTGTGGCGCCACTGGCAGCAAACATGCTAGGTATGCGGAATCAGGCTGCCAGTACTCACATGAGATTGTTAGACCTCACCCAGTACAGTTGGAAAATCATAGTTGGGAAACTTGAGTGTGATTGTTAGTCAGTAGAAAACGGCGAGGCTGTGAGATGCCAACTGGACCTATTATTTCAAGGTATTCATGTTCCAAGTGTTACTGCCTGTAGTACACGATGATGCAGTTGTGTCAAGAAAGGCAACAAAAACAAGTGTTGTCCTGGTTGTATTGCAGTAATGCTCCCTGTGTCACAGGTACACACAGCAGCAAGGCTCAGATGAGTTAGTACAGACAGAAGAGGAGGAGCTGCTGCATGATGACTCACTGAGAAAGGAATATGGGGAAGTGTGTGTGAGTGATGAAGAGGGTGGCTCCTCTCTCAATGATGCCGACATTGATGAGGATGACCTGTAAGCTGCCCTCTGAGCTCCACTCCCTACGTATACAATGATAGACATACACCAGCCTTTATGTCATGTGAATAACCCTAGTCTCTTCTCTCATGACTATGGTTTACAAGACTGGAGGGTATACATATAGAAGGCATTGTCTATGCAGTGTCGTGTGTTGTATTTACCACTCGTGTATATAGAATACACATGCATTTATGCGTTTTATGATGAAATTATTGTTCGTATACCAAAGCGCATATCTCTGCGTACCGATCTGGATCCCAGAGCAGTACTACATATATTTGTAGCCCTATTCCTATGCTACAGACTGGTATAGGTTTCGTGGCGCTCAGAGGGGGGCACAAAAAGTGCTCTACGGTTAACCGCACCTACCTTGCACGGGCTGCGAGAAGACCTCTCGCACTTGACGAGCCCTACCAGCGAAACGCGACATCACTTCAGCTTACTTCTTAGTATATGTAGACTCCACGCATAGTTCTATACTGTCGCTAGCACAGTTTGCGCTGGGAGCGGCTCACTTCTCAGGGGGGAGCTCTAGAAACTTACCGGAAATCTAGCCGCCGTTAATTAAATGGTGGAATTTCTGCACGTATCTATTTTCCGTTTTTCAATAAATCTCCGTATTCTGTTACTTGGTGGTACGACTGCATGAGCCTGTCCTGTATTAATGAAGCTTGGTCATCAATGCATGAACTAGACATAGCAATTAATGATTTTTCCTACAGGCCACTGCCTCAAGCTCTCTATCACATTCTCCTTGTCCCAGCTCACTGTTTCAAACTTAGGAGAGTGTTTTCTAACTGATGTGCTACTTGTCCGTTTTGCTTCTGGAGTTTCAATTCCCTGTGAAATCCTTAGGCATTTGTACGACTTTAATGATAAAACAGACAAAACATCTAATGCATCAGATTTGTTGATGAATTTGATCCCTACACTGTTGTCGTACTCTCCTTTTATTTTTCCTTCGTTCAACTTTTGTCTGTTTTTGGTGCAACCCTTCACACTCACTAACAGCTGTAGTCAATGATTTGCCGAATGTCCTCTCATATACAGGCTGCAATTCAGACAAAATGTGTGTGTAAGCTCTGGTGCCAACATATCCCTAGACAGTACTTCAACTTCCCTAGCAAAGCCTGACATAGTATTCGTATGTGTAAAGGTTGGGCCAGGAAAGGCTGCCTGTAGGTCCAGCTTAGTTAAAGCACATTCAACACATGTCTGTAATGTGTGTTTTTCTTTTTCCAGCTGAGTGAGTGCTTTCCAGCTGTCAACAGAAAATGTTTCTATGTAGCACTGGCGTGTTTTACTGCATTTGATTTGCCTGAATGCACATAGAATTTTGGAACAATGTCGATCAAAGAGTGATTCTCTTCCCTTATCACTTTTGAAATAAGTTGGTAGAACGGAATCTTTAAAAATGTGACAGAAAAGCTCCTTGAATGCATTTTCCCGGCACTGCCTATCTAATTGTGAGTGCTTTTTACCTGATCCAGACTCTGACAATGTTCTTATAGCAACTCGTGAAAATCCATTGATCCTTAGGTAGACCGATGGTATTATCTGTGGTATAGTAATAACTCGTCTAATTCTCCTTTTAACATCATACAAATGCTTATGCAGGAGTGATGTATGGTTAGAAAGGACCAGAGCAGCAGAAGTGAAGAAGTCTTTGCTAATGATGTTTGTTACATACTGTATTCATTGATTATAACTGTACTCACCTTTGACTTTGTCCACCACCATGAAAGAACTTGATTCCGCCACATTCATAAAAGCAGCATGCAGCAGTGCGCGTTCAAAGTTCAAAGTTCAAATTGCATTAAGCCAAAATGACATGCAAAAATAAACAATACTATTAACTTAATTAACTCGATTAGAGAGGAGTATGAAACTAGGTAATATGTGAGAAGCAAAACTGAAACTTCCTAGCCTGTATAAAAATATCTCTTCCTGTACCAGTCTTTAATACTTGCTCAATGTCATGTTTGCTCTTACGGAGATGGTGAGTGATGTAGTGTAAGAAAACAGATTGTGTGTCAGTCGATTGCTTGCATGCTGGACAAGTAGAAAGTGCTTCCACATGAGGCCACATTGCAATTCGTTACAATGCCTGCAGTGCTGCTGTTCCTTCACTTCCTTGTTCTAACATTGTATCCCATAGATGTAGCCAGCTTAATTCAGAAGCAATATGTGCAACAAATTCTGTGCTTTTCCGTTGTTTTGCACTCTCTATTATCAGCCTCCATTCATCATTCTGAATTGAGTCTTGGAGATATTTCTTACTTCCATTATATTCACCATTTAGTACTTTATCAGTGTAGCCATGAAGACTCAGGTGATCCTCCAAAAAATGACATTCCCTTATAATCGACAGATGCAATGGGTTTGAGGTTTGAAAGAGCACTGAGGCAATGTTGTCAGGTAATCTCAGCCTTAGCACATAACACAGCTTTCTGATGAGGATTCGGGCTGCAACGGATGGCCATCGAAGAGCAATTCTACATGAGAGGGTTGAATGATTTGCTGATAACTTCAGAATCCTCCTTCCAATTTCTCCCTGAAATTGCTCTAGATGTGAAAGGAGTGAGGTTGTAAGCACCCAATTTTCACAGCCATACAGCAAAATAGGAGTGATACAGGCCTCAAATAAGGCTCTTCCTGACAAATTAAGTTTCCCTTGAAACACTTGTGATTTTTGCATAAAAAATGCCCTCCTTGACTTTGGATTGATTCTTCCACAGCTGCTCTAGCTGAAAGGTCCCATGACCACCAGAACCCAAGACTCTTTACTGAAGATCTTGCTATCAGCTCATCTCTAGGTTAACTATTGCATTCATAATTTGCTGTAACCACAACTTCAGATGGTGTCCACCATACTTAAGATGTTCACAGGTAATACCACTATGATCGGCAGCTTTAACTTGAGTTTATTTAGTGCACGTTCGATCTCCTCAAACTGGAAAGGCATATCTAAAACTCAAAGGCAATAATGTGTTTGCCCTGCCGTCAGCAACTTCAATTACTTTTTCTGAATGCTTTCTAGTCTGCCCAAGATTTTCAAAATGCTCCTTCCAGGCTTGGACAACATCAGATGGATTAGTAACAATGTTACCATCTACTTTGATCTTATTTCCACTTCTGCAAACTGATGAATTTTGGAATCTTGCTTTATGTCTTGTCTTGTATTTTCTTACGCTCTTCATTAGCTGCAAATTCTTTTCCTCACTTCTTCTCTTGTTTTAAGCTTGTGTTCATAAACAGGGCCACAATTGGGTCGACCCTCCTTCAACATGTGTCCCAGGCTCTTTTCTTCTCCTTGCATTCATAATTTGCTGTAACCACAACTTGAGATGGTGTCCACCATACTTAAGATATTCAGAGGTAATACCACTATGATCGGCAGCTTTCTTTAACTCGTTATGGTCCGCGGGCGCGCGCAAGCGGTAACATTTGAACTTTGACCATCCATCTTCCTTCAGTATACGGACTGCAACTGTCAGTATGCTCGGAGCAGCAGTTGTGGCCAGCGTCCGGTGCTACTTTCCTGGTAAGGCTACCTATTTGGACATGATATTGCCATGTGTAGCGGGGGAAGTGTACTGTGCAAGTATAAACGTGTTGGTGGGCCGTGAAATGTCTGAGAAAGTCTCATGTAAACCTTGTTCTTGTCACTAGTCACTAATCGGTTGACTGTTTTCTTTCCCCAGCGAGATTATAATAGTTCTACCCTTATTTATTGTGTCTAACTCCTTCTTGATTCTGCTGCTGTGCGGGAGGTGCTGCTCTCAGGCCACCAAAGATGTCTGCTTGAAACGCTTTCTCATATAGTCACGTGACGTATTTTCATTTTCAGTGTGTGTGCGTTGTGTGTAGTTTATCATGTTTTTTATAGATGTACATATGATGTTACATGTCCATAGTTTTGGTCAAAAACCATGAGGTGTTTAATATATGGGAGTCAAGCCTTAAACGAGTAGCCGGCGAATTTAATGTACGGCATACGTGCGTTACGCTTGCCGCGGAAGTGGATTACGCGTGCGGGTATAAAAGGGGAGTGGCCGGGCCAAATGAAATCGGCGGTCAATTCACTTGGCTGCACTGTAGCGGCCTGTAATGTACCGCGTCTCAGACTTCATAAACGCGCCCACTAGCGCCTATAAAGAGCTGTAGCTTTCACAGTGTATTCATAGTGCGTAGCGTGGCGGTCACAGTGTATTCATAATGGTAGACAACATACAGCCTATACAGATACCTGTGAACAATCTCAAGGTAAGGCACACGTGCTAGTAAAGCTATTGAGCATCCAGCTATACTACAGATACAAGTAAAGCTGTGGACTAGTCTAAAACCAATGTATGTACACACATGTGACCATATACATGTATCATGCACGTACATGTATATCACTCACTTCTGATTCACTAAGTATTGACCAGAAAATATACATGAACTTGACCATGTGCGCCGGTAATGCTTACAGCACCTACAACGGAACTGCAACCAGAGTACATGGCCTTTCTGTGTGAATAAAAATGCTGCTATATACACAAGACAGGGAGACCACAACATGTGATCCATATGTATGTATATACCTGTACAGAAGAGTCAACAGTCCATGGGTGAGCCGACATGCCACACACACATGGTGCCTTCAAGCCCTCTAGCAAGTCAGTGAGTGTATGGTACTCACATATAAAAAGGTGACTGTCAGTAGGAGCAGTATCGCCAGTATACACACCTACACATACAAAACTACTGGTACACAACTTACTACATGTATATACGTTCGTGTACATGTTCAACAACTTACCAGAGCTTCTCATGAATGACTGTGTCACAGGATGCTCGTCTGACACATCGCGCGTGGCGGGTAAAGAGTGTCCAGCTTCTCTCTCGAAGATGTCACACATCGTGTTCAAGAGCGTGCCGTTATCTATAGTGCGAGCGCCAGGAGGAGTCAGGAGCTGTTTCACACGATCCAAACGACGTCCCAAAGCTTCCTTCTCGCTTTCTGTCTCGCATTCTGTCTCGAGACGATGTCTGATGCGACGCGGATGGGAGCGCTTAGGCAGAGACGCCATTTTTCTCACTACAGAAACAACAGGTGCAGTTACATAGCACTCGGTGACGTACATAAACGTTAGTCAGTGTGTATAGTGTGTATAGTATATATAAAGCAGGACCTTGGCCCTGTTGACGGTTCGCTGCCCACGTGGTTTGAATAAATTACATCCGGAATTGGCCCGGCCACTCCCCTTTTACGAGGGCTGCTCGTTTAATACCCCTGAGTAGGTAGCTGTGGAACTTGTTCAGAGGGAGAAACTTGAACATCATGCTCATCTTTTACAACACAAAGGGCCTGTTCAGCGTTAATTGATGCCCCTGCAGCTTTCTCCTGCAATATTGAGGTTCTCTCGTATGCATGAAGGCCCTTAATGCTTCTATGTCCAGACTTTTCACTGATGATATTTTCTGGTACACCACCCTCATACATAGGCGTGATAGCAGTTGCTCTTAAGGAGTGATTTGTATATTCAACCCCTAGACAAGCCTCCTTACACAGCTCTGGCACAACCTTCTTTAGTGTGTTTACCCCAACTACAGCTTGACCATACCATGGACCTGAACTGGGTACTGATGGAAGAAGTTGTAGATAAAATGCTCTAGATGTTGGTAATTTACTTATATAAGTGTCCAACAAACGAACCACACATTAATTGCTATCTGGGGTTGCAAACACCCGTACACACTTATTGCTTGAATTAATGTCCTTAATCCGGTGCTAGTTATTTTTTGAAATGAATTCCATATATTCATAGTGCACATCACTAGAATACACCTCTGTATTTGAAGGGTAACAAACAATTTGTTCTAGCATTAGGCTCTGTTGCTCATCCACTCCCCGAAGAACGAAGTGCAGACCAACATAAAGAGCACTGCTCTTTGTAGAGTTTTTGGATGATCATATCCAAACAACACTTTATCCCACAGTAAATTCTCATGCTCACAAGACATTATAGGCGCACTTTTTCTTGCTGCACCAATGCCTTGGCGATGCAAGCTACTAGTAACAGTATCCAGAGTTAGCAATAACTCACGAAAAGCTGGGTCTTCTTTGTCCAGCATGGAAAAGGTAGTTCCATTTTGCTTCAAAACTCGGTTTAGTCCACAGAGAAGGCTTCTAACAGTTCCAGGAGTGTAATGCTCTCCATTTTCTTTTCGTGCTTCTAGAACGAAATATCCCATAAACTTTGCCACAAGTTCTCGATCATCTGTCTCCAAAATATTACTAGGTACACAGTCCTGGTCTTCGGACTTCGCTGCGGCATTGCGTTGAGTAGCCCACACCCGGAAGGCTCGAAGAGCCCACTCATTACACTGCTTAGTATTGGTCAGGACTACGCCTTTACCTGCCTCAATGTACTCTTTCTCCTTTACAGGAGACGCAAACCACTTAGAGTTTCCGGAGTTCCCTACGTCCTTTAAAGGCACAGTCCTCTTGCCACGAGCACGAGACAAAGAAAGAGACAGCTAATTCCTCTTAGAAGCAGGAGTATCTTCTTCGTGTGGACAAGCGTTCTCCATGCTCTGCTGCCAGAACTAAGGCCAGCCAGCTAGCAGCTGCAAACGCGCGCGCTTTTTTCAAACAGGATTATAAACGAGTAAAACCGGTTTGTGTTGTGCTACAAACCAGTTAAAGCACCGTTTATGCTCGTATACTACGGGAATTATTGTACGCGGATGTGGTCTCGTGGCCTACTAAGGCACTCAGCTCCGCCTCGTGCCTTATTAGCCTCTCGACCACATCCTCGTTCAATAATTCCCGTAGTATACTCGCAACGGTGCTTTAACAAGTACATATGGTATATGCATCAGCACAATATTCTGTTCTTAACCTACATATTTATCCATTGCTAGTGAAGTAATATTGACTAGAAAATCTAACGCAAGCATCAGTTACAAAGGTATGGCATTCCTATGAGGTAGGTCAAGCAAGAAAGCTCTGGTTTTACACAATAAGGAGCAATCGATCTGCCTACGTACTTTATTTTTAGACCAAAAGGATTAACTACACTCAGAACACTCAGTACCAATACTAATGTTGGTACTCACTTTTTGAAAGCTCCATGTCATTATGAACAAAGAAACGCTGCATCGACTCTGGATAGTCCTTTACAGCTTGAAGTACATCTAAGGAGCAAAAACCGCACACAAGAGCATCAATCTCAGCCTTAACACGAATCGGAGAGTAGAAGTCTCTAATAATCTTCTTTAGTTCCCCCACATCGGACATAGTTAGTGAACTGAATGCCTTTCTAAATCCAGTCAAAATTGGTCATCTTCAAAAACATCTCTTACTTCAATGTCAGAAGCTGCATTAGAGAGCTAGAAACATAGAGCAATGTAATACACATCACACACAACTATCCCACTATTTTACATGAGACAGGAGGTGCTGAGCACCTACATGTGGTACACTACTGTCCTCTACAGGCAGATCAGTACACTCTCCAGTACATATGTATTGATAGAGGGCTGGTAGGAATATTGGACATCCACTTTCACCATGAACAATATTCATTCCTATGTATGTGCCAACTAACTTCAGCCCACCACACTGCATAAAATAGCATTAACTCCTCCCATGTATCAATTGTAGAGAGCTACTGCTGCTGGACAAGTAACACTGATGGTACTGCCATCCTTCTGTCGCCGCTGCAAGGACTCCCGTTGCTGTGGCTGTGCATTTGTACACAATACAGTAACTACCTTATTGTCATTCCACAGCAACGCTACTACACCATCCTTCTGAACAATCTGTGAGTTCCCCCTGCAAGCAAAGGTACAAACGTGTATATGCATGTTACATGTACATGTGTGCATTAATTGGATATTTTCTAAGCCATTGAGGTTCATTATTTTTCTTTGCCGAGGGGGCTGAATAATGTATTTTTCTGTTGACGTTGCTATAAGGCTGTTGTGTATTATGTGTTGATGTGTTTGTAGTTAGTGCTCCTACATATGTATGTATGTATGTGTATGTGTGTGTTTGTGTGTGTGTGTGTGTGTGTGTGGGGGGGGGGGGGGGGTTGGTGGGGGGGGGGGTAGGTAGGTAAGTAGGTATGTATGTATGGCAATGTGCACTTAACCTGTTCACAAGTCCATGCGTTGCTAGCTCACGTCTGCTCTTTCCCTTAATTTTTAGGACCTCAGGATATTCCTTATAATTCTGCCTTGCAATGCCACAGCAATACAAGCCCTGTGAGGGAGTGAGAGGTTTACTTCAGTGATGCTGTCAAGGTCATGATGAATTGCACCCCATTCGTCCCTTTCTTTTTCACTCTAGGTGATGTCACTGAACTCGTCATCGCTACCCCACGTCGATGGATCATCAATATCATCTAGCTCTAGGAGTACTTCTTGTGTAGAAAGCCTTGCACATTTAGGAGTTGGCTCATCCATGCCTACCTGTTGTTTTGCACATGCAATATTCATTCAGGACATCCTGTAATATAGTATTGTTTGTTTACTACTAAAAAGAGCCTGTTCAGTCTGCGGTTCCTGTACGTGTACAAATGCAGCTGTATGCGCAGCCGGCCGCATAACTTTGACCGCTATTTACTCGGTAAAAGCTTATGTAAGCCTACATTGATATTATAATATGTGTATAACCACACCCCCTGAGGGGTGTGGTTATACACATATGTAGTAGTAAAGACTTATACGAAGTGTTAGAACTTGCTATCCGCTGTTTCTTGGAACCAGGTAACTTCAACGCGAAAACACGTCAATGGCTGATAACGGAGTATTTGCATTGACGCGAAAACGCATATATGGTGGGTAATCGGTTAAGATTTGATGATAATGTGTGTCCAATATTCCTTCAGTGCCACTGAAATACACTGTATTGTAATACTTCCCCACGCATTGTCATGATTACATATTCAATGCCAGCAGACACATGAAGCTTCGCATAGAAGCCACACAAAAGACCACCGACACCGGAGTTTACCTCCAAAGGTATGTATAAGCAGTAAGTGCAGGTAGGACGCTGTCATGGATGCATACAGTGTAGTGTACTGTTTCATTCAGGTTACACCAATCTTTGATGCATGCTACTAGCACAAGAACTCTTGAATCGTAGGCAAGGATTCGAAGATGTTAACATTGTGTCACACACACACACACACACACACACTCACACACACACACACACAAACGTTCGGGGAGTTATATTACATACATGTACATCTACTGTTATTGTAGTTTTACAATTCTTCCCCACCTTCCACAAAGGGGGCACATTACTTTTACTCATCATCACTTGCATCCCAAATCGAAAATCCTAGATACTCCTACCTAGGCTTTGACAAATTATTCTTTTTTTCTGCCTATTATTCTATTCCCATATTCTCTTTTTCAGTCCCTATTATTCCATCCAACCTGACCTATTATTCTCAATTATTCCACATTGTTTCTTTGAAAGTGTACATCATGTCCACATATATTCTTATAAAAAAGGCAAAAATTGTGAGAGAAATCAATGCTTACGGTTGTATTGCAACATAACTGAGAGTGACACATAATCTTGTAAGGAGTGTTCTTGCCGCTTTGAGAAGGAATTTTGCAACAGGGAGAACACCCGTTCTACAGCTCCAGAGGATGGCTGGATGAGTAGCACTAGCTTGCACACCTTAGCCCAACCAGGTAGTTCTTCATGTCTCTCCCACCACTCTGATACGTTAATGTCTTTTGATATGTCCTCAGTTTCTGCCAAATACTTTGGTAATTCTCCTTTTAATTGCTCCAACAGAATAGGTGTGATGAAGGGAAAGACATTACATCGACATCATTCGGTGATGGTCGAAGTTCACTCAGCAACACTGGCGACAAATACCTAGCTGCCTTAAAGGCTTGAAGGGAGTTGCTGAATTCACCACTATTTGCATCGAACTTAGTCAGAAAATAGTCATAAGCTGGTTTCACACAGGCTGCAGCGTAGCAATTGTTCGTGAGCTGCATTTCCTTGACACTCTTCCCTTGCAACAGCTATGACATTCGGGTAGTGTGCATTTCTGACAGAGGTTTTTAACTGACTGACCTCTCTATATGCAACTAATGCAAGCATACCATCACCTTCTAGTGTGTATGTGGCACGAACAAAAGGTTCCATTGCATCTGTTGTGATAGCTAACTCAATCTTAAGCTTCCAAAGGGAGGAGGGATCGCTGATGATCCTAGCCAGCTTCTCACTTGAATTAGGAAGATCATCTCCGTTTAAAAATGTTAGCACATCTCCAAAACTATCACGAACTTGGCGAATTACTTCGAATTTACTCCACAACCTAGTAGGAGAATACGTAGGTGGGGATAATCTGGTTTGAGTCCGCCAGAGTAGCCTGGTTTTTGGACTGTGAGCAAACATTCCTATCCAGGTCTTCAGGAATTTAGCAAGAACAGGAGTATGCATTCTCTCACCTACATGGTCTAAAGCGTGAGAGTAACAGCCCACATCAAAAACATTGTTGTACAAAATAGAGAGTGCGCATAGCTACTATGCTCTATCATGCATCGCAGCAATAATCAATGAGGAACTTATCCCTAGCTCAGTAGATATAAATTCAACGAGAATGCATGCAACTTCCTCACCACACAGACTCTTCACCATAAACTTTAGCCCACACAAACGCTGCTTTACGTTCCAGCCATCCCAAAAACGTATAACAACTGCAAAAGCTTCTGTTACATGTGTCGTGCCATCGAAAATAATCGATACCGGCTTTCCAGAGATTTCTTTCTTGATTCTTAGCATTTCCTCGTGTAAAATGAAAGGTAATATTTGTCGAAGGTGAGTGCTGCTTGTTAAGCTATGGCCATTCTCCTCGAATAAATCCCGCAAGTCATCAAGTTTTACTAAAGGAACGCCTGCTTTCAATAAAGATGTAACTACTTTCACTCTGTACACACGAGTTGACTCCGGGAGGGTCTCACCGACAGGATGGAAATTTGAATCATAACACTGAAGTGCATCGGCTATCGTTTTCTCATTCTGGCACTTCCTCAAAGACGTTCCTTGCCATTGCGGTGCTTGGTAGACCTTATGTGAAGGTTAATGACTGACTTCTTCGAGGATAACTGTTCCCGGCAGGCTGAACAAAATAATTTGCCAGCAGACACGACAAGATGCTCTCCTGGGAACTGCTAAACACGTTCTAGGGGCTTCACGCACTTTGGATCAAAGTTAGTGCTGCCCTTGGATCGTTTCGCACCAGTGGGTGGGTTAGAGGCGACTTTGCGCTTTCGGGCTAGATCAGAGGGTGCTGGTGCACGGAGGACATTGAGGATTGAATTTTCTGAACTTGAAGACGAATCTCCCTCCATTCCCTACACAAAACGCGTGAGTATTCTATTTAACGCGCACACGCCCACGTAGTACCAGGTAGGCAAATTTCCCTATTATTCCGGAATTATTCTCGTATTCTTTGGAGTACCTATTATTCCCAAAATTATGCTAGCATAATTTGTCAAAGCCTACTCCTACCCCACCCAGCTCCAAATGTCCCCCTCCACCTAGCTCCTGATGGGCCTCTCCTACCCCACCCAGCCTCCAATGGCCCCCTCCTACCCCACGATGGGTGTCTCCTACCCCCCTAGCTCCCGATGGCCCCCTCAAACCCATCCAGCTTCATATGGTCCCCTTCTACCCCACCCAGGCCCCTACAGTCCTTTCACTTCCTCTACCAACTAAGCAGCACCATTACCACCCTTACAGAAGAGCTTATTTACAGTTAGTGTACTTTGTAGACTTACACCTCATGACTTTGATGTAGGGGTGCAGCTGTACTACCACCACCACCAACCCTCCTTCCACCACCACCACTGCTGCTTCCAGCAGGTCCTGACTGTCGAGCTAGACATTTATGCACATGTATACATACATGAAAAAGAAATAATTCTATATATCCTTAATAAGAACTGAAATAAAAAAAAAACTCAGTGCATGGCGCATGGGAGATGATGCTCATGTGTATTACGTTTATATTAGAACTCCACCTATCGCACATAACAAAGGGGATATACTGGGCACAAGGAAAGTGTGCTGCACTATATTTCAGGTAGTGTTTAGCACTCAGGCTTTTGAACAACTGTATTAAATTAACCTAGGCCATGAAAGGAATCACTGAAGGAATTATCCTGTATATAATACACAGTTTACTCATCACCATTTGCCTGGATCCTCTTACCAGTTAGTGGCATGACCTCCAGTGCATGAAATTACGGATATTTTCCGAGTATTTAGGGCACTTGTCCACGCAAGTCATAATGTTCTGCCATACTTTCCAAACGACGAGTGCACACACGACTTATACACGTGCATGTATGAGGTGTCCTTCTTTCAAGTTGTCCCTATCCTTATTATTGAGGTGTCCTTCTTTCAAGGTGTCCCTATCCTTATTATGGAGGTGTCCTTCTTTCAAGGTGTCCATATCCTTATTATTGAGGTGTCCTTCTTTCAAGGTGTCCCTATCCTGAGGTGTCCTTCTTTCAAGTCGTCCCTATCCTTATTATTGAGGTGTCCTTTCAAGGTATCCCTATCTTTATTATTGAGGTGCCCTTCTTTCAAGGAGTCCCTATCCATATTATTGAGGTGTCCTTTCAAGGTGTCACTATCATTATTGAGGTGTCCTTCTTTCAACCTTATATTGAGGTGTCCTTTCAAGGTGCCCCTATCCTTATTATTGAGGTGTCCTTTCAAGGTGTGCCTATCTTTATTATTGAGATGTCCTTCTTTCAAGGGGTCCTTATCGAGGTGTCCTTCTTTCAACGTGTCCCTATCCTTTTATTTATTGAGGTGTCCTTCTTTCAAGGTGTCCCTATCCTTATTATTGAGGTGTCCTTTCAAGGTGTCCCTATCTTTATTATTGAGGTGTCCTTTCAAGGTGTCCCTATCCTTATTATTGAGGTGTCCTTTCAAGGTGTCCCTATCCTTATTATTGAGGTGTCCTTTCAAGGTGTCCCTATCTTTATTCTTGAGGTGTCCTTTCAAGTCTTTATTATTGAGGCGTCCACTTTTAATGTGTTCTTATCCTTATTATTGAGGTGTCCTTATCCATATTATTGAGGTGTCCTTCTTTCAAGGTGTCCTTATCCAAATTATTGAGGTGTCCTTCTTTCAAGGTGTCCTTATCCTTATTATTGAGGTGTCCTTCCTTCAAGGTGTCCTTATCCTTATTATTGAGGTGTCCTTCTTTCAAGGTGTCCTTATCATTATTTGAGGTGTCCTTCCGTCAAGGTGTCTTTATCTGAGGTGTCCCTCTTTCAAGGTGTCCTTATTTTTATTATTGAGGTATCCTTCCTTTAAGGTGTCCTTAACTATTGAGGTGTCCTTCTTTCAAGGTGACTTTATCCTTATTATTGAGGCATCCTTCTCTCGAAGTGTCCGTATCATTATTAAGATGGGCTGCTTTGTTTCAAGGTGTCATTATTGAGGTGTCCTCATCCTTACCCTTATAATTGAGGTGCTGATACACGTAGGCATGCAGCTCTCTTCAAGTGGTACCACTGCTATCACTCAGACACATCACTCCTCCCACCTCAATGACATGCAGGAGCTGATCCAGTCACCATCCTGTGGTCCAATTAAGCCTCACATACAGTTGGTTATACATGTGCACACAAATAATGTCAACTTGTCAGGTGTACACTTGCACATCATGCAGTTGTCAGGGAGTAATCACTTAGAGCATCGTGGGTGAGTTTGAGCAAGTGAGTGCGACATTCGATGAAAACTTTTCATCCACAGAAAACAAAAATAGTACACATGTTCTGCAAAGCAGGTGAACTGAGAAGAAGTGTAGTGTAACAATGTACATTTATATGGCTCCTGACCCTGAAATGAAAGACATCTATGTACCCGTACATACATGAACCTACTTTCAGTGACTCACATGTATACTGATACCCTCACTAGAGCCTGAGCGTGGAGAAACTCCTTGCAATACATGTAGCTCACTCAGGGGAAACTGAAGCTGGTAAGATGTAGTGAGAGTTGGACATCCATATTACACAGTTGTCCACATCCGTCCCAATAGTAGCGCACGTTCTTCACCTGCTCAGTCCTGTGGTCCACTCACCTACACAATATGTATATGTGGTGTCCTCATTTCAGAGGGAGTTGTAGACCGCAACTCTCCTTATAAGGATAAGGACACCTAAGGCAGATTATTACACGCTATATACAGGGGTTAAAATAAGGCAGCATACAGTGAGAGTTCGGTGTACATTACATGCAGTCTACTGCTATATGTCTTTTGTTTGACACAAAAAGTGCCTTGCAACTTCCTCCCGAGTGACACCACGTGGAGGTCGAAACATGTTGTCACACTTAAGAGGATTCACACCACAAACCTATACATGTACATGGTTTGCCTAACTTTTCCTTTATTAATGCAGTGTTAATCAACCGTAAAGAGGGATGTCACAGATTCATACATAATGTTGCTTAAAGGGAATGGTACACGTGCTGCACATAATTAACTGTAGTTTGGGGCATATGACAACACCTGTGCAGAATAAACATGCAGTGACATTCACTTTAAACTGTGACATCCACCCTTCAATGTACTATCCAATACCGTTTTATACTGTATGAGACTTTGAGTACAGTACAGCTCCACATGTATATGTAATAATGACCGAGTCTGATGAGTGACTATCTGAGATATCTTCATCAGACTCAAATGAGTCCCTGTCTGACATGGCTTCGTCAGACTCAGAGTAAGCTATCAATTCATCTGCACTATTGTCATGATCAGAGTGGGGCTCTTTGTTGGCATGGCATTTGTTGAACGGACACTCCCTGTGGCTGGAACGTAGGTGTGTGTTTGACCCACATGCAGTACACTTCCCCTTACCCCTGGGTTTTCCCTTACCAGGACCACTGCCCTTCTCTTTTCTCTAGTTCACCATATCACTAGAGTCACACACCTTTTCTTCAACATTGCTACCAAAGTACGTATCGTGGCCGTGTTTCCTTGACCACTTGCTGCGATCAAACCCTTCCTTAACATGCTGTTTATTATCCGTTTCTTTTTAGGAGTGGTTTTGAGCAACTCTAACTGTCTCTTTCTCCGTGCACTGTGCTTTTCAAGCGCCTCAACTATGCCCTATAAAAACAGGAAGTTTCATGTGTTTGTACAACTCAGGAAGCCAATGATAACTAGTACCTAGCATGTAGCTAAGGTTGGCTTGGACCAACCCAACATTGGTGGAGAGTTCGTAGTGAAGCCTCTACAAGTAGAGATCCTCGGATCGGAACCTGATCAATACAATGGCATATTTAAACTGGATCTTAGTAATTATATTCATTACATTGTTATAGGGGTATATCCAATCACTACTGTCATAGGGGTATATCCAATCACTACTGTCACTACAGTCACTACTGTCACTCATATCACTACTGTCACTACAGTCACTACTGTCACTCATGTCACTACTGTTACTACAGTCACTACTATTGTCACTCATGTCACTATTGTCATTACTGTCACCCATGTCCGTATTGTCACTACTGTCATTTAGGTCACTGCAGTCACTACTGTCACTGGTGTCACTACTGTCTCTATTGCCATTACTGTCATTCATGTAACTAATGTCACTACAGTCACTACTGTCACTCATGTCACTACTGTCTCTATTGCCATTACTGTCATTCATGTAACTAATGCCACTACTGTTACTCATGTCACTACTGTCACTCATGTCACTACTCCCATTCATGTCACTATTGTCATTACTGTCACTCATGTCACTAATGTCACTCATGTCAGTGGCGTAGACAGGATTTAGAGGAAGGGGGTGCCGAGCGCTTGCGCTTCGAAAATTTCGGCCTAAAGCCACACCCCTTTATTATGTAACTTCCTGTGGCTCATGCGCGCGCGACTATGAAACAAAGAGCACAGTCGTCTACGCTACGTGATAAAGGTAAAACTTCAACTAGCCGTTCAGACGAGCCCCTTCGCAGCAGTTTCACGGGCACGACGTTGTCTCTCCCTTTCTATTATGCTTATATCGCGCGAAGCGCGTAATATCGACTAATGCGCACTAGCACGACGTACGAAAAAACGCCTTTTCGGACCACTGGGTTAGCTCGCTCACGCTCGCCAAAAACACATCTGATAAACAGGGTGCTCCGAGTCCGCTGAATATTCAGGTAAGATGTAAACTTGATGTACAGTACAGTAGACTAGGCCTATAGCCTCAGGCATAAAGGGGGTGCTCGAGCACCCAAAGCACCCCCCCTGTCTACGCAACTGCATGTCACTACTGTCACTACAGTCACTACTGTCACTCATGTCACTACAGTCACTACTGTCACTCATGTCACTACTGTCACTACTGTCATTCATGTCACTATTGTCATTACTGTCACTCATGTCACTATTGTCACTACTGTCATTTATGTCACTGCGGTCACTACTGTCACTCGTGTCACTAATGTCACTCATGTTACTACTGTCAATACAGTCACTACTGTCACTCATATCACTACAGTCACTACTGTCACTCATGTCACTACAGTCACTACTGTCACTCATGTCACTACTGTCACTATCATTCATGTCACTATTGTCATTACTGTCACCCATGTCGCTATTGTCGCTACTGTCATTTAGGTCACTGTAGTCACTACTGTCACTTGTGTCACTACTGTCTCTATTGGCATTGCTGTCATGTAACTAATGTCACTACTGTCACTACAGTCACTACTGTCACTCATGTCACTACTGTCACTACTGTCATTCATGTCACTATTGTCATTACTGTCACTCATGTCACTACCGTCACTCATGTCACTAATGTCACTTGTGTCACTACTGTCACTACAGTCACTACTGTCACTCATGTCACAACAGTCACTACTGTCACTCATGTCACTACAGTCACTACTGTCATTCATGTCACTATTGTCATTACTGTCACTCATGTCACTACCGTCACTCATGTCACTAATGTCACTCATGTCACTACTGTCACTACAGTCACTACTGTCACTAATGTCACAACAGTCACTACTGTCACTCATGTCACTACTGTCACTCATGTCACTACTGTCACTACAGTCACTACTGTCACTCATGTCACAACAGTCACTACTGTCACTCATGTCACTACTGTCATACTCATGTCACTATTGTCACTACTGTCATATAGGTCACTGCAATCACTACTGTTACTCGTGTCACTACTCTCTCCATTGCCATTACTGTCATTCATGTAACTACAGTCACTATGTCACTATTGTCACTACTGTCACTACAGCCACTACTGTCACTACTGTCATTCATGTCGCTACTGTCACTCATGTGACTCATGTCACTACTGTCATTACAGTCACAACAGTCACTACTCTTCCGCTTTCGGTGAGGGGCTGGCTCACAAGACCAGCAGTTATGGGAAACAGAGTACTCCAACACCTGGCCATCACTGGTTGCAGGGCACACAAACACAGTAAGGAGAACAGTATTCACACTTTCACACTCCAATATATGCTAGACATGGACAAAGCTCCCAACAACCATGGGGAATAACCACGGTTCCATGCAGTTACAGGAGACTCAAACAGTAAGGAGAACAGTGTTCACACTTTTACATATTCTCTAATACACATTAGACATGGACAAAGCTCCCCAACAACTATGGGCTGGCCACGGTGCAGTTGCAGAACACACTAACAGTAAGGAGAACAGTATTCACACACTCTCCAATATACACTAGACATGGACAAAGCTCCACAACAACTATGGGATATAATTACCAATAAACCTGGCCATGGTACAGGACACACAAACACTAAGGGGAACAGTAATCAGTGCACACCCTTTCACACACTCTGCAATAACGCTAGCCATGGACAAAGCTTCACTAAAACTGTGCAACAAGATAATAAGCTAGTGAAGGGAGGTACTCCTTGACAAGTGAGTGTACATCACTGCACATGGTATCCATATCCTCCCTCTCTTCCACTCTTCCTTTGTTTCTTCACTTACCCTCACTTTTCCCTTTCATATCCCTCTCCCCCCTCCCCTCTTATCTCTACATACCGTCCAAGTTCCTCGGGTAGTATGTCATATTCACTGTGAATGGAGCCTCTGATGGACTGCCGAGGAGGACTGTCGGACCAGGTGGAGTCACACCAGGTGGAGACAGGAGAGAAGAGGTTAGAGGAGCTCCCTTCATCGGTTAGGTCATCAAGAAGCATCCCAGGACTACCATCAGGGAAGTCTGCATAATAAGTTCACTACACTATACTACATGCTATTGTAACTCTAAAACCTACTAATGGGACAGGATTTATGATGGGATTCAAACCCAAGCCTACATTGTAAGCCACTGTATCTCTTGTGCGTTAGAGGAGTGTAGGATGGATGTTTATAAAAATATGGTATCAATCCCTATCTATATACACAGTACTACAGTACTATGTGATAATAATTATATTCAGTGTCTTGTGCCAATAACATCACATTGTATGTACATGCAAAAACTCCCTGTGCATGCACACACACACACACACTTTCTTTCTTCCTAGAGGTACTGGGTGATGTTGTCCCTTTGTAGTGATCATGTCAGATGGTTCACTGGCTAGGCCAGCTCCATACTCATTTGCAAGCCAGCACTCGGAACAGGTAACAGGTGTTGGACTGGAGGGACTTGACAATCAACATGGTCTCGGGCTGCTGAACAATAAGCTGAAACCCCTCGTGGAGTATCTTAACCTGTTTATTACAGGAGTTAAACAGTTGTTAAAAAGAACTGAATTCACCATTCAGAGCACCGAAAGAGAAAATGAAATGCACTTGAAAAGTGCGAACGCTTGCACAGTTATGACTAGTTATAGTCTATAAAGTAGTTACCTAATTTCATATTTTTTCTAATTTCAGATTTTTTCTTACCTTCAGTTGATTCTAAAGTGAGGTCTACACAAGGTGAGGCTACTCAAGTACCTCATTTTCCCAGTACTACCACTGAGTGAGTTGCTATGTATACACAATGCGGTGGTTAGTATGGTTCATACATATATTTGGCATAAAAATGCACTGCCATAATGAATGCACTAAAGTGCAGAACCCTCGGTGTCCGTGTGTGCGCGAATCTATAATACCCGTGCGTGGATGCTGGAAAGGCACGTGCAATTGAAACTCAAGGTTGGCTCTGTACACTGCTGGAAGCGCTATAGCTTTGACCGGAGCAGTACGCATGCTTGAACTCCCTCATGCAGTAACCACTGGTGCTTCGCTGTACATCGAACAGGAATACCTGATCGCAGGTAAGCCAGAGTAGGCTAGATCTAATTAGCACATTGGCTCTTTCGCTTGCGTTTCACACCATAACTCTTGAACGAAGCGGTTTCAAAGAAAACCAAATTTTTGGACCTCCGTTGCTCGCTGGGTACGTGACAGCATTTTCAGGACGAACAGACGCTCCAGAAGTGAGATGTGACTTAACAGACACACAGACACACACACAGACCCAACTACTGTAACCCTCCTGCGCATGCGCGCCGAGGGTTAATAAAAACTAAGTGTGATCTGTACTGTTATGTATGGTTATAGCGACATTTTCTCTTTCATTGGCACCAAGCATTATTGATCATTCTATCAAAGTTATAATGCAGTGGGAGTACAACAGGAATGGTGGAAGTAAATTGACACTTGTAGTGGATTTCAATTTGGATGGACTCATGTTTTCATTGACAATAACAATGTCAGATTCATCACCATTGATTAATATGAATATTCTTAATCTCTGTGTTACATGATGGAAGACGTGTATTCTTATATTTACTGTGGAGGTGTACTTGTTTGGAGGATGATTATGGTGATATAGTATTATATCTGTTTTCAGATAGAGAAAAGGTTTTTCAGTGATAATACCTGTAGAGAGATAACAAGAAAAAAATCTAGAGCTAGTTATGAACTAGCCAAATCAAATCATTTATAGATATCACAGTCTTTCTAGTAGGAATGGTGTTAGTGTTAATTAGCTTCAAACAAAATGACTTGGAATTCCTGAATTCTGAAGTTGCCTTTTCAGATATATGTATACAGTACAGTGTAAAAATATTTGTTGAAGGATATAGGGCTGGTAGTGGCAAAAAATAAAGAAACCAAATTGTAATAACTTAAGTAATGCACAGTAACTTATTATGATATGGCCATACACAACTTACGTATCCAGGAAGTAATTTTAAATACTGCAATGGCAGACTAACAACATAACATATAATGTTATGAGTTCAGAGTTCACGTTACCACTGGGCGGCACTAAAGATGATGTCCCGGATGGCATTATGACGGGTGATCCTGTTCAGTATATATGCAGCAAGACAGGGGACGAGGGCATGCATAAACGAGATGTAGGGAGGGGTTACGTATGGTAGTATTGTTGCATACCCTCATCCCCTCTTGTGCTAAATATATACTGCACTTGGTTCTCTACTTTTTGGCACTGTCATCCCTACATCCTTCAACAACTTCAATTAATTAATGGAACTGTTTTTACTTCCGTTTTTTCATTTGCAAATTCAATGCTCTTTGGATATGTGCGAGCCCCACCCATTTTGCTGCTCATGGTCATGTGAAACGCATGTGAGTAATACATAGATATTATACTATCTGTGGTAATAACAAGGAAATGGCGTTCAACTACACGGAAGTGCTAGTATATCGTAGCTTTACTAGTATTGTTGCATGCCCTCATCCCCTGTCTTGCTGCACATATACTGCCCTCATCCCCTGTCTTGCTGCATGTATACTGCACCTGTTTTCCTACTTTTTGGTACTGTCATCCCTACATCCTTCAACATTTAATGGAGATGTTTTTACTCCCTTGTTTCACTGTAGACTCGCTTGAAAATACAATGCCCTTTGCGTGTGTGTGAGCCCCACCTATTTTGCTGCTCGTGGTCATGACTAGCCGTTAAAAACAGTGAAGGGTCGCAATTGTTAAGTCACATGAGGGATCAACTGTACTGTACGTGTAACGGCTTCCCAGCTCTCATAAGATAAGGCAAGAAGCTAGGGCTAAGGCTAGGGGCTACCGAAGTCATTTACGCGTCCCACCCTAGCCTTAGTTCTAGCCCCTAGCTCCTAGCCTTAGTCCTAGCTTCTAGCCTTACCTTATACGTTTGGAGAACTTCCGAGGTCATTTATGCATCTACTCCTAACCCCTAGCCTCAGCCCTAGTCCCTAGCCTCAGCTCTAGCCCCCTAGCCTTAGCCCTAGCCTTGGACCTAGCCTTACCTTACGTTCTTCCGAAGTCATTTACGCATCCCGCCCTAGACTTAGTTCTAGCCTCTAGCCTTAGCTGACTTAGTCGGCAATTACGGCCATGAACGGGTGATAGTCGACTGCTCACCAAGGCCGAGTGCCAATACTGTGTCACCTGCTCTCTCCTGTGTCCCTTGCAACTAGTGCGGACAGGAGTCATGAAAATAACTGTTCGATCAATGCAACTACACTCCAGGCTTCACTTAGCCCTCTCAGTGGATTGCGTGCAGCACAGCTAGCCGATCCTGTACTGGGACCCCTGTTGCAAGGGAAGGAGTCTGGCCGCAAACCTAATCCAGAAGACTAGGAAGTGCTAGCCGTCACACCCGACGCCTCCTGCAAATTTGGGACCAGCTAAAAGTTCATAAAGGAGTCCTGTGCAGACTCTTTCTACCGAACACCTCTGACCAGCAATCCCGCATCCAACAAGTTATTCCCAGATCCTTGCAGGAGGAGGTGCTGAGCAGCCTACATGAGGGGGTTATGCGGGGCCACCTAGGAATTGAAAAAACATTGGGTCGACTGAAGGAACGTTTTTACTGGCCCGGGCACCACGTGGATGTAAGTAACTGGTGCTGGAACTGCTCTACATGTTCTGTTCGTAAAGCTCCAGCGCACACACCTAGAGCTCCCCTGAGAAGCATTAAGGCTGGCTACCCCCTCCAAAGGTAGTAGCAATGGATATTATGGGGCCATTTCCAGAGTCTACAGCAGGAAATAGCTTCATTCTTGTGATAAGTGATTACTTCACGTGCTGGGTGGAAGCATTTGGTATACCCAACCAGGCAGCAACAACTGTTGCTTCAAAAATCACTGAACCAATTTTTTTTCCAGTTTGGGCTGCCAGAACAATTGCATTCAGACCAGGGGCGCAACTTTGAATCTGAGGTGGTGTCCCAAGTTTGCAAAATTCTGGGAATAGCAAAAACGCGAACCACCCCTTACCATCCGCAGTGAGATGGACTAGTTGAACGTTTGAACAAAACTCTGCTAAATATGCTGGCCATGGCAACTTCTGGATACCCGTCCTAATGGGACAGCCACCTTAGGAACCTGTGTATGGCTTATAACACGAGTGTGCAGCCTACTACAGGCTTCTCCCCATTCTACTTGATGTTTGGGCGACAAGCAAGAGTGCCCATTGATATTACGTATGGCACACCAACACCACCAATGACCCCAGTAACTGAGTATGCAGCATGTCTGAAACAACGACTGGAAAACGCATATGAGCAAGTACGTGGGAAAATGGGCCATAGCCTTGATAGGCAGAAAGATCTGTATGACAAAAGAATTCATGGGAAACCTCTAGCGACTGGAGACAAGGTGTGGTTGCACTACCCAGCAGTCCCCCTTGGGAAGTCTAAGAAGCTTCACTGTCCATGGAAGGGACCATTTCGTGTAATTCGGCAATTTTCTGATGTTACATATCAGATACAAAATGTAAGAAATAGGCAACAGAGGATGGTAGTCCACTTTAATTAGCTCAAGTACTGCCCCGAGAATGTACGGGAAAGTCCACACCAACAACCAGAGGCTACCATCCTCGACCACTAATCAACCACTTCCGCCTGGAACTAATCTACAATTGATAGATTATGATGAAAGCGAAAATGAAAATATCCGCCCGAGCGGGGAACAAGTAAATCGCAGGGGGCCCCCAACAAATAATACACAATTGCAGGTATCCCATAATTACCCACGTCGAAACAGAAGACCTCCTGACTATTACCATGATCACGTCTAGAATCTGGGACGGATTCTTGCTAGGAGGGGAATTGTGTGGCATGACCCTGCCAACAGTATGCATGTCCTAGTCTAATCGACCCTGCCAACTGTATGTGTGTCCTGTCATAGTCAAATCGTCTGTGTTGTCATGTTATTCTGTAGATCTACCTGTCTCTACACGTCTATTCCTGTACACCTATATGCATACCTCTGTCACCCGGATACACACCACATGCCTATATCAGCCTTACTATAAAAGTGATCACCTCCTGTATGAGTGCTCTCCATTAACTTTGCATTAACTTGCATCACTACTAAACTAGCGCCTTATTAAGCATCACTACTAAACTAGTGCCTTATTAAGCTCTCGACACATCCTCGTACATTATATCGCGTAATGTCCTTGGACGGGTACTTTAACTAGTACATGTTGTATTAAAAAAATCTGTGTATACTAGTGAGGATTAACTGTGATCTATAAAGTTTCTCATGTGTATTTGAACATTATTAATGTGTGTCACACAAACACATTCAGTTTGACACTTTGTGCTAGTGCAGCACCATTTATCGAGTGAACACAGTGAGTGCATTAGCAGCACCCTTAATCTGGACACTAGGTGTTACTGTAACATGATGGAATATGGGTGTCACAAGAACATACCTATGTGTAACACTCCTATGTTGTTACAACACATCACTTTTGACACCCATGTGTTCTATGACACCTCATGTTGGGTGAGCACCATGAGTGTAGTACTAGCACTCTAAATGTTGACACTCTGTGTCACTTTGACACATGAGTGTCTCAATAACACTGTTGTCCACAATGTTGAGTATTCCAACTTGATTTACACTACAATTTACATCCATTTAGTGCTTGTCACAGTAAGTGTTCTTTGTTTCACATATTCTGTGTTGTGACTCAAAGTGCTGTATGTTACTGGATATGATAAAGTGTAGGGAGAACATTCTGTAGTGTTAGTGTCTTATGGTAGGAGCCAATTTTCAGCAATGAAAACTGAGTATGTTGTGGTTGTAGAGGACTTTAGAGATATATGCATAACAGAGTATCATGCTGAGGTCTGCTCCTTAGGTTTTGCTGTTCAATCCTATGAAGAGAGAAGCATGTTATACATTTAGGAGGGACCAGGGAAGTTCTTACCACTTATAAAATGAAGTTGATATCACTGGACTTCAGATGTTGTATAGTGTTGTTAGGTCAGTTATGTAGTTAGCTGTCATGCTAGTCATGTCTCTCTTTGTCGGTACCCCATTTCATTACTAACCCTTGGTGTGCATGTTGATCTGTGTGTGCATGTTGATCTGTGTGTGTGTGTGTGTGTGTGTGTGTGTGTGTGTGTGTGTGTGTGTGTGTGTGTGTGTGTGTGTGTGTGTGTGTGTGTGTGTGTGTGTGTGTGTGTGTGTGTGTAGTTGTGGCAAGTAATAAGGCCATTACTATGGGGTTTCACATATTATTGTTGTAGCCTTTATTTTGAGGTAAATATACTGCACCTCTTGTAACAGTTCCTACACTTTTTGGCACGTCCATTGATCCTTATATTTATATATCAGAGAGACTCTCTATGTAGTGATGGCACTGACACATTCCATAGAGCTTGAAACTCTGAAACGTTACAATTCTAAGCTTTTTAGACACATATCGGTCTTTCTGTAATAAAACCTAGTTTGTTGGGGAGATTTGGGAGGGTAATAAGGGTCAGGTAGCTGAATTAGAATCCATTGTCTTGGGGGGAGGTAAAATATGGCGCAAATATTGGGCAAAAAATCGGAGATTTTTTGCAGCAATATCCGTTCGTTCAATCGATAGATTTCCAACATACGTTCGTCCAACCGATCGATTTATCATATCGATTCACTTTACCGATCGAGCGATGGATACATAGATGTGTCAATTTATCGTACCGATTCGCTCAATCGATCGATTTATCAGTGAGACGACCTGCCGACGCGTCCATTTATCGTATTGATTCGCAGTGTGTCGCGCTAATGATTTTCTATAGAGCTCAAAGGTCACGTGACTTTTCGGGCACGCGCATGCCGTGCACGTGTCGACCCTCGAGAACGAGAATGGCTAGTAACGGTGAATCTGCACCAGTTGAATCTGGCAGTGTTTCTAGTTTTGAGGAGTGGGTAAGGGATAATGAACTAATTGACCTTTTGAGAACGCAGGGATTCACGTCGAAGTTGTCGTTGGGTAATTTGGATTTCACATCACCAGATGCCTTACCATTCATTGATCGGCTGAACTATGGCCAAAAATGCCTTCTTCAGGGACTGGTTAAGTTGTTAAACAAACCAGAGTCTTCAGTCAAGAATCCATATTTTGCTGGTGCATCTAAAGCAGCGTCATTGTCGAGTGTGAGCAAGAGCTGTTCTCTGAAGGAAAAGATTGGTAAAATGTTCCATTTGGATACTACAAAAAAGAGTTCCGAGTTTAAGCCAGTCCATTCCTACATGAAAAAATGTGTCAAGCGGAAGGCTTCCGAAACAGTGGGTGGACGGGGGAAAGCTCCCATGAAAAAAAAGGTCAAACAAATGAGATTCAAGATTATTTCCCTTCCGCGAATGTTGAAGCGTACTCCTACTGGTTCACATCGTAACCAACTAACCCACCATGTGTGGATCAATGTGGATGCATCAGAAGAAGAGGCAAGGAAAAGGATTGCAGACGAACTTGGTTGGCAGAATCCTAAAAGTATTGAGTATCTCTATGCTCAAGGGAAGAACTTGTGCAAAGCAGTGCTCAGTGACATCGAAAATGCTGAATCATGGGACGTGGATACCTTGCGTGCTCTTATGGGTTCTGGAGCTTTATATGTTGTGAAAAGTCCTGAGTTAGACTCCAGTGACAGCGACAATAGTAGTGATTTTCTCTCTGAGAATAAACCAGCTGTAAGTTGCTGTAAACAATACCTGAGGGGGGATATGTAATTTATATTGTGTTTGTAAACTCATTTCTGAATCACTGAGTTCAATAATTCTCTCATATAGACGTCACACTCTACTGATGTTGATAAAGTGAAGGAGATGTTTAAGCAGGTTCCTGTTTCAAGGATCAAGGAGCTACTGAAGGATCATGATGTATTCGCAACAATTGAAATCTTAATAAAAGAAGTGGAAAGGCCTTCAGATGATGATGACGACGACTTGCCTGTAATTGACTTGACTGTAAGTGATATTATCATGTTCACTACATGGTTAAAGGAAATGAAAGAACTCCCGTGTATGATATTAATGTTAGAAAACTACAATTCATAGAACTTCTTAATACTTATCTATTACCAACATTTTCTTTTAATCTTCGAACCTTCTTATTTGCATTACCTAGAAAGAAGTTGTACATGGCCTGGGATATTACTGAAGATTTTTTAGTATGTGATAGAATACCTAGTAGAATTGCCATGTTGGTAAGGGACATTATTGCTTTTAGAAACAGTGTTCATATCAACCAACCTTATGAGGTTAAGAAGGAGAAAAATAGAGGTTATATAAACATTCTTTTTCATAATAAAGGAATTGAATTAATAAACCTTCCTCGAATACTACATGATAGGAATGTTGTTAGGGCAATACCCCTCTTTATTGAACATCGAGAACCACCTATTGTTAGTTATAAATATACAAATACTATTTATAATTCTATATTTAATTTTAAGTCAGTAATTAAATGCATTGACTTTGATGTTGGGACAACTGATATGATGTGTAATTGCCATTCATCTAAATATGCCTATGCACCTGCTGGACATGTAGTTACTGGTAATTGAAAATTGTGAAGGATTGTGAACTTAGAAAACTTTTGAAGAAAGGTCCTTCCTTTAGAGAAGCAAACAATATTAATTGGGAACTAAATAGGAAAATATGTAAAGAAGCTGTTAAAAAATATAAAATGTCTTGGTGTAATAGGGATAATTTAGATTTGCATGTTTTAGATGAATGGGAACATATTGTTTATAATAAAATTGATAGAACTATTGAACACCTCAAGAACACTTACACATTCAGACGTAAGAAACAACTTTTAAGAAAGACTAAACATAAAAAACATCTTGAAGAATTACAAAAAGAATATGTTCTAGTACCAGCAGATAAAGCAAGTAGTAATATAATTATTGTCTGTAAAAAATATTATGTAGAGGTGGTCCTCAATGAATTAAGGGACGGTATTAGTAACCAGAATGCTTATGAATTGGTAGATATTGATGTACCATCTGTTATTAATAGACATTTACGGTATATGAGTAGTAAGAATATCAAAATCCCTTTGGATATGGAACATCTTCCTTCTTTGTACTGGTTGCCAAAGTTACACAAAACTCCTTATGGTTGCAGATTTATCGCTGCTTCAAATAAATGTACTACCAAACCACTTTCTGGCTTACTCACTTCTTGTCTTACAACAATAGTCTTGCATTTTAAGGAATATTGTAATGGTATATTTAAGAATACTGGTATTAATTGTTTTTGGATTATAAATAATTCACAACAGGTGCTTAGTAGTATTATGAGTATAAATAACGAATCAAAAGCAAATACTTTTGATTTTGCTACTTTATATACTAACATACCGCACAACTCCTTAAAATCCAACCTACATATGCTTATTGAAGAGGCCTTTAAAGTTAGAGGAGCTAACTACCTACTTGTTAATAGACATGGGACAGCATATTGGTCGTTAGAAACTGGTTCTGACATTAGTATAGATAAATATACATTGATTGAGATGTTGGAATATTTGATAGATAATATATTTATCATGGTTGGTAATAGGATATTTAGACAGCATATTGGAATTCCCATGGGTACCGATTGTGCTCCGTTACTTGCTAATCTATACTTATTCTTTTATGAGTATAGATACATTAAGGGGCTGATGAAGGATAGTTTTCAAACAGCTAGAATGTTTAAAAATACTATGAGGTATATAGACGATTTATTGGTATTAAATAATCCTGGGTTTTCCAGTTCAATTTCACAAATATATCCACCTGAGTTGGTGCTAAAATGTACTACTGTTAGCCCTGTTTGTACTTCTTATTTAGATATTGATATTAGTATTTGTAATGATAGGTTTTCTACTACTGTTTTTGATAAAAGAGATAATTTTAATTTTGATATTGTAAATTTTCCTTTCTTAAGTAGTAATATTCCCACTTCTCCAGCATATGGGGTGTACATCTCACAATTAGTAAGGATCAGCAGGATATGCGAAAAATACTCTGATTTTGTGCAGAGACACCATATATTAACATCCAGACTAATTAGACAAGGATTTCTGTACTCCAAATTATGTAGGGCATTCAAATGCTTTAGTCATAAATATGGTCACTTGTTGGGAAAATACAATGTCTCTATCAGGAGCCACATACATGACGGCATATGTTTGCCTCTGTGTGCTGTAAGAGCCCTGAATAAACATGTTACCTGTAGACATGTTTCCCTCAGACATGTGTCTTGACATGTCTAACAAGATGCATACCTATATATTACTAGCCCTCTTCCTGTCTTTACTTTTCTCTGTGCCTCCTTGCTGTTCTACCGCCTTGCTGTTCTATTTTCTTCAGTCTTTCCTTGTAAGGTACATGTGTAGTATTTTGTTATGGTTCTTGATATGATAGTTAAGGGCAGTGTAAGTGGGTAGAGTTTACTAGTTGTAAAAGGTGCCTTAAACCCACCAGTCTAGGTTCTCAAGGCCTAGTACTCTGCTCTTGCTGTCTGTTGGTTTTATTGTTGGATGCTTGGATGGTTTGCTCTCCCTCTCTCTGGTGTTTTCTGGTGAATTGATATGTCTATTCTAAACATGCCTATACTTATTGTACACATCACTATTTTTCTAGTTAGGTATACCCTTTATTTTTATATGGACCTTCTATTATATTTTCTATGTCAGATGTTATATTTTTCTAAGTCAGATGTTATATATTTCCTAATTCAGATGTTATATATATTTTAATATGATACCTCCTAGTACAATCCTATTATCACTATACCTATATGTTGTTTTATTGTTTATTGTTTGATGTGTCTGTTTTTAGCCCCTGCGATATGTTATATAAATAAGCCCTTGTGAGCCCGTGTGAGCCCTTGTGCAAGTCCATTGTAAGTTAGTCCAATAGTGTAATGATGTTAGTGCTATGTGTGTGATGTCTCATGGTTTTTTTCATGTGAAATGTAGGGTGAGAACACAATTTGTAGTCTTATCTGCATAAACACATAGTCATTTCTGTCATACTGTTTGCCAAAATGGGCTCTGTACTTTGTTACATGGGGTATAGTTGTAACAGAGGGAATTTTCAGTTTTGCTATATCCCTACCTAACCTTCTTGACTTACTGTACGTAATTATAGACAACTTGTGGTTGAGATTTAATAACCCCATTTGCTGTGAATTTTTAACTCTTGCTACATGTATATGAAGTGTACCTAGAGCTGAGTAGGCTTTAGAGTGAACCTGCATTATGTATATGAGCACCAAGCCCTTACTTTGACCTATTCCAGTTTAGTTTCAAACTTGTGTTCTTTTTGCTCTATTTTAGGAGTCTACAAGTGCTAAAGGTAGCAGTTATAAAATGAGCACATCTACTTCTGCCCCTCGATCAATGCGTTCTTCCTATGATGAATATATGATTGCTGGTGATGCCAATATTCCAGGGCCAAGTTCTTCATTAGCTGTAATAGAAGACCATCCGCATTTCGCAGACGTTTGAGCTCTCCTAAATCATTGTGCTAAGATTGTGGATCAGTCTTCAGAATACATACTAAGCATTGATCGTTCTACTCCTGAGCATTTCTGGTTGGCTTTAACATCTTTTTACAAAGGAGCAATTTCCAAGCCTCAGAAGCTAAGGAAATCGTTAGTTGTTAACTTTGTAAACACTGGCGAATCAGGAAGCGATTCTGGGGCGTTGCGAAAAGAATTTTTTGAAGATTCTCTTCGTGCAATCAATTTTAGGTTGTTTGAAGGAGAGGATGACCGACGAGTGCCAAAGAAGGATGTGTCACTGGAATTGCTGTTTGAAGTAGCTGGAATGGTTGTCGCGCATTCAATCCTGCAAGAAGGTCCTGGTATTCCATGCTTGAGTCCTGCTGTGTTTGACTACCTTACATACGGAGATGTTAAATATTGCTACCCAACCAAAGATGACATCCCTCTGAATATTTCCACTCATGAGCTGATCACTCTAATTGAAGAGGTCTGTAGTGCATGAACCCTAAGGGTGCAAATTATGTCATTCATATGAGCAGTTTCTCCCTCCCTCCCTTTCTCCTTTATACTTTCTCTCCCTCTATCATATAAAATGATACATATACATGTCCCTGCAGTTCAACAAAGCTACAACTGAAGATGAGATTGATGCAATATTGGATAAACCACCGTGTATGATGATATTAAACCACTCTAGCTGGAGTATCCTTGAAGCGATCACCAAAGCAAACAAGGATGTGATGCTACAACAGCTAATTTTGGAAGAAGTGATTATCAGGCGAGAAGCTTACTTGAAAGCATTTCGTCGTGGGATGAGTGTCTTGGAAATTACTGATAAGTTGCAGGAATACTCGCATTTGCTGAGGCCACTGCAAGGCCATGCGTATGATATGTTCATGGAGTTTGTTGCTCGTATTGAAGGTAGGTAATTATATTGTTGTGAGATTTGGAAATCCAAATGCAAGGCTGTGTTATTTTAGGAAGCACTAATGCACTCAAACATTGATTTACTGTTGGCAAATGTTTTCTTTTGTAGGTGATCATGATCTGGGGGAACATGTTTCACTACCAAGTCCTCCGCTTTATAACAGGAACATCTAGTATTCCTCCTATGGGGTTGAAGAAACCTATTGAATGCCGATACCATCCAGACAAAGAAAAGGCTTTCCCTTATTTTGCAGCTTGCATGAACAGAATAGTTCTGCCCATCTGCTACAAGGGAAAAGAGGAATTCTTTATTGCATTCAAGACAGCTCTGGAGTTTGGTGGTGGCTTTGGATGTGCATAGCTTATATCCGATCCAGACAAGTACTATCAGGAGCATATGAGCCGCAGTCTTTATTTGTCAAATCTTATGATCACGCATTAGTGCAATCATATGATTACTCTGGTGGTAGTAAATCGTGCACGGAGTTGTAATGCGGGAGCGGAAACGGACGGTGTAGACGGAGAACGTGTAAACTTGTGTTGTCATGGACGCCGTCTATTTTCCCACGAAACGTAAACCCAGTTGTATACATACTCTCTTGCATGGTTCTGACACAGCGGATTTCCTTTACCTACTGCTTACAGCTTACCATACGTAGGCCTATACTGGAACAGACATCGGCAACAGATAGTTAACGCCAATGCATATACACTGCGATAGCTTTACCGTGGTACAGGCCAGCCTACTTGGCGATGTACTCAGGGTGGGGCTGCTAGGTACACACGGTTACCAGTGGAGCACTACTAGCCATACAAGGTGAACGAAATTCACTTGGTTCATTTTATAAACCAGCGAAAGAATAAGCTTACAGCTGCCTGTTGATCCCAGCTGCACTTAAGACATGGCGCAACCTGACAAAGTAGCCTCAGCCTTAAACCGGCTCACAGACAGAGCGTTTATTGACGCTCTCAGCTCAGGAGACAGAGAGCGCATGTCAGACTTCATCTGACTACTTTTGCGTGAACCCAGAAATGGATATGAGTGACAGTGAGGAAGAGGAGGAGCCCAGTAAGTGCAGTAGAATGAAATATACAATGCTAAACAATGTAAACTAATATCATTCTAGTTCTAGATATACACGCATCATCAGGAGAGAGTATTTCTGGTAAGCCACTATAGTAGCTACATTAAACCAGAATATTTCCAAAGCTGTGGCATTGCTTATACAGAAGTGGAAGTCACAACATGCCTCAGTGAAGCGCCTGGGGAAGAGGAAGGTAGGACAAGGATAACTTACATTCCTTCAATATTAACATACATGCATTATCCACAGCAATAGATGGATCAGTGATTGTGGATGTCAATGCAGCTACTTAACACTCAATTGACGAGTTTTTTGAGAGATCAAAGAGCCAAAAAACTCAACCACTAGAAGTAAATCAGCGTGGGGAGGGAACGGTGACAGTCAGTGAGGGTAGAGAAGGAATGGAGGGAGTCAATGGGGGTGGGGGAAAAGTCAGTGGGGTTGGGGAAGGAAAGGAGGGAGTCAGTCGGGGTGGGGAGCGACAGGAGGGAGTTAGTCGGGGTGGGGAACAACAGGAAGGAGTCATTCGGGGTGGGGAAGGAATGGAAGGAGTCAATGGGGGTGGGGAAGAAGTCAGTGGGGTTGGGGAAGGAATGGAGGGAGTCAGTGAGGGTGAGGAGGGACAGGAGGGAGTCAGTCGAGGTGGGTACACTGGGGATGGAATTATGGAAGTCAATGACGGTGGTGGAACTGCTGAGGGTGAGGGAACAGTTCCACGTGGCCCTGTAGTAGTTAGTGGGCACCAGGATGTTGAGTTCAGAGATGTTGACTGGGCTGAAGTAGAGAAAGTGGACGAGTTCTGTAAGACTGGGTGTGGCTGTTCAATGAACGGTGCAACAAATTTCTCGATGAAGCACTTCCTACTGACCCGTGGGAATGCTCATAGGAAGGAGTTGGACATGGCCATTATGGGACAAGTAATGGCATTCACCTTTTGCAGTGAAGTCCCTCAGAACTCCACAAAGCACAGACACCAGCTCAAGAGAAGAGAAAGGAACACATCTCTCTTCTTCCACAATGGCATTCAGGTGTGTAAGCAAACGTTTCTGTTTCTCCATGACATTGGGGATTACCGCCTGAGAGCTCTTAGAGCGCACTACATTGCACGTGGATTGGTTCCCCGCACACATGGGCACACTGGCCCCCTGGCCGTACTGCACCCAATGCCCTTGTCCTAGAGGATGTGAAGGGCATCATAACATTTGTGATGCAGTATGTGGAGAGCAATGCAGTTCTTCTACCTGGCAGGGTTCCTGGCTACAAGAGAGATGACATCAAGCTCCTTCCTTCCAACTGCATGAAGCGAGCAGTGTGGATGCTCTACCAGGACAGTACATCTCTCTCTCTCTTCGCCCAGTGGCTTACACAATGTTTTGTAAGGTGTGGAGGCATTTCCTGGCAGATGTGGTTGTTTGTAAGCCCATGACTGATCTGTGCGCCATCTGCCAGAAAAACAGTGCAGCCATTTTACGATCCTGCAATACATCAGAGGAAGAAAAATCAGAGGTGTGTGCATGTACATGTATGCACACGTAACATGCATACGTGTCACAGGTTCGAGTCCCGCGATGACTGTCTTCGGTGAGATGCATGATGTAGTGTTAAGCAACACATTCATACTGATAAAGAACATACAGTAGAGTTTAGCAAATGACTCACATTCAATAGGTACTAAAAGAAGCAGAGAGACATATGCACAAAGCTAGATGTGAGCGTTCCTTCTACCGCACCGCTGTCAAGGATTGCCGTGACAGCGTGAAGCAGTGTTTCACCAAAAATGAAGTCCTCACTGTCCCTGGACCTGGTTCAGCTCTTCCCTTGGGTAGTGGTCCTGACACAATGCACTACTCGTTTGATTTTGCACAAAAGGTACATTACCCACACAACCCACTGCAATCAGGGCCAATGTACTTCAAAACAGCAAGTGTGCAGTATTTGGTATCTGCTGTGAGAGGATTCCACATCAGATAAATTACCTTATTGATGAGGCTTCTGCAATGGGTAAAGGTGTAATCTCTCTCCTTCATCACTTTCTACACCACCATGGGTTTGGAGAAGTCACTGTTGGCCTCCATGCAGACAACTGCACTGGCCAAAAGCAATGCCATGTTACAGGTACAGATTTGTTATGATGTGCCTTAATTAGAGTGTAGTGCCTGCATGTGTGTATATATACACACAAGCACATACAGACGCACCTTCGTCAACTCATTAGATGACGTCGCTGATGTTGTTGACTCCTCAGCAGATGTAAATGTAGCCCAGCTGGTGGGGACACAGAATGGGGAAACCGTAGTCCCAATGTACGACTGGACTACCTTTCTTGGAGACCACTTCAGGAATGTCCCCCAATTGAAGACATTCCACCACTTCACCTTTTCTGCACAATATCCAGGAGTGGTAGTAACGAAGGTGTTAAGTGACTCTGCAGGGAAGAAGTTCGCCATGCTGCACGACATGGAGTGGTAGATGAGTTGCCACCTACGATTACTCCTCTCGGCCTCTTCTCAACCAGGCAATGGTATCTCTATAGAGAGATACGTGAATACTGTAGACACGGCACTGAAGACTCAGTGTGCCCAAAGCCATCAGTTCCTGAAGATGAGGAAGAGTGTAGTGTAGAGGAGGAGACAAGTGGAGATAGTGCCACAGGCCAAGGAGGTGTGGCAAATACGGTGGTGAAGGGCACAACCGCAGAACCTGCAGCAACAATTAACATTATGATCTACATGTGCCTGTATAAACACTCCAAGTAGCATACACGAAGGTGTATGTTGGCATCTACAGTGGCTACGATAATTAATGTCATATCTGAGTACATGTAGAGTACATGTAGCTCATCACTTCTCCCTATTAACTCAATTCCCCATTCTTTCTTCCCTACCCTCTACTGAAAGGCTCAGGAGGTAAGCAATAGGAAGGAGAGAGTCCGGTTAAATACCGTTGATCATTACCTTACCATCTTGTGCGACAAAGCTGGCCAGCGTCCCAGCGGGAGTGGAGAACTTTGGTAGGTGATGTTGATACCCTGATTTGCTCCAAGGGAACTGCTCCTTTGTCGATACTTTGTCGACGCTTTTACACGCCAAGGTTCATTTTCCCGCGAGCAGGAGCAAGCGCATTACGTAATTTACATGACTACGCGAACGGAGGTGAAATACGGAAAGATTGCAAAAATTTTGTCTGCTCGTTTCTTGAAAACATAGTCTCGTAGGGTCGCATTTTTTGGGCTACAATATGATGCCAAAAAAGTATTTTCGGTAATGTGCAGCGTAACGTTGGTTTTTGCATGCACGGTCACATATATATATATAGAAAAATCGCCCATTGAGATCACTAGGAGAGTTCATTGCGGTTGCTAATAAATGCTACAAAGGGACAAAATGACTATTGCACCACTCACATGAAGCATGGACTACAGTCTCAAAGCTAGTGACTGGTAAATTGTGGTTAAAACCGCAATTGGGCACAAACACGACACAAGCTGTCATCAAGGTAGCTGCTTTCACTATAGAACTGCTTCAACTGTTGCAAAGCCGACCACTACACTGACGTGTAAGTTTAGCCACTGTGCATATTTCAATTGTTTACTTCATGAAATACCTCGCATAGTATGACCAAACTCCACCTTTACTGCACCCAGAAGTGGTATAGCTGCAGTGAAGTGCTAGAGATGCTCAAGATAGAAGGCTCAATCGTTCAGGAAACGAACAGGTATGCACATCAGGTGTTGGGGCCTGAGGCGAATACGAAGTGGACAGATGTAACAGCTGAGGATATTTGGACATTCCCGGGATTCGCTCTGTTGACGGGTATAATCATTTGCCATAGCTACACCTTTACTGGAACACCAACCAGTGGCAGATGCAGGATTTTAGAAAGGGGAGTTCCAGTGGCCTTGTGTCGCCATGAACCACACACACTTTTCATTAGTCACGCCCATAGCGTACGCTTCACGCACGCACATAATGACCTTTGCACCCAAGTGAAGTTAATACGGTGTACGAAGCTATATATCTAATCAAGAACACCTTCACTGCTGAAGCAGGAAAAATAGGTAAATCACAGATGTGTGTGGTGTATACTTGAGTCATGCTAAGTGTATATAGTGTACACTTGAGTCAATGGCTTCAATCACCATGGTTGTATGCATGGACTCACTATTAATGAACGTTAGAATTGATATAAGTGTGAGTGTTTATGTGCCCAGTGTACTTTTAGTTATGTGGTATTTCATCATGCAGCATGTAGGGGAATTTCATTCTCCTTGGATGTAGTAGGCTAAATGATTGAACTAATTTTTTCATGTTTTGTTCAGATAAAAGGTCATTGCATCTCTCTTGATTGATCTTCATCAATGAAAGGGAACTCAGTCGGGACTCTGACATGGTGGTACGTCGGCCAGTCTTGATAAGCTTCAATTGGCTGAAGCTCTTCTCACTCTCACAAGATGTGATAGGAAGTGTAAGGGCCAAAATCAACAAAGTGTTCAAGTTTGGGTATGCCTGAACACTACACTCCTTCAAAGCACCTATCAATGTGTCAGGAATAGCAGCAGATGAGTTTTCCTTCCACTGCCGTACCCATGAGTCCTATTCCGAGTGTTGAACATAACGGCATGAGGGAGGTCACCTTTGAATAGATCGACCAGATCCTCAGGAACCATCACATCATTTCCCAGTTTGATACACTCACTCAGAAGATAGAGAAGGCCGATTGTAATGCTGAGATGGATTATTCACAAACCTCTCCTCCCATTCAGACACAACATGGGACAGGAACTCATCATAAAGAGTAATTCTGTAGTACTCTTCTAGAGTGGATGAGGGTGGATTGCTATGATGTCTCTGCCGCCCAGACAGCCTTGCATCGTCAAAAGTCATCTCCATGGAGCTTTTTGGCAATTCTTGCTGCTTCTGCAAACTGCTTCCTGAATTCAGAGGCAGAATTAGTCCTCATAGACTTCAAATTAGAGACCACCTTGTTATCCAACTTGTAGGCATACACGACATCCACGGCTTTCATTTGGAGCTTGATTGTGAGCTCTCTAAGAATATGGAGAACCTGAACTAGAATTTGAAAAGACACCAAGAATAAAGATAATTGTAACTAAAAAAGAAAGCCATTAGCCTTAGTTGTGGTTTGCCCATCCCAACTCCAATCTGTCCCTAGCTTCTAATGCGATTGTGGGTGAACCATAGCTTCTAAACAAAGGTGAAGAGCAGGGACAAGCTCAAGGAAAACTGCATACGAGTCAATTCTCTCAACCCGGCGAGTTCGACAAGCATCTTTCAGCTTTTTGTCATTAGGTGTGGAGTCACAAACTTCAATGGATGTATCCAGTAGCCTCTGCCTCTTTGCTGAATAGTTGAAAAACCTAGCTATCTCCCCTATATATGACTCAGCATTCTTGAAAGCTTGGATACTATAAGCAGACACAACTGAGAGATTGAGGCGATGGTGGTGATACATTGCCTTGGGAGCTACTTCTTGAACTACTGCCTTCACACCACTCATGTTCGAAGCCCCATCATAACACTGACCACGCATGTCAGCAGGAGAAATGTCGTGAGCCTTGAGCCAACTGATAATGGCTTCCCCTAGCACCCTACCAGTGATCCTCTCAACCTCAAGAAAGTCTACAAAGACTACTCTAATCTCTTCATTGTGGACATAGTGGAAAACAAGAGAGAGCTCTTCATGGTTGGCAGCATCAGTAAGTTCATCTGCAATGATGGAATAGTATTTCGCACTCTTCACCTCACTAATGATACTATAACGAATGCTATCAGCAACTACACTCAACAACTCATTCTGGATGGTTTTAGAAGTATAGCAGGCATTCTTTGGAGCTTTTGAAAGATAAGCAGAGAGAATGGTATCAGTTTCCACTCTGAAATGAACCAATTGGACAAAGTTGTCCTCATTCGAGCTCTCCACTGACTGCCAATCTATTTTGTCATCCCTGTGACCACACAAAGCTAAACCCTGCTTGCCATACAGAATAACGATTCGCAGTGGAGACTCAATCACTTTCTGGTTGGTCTCCATTGTCTGCCTGTCTCTCCATTGTCTGCCTGACCTGCCTATTTAAAACGACGTCCACAGCTTGTGATGGTGACTCATACCGCACCAAGAACTCTCCCATCATAGACATTGCATTGCGGTGGTACCCATTCTTCGCATGCTCTGTTGCTCTCTCTGTAATCTTTGTCCAATACTGGAATGGCTCCAAGACAAACTGGCCAAGATCACGACCACCAACCTGATATTGAGCAAATACAACACATGCACGGCAATACACTCCATCAGAAAATATGCTGTAATGCATCCATGGGTAATGTTTCAGCCAATCTGGTTTGAACTTGCGAAAACTACTTCATGGACATGGACGTGTACGTGGATAACTTAGTGGATCAGGATTTGGCTCAGTGGTAAGAAGACGATACTTACCATCTCGTGAGAGACCCTTAATTTAACTCTTAGGGGCCGAAAACGACAATTGTCGTCAATTGCTTTATTATCAGTTAAGCAGATTGACCCGTGTTGCGTAGAACTACAGCTTTCTCCACTAGGAACGCCGTGCGTTTCTAACTGCTGCTTTTTTAGTCAATATTACTTCACTGACAACGTATAAATAGGTTATGAACTTTGCCCTTTTCAGGAAGTGATAGCCCTAACAAACCTGACTTCCGTTTATAATACGGATCTACGTTGTCACGAAGAAAGCTTCATGACAGCTTTTTACACTGTAAAAAAAGTGTGTTATATTGGGGCAAAATAGTTGTCTATAACAACATTATACCCCTGTTTTAGTTGTGGTATAAATAACAATATAACTGCATATACTCTCAGATATAACACAATATAGAAGACATATAAGGCATCACATATAACACCAATATTCTACTGTTATACTAACACTTTATAACATCCATATATCCCTTTATACTATGCATATATCATCCATATACTCTTGTTATACTAGTTGTTATATCCTCTCCTTATTCTATATAGCAATGGTATATTACTGTGTATATCATTCATATAACACAGTTATAACTTTTGTTATATTATAGCCGCTCGTGGGGTTGGGTCCACTTTTCTATTTAAAAAACCATTAAGAATTAGTACAATACTATTGACAACTCCCTACAAATATCTAATCAGTTCTATTGTTTCAGTCTCATCACTGCTACTGAAGATCTCATCTGATTGAGGGCCATTGTTATTAGCTGCAGTACCACCCTTCATCCACTCATGAGCATGGAGTGGAGGTGGTGTATTAAGTGTGTCACCATATGTTCGATTTTTGCCAGGGATTTTTTGCTGTTCTTTGCAATGCGTTCTTCGAGCTTGTCAATGAACCGATTGAAGTTGTCAGAGCGCCAGGCATACCGATGACGGATGAAGGTTCCATTGTCATCTTCCTCCTCTTCTGACATCATGTCTGCACTGACTTTATCCCACTTGCTCATCTCCCAACTTTTTACCACTTTAGTTCGCTTATCAAAGAGCTACAAGAAGTATTAGCATCAATGACATAGTGAGAGACTTTTGTAAACTTACCCGTTGCTGACGAGATCTAACCCGAACCTTCTTCTTGGTTTCTTCTGATATACCTTTAGCTGCATGCTGTCTGGTACTACGGTAAGTCACTACAGCACCTGTCAATCAAGACATAGTTGCATTCAAAATAATTGTGTAATATTATGATCACTTTTAATTTGTTTAGCTGTGAACTTTTCTGTTCCCACTTCCCTAATTATATTCATCATAACTTCCTGGTTATGAGGGCTGTTGATTCTATGAGTGGGCATTGTGAAAACATAGTTGGCTGCCAAGCTGTGATTGAATACCTAACCTTTCATCAGGTCCCAATTGCTTGTCTTCATCAAATGAAGAATGAACCATTCGTACTTGATGCTGTAGATATGGTATGTAAAGCAATCACTTGATTTTTACATGAAACATTAACTATACCTGCAATTCTGGAGGATTTTTTCGACTGCGGGTTGTGAACTCAGAGTTTATAGGAGAGTCACTGACAGGTCCAGTGAGTGGTAAAGAATTGATCTTCACTTCAAAACAGTCCATTCTCTTCTCCACATCACTGAGACGATCTTGCAAACTCTGAAAATTTGTCTCCATAGTGTTTTGCATACCTTCAATCAAAGATTACAATTCAGGTTTTGTAGGTTCAATAAGCGGTTCACATACCTTGAATTAGAGAATACAGGTCAGGCTGCTCAGTTTGAGTTTGTACTGGAGATGAGGTTGCAACAGGTTGAAAATCAGTGACAGGCAGTGATTCTCCAGGTCCCCAATAATGGCCACTTGTTGGACGTTCTGGAGACTCTGGAACAAACACTTCTTGGCTTGTAGAGGGATGGCGTGCATAAAAACTTGGCGTTTGAAAGCTCAGACGCCGTGTGGCAGTTCTAATAGCACAAAACAAAGAAATTTCTGAGGTAGCCAATTTCAAACCTTGTAGTGTCTGGCCTTAATCTTGACACTGGAATAGTAACTTGAGGTCTGCTTCTCCTGTTTCTTCGAGATGTGAACTCCATAACTGCTTGTGAGTTGTTACCACGCGTGTCACGTCGTGTTTCTTCTTTAAACAACCCGCCAAATGTATGCGCGTGGGCGAGTGCGTGGGTGAGCGTGTACGAAGTGCTCCTGATAAAGATTAAAGACATGTTAACTAGTGTGGTATGTGTTACATCCTGTAAACATAGAATAGAGTAGGATGATATGGTTATCACTTGTACCATCTTCCTTTCTACATCTTACATATACTGTCAATGCATATATGTTAGTAGCATCTTGTAGAGCAGTTAAATCCCAACTGATTCAAGCCAAGTACAACCATCTCGACTTACAACTTATTTATGCTGTTTATAACACCATGAGAATAACTCTCTCAAGGAATGGAACCCAAACGACCTTGTTATCGATCAAGATTCACCTGCAATCTTTGTAAACAAAGCCTTGGGTACTCAGCTTTCCGCCGTCATCAAGATCTTCCTCACATGTACTTCCAAGGCTACAGCTCTATCAACTCTACCCAAGGGAATGCCTCTGATTCTTTAAGCAGTACTTTTGAGTTTGATGACCTGGAAGATAGTGATTTCCCTGTCCATCAACCTGTAAATAGTATATTGATAGAGAACCACAATGACGAGCAATCTACCATATCATCATCTGAGTCAGAGTCCAGCTCAGATAATAGTGACTCAGGGGCAGAGGTATGGGATGAAACAGAAGAATGCTGCTCTGATTCAGAAACAGAAGCACCTCAATCACCTGCAACCTCTCAGTTAACTTATTTTGTTTGTCTATTTCTGTCTTTTTTCCAGTTGTGTTTTCGTATATCTGACAGAGCCCTATCTCTACTCCTATCATTCATTTCTGCTCTGTTGCGACACATAGGTTCTCGGGTCAATGATTCTGCATACAATTCATTCATGAAAGCCTTTCCTTCTACTCTTTATTCACTTTGGAAGCATTTGAAATTGAAGAAACCATATAAAACATTTGTAGTTTGTCCATACTGCCATAAACTCTTCAGGACATCTGAGACTGAGCCAATTAGAGACACTAATGGAATAGAATTTTCCCCAAAATGTGACCATATACAGTACCCAAATCACCCACTGCCAGCTCATAGAAAAGTATGTGGAACAGAGCTACTTAAACGAGTGAAAGTAGGTCAGTCTTACAAGTTTGTTCCTCGTAAATTATATGTGTACTATAACATCATTGAGTCTCTTCAACAGATACTTTCAAGACCTAGAATTCTAGGTATGTGTGAAAAATGGAGAGAATATAAACATAATGTTCCTTCAGGATACCTAACAGATGTCTATGATGGTCGCCTGTGGGCAGAAAGGGCTACACACAACGGTAAATCATTTCTCCAAACACCTGGAAATCTACTACTAATGCTGAATGTAGATTGGTTTCAGCCATTCGTTCACACTCAGTACAGTGTTGGAGTAATGTACTTAGTGATTCAAAATCTTCCACGATCAATCAGATTCAAGGCAGAAAATGTAATAATTGTTTCTACTATACCTGGTCCCAAGGAACCAGATTGCAATCACATGAACAATTACCTTGAACCGATGGTGAATGATCTGCTCTTACTTTGGAAAGGTATCAACATTAAAATCCCTCAATCAGTCTTGGGGTCAAAACTGATACGGGCAGCTTTGTCTTACATTTCTTCTGATTTACCGGCAACAAGAAAGCTGTGTGGATTTTATGGTTATCATGTTACTTATGGTTGCTCTAAATGTCTAAAAAAATTTCCTAGTACATTTACCACCACTCCTGATTACTCAGGATTTGATAGGAATTTATGGCAACCACGATCTTTTGAGCTACATCGAAATTTAGCTCAAAGAGTCAAAAGTGCAATCACTAGATCTGATAGACTGAAGACTGAGCAAGAGGCAGGTGTCCGTTATTCTGATCTACTAAGGTTACCATATCTGGATATTGTAAGGTGTCATTTAATTGACCCAATGCACAATTTGTTTCTTGGAACGAGTAAGCGGATGCTTCATCTTTGGAAAGATGGAGGCTTTCTTAACAACTCTGCTTTTGAGAAGATTCAGGACGAAATTGATTCCATCATTCCACCATCAAACATTGGTCGCATTCCTTCTAAGATTTCAGCTGGCTTTGCAGGTTTTACTGCAGAACAGTGGATGCACTGGACAACTCTATACTCTCCTATTGCACTACGGAAATATCTACCTCTTGAACATTACACACACTGGTGTTAATATTCAAAGGCTTGCTCACTCATGTGCAGGACCTATACTCATTTAAGAGAGAATGAACAGGCTGACAAACTTCTTATGAGCTTTTGTACAGGATTAGAAAGGCTTTATGGTAAGGAAGCAATCACCCCCAATATGCATTTGCATGGTCATCTAAAGGAATGTATTTTAGATGTGGGCCCCCTGTACTCATTCTGGTGTTTCTCATTTGAACGCTACAATGGGATTCTTGAGAAAATGAAGAAGTCTTGGCATGCTCCTGAGCAGCAGCTTATCCACAAATTTTCGAACCTCCAAACACTTGCTGCCACTGTTCTTCCGCCCGACCTTCCACTGGAACTTGTACAGATATTTACTCAAGCAAAGGAATGTGAAACTGCTTTACCAGATCCAGTTATTTCTGGTCTAGTAGTTCTGAAGAACGAGCACAATCTAATGTGTCTTCCACAAGAAATGTGTGCTATAAAGCAATCTTTTCAATATTTAGTTCCACCTGGCCGTGAGAAGTACATGCTGGATAACCAAAGACAAGACTTATCACTAATGTATCGTGCCATATATGAAAATGTTGTTCATGTACCCCTTCGATACACTGAATTTAATCAAATTAAGGTTTTCGACCGTATATACACCTCCACTAAGTCCAGAACAACTCGTTCAGCAGCATTCATTGCAATCTGGCCACATCTTTCTGGAATTCTTACCTCAAGGCGCCCTCAAGTGCAAGATGTACGAGTAGGTATAATTGCGAACTTCTTAATTCACACACCTGAAATAAAACAGGAAGATGGTGAAAATTTCCAACAACCCCATGTTTTAGCTTATGTTAAGTGGTACCAGGATCATCCTCAGAAGTTCTTCTATAGAACTTCCACTATATCCACTCTTCAGTATAAGTATATGTTATATTGAGTCCACTATATCCACTCTTCAGTATAAGTATATGTTATATTGAGACCACTATATCCACTCTTCAGTATAAGTATATGTTATATTGAGACCACTATATCCACTCTTCAGTATAAGTATGTTCTATTCAGCCCACTATATCAACTCTTCAGTATAAGTATGTTATATTAAGCACACTATATCCAGTTTTCAGTATAAGTAAGTTATATTGAGCACACTATATCCACTCTTCAGTATAAGTATGTTATATTTAGCACACTATATCCATTCTTCAGTATAAGTATGTTATATTGTGCACAGTATACCCTTTCACCAGTATAGACATGTTATATGGTCAATATAACAGTAGTTGTTTTAAACCATCTTATAACACGGCTATAACATTGTTATAGACAACTTGCAAAAACACAATATAACACTTGTTTTTCATAGTGTTACCCTTGTATAGAGGCTTACTTTGCTCTGTGTGTCTCCAGAACAGAAGCAAAAGTACAGTAAGCACTTATTATTTGTTTGGGCGTCGCTATATGAACCAGTAAAAAGAAGCTGCGTGCGTACCTTTCATAAAGAATGCACAAGGTATACTGCCATGCCTCTGCCTACTGTAGTTCATAAGTAAGACTCTAGGGACCATTAGCAGGCTAAATAAACATTTACCTGAGACAGAAAGTCAGTCATTTAGCTAAGGAATGCTACGGAAATTCATTTGTATTTATTGCGTAAAATTGCGTCATACGCGGAAGTCTGCGTAATAAATTAACTTCGGCCCCAAAGAGTTAATATCCACTCCTGAATCTTTGAGTTTTCCAATGTCACACTCTATTCAGATACTCCCTCTTACAATACTAGATGTGGAACTACAATTGAAACCTGAACTTACTGGAACATGACTCACTAAAGCAATCTCAACTAGTACACCCTCATCCTCAGAGATACTAGCATCAGACTTGCTATTTACATGAACTGTGATGGTATTATGGACATCAGATATGACACACCCATAGGCATAGGAAACAGGGGGGCTCTGGGGGCTGGAGCCCCCCTAGTTTTTTCAGTTTACCTGTTTCCTTGTAATTCTGCACAATAGCTCTCTCTGCCTGACTACGCTAGGAACTATAGCTGTCGCATATAGTCGACACCCGATGCTTTAGTGCGGGCTGTGCGGAGAGCTGAGCTGCACCTTTGACCTTTGATGTGCACCAATTAGAATTATAGAACTGTAACACGTGGAGTATGGCGACGAAACAGTTGAAGCTAAGTTTTACGGCAGATGCCCAAGAGGCTTCTGAGAGTAAGTGAATGAGTCTTGATCTACTGTATGCCTGTTTCTTGATGGGCTCACCTAGATTCTTGAGTTTAGAATCACTTTCCCTCAACTGTCACTCTAGGTACATCTACTCATAGCGAGAGTTCGGAATCTTCTTCTATGTTTTCTTCGCCAGTAGAATCATCAGCTGAATCTTGCCAGTGCCCATGTTGTTCAATTCCACATCACCCCCTCAACACGATGACATCAAACTCCGGCTTTGTGTGTACCCATCGTGACAAAGGTAAAGGCCTCAAAACCTACTCTAGACACATACAACCTACTTGGTATGTGGATTTTCCATGGATCTCTGTATGCTCCTCGACCCTCAAAATTTATTGTAGCATTTGCCGTGATGCAAAATCTAGGGGTTTGATAACTTTCTCGAGAAACTATAAACCGGCATTTATTGAGGATGCTTTCCAGAATTTGAAAAAGGCTAGAGAATGGTTTCCGTGATCATGAAAGTTCCGGTGTGCATGCTGAGGCTGTAATGAAACTGGGAGCAGTGAAGTCCTCGTCTAGCAGTGTGGGTGCCCTCTTGAGCACACAATTAGAGAATCAGCAAAAACATCACCGCGTAATGCTGATGAAGCTTCTTGGTGCACTCAAATACCTTACTAAGCAAGGCTTACCATTACGTGGACACCATGAGGACAATGACACATTAGATGGTAATTTGTATCAACTGCTTCTCTTTCAATCAGAGGACTGTCTGGGCATGGAGTCATGGCTTCATCAAAGGGAGTACATTTCTCCAGAAATTACCAATGAATTGATAGTGATGATGGGGCAGTTTGTTTTGAGATCACTACTTAGTGACATAAGGACTGTTTTGTGGTTCTCAATACTAGCTGACGAGGCGACCGATATTTCACACAATGAACAGATGTCACTCTCTATTCGATGGGTAGATGAGGGGTACACCATTCATGAAGATGTGCTTGGCTTGTTTCAGCTTCCAGATACAAGAGCAGCTAGTATATTTTCAGCGATAAAGGATATTCTGATCAGATGTACTCTTCCAATAGTGCAGTGCCGCAGCCAAGCGTTTGACGGAGCATCGAATATGAGCGGGGCCCACAATGGAGTCCAGGCACTAGTGAAAGGAGAAAATTCCAAAGCACTGTATGTTCACTGCCTAGCACACAGCCTTAACCTTTGCCTAAAAGATGTTACTAACGCCTGCGTCCTTATTCGGAATGCCATGAACTTCATCTTCACCTTAGTGCAACTCATTCGTTTTTCTCCCAAAAGGCTGTCTCTATTTGATTCAGTTAGGAAGAACATCACTGTGAACACTGGTGAGAACACACCATTTCTAAGGATGGTGTGTCCCACAAGATGGACCATTCGACACACATCCATCAGTAGCATTTTGCAGAATTACAGTGTGTTGCAGACTGCTTTAGAAGAAATTCAACTGGGTCATGATGACTACGCTGCCAAAGCTAGTGGTTTGTTAGCACAAATGAGGTGTTTTGACATCTATTTTGCCTTGAAACTTGCGTGTTTGGTGTTTTCAGCAGCCGAACAACTATCTATTAATCTACAGTCAGTAGACCTCACTGTACAGGAGGCTTTGAATGGGGCTCGATTGTTACGTACTCATTTGCAAACACTTCGTAATGAGGGACATTTTGATCGCTTCTATGACTCTGTTTGTCAGGAGAGTTCTACACTTACAGATGATGCGTTCCTTCCTCGACAAAGGAGAGCACCCAGACGGTATGATGGGGGAGCACAGCCTCATCATTTTGACAGTCCCAAAGCTAGATATCGTCATGCATACTATGAGGTTTTAGATCTAGCAATAGGTGAAATCGAGAGAAGGTTCGATCACAATGATCTCAAAACTGTAAAACAGATTGAGGTGCTTCTTGTTAATGCTGGTAACGGGGTACTCACACACTCAATTGATCCTGAACTTCAGTCATATTTGAAAGACGACTTTGACCTTGATCGTCTAAGGACGCAGTTGTCTCTTGTAAAGGGTATGGTTCACAATGAAGAAGTTCGAGTGACAAGTGTTACAAATGTTAGAACTATCTCAAATTCCATGAATACAAGCTGTGTTTACAAGAAAATGTTAAAGGAAATAGACCAACTCTTGAAATTGTACTACACATTTCCAATGACAACTGCCACTTCGGAACGCTCATTTAATCTCTACGTCGACTAAAAACCTTTCTAAGAACCACTATGAATGAGTGTCGCTTAAATAACTTATTTCTATTGTATGTACACAAGTCTGTCCCTTTGAATTTAACTTGTATTGCCAAGGATTTTGTTACTGTCAACTCTAGAAGAATGAAATATTTTTATTGGTCAATTTGGCCACAGATTGCAGCAATAGTGTTGCGATTTTCAAACTTGGGGAGAAAGCCGGGGCACAACACAATGAAAGCGCAGTGTAAGAGCCCCCGTACACAAAAATATCTTCCTACGCCTATGACACCTTGAGAGGGGTCTGGTGGCCTTCAACGGAAGGTCACCTATGAAGCACTACCTCCTGATACGGCCGGTGAAGCTTGGTTTCAAGATCTGGGTGTCACAAGGGGTATGTGTGTGAGTTCAAGTGCTACACGGGTTGACACAACTGAAGTAGGACAGGGCGGCTTGATAGTCACTTGACTCACGTGGGAAGTCCTATCATATATATTGTGGACAGCTTCTTTTCATCTATATCTTTGTATCATCATTTACTTTTAGTTGTACTGACAATTTGAAATCCAACAGGCACAACTTCCCTCCTGATCTCAAAGGAAGTGTCAAAGCATGGGGTAGACCAGAGAGGTGATGTGATGACAAGACAGGATGGGAATATCAGTGTCTGTTAGTGGCGTGAGCACGTAAAGATACGCGCTCAAACAGCGACTGTCCTTGCAGGAGGCTAGAGGCTTGGATTTCGTAATGGTAGGCATAATAAGCCTCGTGTTTACTCCCCCACTCACGGTCCTTGCAGGAGGCTAGAGGCGTGGATTTCATGATGGTAGGCATAATAAGCCTCGCGTTTACTCCCACACAGGTTCAGTCCAACACAGGTACAGGAACGAATGAGTTAACGCACACAAATGCACACACACACAGAAAAATAAAAATAACCCAAAAATGTGGGTTAAAATACCTGTAACTCAGCTAACCCAATTCCATTGTTAAACAAACACCTGTTTGAGGAGAGAATCATACTACTTTCATATAAAGTAGTTTTAACGTTATAGTTACTTCACTTAGATTTACCAAAGTATAGATAGTTTTTACTCAATTCCTATAGGGTAGATATAACATGTTGCCGTAATTTTAACCATATTGTGTTGGAGTAAGTATAACAAGGGTATACCGATTCCAACCATTGAATTAGAGTAGATATAACTCTTTTATTACATTTATTTTAACTATATTGTGATTACAATTTTAACAATATCACATTATAGTATGTATAACTATTGCTTAATAAATTTAACCACATCAAATAGAAGTTAGTATAACAATGCAAAAATGATTTCAACCATACTTATGAGTGTGTATATCCAGGTTAGTTTGATTTAACTCACTTGCTTACAAGTAAATAAAAAATTTAGGAAATTTGAAAGGAAATATAGGGATTGCGTAAAAAGGAACGGAGACAAGATTGTGACACAGATATGTTATGAAATATCAACGTGATATTATGGGTACGTCGATATATCATAACATGTCTGTGTCCCAATCTTGTCTCCATTCCTTTTTATGCATATTTCCTTTCAAATTTTTTATTTACCTGTCTCCCGTCATTTTTTTCTGGACCTACGTACATGCATTTTGCTATTTTGCAGTTTACTTGGTAGCAAATGTATTAGTAATAATACGGTCATACTTGGAGGTTTTGAAATGCCTGATTTGATTTATGGAATCCACAAACTTCTCCAGTTGGGACAACCCATATGAAACTGCATCACTGTACCAAGTTTCATGTTTAGATGTGTTACCATTAGTGAGTTACGCTTGTTAAAGCAGGAAGGAGAAGAAGATGAACATTTTAAAAAATAGACTTGTTAATTTAACACCTTTGTCATGCATCAACAGTTAGTTTCTCGGTATAGCTATATATTCATGTTAACAGAAGTTCAGTAGGCAGAAACTGAAAGTGAAAGTCCTTATATATGGGGATAGACCATAGCAATCCCTATATACACAGTACTACCTACTTCACTACCCGATCACGGAGCAAGGACACTATGCATTTCGTATGCAAGGTGTGTATGGAGTTAGCACCTGAACCTGAGGTGTCCTTATCCAGGCTTCAAGACCTAAAGTACATGCATGTGCCTGTATGCATTTACATGTACATGAGCATAGCACGCTAACTAAAGAGTGTTACACCAGATGCCCAGCTTTGAGAACTGGGGATGGTGGGTATTCTCCCCACAAGTCCAGTGTTCAAACTCACACACTATACAGATATAAACAGCCAAGGCTTAACAACTATATACTCAAATATACATACAGTATGAAACAGTCTCTAGGGTTTAGACAATGTACATGTAAGAGCCTCCAGGCTTGGACATAAAAAGCCAAACATATGCACAATGTTTTAAAGATGCCATGTACATGAAAATAAGGTGAGCAGAGTAAATGGCGGACAGCTGTTTTCAGGCTGGTTGGCCTTCATCAGCTGCTTCGGGCTGATTGGCCCTCATCACCACCGTGTATGCTGTAATGAAAATCTTCCTGAAAGTTACAAGCACATACAAGAATTGTTTACAATATCCCGCTGAGTCACATCCTAACATTACAGAGGCATCTGGATTACTTACATGATGATATGTGACCTATGTGTATATGTTTTTTCCTAACTTTAGTGCTTGTGAGTAGCCCATTGTCCGTGGTAAGCCCTACTAGAAGCCCAATTTGTAAGTCCTAGTGTAGGTTTTGTAGTGTGCTATGTATATGATATTTCATGAGATAGGTATGTAGGCACAGGTATGTGTATACCACCACATAGGTAGTATACAAACTGTAGAGAGCTTTGATGCAAAAAGTATGTACAATATATGAGTGTGCAGAGGGAATGTGTGTGTGCATACATTGTATGTGAATATGCTTAGTCAAAACCCATAATACATGCCCAAATGAACATCTACGTCTGCTAAAGGTGATTAGGAGTAGCACTGACATTTCCACTCACCAAAAATTAATTGGCGAGTGATTCTAGGCACATAAACATGGTATTGGGGACCATGTCATTACTTAAAGATGCTTATGTACCTGAAGTCACTAATTAGGACACCTTGGAGACACATTGCTTAGCATACTAGCCTACTAGAAAAAAGTAAGGAAGAAAAGCATATACAAACACAAAAACCAAAGACATATACCTAGGTTCTGATGCGATAACATAGATATTACACACCTGATGTTGACAAGCTGGTAAAATGTTGTGAGATCTAATGGTCGAATTCCAAACATGTAGAATACGTCTATAAACATATGACTGGTCGTATGAGTCTGTGTGTAGTATTATACAAACGTTTTACTCATGGTTTGTTGGCATTAATTAGTGCATGTTTTGACCTAATTCTGGGGGAACTCGAGCTGAAGGGGGGAAATCCCTGTCTGTATGCAGCCCTGCATGCTGTTAGGCTTAGGCAACACGTTCATTTGTGTTCACATTAATTGGTGAGCATACATGTAGCTAGCCTTCCTAGTGAACAGCAAAGCCACGAACATCCTTGCAATCAGTGAGTGCACACTATAGTGCTTTAGAGGTGTACACGTAGATGTGCCTTATGTGCCACTGTGGCAACTGAGCCTGCCTGTGTCATCATTACTTAATGAGATGTGGCATATTGACATCACCACATCTACTGTGCGTGAACCAGTACTTAGAAACTAGTGTTTAGCAACTTTATACACGTAGATGCACTGTAAAAACGGGGGTGTTGAGGTAACACCAGGGTGTCAGATTTCGGGGTGCTCAGATAACACCATGGTGTGCCAGTAACACCGCGGTGTTTGCACAACAGTCGCGTGGTGTTACACAAACACTATGGTGCTGACGCAGTGCACGTGCATCAGGCCAATTAAGCACTCCACGTGGGAAGTATGGGAAAACGCTCTAGACAGAGTCAAAGACGAAGGAGAGCATATCACAAACGACGAAAACGTCAAAGGATCCAGCAGCGACCTTCTAGTGAGTCATGTACTAATCCGTACTGGACACACACTCCTGTGCATCAGCTGCCTGCCTCGAGTCAAGAGTCAACATCCATTTTCGACGTCCATGATGATCTGACGTCAGTGTCTCCCAATTTATGTTGTGATTTGTCGACTACTACAGATGAGAGTAAAAATGATTTGTCAACTACTACAGATGAGAGTGAAAATGATGACACTTCTCTCAGCAGGCCTGTTAATTCTCCTATGGGCCAAAATGAAGACATCACACCTCTGATCGTAGTGGATAAAAAGAGGAAGCTTGAAGTTTATATATCTGATCCCGATTACCAGCGTTTGCCTGGATCTGAGGTATTAAAACTTTCCACACAAGAATATTTTCGCAGATTACATGAACACGAAAAGAGAACTAGTGATACCATGAAATGTTTGAGAGATAAGGTCGAAACTCTAGAAAGGCAATTATCAATTAAGGAAAAGGCGTGTAAGATAGAGAAGGAAGAGGCTATAAAGGAAGTCACAAAGTTTTGGGGAAATTCTATAATAGAAGGAAATACCCGTAGTGGAAAAATGGTCAGAGCAGCCTTAAAAAGAAGAATGTAATGTATTATTCATATGCAAATATTACTCCTCAAAACAGTGTATTGTAATGATGAATTGTTGGAAATATGGTGACAGTGGTAGAGTCCATAAGGGTGAAAACTAGGTAAATCCTTATGCTGAATGAGATATGTTTGAGAGGATGTACGTGGGAGTGATAATGCATAGGCATGATAGTGTTTACAATACTGTCCTTCCATGACCTCAAACTCAAAAAACACTTCCTGATGATGTACTAACGTGCTGAGCACACTTCCAAAAATGAGTTCCTCATCATCAGACTGCCCAACAACTAGTGCACACGGTGACTGGTACTTTGTTCCGTTTACTTTCACCCAATTGGCCCTGTGCAGTGAAAAATAGTGCGTATGAGCCTGCCCAAACATACAGTTCATTAGCTGTACATGCAGCACATCTAAATCTCTTCACCTAAAAAATGAAGTTGTAGGAAAAGAGGATGTAGATTTCCAGAGGGGCAGCGAACAACTCACATTTTTACCTGCATGTGTACATGTATGTGTGAATGTCATTTATTTTGCACAAGTATACATGTACATATAAATTTTACCTGGTCCAATCTCAATTTGCTCCCCTAAAAGTTTATCCTGGTTCAATAAAAGGTAACACTGGTGCAATTGATGTCTAAGTGCTAAAGAGTAGCAGACGTTTGTAAAGTTTCCCATAATATTGGCAAGGTGCTTGAAATACTTGTGCTTTGCTTCAAAACGTGTAGTCCAGTGGTTGATGAGTGGGCCGTACTCTTGGATGAGTCTTGGCATATGAATTATTGAGTGCATTTTCATAGTTATTGATACGTGTGGATATAGTTCCAAAAAGGTGGAGTGGTGATCACTGATTAGAACTTCCAGGTAACCACATGCATCTGCTATAACATTGTGGGCAAACAAAATATCCATTATATCCAGAAGGCATAAGAAATTTTCCCAGTTCTCATTATCTTCTGGGATAATGTGGCCAATAACAAGGGGAAGGAATCGTGCCAAAGTCCACATCTGCATGGCTGCATGTGTAAAAGCAGGAATACGTTTACATAAAGAAATTCCTCTCAAGCAGGAAATAGGCATAAGGACTAAGCTAAAAAGTGTCCGTTATTGCTCTGGGCTTTGGTTCACAAATGTACTGTGTACAAGTGCTAGTGATCATACCATGTTGGTGTAAATTAGAATCACAGGAAGTTAGTGAAACCCCAATCAGAGTTGATGGTTTATCACCATCAAATGTACGCAAATTCAACTTCCTCATACCATCATCAATGTAGTCAAGGGAGAACAGCTTCAGATCAATCACAGAGGTCTAAGAGTAAGTGTTAAATTTAAGCAGTTGTACATGTCACAAACAAATAACAAACCTTTAGCATGAGCTTAACTTCTAGTGGCAGAATACCCTCCAGCACATCGTGCATGATATCTGGTAGGAGTGCACCAGATGCAACACTAAAAAAATCCAAAGAATTTAGAAGTGCACAGCGGTTTACACCATAAACTAGGGAGAAGTGGTGACGTTCATCAGCTGACGTGTCATTTCTTTCTATAACATCACAGTGATACGAGTGTTGTACATCATTTCGAAGCATAAACTGAGACTCAACAAACTACAAAGAGAAACAAACATATACATGTACATGGTTACCTACACAAACCAGGCTCCCTCATGTCCATAAATATTAAACAGGATGACCTTTGACAAAGCTCTCCCTCTACTTTTAAAAAGCATCTATTTAATTTTTTGCACATGGAAGGTGATGAGGCTACATCATACACACATGTACATCTCCACCACACAATTTGTGCAAGCACATGCATACATGTACATGTACATGTTGCACCTTGGACTGGATATCTGCTTCACTCCCTAAGCAATGACGACAAAAGCGAAAGGCAGATGCACTCTGTTTGAAACCCCCCAAAGCAGCACTAGCAGGATTGTCAGCTGATATAACAGAGATAGTACCACGAAAATAGTGTGTTTGTCCATCAATAACAAAGGGAACACCACACCTCTCACCTAGAAGGGATGAGTGGGTGTGTAGTACAATAACATAACCACTGCACATACATTACATGCATCATGTATGTGCATATACTATTACACGTACGTGTATGTACCAACTCAAGCTTGTGGATGTCTTCAACAGCAGGTTTCAGAATGCTATCTATGCCAAATTCCATCACAGAAGAATATTTAGCCAAAAGGAGAAGTTGTATGTTGTGAATTTTGGATCTAAAACGTTGGCTCATGTTCCCAAGCAGATAGTAGAAAGCACCTACGAGTAAACATATAGGTTGGAACATTAGTAAGTTGTGTTCATGAAATATTGCATGGCATCTAGAGTACATGTGTACACATGTACTAGTAATCAGAAGGTCCTGGGTTCAAATCCCAGCTGGATCCTGAGTTTTTTTCAGGATCATTTAATAATGACTTGGCAGTGATGTTGGTTGATAGTGTCTCCATCATTTAGGCTATTAATCTTGATTACTTTACATGTACTACACATGCAACTACATGTACAGCAAACCTATTTTGTGCTTTTTGCGCCTTGATCCCAAAGGGTTGCAAAGCTCAAGCTCATCATAGTAGAGGATCAACTGAAGAGCCACTGGGTCATTAGAAAATAATGGGTGCTCACGACAGCACTTGCCATCACAATAATCACTTAAAACATTTGTGGATGTCTGGCGATGAGTGTCCATGACCTGCATTGAAAGATTACATCATGCCTTCAATCACCTACCAGTTGCCGGTCAATTTGTTGCTACACTGACTCAGAAAATCCTGGACAAAGGTCACATTGTGTTTTGTGATCGCTACTACAGTAGTGTAGCTCTTGCTGAAACACTTGCATCACGTGGTACTGGGTATGTTGGCACACTTGTCCGTAACCGCAAAGATCTTCCAAAAGGAGGTTCGAGGTAAGAAATTTAAATTACAGAGTGATGAAATCAAAGCTTGGAGGCATGACAAGAAGCTGGTAGTAGGATGGCGAAGTAAGAAGAAGAAACCAGTCTTGATGGTGGCCACTACATCGTCTTCAGCACCTACAACTGTTCTGGCTGGAAGACGACGGCAATCTGTTACTAAGCCCCAAGTTATTGTAGACTACAATAGTGCAATGGATGGAGTAGACAGGGCTGATCAATACTGTGTGTACTACAGTTTCCACCGTAAGACTGTCAAATGGTGGCGAAAGGTTCTGTTCTGGGCTATTGAAGTGGGAATTGTGAACAGCTACTTGCTTTATAAACAGATAGTCAAACCCCCACTCACTCACCTTCAATACAGACGACAGCTCATTCTCTCCCTTTGTGACACACTACCAACAGGAAACATCAGGCGGCAGTTGATGCATCCCCTGCCAACTGAAGAGCGCTTCCAAGGTCGACACTATCTCCAAACAGGTAGCTCTCGTAGACGATGTCTTGTATGTGGTACATCTAAAAGTGGAGAACGCAAGAAAGTAACCATCTATTTCTGTACCACTTGCTCCAACCATCCAGCTCTACATCCAGTCCCATGCTTCAGGCGATACCACGAACTTCGTGACTACCTACAGTAACCTATATAGCTCTACCTCTATACCGTTCAGCAAACATAGTGCGCATCAATTGGGAAAGTAAAATACATGCACAGACGTACCATAAAGATAATTACACATACAAGTAAACTTATATAAACTTACTATAGAAGCTTATAGACGTGTCTTCTCCAGAAAAGTGATCCTCTGGTACAGCCACATATGCGTACAACTCAAGTACGGGACAAGTCCGCTTGCTACACAACGAATGAAAGGTCGTTAACAGAGCGATTATGAGTTCCTGTAGTGTTATAGTATCATTTTCACCTGTTCCAGGTGTTCTCTGGAGAGCATCAGCCCATCGTTGCAACTGCACTCGCGCACGTGTCACTTCCAAATATACGCACGGCGTACACACGGAAATTTGAAATAATTTCAAAGCGTGTTTAGTGTTAAGGCACACCGTAGGTCCCAACATAAACAGGACAGCAGGAACCCCTCTAATCAGGACACTCTGAAATGAGGGTAACCTGATAAACAGGAATTGCCCTCCCTCGTTGTATTTGTGTAGGAATCTCCCTTCTTTCAAGAGAGTACCCATTCAGATTACCCTGGCCACTGTTACAAAGTGTATAGATGTCAGCCTTTTTTGAATTGCCTGTATGAGTGTATGCCTTCAAGGACAGGGGGTTCAGGCCATCTTGAAGTACAAAAGACACGTACATGTACATGTACATGTGTACTTCAGATCTAACCTGTAGGGCATCAGCCTGTAGTACAAATGAGGCCTCCTCTAGTTCGGAGCTTGTCTCTCTCTTCTCTTCATCCTTTACTTCAGGAACACTACCCTCTTTCTTGACTCGGCCAGGCTCTGAACAGGCTGTAGAGGGAAGAAGGTAGTAAGGTACATGTATATAATGCCTGCTTTGGGCGAGGTGTGTTGTGTTGCCTTGCCTTGTCTTTCTAATATAGTGATCAGCCGGAGAGTGAGGAGAGAGAACATGATTCTCATTTCAGAAGATAAATCATAACTCACTTCCATCACATGTGCAGTAGTAGTCGATGCTCTCATACTCTGTATTATTTCCAAATACGTGGTTAAAAACACCATGCTCTGAACAGAATGAATTCCAGGTGCCTTCATGCTCGACGTAATACCTTTTTCCCTTGGGACGCTTACAATAATTAGATAATTCCCAACCAGGATCACAGTCACAGCCCGAATGGTAAGTTGATATTCTTTCATCCCAAATGCATCTCCCGTGATTATTACATAGGTTGGGATCTCTGCAATGATCTTGAATAATTGCATACTCTGTCTTGAATAATTGCATCCAACTCCCCACCATCCTTCATTGCAGATACACTGGTAACCTCCAGCCGCCAGATCATAGCATCTTGACCCATTGCAGTGATCAGAGATAGAGGTAGTTCCTGTAAGGCACACAGGACAAGAATAAATACAAGGGGAAGTTGAATAACAATTGCGTGAGAAGAATTCCAAACCTCCACACATTCAATGTGTGGCTATCACCCCCACACACAACGATAAACAAGCAGATGTCTGGGAAAGAGAACAGGGATGTTTTGATGCTTAGCTCGCCACACTGATGACACAGCAGATTTGCAACACTCCACACTAAGGCCAATAACATTGCTAGCCTTGTATGCACAGGTGCATGTGAATGAGACCCTCGGCACACATGCGCAGGAGGGTTACAGTAGTTATAGTATGGATGTTGCAAAAAAACAAACACTGAGCTCAAGAGACAGTCATGTTTATAGCTGTATTCACACACACACAAAGATAAACAAGCTAAAGCAAGCAGATGTCTGGAAAGAGAACAGGGAAATGGGGATAGACCATACTACCGTACTGTGTATATACTGTATGAATGTACGATCGTACACACAATTCAAGAGTAATCTACTGGAACTGCCAGTGCTTCTAATACACTAATCTGTAACTCCCTAATCCTAGGAGCTACATGTATATATATAGCTGGAGGGAAGGACCTCTCTTATTTAACACATATACCCCCTCTATCACAAGTGCTCTTTTACCCCCTAAGGGGAATGTACCCCGTATCACAAGTGAGGGAATGTATACCCCCTAGGTATTTCAGAACACATACCCCTATCACAAGTATACTTACCCAGTGGTGGAATGATGCCCCCTATTTCAGTCCCTCTTTCAGAACACTTATTCCAAAACACCCACCCCATGTGTGGGGGGTGGGTGAGTGTGTTGCCATAGCCCATAGACTCTACCCCCCCCCCCCCTGTTCACGGCGATACATGGCTTGTATAATACACATGTACATGCAATGTGTATCTGCATCATCAGATCATCAATTGGGGAGTGTTTTATCTTGTCTCCTTGCAGAAAACACCCTGGATCTACCCAGTAGGCACAGGTAGCGGTGAGAGGGAGAGAGGCGGAGAGGGGGAGAGAGAGAGGGAACATACATTATAGGTGCTGTATATATATACATGTGTATATATCAAAGCCCAAATGCCAGCACTACACACATAGTGAACGTCTTATTTTGTCCACTAAATGTTCAGCCCAAGCGCACCACTGAGTGGCTAAGCCACTGCTGAATGTCTGTGGGCTTCCAAAAAATACTTGCTACACAACACATACACATAGCATATATATATATATTATATAGCGTGAAGAGCTGGCCTTTATCCCTATTCACTACTAGAGCAGTTGTGGTTCTAAGCATGTTTGGATATTGCATGAATATGCACTTATTCATTGTAGTTCTTACACCAACCAACTAGCAATTCAGGCCATCTGAAGTGGGACATCTCTAATTAAGGCACACCTTAGGTCCCAACATAAACAGGACAGCAGGAACCCCTCTAATCAGGACACTCTGAAATGAGGGTAATCTGATACAGGAATTGCCCTCCCTCATTCTATTTGTGCAGGAATCTCCCCTCTTTCAAGAGAGTACCCATTCAGATTACCACAGCAACCGTTACAAAGTGTATAGATGTCACCCTTTTTTGAATTGCCTGTATGAGTGAATGCCTTCGAGGGCAGGGAGTTCAGGCCATGTTGAAGTACAAATTCTGCCTTTCCTTCACAAGACACGTACATGAAAAAAAGTGTCTGGTGGGGCCGGACAAGCTACATGTATATAAGCAATCCCTGGACGGCGCTGTTTTCAGCTTATTAGCTCTCATCAGCAGGGAATACGCAACGGCTTGTCTAAGCGCACCACCAGTTTATATACGCCAGGCGCAACAGAACATTAGTGGTTCAGCGGCTTCAGAACTAATGAGTTCATCCACCACATTACCTACGTAGTGCCTGCCACGCCTAGAGCAATAAACTGGGCAAGGCCCCTAATTCAAAACCACCAGTCATGGGTTGGGCCAGGGCAATGAAGCCACCAAATAGCCTTGTCCCCAGGCTCTCCCCTGCGAGCGTACAGTGAACAACCTTTGAACCCATAGTAAAATAAGAGAGGGGAGAGCCTAGCTGGTACGCGAAATCGCGTGATCCTAATTTCCTTACGTAGCTACATGTACCTGGCTGTCAGAGCTGCCTTGTACTGTTACCTGTACCTGTATAGACGTTTGATGTCCTATCTTGTGTTGTGTTGATTTGTATGCATGATTTGGCCCAGCCAGCTGAGGTGTAGGTTGGTAGAGCATCTGCCTAATACGCAGAATGTCATGGCTTCGTGTCCTGCCAGAGGCAGCTCATTTTTCTTTTTGATAGTGTCCTAATTAGTGTTGTTTCCTGATTGCAGGTGTTGGAGAGTTCACAAAGTAGCACTCAGGGACAGAAATATAGTGAGGTTTCCTGGTGTCCTGATTGGATTAATCTATTGGTATCGTCAGGAATGTCCCTACTTCTAATTGCTTCTGGGAAGATGCCTTCATTGTCAAGGGCATGATATGCGTGAGCAGTGCCTGCAGGGAGACTGATGTGTTGTAGAGGAGTTGTTCTCTCCATCTTTTTTTCCTTCGATATAACTCAAGAACTGGAAAACTACATGTAGATGGTGAGTATTATGTTTTATATTCATACATGTAGTTTAGAGCAGTGTAGTATAAACTACCTCATTTCTCATTGTGTATTGCCTCCTGTTGTAACCTGGGAGTTGGAGTATTTGGAACTGGAGCTAAACTGCATAAAAGACCCTGCATAATTTTTCAGTAGATACATCTACCTAATTCTAATCCAAACCTGTAATCAAGATTTTGCCTGAGCGAAGGAGATGGTATATGATATCCTGACATCCACTCCCTTCGTTCAGATAAAATCTTAACTACAGGCTACAAGTGGGGTACAAGCCAGCTACAAATGTGCATTCCTTCCCATAGATGCATATCATTCTCTTCTTCCTCTGTTGGTTGTCAAGTAAATAAGAGAATTTGAAGTGTAAAATAGAGATTGCATAAAAATGAACAGAGAGATTGGGGCACACATGCTAATTTGGTGGTACATTGATGTATGTAGCATGTCTGTGTCCCAATCTCCAATCCCTTCAGATTTCCTAAGCTCGTCTCTTGTTTGCTACTATTTCTCAGTATCACATGCTCACCATATCCATAAACATCTGGTCAAATAACCACACTCAGTGTAGTTTAATAGTAGGGCGTGGTTTGGTTACTTATGAGGCTAGCTACAAGCGGCTGCATGCACTACTTTTGTTTGCAAATGAATATTACAGTAACATGCCATCATGTGAAAGTAAATTGGTGTATACATATTTATGACTTGCATATTCTTACTGAATATTACAGTAACTCAGGTAGGTGTATACATATTCATGACTTACAACAACGTAAACTATGACCTAGAAGAGCGTGAGCCCGCATTCAGACATCTGTTACACATTCCATTCCAGATATTATTAGCTGCTCGTCCAAAGTTGAAATCAGACAATGGTGGACCTTCGATGCTGATTTGCATTAGAAATCCTAGAGTGGATGTCGTGAGTCGATTCCTAAGTTTAGTTTTTATGCGATTCATTGCACGTTCGCATTCTGCTGTACTCATTGGAATTAGATAAGCTATGGTAGATAGCTTTGTTACTTGAGGAAACAAGTCACGCAATGACTGATTAGTGCAGAGCAGTCTTAACATTTGTCGCATTGTCATGCTTGATTACTTGTTGTGAATCAGCCTGTTGAGACAATCCCACTCACTCTTGCACTCTTCTGAATTAACATCAGGAATCTTCTCCATATATCGCTCTAAGAGTTTCCAATTTATCCTGACCATAGCCAGGGAGTTCTTCCTCATCAGATGGAAGAGCTTGAGGGTCAAAGATGCTGAATGTTTCTAGGAGCTGCACATTAGGGAAACGGTCATTAAGTTGGTTAACTATTGCTTGGATTTAACTGCTTACCGGGTCTCGGCTGCGAACCTCTGTGAGGACCACTCGGCGCTTATGCGACGAGTGTAGGTATGGCGGTTGTGCCGGGCAGGGAACGCCCCCCATTCCCCTCAAGGTATATGCCTCGCATATACCACCCGTAGAGAGCCGCAGGGGGGAGGAGCGCTGGAAGGGCAACACGCCCTCCAGCCCTGCCCATGTACTATCACGGCACAAAGTGCCGGAAAGAAGAAAGAGAAAAGAAAAAAAGATTTGTTGCTGGACTTCGGGGAGACGATGCAGACCACGTGTGAGTGCCAACAAGCCACCTGCGCATGTGCCTTACGCATGCGCACACAATCGACCAAACCCGGCCTCGCCCTCTGCAGTTAACTCGGTCTAAAGGGGACTTTATAAACCATATTTAACTGCTTACCGGGTCTCGCCTGCGAACCTCCGTGAGGACCACTCAGCGCTTATGCGACGAGTGTAGGTATGGCGGTTGTGCCGGGCAGGGCACGCCCCCCATTCCCCTCAAGGTATATGCCTCACATATACCACCTGTAGAGAGCTGCAGGGGGGAGGAGCGCTGAAAGGGCAACATGCCCTCCAGCCCTGCCCAGGGACGGGTCAACAACCCGCCTCCCCCCAAACCCATAGAACCCCACAAAACGAGAGGACAGTATGATTAATTAAATAACCAACCCAGACAAAATTGAGGTAAATGTCAACTATGAATGTTAGTGGCCATCAAAGGATCTCCAGCAGTCGGGAATAGCCGGTGAGCTCACGCCGACGGATCCGTACATATTGTAAGTAGGCTATGCTCTCCCACCGGCCCAGAGTCTTGATTACACAGTCCTCAATGCCCCTTGCCGCCGCCGTCGTCGCCGCCCCTATTCTGAAACTGTGCCCGTTATACCAGCAGCCCGGAGAGCCTCCTGTATCTTTGCTACAAAACGGGACCTAGTTAGTCCCACGCCGTCCCCAAATCAAAAGAGAGGTCCGGGCCCCGGACCCCTGACGTCGAGGTAGCTCAGCATTGTGGCAAACAGGCATAGGTCAGTTCGCGTACGACCGAGGAATAACTGCATGCCCTGGCGGAACGGGTCTGTCTTTGACTGCTTGATTGTCACGCGAATGAAGGTGGGGTTTACTGGATTGCCGACCGCAATATCAGCAAAACTCAAATGAACGTCGGAATCAAAGACACCTTGTTGAGGAGCTGTCATCTCACCCACACGGAGAAACCCAAAAAACCCTAAGCGGCCCACAGCATTTTTATGTCCGGATCAGACGACCGAGGACTCCTCAGGCGCCGCAATAGAGACGGCGTAATAGGCAGCCTACTGTTTTGCGAGCCACCTTGTTCGGCTTTGACTCGCTTAACGCCTCTCAACGTGTAATCGACACGAGGGGTATGGGTGCCTCAGAAAGAAGTCGGGGTATCCAGAACGAATCTGCAGAAACCGGACACCTTACAGATTTTCATGACAGGTTTTCATGGTACGGTGTTTCAGCCCAACTCCCCCCAAATACGTAACAAATTTACACAGACTATCTTCAGAGACAGGTAACGGGGTACAATCATACAACTGACAAAATCGCAAATAGTGGTTTTCCCCCGATCTGTAAGTCCGGTGTGAAGAGTCGGCTAGGCCTTTTTGAAAGTACGCTGCAGCACGTTTCTCCAAGTCAGAGATGTCCAATCCAGCCGACGAACCCACGAGCGCTTCCAAGAGCTCCTCTGGGAGCTGTGCAGGCTGTTCTTTCGCCTCTGATACCAGCTGGAGAAAAGAAGAGAGACCATCTCTTGACAAACAATCTGCAGCTTCGTTAAGTTTGCCCGGAATATGAGCCGGAGCTAACACGATCTGGAACCGCGCAGTCAAGAAAAATAGACACTGCATTAGGTGCATGGCGGTTGGGTCCCTAGATGACCCCGATTGGATAATCGCGACGACCGCCACGTTGTCACAGCGGCAGCGAATCGTACAGCCCCTCCAGTTATGCCCCCACACCGCTACTGATACGACGATGGGTAGCAGTTCCTTGACAGTGATGTGCACTGACTCCCACTCGGCTGGCCATCGATACTGGAACCAATCACCACGCTCTGTTAAAGCCCCACAACCCCAGCACCCTGACGCGTCTGAGGTAATTGTGTCCTCCGGCGCTACAGGAATCACACCCCCAAATAGGGAAACTCCGTTCCATTCCTGGAGAAAGACATCCCACCACTGCAGGTCGGAACGGAAACCGACATTGAGACAGACCCAGTGGTTGGGTTCCCTCACTGAAGACGACAGGTCAATCATGCACCGGAGAAATGTCCGGCCGTGGCGAACAACCCTACAGGCATGTTGGAGGAGCCCAGTAAGCGATAGCAGCTCTCGTTTGCGACAAAATTTCTTACCCCGCCATTCTGTTATCGCCATCTTGACCCGTGCAAGTTTCTCCGGGGGTAGCGAGAGCGTATCCTCGACGGTATCAATAAGGATTCTGAGGAAGGCCAAGCATGAGGATGGACCTTCGACCTTATGGGGGGCAACCGGAAACCCCAGTCGATTACAGAGGGAGAGGCTGGCCTCCAAGGCCAGGCGGCATTCCACAGTGTCGGGCGCTCCAGCAACTAGAAAATTATCTAGGTAATGCATTGCATGAACAATACCTTCTCTCCGAAAAAATGCGTCAGCGACCGCCGTAAAAAGCTTCGGGGCAGACCTTAGACCAAAAGGCAGAGCCCCATCTACCAGGGTCGCTCCTCGCAATCTCATCCCCAGGAGCAGTCTATCTACCGGATGGACAGGTACTGAGCGATACGCATTCGCGATGTCGAGCTTCGCACCACATCCAAGGCGTCTGATACACCGTAAGGCGTCATCCACAGAGGCGTACGACACTGAGCACAACATCGGGTCTACACCGTCGTTCACACTCCTACCTTTTGGTGAGGACAAGTCCGTAATGAGCCTCCATTTGCCTGGCTGGTGGGGCTTAGGTATAACCCCAAACCGACTAATGCGTAACCCCAGAGAGTCGGCTGGCACCTTTATCATTCTGCCCGTGCTCAGCTCACTTCTAACGTAAGCGTCGATAGGTTCGGGGTGCTCACTGGCAGATCGCATGTTCTTGGACACCTCGGGGCCAGCCCTTGATCTGTATCCGAAACCGATACGAAAACCACAACGGATTCCCATGACAATGAGACTCGAGAATTCATGGTCTGGATGGGCGGCCAGCCCCGCCTCCCACTTGTCAACTATTAATGGCGATCTCCCACGCCCACGCCTTCCGGGATTCTCGACAGGGTTGCTGGCCTTTGATGATCTAACTCCAGAAGATCCTCCATGTAACGATATCTCTCCCGGGAGTCTAGGGTGTTATCGCCCGCCAGCGTGCATCGGCACATGCCATATTGACCTGTGGTGGGAAGGAGACCACACCACGTAAACGCAACCATGATACATAGGTGATCAACGTAATAGCTATAGCATACACCAACTGCCAACTGAACACAACACTTGAGAGCCACTGCTCCCCCGTCCGGTAACTTAGTGAGCACAGAAGAGGCGGTTCAGCGCCCTTCATGTGACCCCTGACTTTTAGTTTCCCGTGGCGATTTGCCATCCTTCTCCCTCCGCCACGGACACTGGTAGACCTTGTGGTCGCCTCCGCACCGTATACACACGTGCCAGTATTTGCAGGCAGGATATCTGCACTCTGACTGATTCCAGGAGAAGCAGGCCATCTTACTCGGCGGCTTGCTGACTCCTTCATCTCCAATCCTCTCTCTGACGAGGACCTCTCTTTTCTGCCGACTGCTGATCTGGTGGCTGATGAGTACAAGGCACACTGCTCCTCAGCGTGATCGCTCTCCAGGCAGATCACACAGCTTCTTCCCCTCTCGCGGTCACCCTGGGCAATGAAGGTCACGGCATACAGGGACTGGTTCAGCTTTGACCAATCTGCTGCGTCATCACCGACCACTTGCTGGCGGAAATAGGAGTCGTAGGCGAGCCAGCCACGCCCACTGCACCGACAGACCTCCCGCACTATCAACGTCTGGTATGCCAGGAGTTGCCTCACCCGGCCTGGGCTGGGTACCTGCTGGTGACCACTGCCATATACGTGCCGAAGCACTGCACCCAGCTGAGGAGATCAGGGATCTCATGACGGTGCTTCTGGAGATGCGAAGGACCTTGTGTCTGAGACGGGGTACTGGCAGCTCGCCTCTGAGCTTCGAGGTTGTCCCTCAGAAGTTCTGCCATATCAATGTGTTCGCCCTTGCCGCCAGCTTGTGTGAGACCGGAGGTAAGCCTTCGCTGAGAACGAAAGGCTTGCCAACCTCGCCCTTGGTCCCGCCATCTGTTCCACTCTCGCCCGAGGAGGGAGCGGACGACCGCCTCTCCTCTTCTAACGACCGTATGTCCGCGACCTCGTCCTCGGGTCGGTCCCGCCTTGCCGACACATCGCCGTCGGCCAGCGCCAACCCCATCCTTCGTAGGCGCTCGGATGGAGGCATGTCGCCCAGACCAGCACCTGAAAAGGGGGAGGTGCGACATCACGCCCAAGTTAGTACGAACCAGGCCCCGCCCAGGGGGCCACGCCCGACAATCTGCCATAACCAAGATGGCCGCCCGCCGCCCACCTGGAACTGCTGCCCCCGCCCGTGGCCATCCACGGGCACCGAGGCTGTCCGAGCTCGACAACCTACAGGCTACACATACACAAGGCAAAATTACCTTCGTCTGCCGGCTGGTCAGAGTCCCGATGGCGACCTCCTGAGTGCAGCAGCATAGAGTCCTCGTGAAAGAGTTCCTGGATTGATTCCTTGATTAAGGACTTCAGGTCTCCCATAGGCGGTGTCGTGGAGGCTGACCCACTCCCTCCTGACTTGTCATCAGCCATGTCGTGAAGGATGCAAAATGATTTGTTGCTGGACATCGGGGAGACGATGCAGACCGCGCGTGAGTGCCAACAAGCCACCTGCGCATGCGCCTTATGCATGCGCACACGATCGACCAAACCCGGCCTCGCCCTCTGCAGTTAACTTGGTCTAAAGGGGGCTTTAAACCATATATAGCGCACTTGAATGCTAGACATAAAGGCCTGTTTTTGGTCAGTGGTTGCCGGAATCAGTGGCAAGCACATGATCAACTCGGGTGTTATCGCCCGCCAGCGTGCATCGGCACATGCCATATTGACCTGTGGTGGGAAGGAGATTAGGTCCAAGAGTATGTTGGTATTCCTTGATGGCATCAATTGTGGTCTTTAGACAAGGCTGTATAAGGGAGAGGTCAACGTTTTCCTTCTGGAAGATACGAGAGAGGCGGTTGAGATGAGGGAGAACGTCAGAAAGAAGGTAAGTACAAGCTATGAAGTTGTAGCATTTCATGAACGTGTATAGTCCATGTGCAGTAGGTTCACTATTCTCAGATGCTTCTCTGTCAAGGCTGACGAGGAGTGACGGAAAGGTGTGAATAATGGCCTTTATGGCATTGTCATGGGAACATCTGATGCTTTCCTGCACTTGATTACTGGGTCATTGTGGATGGCATGGAGACTGGCCATGCGGATGGGACTGTTTTGAAAGAAATGAATAGTGTTTGAAGGATTAATTTGAATATTTGAAGGTAGGTACAGTATAGACTCTGATGTATGTGCGGCAGCCGAGGCCATCCTGTGGTTAACACAGTGCACAGCAATCACACTTGGGCTATGACTTTTCAGCCTCACTGCCACTCCATTTAATCGACCAGTGATCAGTGATGCACCATCACTACCTAAAGCACACAATTTCATGATTGAAAGCATTTTATCACTCAGATACTGTAATATTGCTCCCTCAATTGTCTCCGCTTTTCCATTAGCAAGATCTCCAATGTGCAAAAAAAGATGTTTTTACACCACTGCCTGTTAAGTACCTCTAGTTGCTATGTCTGTAGACTCATCAATCATCAGCGAAAAAAAAATCACTAAATTGCAGGTCTGAGTGTATTTGCTCATCAATAGCGAGAGGCTCCAAACTTGAATATTGTGCATTTATCCCTAGGCTAAGCTCACGTACGTATTCGCAACCGAGCTGAATGGTGAGGTCCTTCAGTGAATTAAACTTGGAAGCGTGGGCCACCTCCTGTTTTGCAAGCCAATACATTAGATGAAGGGCACCAATCAAAGCCTTTCTCTTCAGTGAAACACAAGTGGAAAAAGCTTGCCTGATGCCTCCGTCCTGTTGTGATGCCAGCCTTGCAGCTTCCAGCTCCTCTGCCTGCTTGTGTCCATATGACGTTGTAGTACATCCCTTCTAAGGAGACTGCAAGGTTTTGTAGTCCAAGTTCAGCGGTGTTTCGCTGCTTCGTGTTGTGCTGCTTACACAGGGAACATAACAATCCAACAACTGTGCTTTCCGTGCTACTAGTATCGTATACGGGCACATGCCATGGAAAGTCTGTAGTCCAAGAAGCACTATAGCTCACCTTGTGTTTGTTTGTCACCGTCAAACTGTCTGAGCTTGGATTTCTGCTCAATGTTGCAGCAGTTTTGAATGAAGCTGAAGTGGACGTTCCTCATCTTCCACTCATGATCAACTCATGTTTATTGAAACACATCGTGAATGTTTAACTCTTTATACGCGAATCCTATTTATTGTGCGTTTTACATAATACGGTAACGCCCACGCATTTCCGCATGATATCGTGCGATTTACAGCGTGCGTCCTTCAATGCTGTTGTGTTCGAGATCTCTGCATCCTTGTTCATCCGGTGTTCATATTGCTATTTTACGACAGGAGTGTACGCAAAGGAGGCTCTGAGGCTACCTACTACGCAACGGATCCTCCGCGTGCATTATTACTGCATTCTTACCAGCATCTTCAACGTATCTTGGTGAGTTGACACCCAGAATTTCACAAATCATGCTTATTGTATCATATTACTGTGTTTGTTACAAATATCTGACATTTCGCATGCACAATTCAAAACTTTCATGATAAAGTAGGCGCTTGGTTGAAAGGTTGCCTATGTGACAGTAGATTATTAGGGACAGGGTTGATGACTGTGCCTATGGCTGATGGAAAAAGATGAAAGTGAATGAAAATGCACAAATGTGATACAATAACACTTACTTGTCTGTCCATAAGAAAGTGGTATATGGTGAAGTGGGATGGCGTGGGTAGTGTACTTAGAAGTTGGTAGGGTAGTGGGGAGACTGGGTAATATGAATAGTGGTGTGTTGAAGTGATGGGAGTTTGAAGAGTCATACAGGATGGGGAGAGGCATTGTGTGGACTGATGAGTGGAGGAGTTTGATAAGTCAAACACAATACGGGAGGCTAGGACAGGGGAAAAGTAGTTCTGAAGTGAATTGAGGGAGAGGAGGCGAAGAGTTTGATGAGCCAAACATAATGCACATGCTAAGACTGTAGCGAGCGGAGTTTGAGAATACCCTTGCGAGAGGAGTTTGACAAGACAAACACAAGACGATAGCATAACATCACATCACAGGTGCACAATTATACACAAAAAACCACAAAAGAGAACACAAAGGGTACACAAAAGAACACAAAAGAGAACGCAAAGGTTACACAAAGCATTGACAGACAAAATTATGGACGATAAAGGTTGTTTCGTGCATGATGTATGAGAAAACAACTTGTTGCATGGTCTCCAGTGAGGCATATGTTCATGTCGCATGTAGAGCAGTACCACACTGTTTGTCGTTTGCATCCATGTAATTTGCATGTGCGTTTGGCTACTTTAGACGGAAAGTGCTGCATGTGGTGTATAGTGGCATGTGATACAAACTTGTCGTTTACAGCTATTGTACTGTCCAATAAGTTCACGGGCTAACTGGTGTCTATATGCTAAAAAAGAAGATATGGGGTGATTGCATGATGCATTGAGGACACACACTTCAAACAAGAACCAAAATATGTATTTATATATAACACTTACGGGATTTTATAACGCACATGGTAATATTTACGGTACTGGTCTCCCTTATCCACCCCTCCCATGTACATGTTGTAGTCTGCTATACAAACGGGACAGTCCACATTGGCATAGGAACCATCCCCTTTCTTCCTACGGACTGATCTAGTGTGGTCAGGATTGTGGCCAGATGAAAGAAATGTCACAGGCCGAGAGTCTTGCCATACAGTGACAACAAGGTTCCCATCCTGCATCACCTTTTTATCCCCTCTACATCCCAACCCACGCTTAGCTACCTCTTTCAAAGCAGGAGGGAAATTCAGTCTGTGTGTGCGTAGTGTGCCAGTACCATAAATATTGTCTGCCAGTAGGCTGCGGTACAGAGATACTAATGAGAAAAAGCTATCCATATATAAATGATAATGTTTCCCCACCAGATCCCGTGTGAGTCGAGTGACTACAGAGCTGCCCAGTCCAGCTTCACTTTTCTCTCCCTTGCGGCCTGTGTAGCACTCGAACTCACACACCTAACCGTTGTGGCTGTCTGCACGCACCCACACTTTGAAACCACGCTTTCCCGGCTTCAATGGGACATATTGCTTCATTGATGACCTTCAAGGCCACCATAGCTTCATCAATGGCTTGGTCCCAATGAGGCCGGTAATTGGTGCGGCAGGCAGCCACAACTGCCTCAATCACTGGTCTTACTTTCCATAGGCGGTCACGTAAGGGATCTGGCGGGGATGATGATGTTGTCGCGGAAGTGCAGGAACCTCATGATGCTTAGAAAACGGTCTCGTGATATTCTCTCAGCGATCGGCCGGTAGTGGAAGTCCGGATCAGTACTCCAGTACATCTCAATTTGTGGCAGCCTATTTATCCCCATGAGTAGGGCAAATCCAAGTAGTGCCCACAAATCATCCGGTGTCACATCAGTCCACTTTCTCCCTACTGCATTCCCTAGTACTTGGTGAGCATATAAGTTGGTCTGCTCTACAATACTACCCATCAAAGCTGTGGTGAAGAATTGCTGAAACATTCCTAGGACGGTGTGTGGCAAGATGACCGATGGTCCAACAGGCTGGACGAATGGTGCCACATCCACATCCTCTGTGTCTGCTTTCCAGGGATCGGGTGGGTTGCTACAAACATTGTGTTTATGTATAAATGATTTTACATGTGTATAAATGTACCTAGGTGTAACTGATCCTCTTCCTCTCCCTCTTCCTCTCCCCCTTCCTCTACCTCTTTTCCTACCCCTCCCTCTTCCCCTCTGTCCACGACCTCTGTGTGGTGGAGTATGCTCTCATCACTGTCATCCTCCTCTTCCTCCGTGGATTCTGTTTCACTGTATTGTATTATTATTATTATTATTATTTACCTTGAAGGAGTATGGAACACATCAGGGTCTCTCATAAGTTCCTGTTCCAGCCGAGAGAGCTCCTCTGCCTCAGCCTCTCCACGCACACTATATGTATATACGCATTTAGCATTGCATGGTGTATGTGTATTTATTACCTTGTCTCATCTTCACTGTCATGCAAGTCTAGCTCCAATTCATCGTCACTGTCCTGGCATATAGGCTCATTCAGTTAATCCATCATGTCAATTACAACTTCCGTTGTGTAACGCTCGTAAACACTTCCGGGTACGTCGGATAGTGACCCGGATGCCATCTCGCACGCAGATAATTGCAGGGTGGGGTCAATGTGTAGCTCTCATGAGTCGAGACAAGCAGCTGAACGCTCAGAAAACAAGACGAAACGCAGACGAGTAACTGACTGATCAGTTATTTGCAGGTATGAATGCACCTGTCAGTTGCACGCATATACGTGCCTGAATGTGCAGCTGTCCCAGTGCCGCCATTTCGCATTTTTGCCTCTGATTTGTATGATTACTTTACGCATTTATGGCATATTATGATTGTTTGGGCTTTGATTATAACAATTAGGTAGACAAAACAGACAGATTTTTCGGATTTTAAAAACTGTAGCAGTTTTACGAGCGTGCCAAAAGTACGTCTTACCGCTGGAATACGGAAAAATGCCATTTGGCACTATCGCATATAAAGGGTTAAAGGAGATAAAGGAAAGGGTAAGTACAAGCAATGGCATAGAGGTGGATGACATTGTCATGGTGATGGACCAGCAGCCCAATTTGAAGCTGGTCACAAGCAAGGGGGACATACTGTTGTGTTGGTTGTGGGGCAGACAGTGGGCTATTCAGTGACATAGCACATAGTTACCATGCACCAAAGCTATCACTGAAAGAACGACGGGGGTGGAAGAGGCCGCGGAGGTGGAAGAGGCCGCGGGGGCGGGGGCAGAGGAGAAGGCCGAGGCCAAGGCTGTGGACGTGATGGCCGCAACAGTCCACCAAAGAATGGCGGCCTTCCCAGACAATTTTCTTTCCATAAGGCCACTGTCAACATCTTTATTCCAAGTAGCCAGCTCTGAACTTACTTCACTGACCCTGCTTGTTACTCGAATGTTACCACATATATATGTACACTTCAGTAAATCTTTTTTCACATCGTGGCGCAAAATTGATTCCTCTTCGGTTTCAATAAGTTCGGACTCATGAAATCAACATCACTACACGGTGAGCTTGAGCTCGCGGCCATTTTTCTGTAGAAAAAGACATACGGTATATATAATATCTAATTATGTAATGCGCGTACGCTTAAGTTTAAGTCCAGAGGAGGTTGGCCACGATTAATTATGCACGCACAACGTGATGACGTCATCACAGCTATTGACCAAGATGTCCGCCACCGTTTGGAAGTGATATTCAAGCAGCTCAGACTCCCTGGAAAAGCTATAGCTGTCTGATTTAAGAGGTGGAACGTGGAAAACAAGGACTTCTGAATGTATATACGGCTTCTGAAGCTCTCAAACCACTGCTAGACGGAGCAGGGGTAAGTCAAACGCAGATACCTACGGCTAAATCGAATAAGTAGGTACCGTTTGCATCAAAACACGAGTGTATGTATATACAAGGTTTTTTTCAGCTAGATAGAACAGGCCCGGGAGTTTCTTAAACTTCACTTTCCCGGGCCCCTAAGTTCGGAATTATGAAGCTTTGAAAGTAGTGAAAATTGGGTAAAGGCTGTGTATTTAAGGCTTCGTTGCCATGCAAAGGGATTGCATGTGGCTGATAATTGATGGCCATTAAAGAGCACTGTCATAGAGCTTTGTGATGGCTACCAGAAGTTTGGTGACAACTGCCCCAGACTTTGTATAGTGAGGCTCTTTTATTTTATACAGACGGGAGCTGACCTCTGCACTCTTGTGGGACAAAAGGTGTCTGTTTACTGAGGTGTTCTAACTTCACTGAGTCTTATCTAGAGGGCTCCACTGCATTTTGAGTCTTGTTGTAACGTCATATGAGCTAAAGTATTGTTCTATCCTTGCAGGTAAATCAGATGGAGGCCATGAATGTATTCATACAAAGGGTTGCCATGGCTGTTACTTGATGGTCATTCACAGAGCCCAAGCGTAATGTTTTCAAGCTGCTGACTGACATTATGCATTCCAATGAGACACAAGCCCAATGAGAATCCCTTGAATGATTGTTCATGGCATTGTATATTTTTACAGGATATTGCTTTTCATTTCACAAACAGGATTTGTACAGGATATTGCTTTTCAATTAACTCATTTCACAATATTTTGATTGATATATTATACTTATATACCTACGTATACTCCATATATCAGAGTTCAGAACAGAGTGTCTCCCCTAACACAGCTATATACCTTGGGATAATGTGAACTGAGAAGCTGAGTGGACTATACGATCTTCTTCAAAGAATTAGGAAACAAGATTGTAATGACTTGGAGTGGTACACAGTGAAAAACTGACATGATGTGACCATACACAACTTATGTATGCAGGAAATGATGAAAAAAACACATGGAAATTATCCATGCACAACAATGGCAGAGTAACTATAGTTTGGAGTTCAGACTTCGCACTACCACAAAGATGAATTACAATTCATGTATGCAGACGTTATTGTTGTATGCAATTATTCTTTGCATGTGGAAATGTATCATTATGAACTGGGAATAGAGGTATATATATTGTTAACCCTTGTAGTTCTTGTACTGTTGATCGTTCTCTCCCAGCAATGTATTATGAATGAGGAAAATGAAGTAGCGCAGCTCAGCAACAATAGTCACCATCAACCTGAAAGTCAGCATGTGTAGAGATATCATTGCTAATAGCAGCAAAACAAAAGCATATATTGTTAACCCTTTTAATTCTAGTAATACTGATGTCAACACTCCATTAACACACAGTACAGTAATACAAGTAAAATTTAGGAAATTTGAAGTGAAATATACAGATTGCATAAAAATGAACAGAGACAAGATTGGGACACAGACATGCTAGGTACATCAACATACCTTTTAAGTTTAACTGTCTGCCGCAACTCTTCCATGGAGTCGTTAGGAATAAATAGGTAATTCACTAATTGCATCTTCCACATCCTATGACATGTTCTGTTCACTTGGAGAGTGTGATTTTTGTGGTGTGTAGGATTCTGATATGAAGGAGCAACTCTGTAGCTAGCTAGTGATTCAGGACCGACATAGTTGTATTTTTGGCAAAATGACCAATTATGTGTCTAACAATCTTCCTTTTCTGCACTCTGTCTTTCTTTTTGAGTTCAAATTTGGTTTTCTTTTGTGCTAGGTTGCATTCAGGTATTTGGAATAGACTCTGAGAAGTAACATGAGAACCAATTCTGCCAGACTGGGTTTAACTCTGCTAGTACTCCTTTTGCCTGCTTACGTTCAGTGGTTAGTTGTGGCAGCTTCACTAGCATCTGGGGTTCATACACGGGTCTATCAGTGCAGGCTTGTTGAAGGGAAATATGAATGCTGTAGCATGCATTAAGATGGTGTCTCTATGTATTCAAGACACTTGCATGCCATTTTTTAGAGAAAGAACTGAGAGTGCATTCACACATGTGGTCAAAACGAGAGCAGAGTTACTATGGGTGGTGAGCAAGTCTTCAGTTAGATTGAAGGTTGGGAGTGAAAAGAGATTGGAAATTAAGTTCTGCGTTTCCCTATCTATTTCTTGTGGGCATTACCTTTCCTTGGTGCAGATAGTTCTCGAATAGCAGTTCCCTCCCCCTCCCTCCAACCATCCAGGTGTTTCATGTCCTACATACACTGAAAAATGGGTTAGATTCTAACATGATTTAGTAAATTTCTACTTATAAATACAGGTTACAAATCCTCTGGCAGATTACATTCACTGGAAAGGTGTTAATTTTATCCAAGAAGTAATTTTCCCTTACAAAGTAGGAATTAACACTAGACAAAGAAATACTTACCTTTTTTCTCTGAAACTTACCTCATCAAGTTAATTACAACTCTTCTGTGAGATCAACTGTCTTTAGGTTACTATAAGTATCAAAATGGTACTAGTTACCATGTATATAGCTAGTTTAAATGTCGAACACGCGTTTATAAACAATACATCACCTCTGGTATATGTACCCATGATAAATTCAATTTAAGGTTAAAATCTCATTCTTATCATAGTAAACTAACTTTCATTACAAGTATGTAGTTATTGCAATCTGGCTTGCCAGAAAAGCAGTGCTATGCCAGCACAACCTAATATGCAACTACATTTTCAGTTGTAATGCGCAGCCTACTGATGAGTCCCAGCGCAATATAAATAAGGGACGAAAAAGATCCATGTGAAGAATCTTCTAGGCCAATTTATACATTGGTCAGCGATCATCATGTACCATAGAGAAAGATTTTTACAACTGCTGCGTTCAGGAGTTCTGAGCTGTTATTTTTCATGGGGATGTTGGCGCCATCCGTACATATGGAGTCCAGTTAATATCACAAAAGTGAAAACATGCATTGAAAAATTCTGAAAAGACATATATATACATTACAGTACAAAGTACAACTCATTCAAGAAACAAATACGATTTTACAGAACATGGAAGTAATGATTTAAGTACACTACCATTCTTCTTATGTGCTTGCAATATAGATTTATATGTGAGATCAGCAAAGTTTATGTATGACTTATCCACTGAATGTTGTATTACATAAGCATGAAAGTGGTTATCAAAATAATGTACATTACAATTTAAAACTTCAAGGACAATGAAATCAGCAACCACTAAAAGTTCAAGTACTTTTGCAAACCTTGGATGAAGCCCATCACATCCTGATATTATGTAACAGCTTTTGCTCTTAATCATTTTCCCATCAACTTTCACCCAAGCACAATGATTAATAGTTACATCACTTCCAATGAATGGGACTCCTCTCAATATAACAAGTAATAAAAAATTTAGAGGGATTGCATAAAAAGGAAAGGAGACAAGATTGGGACACAGACATGTTATGATATATGAACGTAACATTATGGGTACGTCGATATATCATAACATGTCTGTGTCCCAATCTTGTCTCCTTTCCTTTTTATGCAATCCCTATATTTCCTTTAAAATTTCCTAAATTTTTTATTTACTTGTCTCCTGTAATTTTTTTTTCTGGACCTAGGTAGAATTTGCAGTTTACTTGGTTACAAACGTATTAGCTAATGCAAATGTATTAGCTAATGCATTTTACATCAGTTAAACTGAATTAGCAGTACAGATATAATAGCGTGTGCATGAAGAGTTATAGGCTCTGTGTAACTGCCAGTACTATGTAACTTAGGTTTACCACCGTACAAATATTCACATTTAGTGAAGCTTTTGTTAGTGAGATATAGTAACGCTTGCCTGAGGCTATTTGTTGTGATATTACAAGAGGAAATTGGTGTGATGGTAAAGCTTAATACCCCAATGATCAACATTGTGATAAAATCTCTGAAAACCATGTAAATCTTGTACAAAATAGCCTCAGGTAAGCATTACTGTATCTCACTAACAAAAGCTCTGCTATATATGGAAGTTGTGATGGTAAAGCTTAATATCCCAATGATCAATGTTGTGATAAAATCTATGTAAACAATGTAAATCTTGTAATATAACAACAAATAGCCTTAGGCAGGCAATACTGTATCTCACTAACAAAAGCTCCACTAAATGTGGAAATTGGTATGCTGGTAAAGTGTAATGCACCAATGATTAACGTTATGATAAGATATCTGTAAACAATGTAAGTCTTGTAATATAACAACAAATAGTCTCCGTATCTCACTAACAAAAGCTTCACTAAATGTGAATATTTGTATGATGGTAAACCTAAGTACTGGCAGTTACACAGAGCCTATAACTTCATGCATACACTATTATCTGTACTGCTAATTCAGTTTAACTGATGTACAATGCATTAGCTAATACATTTGTAACCAAGTAAACTGCAAAATAGTGGAATGTATATACCTACGTAGGTCCAGAAGAAAAATGACAGGAGACAAGTAAATAAAAAATTTAGGAAATTTGAAAGGAAATATAGGGAATGCATAAAAAGGAAAGGAGACAAGATTGGGACACAGATATGTTAGGATATATCGACGTACCCATAATGTTACGTTGATATAACATAACATGTCTGTGTCCCAATCTTGTCTCTTTTCCATTTTATGCAATCCCTATATTTCCTTTCAAATTTCCTAAATTTTTTATTTACTTGTCTCCTGTCATTTTTTTGGCAATCCCTATATTTCCTAAATTTTTATTTACTTGTAGAACATCTTGTAGAATAGGATAATGCATATCCCTCCACAACCTCTCGATCCTTTGGTTGTGCACACTGCAACCAGTGACCATGCTGTGCTTCTCAGCCCCACGGTTCTCCAAAATGTATTGTGCTACCCGTATGTTCTCTGTTTCCTGATCTGAACGGACACGTGAAGGTAGATGGTACTTTGCTACAGCGCCCCGAACATACGTTTTATACGTACGTATATGCTCCGAACATACGTTTCATACGTACATATGTGTCTCTAACGTACTCGTTTGTTTTGTTACATTTGCCATACGCGTAGCTCAATGATTGACGAGCGACTGGACTCTTTAGTACTGGGCTACATGAGCGATATTTCTCCCCAGAAGAAGTGCTGGGATCGTTGTAGAACAGCGTTAGTATATAAATGAATGCAAAACTCTCGGCGGTGCGCATGCACAAATGTACATTAATACTCGCGCGCTTGGAGAAAATGGCGCCTGTCTTGGTGCTGTGATTTCTGGGGTGCTCTTGACTGCCTCAGCTCATTTCTTCATTTCTCTTCCTCCTTCTCATCCTCGTCCCTTACCATGGAACAATTACGTGGACTCGGTATCGATTTGAATCGCCTTGAACCTGAGTCTGCTTACTACTGTCTCTCCCAGTTCAGAAAATGTTTTTCTCGACTGGACTTCGGCAAGGCTGCATTTCCAACTATGCCTCTCTGACTGATATTGTAGTTGCTCCCCTCCTATCCAAAGACTACTCTTCTATTGAAGAGATCGAGACTGATATCTCTTATATTTCCAAACTTCTGTTAGATGATTCTCTTTCTACCATTCCCCCTTAACGTCACCTTTCAAAATACAACCCAAATCGTGTATATGATCGCCACCTCTCCACTCTATGTTGGCACAGTCGCCAAGCTTACCATCAGTGGAAAGCTGCTGGCCGCCCCACATCTGGCCCTCTGTTTGAGGCTAGGAAAAGAAGCAAGAAGAATGTTCTCTTCAAGAAAGGCATTCTCATACCAATCTATAAGGGGAAGGGAAAGGATCCTCTTATACCAACTAGTTACAGAGGCATCACCCTCACATCCGTCTTGGCAAAAACCCTAGAGATAGTGCTCCAAGATCGTATGCTCCCCATCCTGAGTGATCGCAATATTCCACAGCTAACTCAGACGGTATTCCACAGCTAACTCAGACGGAATACCAGCGTGGAGTGTCCTGTGCAGATGCCACCTTTACCTCTCAAGAGCAAAATTCATTCAAGATGGTAACTCTGTGTACTCCTGCATTTATGATCTTGCCTCTGCTTTTGACACTGGAATACCCTGTACTTCTCAGTCACCTAAAAAACTCTGGCATATCAGGAAAAACCTGGCGTCTCATCAAAGACTGGTATTCAGATATGCACTCATATGTACGCGTGGGCAAGGCAACCTCCTCCTCCTTTATTGTCAGCCGGGGAGTTCGGCAGCGCTCTGCTCCAAGCCCCTCTTTTCTTCCTGCTTGTCATTGATCCTCTACTCCTTGAGTTAAGAAGAAGATCAAGTGGCCCTAGTGTCTGTGGTCTCTATCTAGGCGCCTTCGCTCACGCTGATGATATCCGTACACTCTCTACAAACCTCTCCGATTGCCAATGCCAGATCAACCTAGTCAAAGACTTTGCCCCATCACAAGGTCTCACGCTAAACATCGAAAAATGTGAAGCTGTAGTCTCTCCCTCCACTCCAGCAAACATGTCACACATTGTGGCCGGCCCACTGCAGATCCCACTAACAAACTCTGCCAGATGTCTTGGAGCGTGGTGGTCACCTAGCCTCTCTTGTGAGAAGTGGGTAAACAACAACATCGAAAAAGCTAGGAGAGCCTTCTTTGCCAGAGGCAGTGGAGTTTTTCACAGCAAGCTCAACCCTCTCTCCTCAAAGAATATAATTGAACACTGCGTTCTACCATGCCTTCTATATGGAGCTGAGTCGTGGATTCTCAACTACAGTCTGCTGGCCAAGCTTGAGTCTTTTCAAGCAGAGCTGGCCAAACGAATCCTCGGTCTTCACAGAAACACCGCCAATAACATAGCGCGCATGGCACTCCATTGGCGAGCCCGCATTCTCATCATCAAGCTTAAGTTTCTGCTAAAGGCTATCACAGGTGATCTCTCTCTCTGTGCTCGATCTCTCCGTTCCCTCGCTGTCTCAGATGTTGAGTCTCTACTATTAGTCCGACAATGCCGATTCCTCGAATCTACACTCGACTCAAACTTTACCACATCTGTATTAACATCTCCCAACAGTGTACCCTTCTCCTCAATAAAAACGGACATTCTTCTGCTTGACTTCACTCTACTACTAGATGATGCTGCCTCTCACCCCTCTCAGTTTTTTGTGCATAAAATTGCCTCCAGCCAAGAAGTTAGATAGCCAAAGCTTTGGGACCTGGCTCTAGAGCGAGGAGTTTTTGGTACTACTTGTATCCAAGCTGTTTTGAAACTTTTCTCCCTCCACATTCTCTCAAACAACATGTGCCCTGTTCCCAACTGCAACATCTCCCTGGATTCAGAGTCGCCCTGCTCCCATTTCCTCTCCCATCACTCAGAACTCACTCCCTCCATCGAAGATATCATAGATGCCTGTGTCCACTGTTCGGAGTCTTTATTTATTTATGGCATAGTAATTTTAAATCTATTTGGCATTCATATCCCTAACCTTTAACGTTTTATTTCCTGTTCCTGTAAACCCAGGGTAAATGATATTTTGACTTTTGACTTTGACGTGCGTGCGCGTAATAGCAAGCCAAATGGCTCTGTAACCTACACTGCTGTAAGCGCTGTAGCTCTGATCGGAGCAGTACGCATGCTTGTACTCCCTCATCTAGTAACCTCTGGTGCTTCAGTGTACACCGAACAGATCGCAGGTAAGCCATAATAATTAGCATATTGGCTCTTTCGCTTGCCATAACTCTTAAACACAGTCGTTTCAGACAATATTTTTGATGATTGTATGCCACCCACCGAGTATGTACGTTTTTTGTAGCACAATTACTCATTCGAGAGTTGAGTAACGGACACACAGATTGGGACACAGAGATGTTATGATATATCAACATAAAATTATGGGCACGTCGATATATCATGATCCCAATCTTGTCTCCTTTCCTTTTTATGCAATTCCTATATTTCCTTTCAGTTTTTTTACTTGTATCCCTTTTTTTCTGGACCTAGGTACATTCATTTCGCTATTTTGCAGTTTACTTGGTTACAAATGTATTAGCTAATGCATTGTACATTAGTGAATTAGCAGTACAGATAATAGCGTGTGCATGAAGAGTTATAGGCCCTATGTAACTGCCAGTACTTACGTTTACCATCATACAAATATGGAAGCTTTTGTTAGTGAGATACAGTAACATTTGCCTGAGGCTATTTGTTATTATACTACAAGATTTACATTGTTTACATAGATCTTATCACAACCACAGGAAAATATTTTAATCCCCAATATTGGGATAATATTGGGAATGGTAAAAATCCCAATCACTGCTCCCAATGTTGGTATGTCATTCACCTTCCCAACATTGGGATGAAATATTAATACACTAGCTCCCAATATATGAACCTAATTTTGTTATGTAGGGATTGCATAAAAATGAACAGAGACAAGATTGGGACACAGACATGCTATATACATCAACATACTCTGTGAACTACCAATATCGTACGCAATGTTGTGCTTGAAATTTTGTACTGTCAAATACCAACACTGGTACACTAGTTTCCAATATCCGGTTTTTTGATCGTATAAGATATTGTTATGTGAACTACCAATATTGTACCCAATGTTGTGCTTGAAATTTCCCCATATTTTACTGTGAAATACCCAACACTGGTGCAGTAGTTCCCAATATCCGATTTTTGATCCAATATTGTTATGTGAACTACCAACATCGTACCGGTCAGTGTATATTTCCACCATTCATTTTTCATTATTAAACTGCATTCATCAATTGGTTTTTCAATTTTTCATTTTAAACTTTGGTTTATTTTTTTTTTCATTTTAAACAGTGCATAAACTGTATATTCATGAATTCGTTTTTCAATTTTTCATATTTTAACTACTTTGCATTCATCAATTGCGTTTTTCAATTTTTCATTTTTTCATTGTAAACTGTGCATTCATGAATTCATTTTTCAATTTTTCATTATAAACTGCAATCATCAATTCCTTTTTGAATTTTCATTTTAAACTGGGCATTCATCGATTCGGTTTTGATTTTAAACTGTGCATTCATCAATTTGTTTTATTCTTTCTGTGCATTAATCCATTCTTCAAAGTTTTGTTTTTTAGACTGTGCGTTCATCAATTCTTTTATCTTAGTCCATTCAGCAATTTGTTATTCAACATTAATTTTTTGTATTTCACCATTCACTAAATACTAAGTGTGTACAGTACAGGGTCAGTGTATATTTGGTTCAAGTTTTGTATCATGAAATTAACCATTCAAATTAGTGTTTCTGAGACCACTTTCCTTCAGGTGCTGCTTTGGAAATTGAATTTGCATTTAAAATCCTATTTTCAATTTTTGTAATTCCAGTTCGTGTACTTTCTGTTCAAGCATTGTGTCATTAATATTTATCATTCAAATTTGTGTTTCTCGTATAACTTTCCTTCAAGTGCTGTTTGAAAATACATTTAAAATTCAATTTTCAACTTTTGAATTGGATCATTTTTCTTCCAAATTGCAGGTTAAAATCAATAGTTCCCAATTTTCATTACTTGAACTGCTGGGAGTTTATTGGTATTGCATGATTATGCCCTCTTAAGTAGCTATCACGCATCATTATATGATTAACCCTCTGTAGCCTTGCCTGGCAATAGTGCACGTGTGACAGTTTTAGAGTACAATGCATGCTTACTGTTCATAGCCATAGTGATATAATACTTTTGTATATGAAAGGATCAAGATAAATAAGGCATACTGTGAGTTCAAAGTTCATAAAATGCATACTTACTGTTCATAGGCCTAGTGACTAATAAATGCAGCAAGATATATATAGGGCCTGCAAGTTCAAAAGGTCAGATGTCCACATCCATACTTCAGCAAGACTCACACAAAGTCATCATCGCTATCAGGGGCTAGTGGTGGTAGTGGAACTGTTGAGGTCCCACTGGGACCAGGGCCAAGGGTATCATCACTGCCTACTAAGGATCTGACAGTAACCAGAAAGTCGTCCAGACCATGAAGACGTCCAGTCTCATTAAATGCTCGTTCAGCACGACAAAGAGGACAAGTCTTTGATCTTCCATCTTCACCAGAGTACCACCTGTCAACACAGCCTTCACATCCAAGGATACTTTTGCAGCAACGAGTAAATATAACAGGAGGACTTATTGGTGTTGAATGGCATATGTGACACTTGAATGTGTCCTTTAGCTGAGCATACAAACCAGGAGGGAGCTTGGTGTCCTTGCTAAGTGCCAGGACTGCATTCAGATCATGTCGTATTCCCTTGACAGTGAGCACCAGATCATCCAACTGCTTGCTTCTCTTTGCTGGAAGCCTTGTTTCTTCAACATCGCTACTACTATCAGGAATTTCAATCACATTTCTCTTTTTACGCTTTCCCTTGGCCATACGATCTAAGATGCGTTTCTCGACAGCATATATTTTACGGCTTCCAACTTTCCAAAATTTCAGACCTGTGAACGTAATATTAAATTAGACATAATTATGTACTCCACAGTATTTTGAGTTTATATATATATACCTTGAGTGCCAGATGAATCTTCAACCTGCAGGCCATCTGCTGTTACAAGAACATACTCTTCACCCCATTTATTCTGGATGGCTTCAGTTATGTGAAACACATTGGCAGTGCTCTCGTTCACGTCAATAAAGGCTTGGCCCAACCTGTGAAACTCGAATGACTTAGTAACGTGGGCCTGGACTACTTTCACATTGACAGAAAGTTTCTTTCCAGAAAACACAGGCCGATATGTTGAACCACAGACTGATGGAGTAACCACACTGTTGTGTGATCGACTCCCAACTGAGATGGCAGGAAATGGATTGTTTCGGTTAGGTGCTCCATGAACAATGAAGGCACGAATTGACCTGCCAACATCACTTGTAAATTGGAAACTGCATGTACTTGGATCTGGGAAGAACGCCTTAGGACCCAATTCTTCTTTTAGCCAAACAGTACTCTCATCAAGCTGCATAATTGTGTGTGTATGTTTGTATATACTATGTTGCTATGGTAACGGCAGGTTTATATATTGCATATACACCTCATCAATATTCAACATAGTATATATCGTATAATTTTCTTTTGATGTTGACTTACACAGGCCGAAGAAAGCAAGAGGGAATGAGCACCTGCTATGTTCGGAAGTTTATTTGTGATATATATATATAAATATCACAAATAAGTTCCTCACAGCAGGTGTATATCTGACATATACACCTCTTGGCCATGGTTTATACATTACATATACTGTACATACCGTAATGTTATACGTAGTTCTATTTTTAAGGTAGGTGGGCTCGCCAAAAATTGCGCTGCATTCACCTATAGCTATATAGATGTACTTGTCCGTCCATACTCTATTATACAAGTGGGCATGGATGAATGGCTTCATGCAATTTTAGAAATGTACAAAAAAGGCTCCCAAGGCTTGCAGATACAGACATCACTGCCAATTCCGAGCGCAAATGCACATCACTGGAAGGCCTCCACCTACGTATTAAACTAAGGATCAGCCAACGGTTGCACGTGGCCTGGTAAGCAGCTCATCACTGATGGACGTTATTTCCTTCACAGGACTGAGAATGCTTTGTGCCTTAGCTCGTTGTGTACCATACAAGCTGCATGCACGAATATGCTCTATAGCTTTAACTACAAACCTCAAAAGTGCTGGCAACGATTGCAGGTGATAGTTGGGAGATCTGCACTTCAACGGGATCAAAACCATCACGAAGCAACTGTATCGACCCTGAGCTCGTCATCTTCCAACTGGTAGCTGTATAGAGGTGCACGTGAGTGTATATAGTAAGCTTACTGCGCATGTGCACAACGTGAAAGTGTATAGTCGCTCTGTTCAGATAATGGAAATACAGGAATGGACTTATAATGACGATGACACTGTTGGTTTTAAACTGATGATGATAGTCTGTAGGTGATATCAATGAAATATTTAAGTCCATTTTTGAAAGGACTACTATTTCCATTGACAAGGTTGTGAAATATTGCCTCAAACGATGGGTACCTCTGCACAAATGCACTCTCTCTAATTCTGTATTTATCTACATCACTTGCTAGAGGATCTTCACCAAAATTACTTTCTTCAGTAATATGACCTCCATTTGCACGATACATATAAATTGCTTGAGTTGGAGTTGGTATGCGACTATTGCCGAGCTTTTTAGTTCTATCATCAGTGAGCATCAAACGATTTGGAATTCCTCGTTGCATTCCTGATCCTCCTCTGTGAGCTTGAAAATGAGACAAGTGACTAGGTTGTAGTAACATGCATACACAAGGTGCTAAAAGACTCACAAGGTATGGGGTGCTCATTCCACGATGACACAAATAAGCCATTTCCAATATTAGCTACATGAATTGTGTACCATGACACACAAAATTGACACATAGGATCATCTATCACAATGTCTCCTTCTTCAGCCATTTCAATCAAGACATTCTTGATTGGATAATTAACACGTGTGTTTACCTCCACCCAGATCCTCTCCACAATGTGATTCTAAAAAAGAAAGTGTTAAGATAACTCGACATAATGATGAAAAGTGCAATGAAAGGTGAATGATAAGCATCTAACTGACTTTAGTTGATGGGGTCTGTAGATGAGGAGGTTTAGATGGGTCATTTCTAAGATGTGATAAATACTCTTGTATGAATAGCATTAATTTCCATTCATTGCCACAATCGATCCGTAGTTGGTCCCACAATCCAAAAGTCAACACCAAAACAGTGTAGCAAAAAAGTCAGGCAATGATATGTGAGAATAAGATACCAAAGGTAGCCATATACATAATGTGCACAGGTTACATTATAGGTAGTTCACTATGGTACTAAAACTTACATGTATATAAACTCATAAATTGCCACATTATTTTTGATAGGCATTGAGCAAAAAGCTACAATTTTCCCTGAAAAGCCATCTATTGCACAGATATGTGTGGTTCCAAACATAACCAGCTTTTCGTTTTGGTCTATATGGACCTTTTCACCAAAATATCGAGCAATATATGGAACAGGATTTCTTTGTCTTTCTGTGAGTGATGACCTCCTCATATGATGTCCAGGATTAACACGATATAAGGAGTTTCCCACACAACCTTGTGCAACATGATATCCTTGAGCTGCTAAGAGGCCAGTCATTGTCTTCCTCCCGTATAATGGTCCAACCTACAGAAGTATAGCGTAGTTATAGACTGATGTAAAGTACATGTATAATTATTATCTTCATAACATTTTGACAAACTAGGCTGTCTAAAATTTGATTATTAATCCTAGCGGTTTTATGGATGTTGTGTTCTGAGCAAAAGCGACGTATGCTTATACTACTGAGTCCACGTCCTATTCTGGGATGCAAACGCTTCAGCTCTTCACTGACGTCCTTGTGAGTTTTGAACTGAATCTCTACTTTCGCTCTAATGTGCGCATGCACAGTACACTCACCGCGGCAAGCACGTGTAATTCAAAAGCCGAGTACTGAGAATTGGAAACAGTATATGTATTTAATCCACAATTTAGAAGAAAACGGTCTGATTCAAAATTGAAGCATTTTCAAACCAGCACTTGAATGAAAGTTGTATCAAAAACACAAATTTGAATGATAAATATTAATGACACAATGCTTGAACAGAAAGTACACAAACTGGAATCACAAAAATTGAAAATTGGATTTTAAATGCAAATTCAATTTCCAAAGCAGCACCTGAAGGAAAGTGGTCTCAGAAACACTAATTTGAATGGTTAATTTCATGATACAAAACTTGAACCAAATATACACTGACCGTACAGGTATTGTTTTTGAGCTTTGTTTACATCGCTTAGTGTTCCTACTCTAAATCTTTCAACGCATGTTTTTCTATGTTTAGGACATACGTTTTCTGGTGCCCTTCGGCTATTTATACCACAGTAATACGTTATGTATATATACTATTTTTGGACTACCAATCAAATTAAAGCGTGTGAAATTTGTACCGCACATCAGCGAGAGTTTCATACGTGATAAGATAAATACACTCACAAACAAGTTAGGGATTTTCTTCTAAAAAGTTACCAGGGGCAAGAGGATTAAGCATCCGGTCCATTGAACGGTTTTGTAGCGCCCGAGGAATTCATAGGACAGCAAGATTGTGTGACAGTGCTCTTGATGAGGCAGTAAGTACTGCTGTGAAAAAGGTACGTAAAACTGTACAATTCTTGTTCTTTTTACCCACGCCCCTATCTCACGCGCCTTATTATATTATCTTGTGGAACGCGCGTTCTGCGAGATCAGGGAGGTGTGTTGTCACATTAGGTTGGCTCCACATATGAACGGAAAAGTATGTGTGGTCTTCTGGCAGCTGATGGGATCAGAGTTAGTGAAACAAGAGTTGGGAAGTCTTTATGTCGAGTGGCTCCTGCATATCACAAAGCAAGACAAACAAATACTGCAAAACAGTTAAATCCTGTCCCTTGTCATGCTGAATATTATGGTCACGAACTCCACATTGACCAAAATCAGAAATTGGTGATGTATGGGGTAACGCATGTCTGCGCAACTCATGGATACAGCAGAAAAATAGTTGGATTAGTTACAATGCCTGTTAAAAACAATTTGTAGATATATGAGCACATTTACCGGTTAGTGTTATTATTACAAGTGCAAAACCCTTGACGTATTAAATACCCTAAAGCCAAGTGTGTGTAAGCACGTTCAGAAAGAAAGTTTTGTGCATGTTTATGTTGCCTTTCCATAGCAAGAATATACTGGCCCATCCAAGAGTATTCTATAGCTCGCTGCATTTACATTAGGTCATATTCCAGGTAGCATTTAGACAATGGAACAAGGGGTTGCTGTTAACTAATTAAAAATTCTTCATTTCAGTCCTATCGTGCTTGAACATGGCATATGGGATCAAATCAGGGTTGATTAAAGGCAAGGAATGGTATCTTTCACTCTTTATTCAAGAACAGTTGGCGCATTTGAGAACAAACACAGTGAGAGCTCCTCATATCCAAACATCTTCAAAATTGGTATAACAATATTGTGTGTATGTATATTTCTGTATCTAGAAGCTAAAATTATTGAACTTTATCATAAGCATGTGTAATTCCTTGTTTTACATCTAGAGATTGCTATATATGATCTGAAAACCGTATACATAAAGATATTGATTGGGACACACACATGCTATGATACATACATCAACATACCATTGCAGATACTATACCATAGCATTTTGCATATATCCCCTTCTGTTTCTTATGTATATATAGTTCCCCATCATTACTTTCATACAGAATCACATGGCCGAAAGGATTTGGGTGGAAACCAACAGCCGTGTAAATTATCCATTGAAATTGTGCTTGAGAGATATGCAGGAAGCTGGTGAAATCAGCATAGATGATCCATTGCATAAATACTGCACTTCATGGATTACTGTACAAGTTGCAAGTATTGGAGCTTCATCTGTAGTTCAGTCATGGAATGAACGTAGGATTCCCAGTGAGTTTAATGGGTAAAGGTTTTATGTGCATTGACTTTCTCATATCATGCAGAGAGGGGCATTCCCAATTCTTTAATGTTACACCACAACAGAGTGGCACAAGTTGATCCTGGATCTCTTCCGTCAGTTGCAGCTGCTTATCAACACTACACATCACTAGGTGGAATCCTAACAGAGCCTCATGGTTTTGGAGTAGATCCTTTGGAAGGTATTGAACACTTCAAGCAAGTACACCGTGACCTCTTTAAGGAGAAGGTTCCCACTTTTGATCCTCTGTTTTCATCCACTGTTAGTGGTGACTGCTCTCTATTCAAGCAAGGATTAATGATTAGTGTAATTTAGACTCCTACAGAACACTTCACCTTCAAATTGCACTACTACAAGTCTTGTATAAGCTAAGGTATTGACATTGGTATCCAATTCCAATGACCTATATTTGTTGCATATACACATCAAGGGACAATGTATAATGTATACAGCATATATACATACATAACGTAATGACAAAAGTTTGTATAATGACCAAATTTTGCTAAACCGAGTTCAAGGCAGTAAACTACAACATGAGATAAGATGACATATTTAAGGTTAGTATATGTTATTGTATACTGCACGAGCATTCCATGGTCAGAATCAGTCAGTCATCGGAGGTGTCTTCAAAAAGAGGGGAAAATCCTTTTAAGAGATCATCAATCCCATGAAGTCAAACAGTCTGGGAATACCCACAATCTGTCCTGCAAGCTGGACAGGACTTGCTGATGGTATCACCCATTTCATCTGCTGTGTACCACCGATCAATACACTATTGGCATCCAATAATCACTTTGCAACAGAGGGCAAAAATAATGGGTGGTTGCATTGGGAATTGCTGACATATCTTGCACGATAGAGTTTCTAAAATCAGCTGTTTAATGGATGCAGGTACCTTTGTAGTTTTTGTGATGAGGAACACTTTATCCAACTTCCCTTTAAAAGTTCATTCAGCAAAGCTGTTGCAGTGTCTAGTTCATCAAAAGATTGATGAAAGAGTATTATATAATGCTTCTACTGCAGTTCAACTCTACCAACAGCAGGGTGGCCATTTAACAGATCCTCATGAAGTTGGAAGGGACCCACTTATTGGCAATACAGACAAGTGGGAAATGAGGCATCAGGCCATTTGTGAAATTTATCCCTCTTTTGATGATATATTCACAAAAACTATTAATAATGATTTTAATAATGCCCTCAAATTTTACATTGATATTACTCGCCGTATATCTTCTGCCAACTGTACCGTGTTCTGTGCCTAGCACTTCCTCGCCCAACTCATTCCCACACTACAAGCCAATAGGAAGCAAGAAGGATGGAAGCTTTAATGTGAAAGTTGTGAAAGCCATCATGAAGAAGCTCCCAAACGGCAAAGTGGAGTTTGAGTGACTCGAGCAGACCTTTGTTAGCCTTGATGACAGTTGTGCTAACATTGGAACCGTAAACAATGCAGTAGAGCTCAAGTGGGGTCCTGAATACATGCTAGTTACAGCAGATGGTTTGGAAATTGATGATAGTGCAGGAACACAAGGTAAGCCCTTTGTGTAATTACTCGTACTGCAGTAGTTAAGTACAATGGGGAGTAGACCATGGAGGTCTTCTGTTTACCTGGTGTGGTGTGCTGCTTATATAATGACTGTACCTTAAGTAATTTAACATTCAGGGAAGTTCTGGAGAGCTCCCTCTAGGAAATTCTTTTCAATTCGCAGAGTGGCACTGGGGAAGGATAAAGCTAAGAAGAGACCCCATGTCATAATAGGCAGCAGCTCTGAGTCCGGTGACTTTTTGCCCAGAGTCGAACTAAAGAATATGTTCCCTATATTGCATCATCATCAAGTGCCAGCCGTAATTCCCAGTTAACTCTCATCCGAGAAGACCTGCAATCCCTGCGTAATGATGATATCAAGTGTTTTTTTGACATAGACAAACGGATGGAAGTGCCGGCTGCCCTCTATCACCAGTTGTTGCACACTTTCAAGTGCAACATTTGCCAGCGTGCACCGATTACACCACCTGTTATAGTCGCTCAATGTTGCAAGTCCGTTGTTGGTTGTCAGTCCTGCATTGATGAGTGGTACAGGGGTGATGGTGGGATTGCGAAGAAGTGCCCTTTATGTGCCACTGACAGGGGCCTTCCTGAAACAATGCGCCTGCATGGGCTGGATGACTTTTTAAAGGCAATAGCTCCAATTGTCAGTGACCCGGAAGTATCCTCTCCTGAGCTGTAGGCTCGTAACTCACAACATTGTGCTCCACTGAAGTGATGTACGTACATGTAGCAACCGTTTTCATGATACTTGGAGAGGGCAGTAACGCTATATATGTTACTGGTTTACATTTTGGCGCATGCGGATTTGCAACTATATAGTCAGCGAGGAGGAACCCCGATCAATCATAGGTCTACAGCAGGGTCATTTCTATCGTGAAGGTTTGAAAATAGAATGTTGAATCGGTCAATGTAACACTAGAGATTTATATAGTATATACAAAATATTGAGAAGCGCGTTCGCCTTTCTAATATTGTAGCAGTTCGTGCGTATTTATTTGTTTAAGAAGTGCGTATGCAGAGAATGCGTTCAGAATTCAATTTTCAGAGAAAGAAATAGTTGGTATTTACATATATTTGCAGAATGCAATTAATTATTGGCCGATACTCGATCTGATTTTTCATTCCTGAATATTGCAGCAATCCGTGCGGTCCGTGCAACATTTACTATTTATTTGTATGAAATGCGTACGCGGAGAAGGTGTTCCGATTTTGAATTTTCAGAAAAGGAAATAATTAGTATTTTACCTATATTTCAGTATTTCCAGAAAACATATAATGATTGGCCGAAATATACATGCACCCCGTACCCAATGTTGTGCTTGAAATTTCCCCATATTGTACTGTCAAATACCCAACACTGGTGCACTAGTTCCCAATATCCGATTTTTGATCCTAGAAGACCCAATATTGTTATGTGAACTACCAATATCAATTTTTAACATGACGATGCACTACCCCCAGTGGAACTACATCACTGTACCAAGTTTCATGTCTACCCATGTTATTATTGTTGCATGCCACCATCCCCTGCTTTGCTGCATAAATGGTTTCTTGTTTCTATACTTTTTGGCACTTCCATACCTACATCCTTCAACATTTATCTGAAAAATGTTTCTACACTTGTTTCACTTGTTTTTTCATTTGCAAACATTATTTTTGTGCAATCCACCATTTTTTTGTACTTATAGTCCTACCCCTTTTATGAAACAGTGCAAAGATTTGTTGGTGATATTTGTTATTTCAAGGCTAATGGTTGATGCCATCCCTACATTAAGTGCACTGACTCTGATTATTACCCTCGGCCCGCATGCGCACTCGGGCTAGGCCAATCGCACGCGTACAATTGGGGTGTTGCTTAGCCAGACTAGAGAGGGAGAGGGAGATTCAACAGTTGAAGCAGCAAGACATTGCCGGGTGCACTTAGTATATTCGCTATATGTAGAGTCACTTTGAAGATACAATTGATGTGGCTAATATTCTCTGAACATATTCCACCCTCTGTGAAGCGACCGGAAGTCATACAGTTATGCAAATGAAAGTAGAGATGGCACTACAGTGACATGTCCATTCAATACGATAACTACTGTCTTCCTTTATCATTTACGATTGTTACATATATAGTAGATAGCTCATTTGATTACGTTGTGAACTTAAGATGTATAATGTCACGCACAAGTCACACGTGCAGCTAAACACTGCAATTTGATCGACCTACCTAAATCCAAGAATGCTGACTCTGCACACCCAAGAAATCTCTGGGCCAGGGTATGGGCACGAGACTAGCCAACTACATACCAGTACGGGCTATATACATACAGTACAGTACATGGTTACTGAGAAAATTTCGTTTCTGTTCTTACAGTCCCACCTCCCTTCGGGTGTGATCTGCACATCTATGTTGATGTTGATGTTGATGTTGATTTTTTGTTGAAATTTCTTTCTAATTTTACGTATAATCCCAAATGTGTGCTCTGGACGCGAGACAAACCAGTGGCATGCGCGAGAGTTGCAATGAAGCTAAGGATCCCAAAATGGCACCCGTTCTGTTCTTGAGGTCAGAATGCTGCTTGCGCTTCGAACTGACTTCAGATGTTCTTTGCAATTGGAAGTCAATCATACAACCTGGTACAGAACTGATGAATAACTGAGGGGTTCAGAGTCCAAAGCTACACGAAGATGTTAAATGTCGCCTTATGGGAACGAAAAAATATGCGGCCTCCGCGACTTCGGCCTCTGCTGGCACCATATCGACCTCCGCGACCTTGGCCTCCACGACCACGCCTTCCTACAGAGAAATCATAGAAGTGGTAAACGTATGTACAAAACAAATGCCACTTACCCTCCCACGGCCACTGGACAGTGCGAGTTGGGTGTTAATGGTTGTATGTAAATTGGTGTCTCTGGTGGTGGCTGCTGTGGTATCATCACAGAGGGTTGCAGCTGTGGCATCTCTGGTTGCTGCTGTGGTATCATCACAGAGGGTTGCGGCTGTGGCATCTCTGGTAGTGGCTGCTGTGGTATAATCACAGAGGGTTGCAGCTGTGGCATCTCTGGTTGTGGCTGCTGTTGTATCATCTCTGGTGGTGGCTGCTGTTGTATCATCTCTGGTGGTGGCAGCTGTGGCATCTCTGACGGTGGCAGCTGTGGCATCTCTAGCGGTGATTGTTGAGTTGGAGGTGGTGTCTCGTTTGGTTGTGAAGCATCCTCTATTTCTATAACTGCGCGTTGAGAGAAGAGTGCAGGGAAATGCACGGGAGATTCCTCCTCCTCCTCCATCTGATCAACTTCCTGAGTCAGCTCCACTACTGTCAAAAAATTGAACAGATTTTTCATTATTGCAGTGCAAAAAAATTAACATGAACACTGCAGTAAAAGTTAGGAGCTTTTTTGCACTGCAACACTTGAACAGTGCAAGTTTTTGCTGTTTGTCTCAAGTATTGCATAAAGAAAGTACCAGTAAAAGTGCAGTAAGTTCTCTTACAGTCGTCATCCATTGCAATCTCCAATCTAAGTCTTGAATTGTCTTCTTTCTCTCTTTCACTTAAATTTTCTTCTGTCTTCTCTGATACTATCCAAAAATGATAGAACACAGCTTGCAGGGGTCTTTTATAGCCCAAATGAATTAATGTTATTGACTGAAAATCTTACACACCATAACAATGTGCATGCGTACTAGGACGCTATTGGGCATGCGCTGTTTTGTGCGTAGATGTTTTACATAATGTATAGATATTACATTATGCTTGCCTACAAAAAAAGCCTGTATCTCATGTTATGGAGATCCCTGCCTCCTTGCAACAATGCACCTTGTTGGGTTGGGTGGAGCTTGGTTGTGCAGGTTATAGGCTTCTCTCTCAACCCACTCAGGAGGAGAAGTGACTCAAAAGGGAGACCAGTGGCTATCTCTGTCAGCTGGGCTATTAGCTCAGTTGGCAGAGCATTGAGGTACTAACTCAAGGTCACTGGTTCAAGCACGGTAGAGCCCACTTTTCCTCCTATGCATAATCCATCACACTGTCCACCATGCATTCATACAGTTTCTGATGTTTTACATAAAGCACTACTACTATTATCAGTTCATGTAGTATACGTAGATGGAATCCTTGGCTGACATTTTCAATTTGTTTTTCAAGGTTTGCCAACGGGCACTGTCATTTGTGTGAGAACGATCTAGCGCCTTTTCAGAGTTCGCGTGTGCGCACCACCGACCACGCCCCCTACATTAATAAAACGAAATGCCTGAGGTCACCTAATGTCGGGTGATCTATGGCGGGTTCTACAGCAGACAGAATGCAAAGTTTTGGCATTTATGTTAGTTTTTAGGTACGTGTACCACCAATATGTAAGGTCGTAACTACAATTTGTTGCCATGCATCCTCGTCTTTTTGCTTGTGATTATAGTTACGTGCCTCGCCCACCCGCGAGAGAAGGGACGTCTGTTCTTTGGTCCTATGACATATGCGGTTTCAGAAATTCTTTGGGGCGGGGTCTCGGCACTACCCATCTAGATCTGCGCTGTTGAACATGACATGACTGTTATGCTGTAGTTAATTACGTCATAGCTAAGAGAGTTTGTAGAAGAGGAATGGGCACCTCTGCTGGAAACTGTAGAGGAGTGTAGCAGGAGAGACAGATGGTTGTGGAATGGCTGGCCAGACAGTTGTATATAGTTGTTGTCGCAATACGTCACAGTCAACCTGTAACAGATAGTACTACGAAATTTTTCCAAAAGTACCATGTTTAACAGGGAGAAACAGCACAAGTTACAATATCCTTTTCTTCTGTGTTGTACTATGTAAGAGACACACCTAAATATTCCACACAATTACAAGACTTCTAATTACTGATAGGCTGGCATTTAGCAATAATGTGTAATCACCTTGAAATAGTTTGTGTAACACCACACAGGGAGAAACAGCCCTGTCAACAGTCATTTCCTCTTTCCTATCACTATACATCAAAGTTTCCAGACTGCATGGTAACAGGATGATACAAGAACCTGTACAAATAAGACCACATAAAATAAGTAACCCTTGTTTATGTCGTTTCCAGAATGGTCACAGGATGGTAAATGTACTATAGTACATGGACATGTGATGTAAATGGGCAAGGACAAAGATAGTTGCCAAGTAACCCTTGTATACATCAGTTCCCAGAATGTAGGAGGAAGGACAAAGATAGTTGCTAAGTAACTCTAGTTCCCAGAATGATCACACCAGGTTGGTAATGTACTGCTACATGAACATGTACAAACTGATTACCTAAAGTGGCAAGAACAAAGGTAGTTGCTAGGTAACCCTTGTCACTGGACATTAGCAAATTATATTAATGCACCCCTTGGTGGTCTAGGATCAGGCTACATCTAGGACGTGCTTCTAAGGGTAGATGCATGCCCCTTAGTGTCATCACCATGCATAAATGAAGTCCGTACTTAGAAGACTGCACAGGTCAGCTCTACACTCATACCACAATGCTTTTCAAAAAGGTAGTATATACAGGTAACTATAGGAAGGTCCTATGTGTGGATACCTGCAAAGGCTAGACAGGTGTGCGTGTAAGAGGTATGTGCAGTAACCACTACTGAGAGCAGTAGATGAGGAGGAGAGTTCATTTTTTGCATTACATGTCATTAGTTGTAGTCAGTCTACCTGTACCATTGTAGTAAATTCAAATACTTACATGTAGCATGTATGTGTTCATGATGTGTCACTTTAAGCAAGAGCGAACAAGAGCAAATGTATAACATACAAGGAGGAATATGCATATATACCAGGTGTATGTTGAAAATTTCAGCTTTCGTGAGTATATGCATACTCAGTCAACAGGGGTGCATGGTAGTGCATCTACACAATCATACGATGTTTGGTATCCCAGGCTGATGTTGCCTTCCTCCAGGGCTGTGCACAATAAAAAAAAAAATTTTCATCTCCATAGATGGAACACTGCCAAATACATCCAAGAAACTGCTGCATATATAAGAGTTATTGAGTGCACAGATACATATTGATTAGGGATGCAGGACCTAAATCCAAAGCTAACTAAGGTGTATGTTAGTCTCCGCCTCCCATCGGCACGCGTGACACAGCATGTGACCTTCTGACCTTTGACCTCTATCGAAGTTGGAACCGGGGGATGGTCCTATTCCCTTTGGTAGCACTTGTACTACGCTCTGTTTATAAAGGTGCCATTTCACACACCAATCTGATACAATCCACAAATTACTACTCACTTTTGCAAGCACTCAATAGCATGCGTTGATTGTGAATTTGAACGAAGACTTGAAGTAGCAGAGACCTAAAAAGTCAACAGCTTCACTCAGTGCACGCACCAGTCTCCGTCACTCACCCAACTCATCGCGAGCTCAGAGTAGAGCTATCTGATCACGTGATGCTTAGTTGAATTACGTCATCATCATTACAGTTATTGCTGAGACTTGATCATGAAGTATTTCCAAGTGTTTATACCATATACAAAGAGACTACCAAATCTGATATATCTTATTACTCAAGATGCAGTTTTCATGTACATATATAAGTAAAGTCCAAGGTGTAGCATAGTCTGGCATAACCACACCCTCTCATAAAATAGGGAGGGTGTGGCTACGCCTGCATTACACCGTTTTGTGGGCGTGACTCATGATATCCCCATCTGGGTGTGGCTATAGAGTCAGGATGCATGTTATAGGTTGGAAGCGAAATAATTACGTAATGCGTGTACACATCACACAGTACGGTAGTACTGTGTATATAGGGATTGCTATGGTCTATCCCCATTGAAAACCATATATAAGGATATTCTTCATTTTCACTTTCAATTTGAAGTTGATTCCACTTTTAATGGTATCAAGGTGAAGAATGCGTGAAAAATAACCAGGAAACAAAAATTGGTTGATCTGTGATGTAAGATATGCGTAATATCAAAAAAGTGCTTTTCACATTTTGTTCTTCATCTTATTCTTCTTCTTCTTCTTCTTGAAGAAGCGTAACTCAATAACCATAAAGTCAATGAAATTGAATCTTTGCATATGGAAATGTATCATTACGTACTGGGGAATAGAGGTATAGTTAACCCTTGTAGTTCATGTACTACTGATGGTTATCTCTCCCAGCAATGTATTACGAATGAGGATAACTAATGAGCAAAACTCAGTAACCATGGTAACCATCAATCTGAAAGTCAGCATGTGTAGAGATACCATCACTAATAGCAACATAACAAAAGTATTTGTTGTTAACCCTTGTGATTCTTGTAATACTGATGTTGACACTCCTCTCAATGTAATACATGTACATGTCACACAGTAGTACTGTATATATAGGGATTGCTATGGTCTATCCATATATAAGGTTTTTCATCACTTTCACTTTCAGTTTGCTGCTTACTGGATTTCTGTTGAAATAAATATGTAGAAACTAACTGTGATTATAAAATGGTAGATAAAGGGGTTAAATTAACAAGAGTCTATTTTGTAATTGTTCACTTTCCGACACAACTTCTTCCACTTGAAAAAGTGTAACTCACTAATAGTAACACATTTAAACATGAAATTTAGTACAGTGATATAGTTCCACTGTGGGTATAGTGCATCGTCATGTTAAAAACAATGTACTTCTTGTAAAATAAACAAAACTATGTATAATAGTGGAGGCCACACAATCCTATATCTGACTAATAAAAGTCCTGCTAAATGTGAAATTTTGTATGATAGTATAGTTTAATACCTCAATGAGAAACGTTGTGATAAAATCTCTGTAAACAATGTAAATCTTGTAATATAACAACAAATAGCCTCAGGCAAGCATTTCTGTATCTCACTAACAATAGCTCCACTAAATGTGGAAATTGGTATGATGGAAAAGCTTAATACCTCAATGATCAACATTGTGATAAACCATGTAAATCTTGTACAAAATAGCCTCAGGCAACCATTACTGTATCTCACTAACAAAAGCTTCACTAAATGTGGAAATTGGTGTGATGGTAAAGCTTAATACCTCAATGATCAACATTGTGATAAAATCTATGTAAACCATGTAAATCTTGTACAAAATAGCCTCAGGCAAGCATTACTGTATCTCACTAACAAAAGCTCCACTAAATGTGGAAATTGGTGTGATGTTAAAGCTTAATACCTCAATGATCAATATTGTGATAAAATCTATGTAAACCATGTAAATCTTGTACAAAACAGCCTCAGGCAAGCATTACTGTATCTCACTAACAAAAGCTCCACTAAATGTAGAAATTGGTGTGATGGTAAAGCTTATTACCCCAATGATCAACATTGTGATAAAATCTATGTAAATCTTGTACAAAATAACCTCAGGCAAGCATTACTGTATCTCACTAACAAAAGCTCTGCTATATATGGAAATTGGTGTGATGGTAAAACTTAATACCCCAATGATCAATGTTGTGATAAGATCTATGTAAACAATGTTGTAATATCACAATAAATAGCCTCAGGCAAGCATTACCATATCTCACTAACAAAAGCTTCACTAAATGTGAATATTTGTATGATGGTAAACCTAAGTACTGGCAATTACATAGTACTGGCAGTTACACAGAGCCTATAACTCTTCATGCACACACTATTATCTGTACTGCTAATTCAGTTTAACTGATGTACAATGCATTAGCTAATACGTTTGTAACCAAGTTAACTGCAAAATAGCAAATTGTATGTACCTAGGTACAGAAAAAAATGACAGGAGACAAGTAAATAAAAAATTTAGGAAATTAGGAAGGAAATATAGGGATTGCATAAAAAAGAAAGGAGACAAGATTGGGACACAGACATGTTATGATATATTGACGTACCCATATTGTTACGTTGATATAACATAACATGTCTGTGTCCCAATCTTGTCTCCTTTCTTTTTTATGCAATCCCTATATTTCCTTTCAAATTTCCTAAATTTTTTATTTACTTGTTATATGTGAAGAATGCAATTATCGTAGTTATGCTCCACCCCCAATAACAGGTGAAGACTCGCTTCTAGCTTTCCCTAGCAAGCTGAAAGCTTTATTAGTCTTAGTAGTGGTTCATACTGTCGAAGTAGTTCCTGACAAGGGTTTCAAGTGATAGTTACTGTTCCGTAGAGAGAAACACAAGCAACTTCCTTGTTTACAAATTCTGAAGGGCGGACGTGGACTCAACGCGAATGCTTTTTTCTTGCTGTTTTAGCTATCTGTTTCAAGTCTCAGAGCTCAATTCTGCGAAGTTATTTAGCTACAGTCCCCATTCAATGTGAATGGCAAAGCGCCATGTATAAATTCAGACCACACCCACATCTTGTGATGGCTAATTGCACCATTTCCTGTGTTATATGCCCAGAGGAGGTTGGCCACGATTAATTATGCACGCACCACGCGATGACGTCATCACAGCTATTGACCAAGACGTCCGTGACCGTTTGGAAGTGATATTCAAGCAGCTTGGATTCCCTGGAAAAGTTGCAGCTGTCTGATTTAAGAGGTGGAACGTGGAAAACTAGGATCTGTAAATGTATAATCAGCTTCTTAAACACCCCACACACACCATTGAAGTCGTCATCAATTGTGGACAATATTAAATCTGGAAAAAAAAATTGTACTTTGATGATCCCAAACACCCATAAGAAGTCTTCAAGTGTTGAAGATACTCCAAGCACCTCCAAGAATTCAATAATACATGTACATGAGGTATTTTAGAAAAGGAGACCAGGAATCAAGTAAATACAAAAGAGATACAAATAAAATGCATCAAAGGCACAAATATACAACAACATACAATAATACATGTACAAGCTAGTAATATAAAATGACATCCAACATGACCTGAGAAGGATAGTGTTGTTGCATACTGTGTAGAGCCCTGCTGTCTAAATTAGTTGATATAAGAGATATGGCACATTGTAACCCAAGAAGAGTTCCAAGAGCAAACCAAGCTTGGTATATTGATGGCTGGCACAGTTTTCTGGTAATTCTGGTACAGCCCGCTATATTTTAAGTTGGAGAGTTGAATAATTACTACATGTATATTACTAGTCAATGCTTTAGGCAGTTTGTTTTTGTGTTCTGAAAAGGAAGTGAGGCATAATTACATCAGTCTCTACTCTGATGAATATACAAAAGAACATATGCAGCAGCTACATGTATTTAACAACCAAGGAGTGTAAATACAAATAAAGTGATATATACAGAATAGGCCCATTACTCGGGCCACGGATAAAGGTCTTGCCTAAAAGATCGACATACAATATTTACAGACACCAATTGTTCTCCATTCGTTAGAGGAGTGTTTAGTGCAATCAAATCGGAATTACATCAGGCTGACCTAATTCCAGATTATGACTATAATGCAAATATCTAAAATCTGAGAAGGATAATGTTGCAAATATCTCACACTGAGTGGAATGTCCAGTCTTTACCGGTCAAAAATGCCAGTTACTTATGGGATACGTGATATGATGTAGTATATCAGCAAATAGTACTGTCTGAATAGTGCAAAGAAATTCTTGCTTGTGCTCTTTGACCGAAATTATGGCAGCCCGTCTTATAAGAAGATTACATGTATATTTTGCAGAATTTCTGAAAGACGAGTGACACATTAATTCACATTCCAACCTACATGTACATATTTCAGCCTACATGTACGCACATTCCAACGTGTATACATGTGCATTCCAACCTTCTTGTATAGTGAAACAAATCCACGTCAGCTACTTCATACTATGTATATGCAATTCCCGACGCAGTCTCTATCCACAACGACATGGAAGATGCAGGTGTAGTCGACTGGAAAGTACTCACATTTATAGCATGGAAAGTACTCACATTTATAGCAGTATCTTTGCTCTTTGACCGAAATTATGGCAGCCTGTCTTATAAGAAGATTACATGTATATTTTGCAGAATTTCTGAAAGACGAGTGACACATTAATTCACATTCCAACCTACATGTACATATTTCAGCCTACATGTACGCACATTCCAACGTGTATACATGTGCATTCCAACCTTCTTGTATAGTGAAACAAATCCACGTCAGCTACTTCATACTATGTATATGCAATTCCCGACGCAGTCTCTATCCACAACGACATGGAAGATGCAGGTGTAGTCGACTGGAAAGTACTCACATTTATAGCATGGAAAGTACTCACATTTATAGCAGTATCTGTGCTCTTTGACCGAAATTATGGCAGCCTGTCTTATAAGAAGATTACATGTATATTTTGCAGAATTTCTGAAAGACGAGTGACACATTAATTCACATTCCAACCTACATGTACATATTTCAGCCTACATGTACGCACATTCCGTGTATACATGTGCATTCCAACCTTCTTGTATAGTGAAACAAATCCACGTCAGCTACTTCATACTACGTATATGCAATTCCTGACGCAGTCTCTATCCACAACGACATGGAAGATGCAGGTGTAGTCGACTGGAAAGTACTCACATTTATAGCAGTATCTGCAGCAATAGACGTAACATACATGTAACATGTTTTCTTAATATCCATATACACATATGTATTTGTCACCTTTTGCTGGTACTGTTACCTTCAGCAGAGCTCTGTTTGCTTGTGGCAGGCTGCCATATAAACTTGGGAATTAGTGCCATCCTCATCTGTAATGCTTGAACATATAGTCAGCGTCTAAGTGAGGCTGTTATTGTAAGATGGACACAGAGGGATTTTTGGAGGGATCGGGCATTTTATTTCAAGAGCATTTTAAGCTCTTTTATTTCAGCTTTAGCCCCTATGATACACCTCAAGTCAACTCTGTCGTCACATCTCTATATAACTGGTGCACAGTTTTAGGCAGTGCAGTCACATCTCTCATTGGTGCACAGCTTTAGCTAAGCACTGCAAGTGACTGGATACATTAACTTATTCCTGGGAAAGGATCGCATTACAGCGATTACCATCACACAGTACGGTAGTACTGTGTATATAGGGATTGCTATGGTCTATCCCCATATATAAGGATATTCTTCATTTTCACTTTCAATTTGAGCTTTTAAGGTAAAAAATGTGTGAAAAAATAATCAGTATACAAAAATGTGTTGTGATGTAAAATGTGTGTAATAGCTTAAAGTGCTTTTCACATTTTTGCCATGTTTTCCATCTTCTTATCACACAGTACGGTAGTATTGTGTATATAGGGATTGCTATGGTCTATCCCCATTGTAAACCATATATAAGGATATTCTTCATTTTCACTTTCAATTTTGAAGTTGATTTCACTTTTAAGGATATCAATGTGTGAAAAATAACCATGAAACAGAAATTGGTTGATCTGTGATGTAAGATATGCGAATATCACAAAAAGTGCTTTTCACCCATGTTCTTCATCTTATTATTAAGAAGCGTAACTCAATAACCATAAAATCAATGAAATTGAATCTTTGCATGTGGAAATATATCATTACGTACTGGGGAATAGAGGTATAATATTTAACCCTTGTAGTTCTTGTACTACTGATCGTTATCTCTCCCAGCAATGTATTATGAATGAGGATAACTAATGAGCAAAACTCAGCAGCCATGGTAACCATCAACCTGAAAGTCAGCATGTGTAGAGATATCATCGCTAATAGCAACATAACAAAAGCATATGTTGTTAACCCTTGTGATTCTTCTAATACTGATGTAAACACTCCTCTCAATGCAATACATGTATACATGTGTATAGTGATTACGTAATATCATATTGAATGTACGTGCAGATTACTTGCTGTAATTCACTTGCTGTAATTGGAACAGAACGTGCATATGATTCCCCAGACTTTCCAGTAGGGAACAATGTAGGAAAACACAGCACATCCTTAACTTGTTACTCAGAGCATCTTCTTTTACATTCATAAGCTTGTAATGCGCTGTGTCAGTAAAGCTTGACCCTTTCTGGTCTAAACACCTTATTGTATAGGCCTGAAAGGAACTTACATCCTCAGCACTGGCTTTTACTAGCATTTTGCTACTAGTATTACTGACACATTCGACAATACGTTGAGAAGCATCATCGATACTGCTGTCATTTACATTAGCATAAAGCCAATTGTTGGACCTGCAGCTTTAACTTGATCTACATTCACAAGGCTCTGCCAGAGAACCTTATTTTTTGACAGCTTGCCACTGATTAAAATGTAAAGCAGGTCAGGGAGCCCTACAGTGGTATTGTTCTCTCCTCGATGGTTTGCAGTGTTAGGCAGAGGTAAGAAGAACATTGTTCCCTTACATGCCTTCAGAGAATTGTAGGAAGGCACCTTTCCCATATATGTACCTAACCTGATAATGGCTTGAAAGGCTTTTCCCCTCTGTATAATTCGTTTACTAAGTGGATCTAATTCTTTTAGTTGTTTGGGGACAGGCTCAGTTATCAAACCATTGAGGATGCACCGATTGGGCATTGTGTTGCCATTTAACTTAGGCCGGCAAAACTGACACACAGTGTGTCTGTCCACCAGCACTAGGAATAACCTGCAAAATGTAGCATTTAAGGCTTTTCCAGACATTTGAATGAAAGTTGGAATCGAAAAATTTAAATTCTGTGACCTTTTTGCATTGATACAGCCTCTCACAACTGCAGCAGGGAAACTCTGCATCATCAGCAAAGTCTTTTTCAATAGCTTCAATAAGCTCAGCATGTTCTATATGCAGATCAGATTCTAGATCTGAAAGCTTAGGCTCCTGTAGCCTAATGGGCTGACTAGTGTCATATCGTCCAGACCTACATGTATGGCACTACTACACGCTTCATCATGCTTTAAACAGCACCTTGTAGTCTGACAGGCCACATAGCTGTACTAGACGGCTGAAATCTCCTGCACACAATGCACTATCAATGCTGTCTAGCTGGCGATGTAGTCTAATAGCCTCATACAGCAAAACTACAAACCTACGCCATAGGGGGAAATGCGTAGCTGCTGCTCTTAGAATTCTGAGGCTACTGTCACATTCAGCATTTAGCATGCTACAGGGGAGGGGGTGCCCAGCAAGCTCGTTGTAAGCCTTTTCTGTCTTCACAAGTGGGCATGTGTTGCTCACTACAGCTATCAATGCTATTTAAGGCCTCCCTCAGCTTTCGCACAGGCTTCTCAAACAGCTTTTTTAAAGCTATTATGTGTTATTTCTGTGAGGTAGGAAGTTTACACTCAGAAATGCACTTCCACCTTTTTGGCCTGCTTGTTTTTATATCTCGTTCCCCTTCTTCCTCCCAAGGTTGTCCACAACAATGGGAGGGGTGTGTTTGATAGTGCAATAACTCTGATCATAGAAGAAGACTTCAGAAGATGCAGTATGGCGAGAGCCAAAATCATCATCCGATATATTGAGCACATTGACTGCTCTTATGCAGCCTAATAATTCACCCACACTCTGTTTACGTGCCTTCAGTGGTCGCAGAAGTAGCCTTCGTGTGGCTATATTTAAAACGGCATAGGCAAGCTTGCTAGTCTTTATTTTTTCAGCAAGAGGCTTGCGAGCACTTTTAAAGGCATTCAGCAGTTTACGCTTTAGTGAGGGTTTTTCAGCAATTCTCTTTTTAATGAGCTTGACATACATCTGTTTTGTGTCAAGCTTTGGCTCTTTTAGGGCATATCGTTTTTGAGAAGGCCCCAGTTTGTCACTCTTACACTGAAGCTTTTGTGCTGCATTGAATCTAATGCAGTTCGAAGCACGATTCAATGCTCCAGCTGCCCTTCTGTGCAGAATAGATGTATATAGTAGGCACACTTTTTCTTGTATAGAACAAGAGGTTGACACCTGCAATACCTTTTCTTCATTGCAGCTTTTCTGACCTGCTTGTTTAAGGCATAATGTATTCTATCTGATGCTCTTTTCACTACAGGATGCGCAGTATACCGCACTCTTTCTGACAGCTTCTTTAATGCAGGATTTGATCTATACCGCACTCTTTCTGATAACTTCTTTAATGCAGGATTTGATCTATGCCGCATTCTTTCTGACAACTTCTTTAATGCAGGATTTGATCTATACCGCACTCTTTCCGCCACCATTTTTTAACTGTGTAAGCACATCAGTACTTATTGGTATGATGGTAAAGTGTAATACACTAATGATCAACGTTGTGATAAGATCTCTGTAAACAATGTAAATCTTGTAATATAACAACAAATAGCCTCAGATACTTAAGCACAATGAATTACTCAGTAACAGACCTTAGCAATCACACTCCGGTACACAGTTCAGGGTCCTCGCTTGAACAGTGCACAGGAATAGTCATACTGAATCAGGGATCTCACACAAAATAACTTCACATAAAACACCTCGTCCCTAGAGAACAGTAGCAGACGCATGAATTCAAACAGTAACATGGCAATGGTGACGGTACAGCTTCACCAGCATTTCTCGCACGCGAGTACCGCGGTATCGTAGGTAATTACGCGCACGTACGGTTAAGGTTCAAAGGTTCAAAGGCTATTATCGCTCCAACCCAGAGGGTACAGCAAAGAAACACACAACACACATGTTCAACAAAAACACTGTAGTCGAAACAGAGCCTAGCTGTAAAAAGTCCAGGCCTAGGCCAGCACTCTGAGTCCAGTCGATTATTCAGTAGGTTGTAGTAGATGATGACAGATGTAAGGTACGAACACATTATTTGCGGCAGGTAGCCACTCACTCCAAGTCCCAGCATGTGGACCCTCGGCCTCGGCTGTCGGCAATGCACCCTGAAGAGGCTACCCATCTCACCCTAAGAAAACCGACACGACAGCAGCATCGTTGGCTGGGCATCTGGCTCGGCTCCCTAAGTGGGAGCGTCTAGCAGCCGAAACTCGGGTGAAACACTGCAAAAACTGGGAGGAAGTAATCTGCGTTAATCGTTGTCGGTTATTGAGTACTGCACACGCGTATGTATGGCTAATACAAGATTAGTGTGATTTGCTGGCAACGTGGTTGCTGTCTTCTCTGAGGTGTAATTTGATTCTCTGCCTCAGCTCACGATTCACGGAGAGTATGTATGTGTCTGTCCTGTGTAATCTTCAAGACTGTTGACGCTGTGTAGTCGTTGCTATGTGGTCTTCTACGCTAAGCTGACTGTCATCTTTTCTAGTATATATCGTGTCCTGCCTGTGGATCTCAGAGACTTTAACGCAATATAGCTTTTGTCATCTGAGTATATGTGCGGGTCGTCTGAACGATGTAGATGTGTATTGGGCATTTGGACACAATAGCTCTGCAAAGATGCTGTCTATCACCTCTCCAATCGGAATCTTGCCTTCATATATAGACACTCGTCATTTATATCTCTGGTGTCTTCTGCTGATGTCTGTGTTTGTATTGTGGTGTGTTTGTGTCTACTTGTATCCATCCTGTAACCAGGGCCGAACATGAACTTTTGATTTGCGCATGCGTTGCAACTGGATCACTAGGACTTTATCACTACACTAATTAACCCTCGGCGCGCATGCGCAGCGAGGGTTACGGTACTTGGGTCTGTCTGTGTGTGTGTGTGTGTCTGTTAAGTCAAATCTCACCTCTGGAGCGTCTGTTCGTCCTGAAAATACTGTCACGTACTCAGCGGGCAACGGAGGTCAAAAAATTTGTGGGGTTTTCTTTGAAACCGCTCCGTTCAAGAGTTATGGCGTGAAACGCAAGCGAAAGAGCCAATATGCTAATTAGATCTAGCCTACTCTGGCTTACCAGCGATCAGGTATTCCTGTTCGATGTACAGCGAAGCACCAGCGGTTACTGCATGAGGGAGTACAAGCATGCGTACTGCTTCAGTCAAAGCTATAGCGCTTCCAGCAGTGTACAGAGCCAACCTTGAGTGTCAATGGCACGTGCCTTTTCAGCATTCGCGCACGCGCGTTATAGATTTGCGCACGCGTGAACGCCGAGGGTTCTGCACTTTAGTGCATTCATTTACGCATTAGTGATACCTTTTTTAGTCAGGAACAGTAAAGTATTGCCTGAGGCTATTTTGTTGTTATATTACATTGTTTACAGAGATTTTATCACAATGTTCATTTTTTGGGGTATTAAACTTCACCATCACACCAATCTTCTCATTTAGTAGAGCCTCCGTTAGTGAGATACAGTAATGCTTGCCTGAGGTTATTTTTTTAAAAGATTTACATGGTTTACAGAGATATAAGCTTTACCATCACACCAATTTTCACATTTAGTAGAGCTTCTGTTAGTAAGATACAGTAATGCTTGCCTGAGGCTAATCTGTACAAGATTTACATGGTTTACAGAGATTTTATCACAATGTTGATCTTTGGAGTATTAAGCTCTACCATCACACCAATTTCCACATTTAGTATAGCTTTTATTAGTGAGATACAGTAAAGCTTGCCTGAGGCTATTTGTTGTTATATTACAAGATTTACATTGTTTACAGAGATCTTATCACACGTTGATCATTAGTGTATTACACTTTAGCATCATACCAATAAGTACTGATGCGCTTACACAGTTAGCACAGCAGGGAGACTTACAGGTCTTTTGTTGGGCTCCAAGACCGTCTTCGTTCACCTCTAGTGTTGCCACTGATGAAAAAAAAATACTTGGCACTCTGATAGGCCATTCATCCATGAAGGCCCTGGATTCCCATTCTTTACGCCATTTGTACTGGTATATTGCTACAAGCTGTGAGCAGCGTGCTCTACCTTATGTGTCTGGACATCACTCCTCCTTGTGCACATATTGTGTCACAGGTGTATTATATAGACATGTATACTCTCTGCGTTGCCTACCACTGACATTTGTTTACAGTTGCATCTTTCTCTGTCTGTTTTACAGTTGCAGCTTGCTTTGTCTGAAAGTCAGTTTGATGCTATTGTTGACATGCCAAAGTTTGTCTGTCTGCTTGAATCCAGTGGTTGTCGTCGCATACCATGTGTAAGAATGTGTAATTGGCGAGCAGAGCGGGCTAACCTAGTGGTCTTGTCAAAAATGCACTGCATTCACCTACTAGTTATAATATAATAGCCCTTTACTAGGTGGTATATAGCTATGCTTTCTATGTTGGGCCCACATCACTCCTAGAGTTGATATAACTAATTGCTGAGCGCATTAGCGGCAGCTGATCTGGGTCCATATATCAGCCAATTAATACATATGTACATACATACGTGGTGTCTAACATGCATTGCTATTTCCCACACCTTGCTAAAAAGACGCCCTGGCTCAAGACTTTACACTTCATGACGCCCTGCTTCAGGGAAAGTGTGCCCTAGATCAGATATGAAATGGTCTGGAAGAGAAAGGAGTACTAACGTCGGTACGCTTTTTTCCGGTGCAGTTCGAGACATTGTTTACAATTGAATCATTGGAGGAGGAGATGACAGGACCCTCTGTGTTGAAGTTGTTCCATTTCCCAGCTATTATGGATGCGAAACAACAAACAGCAGAATGGCTCAGGGAATTTGTGAACTCCTGCAGTCCAAAAGGTAATTGTGCTGACGACAATGTTATGTGCATGTAGGGTTGTTTGTATGAAGTCTAATCAGACTTATTTGGCAGATTTGCGCAGACTCTTAAGATATGCAACAGGATCCAAGGACATATTCTGCTGGATGTATCACTGTTCATCTGGTGGAGACTGATGGTGCAACATGCCAGCTGAGACTAACACTGCCTACTCGCCTTAACAGCTACAAGGATTTCTGTGAGAGCTTCCTTCCTGATGGGAATAGATCATTTACTATGATCTAAGGCAATTCTTCTATATTGGCATCATCTAGTGATTACCCTTCAACCCTATTGGTAATACGTCAGTTCACTCCGTCAATAATGCTGATTTTCTCCAGATCCGTGTATTACCTTGTGTGTGTATATGTAATCAAAGTTGAGTGTCATAGAACTGACCTGTGATCTCCTATACAACACTATCACTGTATATGTTCCCAACTAGTACTTTATATTATGTATATGTGTCATAACGTCATGGATCCATCATGCATTGCAAGATAATGATTTTGGAATTTAACAATATATATACACACTTAAAGGTGTCTTGTGCAATATATATCGCATATCATGAATATTTCAACATAATCTTATGTATAGCATATGTAGTGAGAGTTAACTTGTTATATTGTTCTGTATGTATGTGTACCTTAGTGGGTTGAGTTATGTAATTAGGTATGATTATGTACGCATGCATTATGTTGTGTTCATATTGAGGTCCACGTGCCATCTCTCTCCTCTCCTCCCAACATACACTAACTGGTACTAAAATTGATGGGACAACGCCTGAAACAAGGGCACGCCTGATGGTTTCGTTGGCTGCTTGATGACGGGGAAACCGACCATTACTCCTTTTACAACTGAGGCCATGTATTCCATTGTGATCAACTAAAGCACCACAAATAAACTTGTGTTCCTCCACAATATTGGCACCAAGGCGAAGGCCAATCGCAATTCTGATAGAGCTTTGTGTCTAAATAAGGGACAGGTAAAACATTTAGCCATGTACCGGCCTCTTTGGTTGAAGTAGACAGAAGGCGAGCTTTGGTTGCAGGGTCATTAGAGGAGTCATATAAGTCATCCCACTGTTTATCCGAATTCCAAAATCGTTGTCAGCCTCTAAATTCAACAGGCGGAAGTGGAGAATGTGCTAATGCCTCCCAAAGATCCATAGCCTCATGCATGAGAATATACAGTGCTCCCCAGACTGCAGCAGAGAAGATACCAGGCCATGAGAAACATGCGATGAAGAACGAGCAAGGTCAACTGATCTCCTAATGCCAGGACCACCCTTTGATGTTGGAAGTGTTGCCTGTGACCCTGCAGATTCTTCCATCTTAACATTACTAATGGACTAGAGGGAAAGTCATCAAATTCTTCCGAATCCTTTCGGGCTTTCCATGACGGTGATGACCTAAGTAGATAGAGAAGCCTTAGAATGGTCAAACAGTTACAAAGGAGGTAGATAGCATCATGAGCATGGAGGCATCTTACGAGATGTAAGGTGCTTCAAGATTCAATCTTCGGTTGAAATGCTAAACTGATTGCAGCAGCTGAGAGAGATGCACCGAGCAGCACAGCATTATTGTATGCAACATAACGAATCGGGGGAGCTGTTTCTTGAAAATGCAATAGGGTAGCTGAACTATACTTTCCAACTCACATTTGTCAATATTCAGATGCAGGCCTAAAGTAGGGGACGGACACCTAATGGTTTCAAAATCCGAAAAGACCTGGCAGACATTTCCACCAATGGTACAATCATCGAGATACCACAAGCTCAGGTCCGAAGTGAGGCCAGTAATAAGAGCAGGTTTAATAAGGCCCAAACAGCAAGTTTAATAAGGCCCAAAGGATCACCTTGCTGGACACCCGTTGCAGAACAGAGAGAGTGAGAGCCAAAAAAAAGATTAGATGGGGCACTGTAAGCTTGCCAAATGAAACGGTAGAGGTGTGGAAAATCCACTGTCAGAAGACTGTCACGACGTAAACTGTTTTGAAAGTGCAAAAGTCGGGGTGCGTCTTCACTTGCATTTGCCAAAAAAGATCTCGATGCATGTACAGCTGCTTCACAACCAGCTTTAGTACCGCAGCCAAGCTATATGGGACGCGATTTGTTTCCAAAAGAATCAAACATGAGGTAGTTCACAGCTTTGCCAACCATACACCGCAAAGTGTTCCCAATGGCAATGGGGCGTACTCCCCCGACAGGCTTCCGAATGGCAATGAGAATAGAATAGGCCAAAGTTGGGGGGAATGGCACCTGATAGCAACACATTGGCCATGGAGGTCAGGAGGCGAGAGCCAGCTTCACCAGTTTGGCGAGAAAGGAGCTCCTTCAGATGCTCAGGGCTGAGTTTGTCAGGGCCTGCAGCTGAACCAGGCTTGAAGGAACTTCTCTATAGCGGCCACTGTTACCTGCAGAGGTTAAACTGACATATCGGGGGGGGGGGGGGGGGGGGCACAGATATGTCTGTGGGTGAAGGAGGATGGTGATCTTGAAGAGCTTCCAGTGTTTCATTATCAAAGGGAGCGACTGTATTATCAGAACATAAAATTTGGACAGCTCCTGAAACATCTCCCTCAGACAATTTCCTCTCCAACCTGGATTTTAGCTTGAGAGTCTCTGACAACTGAGGATCCCCTTGTCTTTCCCTCCTCTCAGGTAGAGATGGAGAGAGTGAAGGTGATAATATACATACATTTACATGTGTGTCATAGATTTCATGCAGAAATTAAACCACTAGCAGTGGATATTTTTGCTAGGCAATGTGACCAAGTAATTGGGCGAGTGGAGTAGGCCTGCCTAGTCCTACCGCTGGAAAATGAAGTGTGTACGTGTGTCCTCAAAATACTGAGTATCATTTTGTGCTTATGTCATTTCCATATTTTGTCATTCTGCCAGTGGGTTTAGTGTGTGTTTGTGTTCCTTGTAGTCAGGTATTACTCTGGTATGTGTCAATTGGATTTGATTAGGCACTAGCCACATTTCCACCACTGTAACCTTTTTAATAACTGTGTAGGGCATGCCTGACCTCTTTTATTGGCTTTTCAAGGGCTGTCTTTGTAGACAAACTGAGGGAAAACTGTGCTTTTTTTTCAGCTGTGCCCAACTAGTGTGTTCAAGGAGGTTTGCCACCTTGAACTAGTGCATAAGCACCCTTTTCACTGCAATGATGTCCATCAGTATAAATACGTGATGGAAATTGATCTTTATGAACACTTGGAAGTGAGGAGAGGAGTGGCACACACTGGTAGGTATCGTGTGTCATTATTAGCTGTCTCTTCGCACCAGTGAACATGGATAGGTGATACGGCTCATCAATTTTCACTTCCTGTGGCTCCAAAAAATTAATGTGTAACATCTGGGGGTACATGCATGCACACAGGTGAATCTGTATATATTATGCAACCAGACCACTGTATACATGTTTGTGTTATGGGGAACACACACGGCTGTAGACATTAGGTACATAATAAGTTATGTTCACATGCAGATACCCTCATATGATGTTTTGGCTATCCCAGGCCTTCCTTTTTTCAGTATTTCCCTCCTTCAATTAAGGCTCATACATAATGGAAAACGTCTGGGAACTATTAAAACATACCACGAGATTAACTCATATAACGCGGGACGCCACTATAGTGGCGTACCGCGAGCGAATGAATTACGCGGAGCGCCACATTAATGGCCCAACTTACTCTACCATAGTAGTCAGCTCTTCTCTGCGTTTTTATATATACATATTAGTGCATGCGAGCTACGTACATTATTTACACGCGCGACACGCGCGCTCTTGTATAAACAAACAGCTGCGTGCGTAAGAACAAGCCACAATACGGCTGCTAATAAATATGAATACGGATGAAGCTCTAGAGATGGTATTTGGGGAAGACTTGGGGGATGATCTGGATTCTGGAGGGGAGTTAGATATCCTAGAGGACCCTGCATTTCCTCTGCCACCAGATGACCAGGATTCTGGAGACGAATTGTATAATCCAGGAGACACAACTTCCTCTCTCACCTCTGAAGACACTGAGCATGACAGTAGTGATGACACAGAGTCTGGTATGTTCTGAATGAACACAAAATCATTTACAAATGTGTGCATAATTGTTCTAGATCAGAGTACAGTCAGAGATGTTAGAGTTCAACCAGGAAGGAGTGGGAGGGGCAGAGGTAGAGGATGCAGAGGAAGGAGCGAGACAAGAGAGAGTGTAGTACAGAGGAGAGGCAGAGGTAGAGGATGCAGAGGAAGGAGCGAGACAAGAGAGAGAGCAGTACAGAGGAGGCGAGGCAGAAGTAGAGGAAGACAGACTACATCAGGGAGATCAAACTCCACTATCATACCTTGGAAGAAAACACAGCTGAAAAGGGATGTAGCACCACCATCCATTCCTCTTGGGGAAGTTCCAGGGCCGCATCTTGACCTGTCAGATGATCCTCAGCCTGTTGATTACCTTCGTAATTTTATTGATTTAGATGTCTTGGTGCACATAGTTGACGAAACAAACCGGTAAATTATATACACATATAAATACACAAATAACACATAATAAACTGTATTTCATTACAGATATGCATCAGAACGACTGGAGAGATTACGAGATGAAGGCAAACTCACCAGAAGCCGTTTCCTGAAGTGGTCACCAATCACTGTAAATGAGCTTGAGGGATTCTTGGCACTAATCCTAAATATGGGCATCATTACTGTCCCAAAGGTGGAGGATTACTGGAAAACCACCATGACAGCAGAGATCCCATTTCTCCGCACAGTAATGCCCAGGGACCGCTTCATGCTCATCTTTTGGATGCTTCACGTGAGTCACTCCACCACCTCCTCTCCAAAGCGCATTGATAAGCTAAGAATGCTGCTAGACATGCTTATACCCAGGTTTCAGATGCGATACACTCCCACACGCAACCTCTCAGTTGACGAAACGCTACTAAGATTCCGGGGTCGGTTTGTAGGGAAACAATACATGCCCAAAAAGCCAGCTAAATGGGGAATAAAGGCTTTCTCTTTGGCATGTAGCACTGGGTACCTCTTGAACACTCTTGTGTATACAGGCGCTGATACATTATCGGAAGCATCAGATGAGTATGCTGCTCTCCCCCAGCCATCTAGAGTTGTCATGCACTTACTTGAGAAGTACCTGCACAGAGGATATCATGTCTACACAGACAGATATTATACTAGTGTCCCTCTTGCCAATGCATTGCATGCAGCTCAGTCGTCACTAACAGGTACCATGGTGAGAGACAGAGTAGGGCTGCCTGATCCTGTTCGTGCAGGTCTAAAGCTTGATGTAGGGGAAGCAGAGGCATATCGCCACAACTGTAACCTTGTAGTTGTCTGGCAGGCAAAAAAGAACAAGGCCCCTATCATCATGCTAAGTACACAGGCCTCTGCAGAGATGGTGAATGTTCCGTCTAAGTCTCATGATTCTAGTGATCAACAGAAGCCAGCAGTTGTGCACTTGTATAATCAGCACATGAATGGGGTCGACATTGTAGATCAATACACTGTGTCTTACCCTTTCACACGTAGAACACTGAAGTGGTGGCGCAAAGTAGTCTTCTGGTTGTTGGAAGTCTGTGTAACCAACAGTTACATCCTGTATCGGGAGACAGTTTCACGGCCAGCTTCACATATTGCCTACCGTCGAGCTATTGTGGAGACACTTGCAGGATGCTATCTGGCCTCTGCACCTTCACGTCCCCGAATTGGTCGTCCACGGAAAAGGCCACTTTCTGATGCTACACGTCTCAATGGGCATCTCCATTTGTTGGCTCAAGGGTCACACACGAGGGAGTGTGTTGTGTGCAGCAATTCTGCAGGAGGGAGACGCAAACGGACATACTACTACTGCAAAACATGTCCCAACACCCCAAACATGTGTCCAACTGAATGCTTCGAGCGCTACCATACATTAGTGCACTTCAGGGCTTAACTAACAGGCACAGGAAAATGTAGCTGACGTCATCACCTTCACGTGTGTAACTGATGCACCACACCCCCACGCTCCGTCTAAACACAGTAGATAATGTACAAATACATGTATATTTATAAGTAACCTAGCTATCCAACACTTACCTGTGTCCATGTTAGAAGAGACATCTGTATATCCCGCGATACGTACATGCACGTATCGATGAGAATCCGCTTGGATCCGCGGCTACAGAAAGTAGAACTGCGTTCTACTGTACCCTAACCCTTCATATATACATCATAGAGGCATATTACAGCCTAGCTTTCTCTTCTGATGTAGTGAGGACGTTAGGAAGTCACTCGAACAAACGATATTGTCTCCTTTGTTTAAAGTGAGTATAATTTTCTGCATGCATTTCTACAGCATCATGTATGAGTCACATACATTATATACGGTGGCCGAGAAGGAGTCACATTTCACATTGGTATTTCGCGTTTGTCACAAGAAAAGTGGCGCATTTCGCGTTTGTCACTAGAAAAGTGGCACATTTCGTACTGGTGTCATTCACGTTTCAAACTCTTTGTGGTGCATTCGAGTTGTCACTAGAAAAGTGACGCATTTCGCACTGGTGTCATGTTTCAAACTTGTGGCGCATTTCGCACCAATGTCACTGTTTTCAACCCATTTCACACGCAATTTTTACCTACTTTTTGGCTCAATTCGCTTTGTTCACTTTGCATTTTTCACTCGCTTTTTTTGGCTCAGTCTTTGCTCCTTTCATCCATATTTACCAACGCACGCAAAGTTGTTATGGGCGCTTATATATAAGGGCACATAAATGAGCGATGCAATATGCAAAATACAAAATGCAAAACGTTCATTTCCTCATTGTGTATTTCGCATTTCGCATTTCGCATCGCTCATTTTATGTGCCCTTATATATAAGCGCCCTTAATAAAAGTAGACCCTTGCGTGCATTAGTAAATACGGATGAAAAGACCGAAGAAAGAGAGCTTGGTGAAGGGAGTGGTCCTGGATAGGCAGGAACGTTCAGTGGAAAAAAGTTAGTCGTACTAGGTAAGCTTACATGTAAGTTCACAACTCACTGGCGGAATATAAAGTGAGTTTGTCGCAGAGACAAAGTGGATTGGCCGGTTTATATAATATGGCTACCTCCTATAGCCACAGACTTAAATTTGAATGTTTTCATTGGGTGTAGGAGTTGTATGGATCTTGGTGTGGACGAAGTTCTGGCATGGGTACATAAAAAGCGTGGTCTAATTCAACTACTCTACGATGGCAAGGTTTGTATTTCTAGTCTATAAGGTTGAGCAATCTCACATTGACATTTGAAACTCTTTTCTCCCAGGCATGAAATATATAGATTGGGCCCTCTAAACAAACGAGGTGGGTGGATATTCTATGTGACGTGTACTAAACTAACTTAGTAGTTGAGTAGAAAGTCCAAATTATGCTGTATGCTTATGCTGTAACAGTAATTTATAGCTTCTCTTAGATTCACATTTGCAACAGAGAAGCACATTGATGCTGCTGCATTAATGGCTCTTCAACAGGAGTTACTGAACCTTTATTGTCCAAAATCAATGAATGTAAGTGTCTGTACTTAGGAATATGTAGTTCAAGAAGTGTCGCATTCCTATTTGAATAGAGTTATTTGGATACACAATGGATGTGCTAGTTCCTGAGTGTGTAATTAGGCTATTAATGGAGGTGCAGGATTTGGGATACGATTCCAGTTAATAAACATACATCCCCATAGAAGAGTGAAATTAAGATAACCCCTGACATTAATTAATGTTGATATTTACCCCAGGGACAATAATTATTGTTTACATAAGCACCCCAGTATTAAGGTTTACTTCCCTCAAGACAATATATAGAAGCAAAACAACACATAATCAAGAGTGCCACTGTTTAAAAATACCTTGGACATAATTATCATCACCAAAGCATGTGTTATAGCTTATATACAAGTTTGCCTTCATAATGAGGTTCATTATAATCACATTACATCATCCTGGGAGGTGGGTTAGGGCTAGGGCAAATTGTAGGGAATTTCCCTCGCTTACATTTTTATGGAGCAATATCATGACAGTGCATAAAATACTGACAACTGTAGCTAATATTATATTGCAACTTTATCCATTTTTGGGAGATTGATATGTCAATGTTACAATGGGCCCACTTGCACTACAGATACCAAATATACTCTTTTCTACTGCTACACCCACATCTCCTCAGAACTATACATGCATGCACTAAATACCCACAGATACATGCCTAACTACAGTGGTTTCTGTAGCCATTCATTCGTGGAGTGTGTATCTACATGCATGTTTTCTCTTGTGCAAGCACCCTATTGCTCTAGACTACAGATATTTATGTACAGGACACACACACACACACACACACACACACACACACACACACACACACACACACACACACACACACACACACACACACACACACACACAAGCACAAGCACACACACAAGCATTAGCTTTATGATGATTAGGACAAATAGTCCTCTGGACATTAAGGATGAGAGGGATGCTAACAATTTAGTGAGTTTAATTCATGCCCTGAACCATAGTGCCCGTTTTAGTGTATTCTTGCAAAAGAAAGTTATCTAATAACATCCTTGTAATAGACTACTGGCATATATAACAATTGTACTATTTCACTTATGAACCATCCATTTCTGCAGGTTGATCATACAGAAAGTGAACGCAAGTCCAATGAGGAGTTTCAGCGAATCCAGGACATGAAACTGACTCCATGTTCCAGTTCTCTGATGGAACACTTTCTACATGTTATCAATGAGTGCATTCAGAGGGTACCCAAGTGGCGACCAACCATTGGACAAGTAAAGCCTCCTTCCATTCAATACATATGACTGTGTGTATGTGTGTCTGTGTGTGCATCCATGCAGGTTTGTGATGAATGGGAAGATTATGGGGCTATTTCTACTATGGACAATAAGGAATAAAAAGATTTTACATGTTATCAACAAGAAAAATATATACTTCTAGAGCATTTGCTACATTTATGTCACTATTTATATCCCAACCAAAGTGTTCCATTATCAAAGTGTGGCAGCGACCAAAGAAGTCATCTGAAAAGAACGCTGGTGCATTTTGTGCTTTGTTCATCATTGCAGATGTCCAAATAGCAGCATCAATTGGTTTTACATAGTCAGAGCAGCCTGAGATAGTTAATTGAAAAGATAAAATGTGAGTAAACGAACAATGCAAAAAGAGAAATGTGAAGTAAACGATGCAAATTGCGCCACTTGTCTGGTGACAAACGCGAAATGCGCCACTTTTCTAGTGACAAAAAATATTCTAGAGGTACGCTATAACATCCGGAACACTTCAGGTCGCATCGCACCAAACCAACGACATCAGGTCAACTTCCAGTGTCAAAACGCGAAATACGAATTGTGAAATGTGACTGTCCTTCTCAGCCACCGTAATTATACCTTGCGTTTCAAAATCCCCTATTCATGACTCAGATGGCCCAATAGCCACTTCTGCTTCACCTTCATCACCTAGCTCTGAGATTCGACTATCCTGCTTTCGAATCACACCACACTTCGAGTGTGTTCGATAAATGTAAGAGTACAACACTGAGAAAGTGTGTGCAGTGTAGTATGTCATAGACATAAAATTTTCCTTTCATACGACCTGGTTCATCATGTATGGATTGCAATGCACTCCAGTCTGCATTTGCAGAGTAGCAAAACTGTGAGGTTCATTGGCAGCATAAAACTTCAGTGAAATATTTTGAGCAAGACACAAAAGAAGTATTATCAGAAATCCAATCTAGCCCTGTCACTCTATCTCCGTGCTCAAGGTAACCTCTTACGCGGCCCTTTGTTTCAACATCAATCACGTCAGTCAGTCCTTCATTGTCTGAAAAAAGTACAAAGGTATCTGATCCTCTTGCACTGAACCGAATAAGTGCTGGGTATCCAGTCAAACATATCAGAGTTGAAGGCACCAAGGGTAACCAAATGAACCTGATCTAACCAAATGAAACCTGATCTAACAGCAAAGAGGCCTGTATCTTTGCAGTAGTCCAATCCTCTTGCAGTTGGGGCTAATTTCACTGTCTTCTCTGGTCCATCATACAGCTCAACAAATAATGTGCACATGAATGCCAAAGTTGGCCCGGTAAACATGTTAATGACACCATTTCCTATCTCATACACTCGAACCAGTCAGAACCAGCAGCCAGCAGCACTCGATCCAGGGCAGTTTCTGACGGAAACAACCCTAGAGACGGCGTTTTCTCCAATTAAGCGAAAACCTCAAAATATTTCAGTATTTGTCAACTAAAGCAGTGTGACTCCCACACAAGACCACAGATTGTCTTGATTAAGAAAAACTTAACCATTTCTCCCACGCCACTTACAAATGTGTTGAGTGGTTTTAGGTCGCTACATATTATTCTCATGCCGTTCAAAGTGTTCTTTAATGCATTCAAAGATCCTAGCCTGATCAGAATTTAGTGTCGACACCAATTCCTCCAAGCTAGGACCACCGTCTTCATGGAGATTGGCTACATTGTCCATGGCTCATGTAGCCTCTCCAGCAACCAGAGGACCCTCATCCTCTTCCATTGGCTCAGATATTGGTATTCTCCTCTGCAGCTTGTCTGGCCTCTGCAGCTTGTCTGGCCTTCCTTTTTCTTTGGCCTTCAGCATATTCTGAAGCTTCTCAGAATGTGTGTTCAGAGCACTGTTTTGTTTCATGTGCCGATTGAAACCATTTTTGGCACTCTCACCCTATGGAAGATGTGTTTCTACGACTTTGTGGCCAACTACACAAAGTCTGGAGTAAACAAAAATGGTCAAAGGAAATACCGTAAAACTCAAAAATGGTGTCTCCCCAATCATGTGTTCAACCCCAGTAGGGAGGGAGAACTAGTACTATTCTCTCTTGCTGCTCTTTGTCCCTTTTCGTAATGAAGGTGAGCTGATTGAGATCTCGTCTGGCTGTTTGGGATAGGACGTGTCAACGAGATTGGGCTCCAATCTATTAGTTGAGTTTGGATCCTGCTTTCTGATTTCTTGTATTTTGGAGTGATCCTTCATGATTGGATGGTCTGTGATTTTTCACACAGTTGATCTCCCAAAAGGCGATCACTGACTTCGTATAAACCACACTCTCTAGATTGTAAGCTCCTAACACCAAACGACCACAGCATACTGTAGATAGACTGGTGAGAGGAGACTTCCTGCCAAATGTCTTGCATATTGCTCTTTTCTGCCTTGGTCATGTATCGAACTAAGCAATGGCTAATGAGTATTCACCAATATACTGTAGTGGGTGAATTTATGGACTGCCTCTGACAAGGATGTAGAAGCCAATCTGTCCACTGTATTTATCAATCTTTCAAATTTCTTTTGATTCTCCAAGGCTTTGGCCCTATTCTCAGCATAATACTTCTTGAAGTATTCCTTCCTTTTGCGGACCATTTGTTTATTATATATAACCCCCCAAACCAGCTTAGTGGATTGTAATTGCCTTAACAGCTATGAGAATAGCTAGCCTGATACTTGAGCACAATGAATTACTTAGTATATATCCCAGGTGGTGCGCATGCACAGTCCAAGCAATGACTGCATGTGCATATATATATGTACCGTGGAGCGCACATGCGATAAAAGGCTGATCCAGCTGTACCACCGCTGTTGCAACATTGATCATTGGTGTATTACACTTTACCATCATGCCAATTTAAGATTTACATTGTTTAATCACAACATTGATCATTGAGGTATTAAACTATACTATTTCACATTTAGCAGGGGTTTCATTAGTCAGATATAGGATTTGTGGCCCTCATTAATAATACATGCCTGACGATGCACTACCCACAGTGGAACTACATCACTGTAACATGTTTCGTGTTTAGATGTGTTACCATTAGTGAGTTATGCCTGTTAAAGCGGAAGAAGTTGACTTGTTAATTTAACACCCTTCTCATGCACCATTTAATCACAGTTAGTTTCTGGGTACAGTAAGTAGAGTGAAAGTGATGAAAAACCTTATATATGGGTTTCAATGGGGATAGACCATAGCAATCCTTATATACACAAGTGCGTATGCGGAGGACGTGTTCGGATTTCAGAGAAAGAAATAGTTGGTATTTTACATATATTTCAATAGTTAAATGATTGGCCGATATATTAAAAAACAAAAAATGATTGGCCATAATATACACACACCATATATATAAGGATATTCTTCATTTTCACTTTCAATTTGAAGTTGATTTTACTTTTATGATATGTGACCATGCATGCATAAACCAACCTTATGCCACATTTTATCATTTTCGAAATAAGCTGAGCATTGCATAACAATTTTCAAGCTGATTATAGCGATGTTTTTAGAGTTTTGATTGGACTTTCTATTCCAAAGTTATGAAGAGTTTTGTGTTTTGTATTTGTATGGGTATAATGGGAAAGTGCAAACTATTTTTGTTCATGCTGAAAAGGTTGGTTTATGCTTGCATGGTCGCATATCAAGGTTAAGAATGTGTGAAAAATAACCAGTATACTAAAATTGGTTGTGTAATGATGTAAGAGGTGTGTAATAGCTTCAAAAGTACTTTTCATCTTATTCTTCTTGAAGAAACGTAACTCAAATAACCACAGAAATCTTTGCATGTGGAAATGTATCAATACGTACTGGGGGATACTTGTTAACCTTGTAGTTCATGTACTACTGATCGTTATCTCTCCCAGCAACATTACAGAGCTATAGAGCTAAGATGGCAGAAATATGTGAGATGTCTGCGACAAGGTGCCTGGAGTGACAATATTGCTATGCAGGCTGTATCTGACATGCTCAGTGTGACTATCCATGCTCTGTCTAGCCACTATCCCATGTACTCTGTTACTCCACACAACCACTGTGCCACTAATGAGGTGTTTGTTGGGCTGATAATGCAATACCACTATGGTGGTCTTGACTGAACCTGCCCTACCCTTGCCCACCCAGTCAGAACCAGCTTTTGATAATGAGCTAGATGAAGACACTATAGCTGAAGGTGATGAGCATAGAATACAAATCAGTGGTGCCCCACAAGCTAGCATGATGAGCTTTAGCCAAACTATGTGTGTTGCCTATCTGAAGGAGAGAGACCACTGAACATTATGACTGATCTTAACCATGAGGCTATGTCAAACCCAGACACATTTCCATATATGGTACTGGCACATTTAGCTGTAGAGAAAGCTAACCTATAGAAAATCAGAGGTTAATGGCTGTTGATGGCAGATTTGCTAGAGATCTTGATTATCTGTTTGTTGCACAGTACTTGTTGAATGTAAGAGATGAGACAAAAGCCTTCTAGACAGTTCACAGCTGCCCAAGCTCTAAGCCAAACAGTACTAAATCAGTTTGTGCGAAAAGACAAAGCATACTCATTCATACGTGGGTCACCTCTGTATTATCAGTCTATGTATTTGCTCTGAGGTCCGCATCGCGCGTGTATTGGCTCTGTGTGGAAAATAATGGCCAACGAAGCAAGTGGGAATAGCAGTAGAGATGCTGGTGAGTATTATGGAGTGTAGCAGTCCACGGCCAATTGATTCACTGTATATTTCATCTAGTGTTGCAGAAATATAAAGAGCAAGCGCTGGGAAAGAGAGCCAGTTCACTCTCTCTAAAGAAAAAGGCTGCTGGTTCTAATGCTGGTTCTTTGTACACCTCTATGCAAAGTATCCCAGAAATGCAAATCCAAGTAAAGTGATGTTAGCAAGTGCAGAGCTATATAAAACTTAAAGTACACTCAGAACATTTTGCTGCAGCTGGTGGTTAGTGTAGTTGGTTGTCCAATTATGTATATGAACTGAGCTTGAGGCAGTGAAATCAGCCCAAGTGACAATAAATTATGTAACCTTTAAGTAGAAAAGGTCAAGTGGGTGTTAAAAAGTGATAGAAAGTGCTTTGTATATATACCTCCATATACTGCACATGTGCATATAATTATTATATATATAGGTTTGTGTAGGAAGGAGTGAGGTAAAAAGAGGAAGAAGAAAGATAGACAGAGAATTTGGGATTATGAAAATTAATGTGCATAAGTAAGCAAACCATGCCCGACTCCTGGAGAAGTGCAGGATGGCAGTATGGGGAGACTGTCAGGAAGATGAGAGGAACAGCTTCACTCTGACTGACAATCAAGGAATGATAATACCTGAAACGCTTATCATCGACCAGCCAGATGGCACTGATAAAGAATTGCCTTGGAGTCTTGAGACCTATATGCAGATCACCAAGAAGGCATACACTACTCAGCCAAGGTTCAATGTGCTAAGGACCACTAGGAGTAGTAAGTTGTTTTGCAATATTCTTTACTTACACACCTACATATGCATACTATTTGCAGTGATACAGTATTGAATACCTAATTTATACATTCCAAATGCACTCTCGCTTTCGTTTTAAAGGAGATGTACTCACCAAGGTGGATCAGAGTCATGGGGAAAATCAGACCCAGGAGTAACGGAGTCCACCTAACAAGGGATCCCAAAGTGAAGGGGTGCAAACCTTGCTGAACGAGGGATCACCAAGCATGCAGAGCCAAAATCCACTGAGCCAGAATGTCGGGCCACCAAGTATGCCAAACCAGGGAGCCCAGAGTGTGGGGTCACAGAGTGTGGGAGCCCAGAGTGTGGGGTTGCAGAGTGTGCTGAACCAGGGAGCCCAGAGTGTGGGGTCACAGAGTGTGCTGAACCAGGGAGCCCGGTGTGTGGGGTCGCAGAGTGTGCTGAACCAGGGAGCCCAGAGTGTGGGGTCGCAGGATGTGCTGAACCAGGGAGCCCAGAGTGCGGGGCTGCAGAGTGTGCTGAACCAGGAAGCTCAAAGTATGCAGACTCAGAAGGTGGAAAGTGTGCAGGAAAATAACAGCGTATTAGGTTTGCAGCCGCATGTGGATCATCACATGAAGCAAAACCTGCTGAGGGAAAGAGAAAGTAAGTTTTGTTCTCGAACTAAGGTGTGTTGGCATTCCACCTGGAACAATGCATTCACATTAACGTATGACAGCTGTTTATGTACACTTTCTTCTAAGGTATATGCTATAACACCCTTGTTCATCTCGATCACATACTCCAATTACGATGATGATAAGGTTTTGTGGAGGGGAAATCTAACCCAAGAAGATGCACTGTGCTATTATTTAAACTACTGTGATGTGAATGAGCGTTACTTAATGGAGTGTGTGGAGAGTAAGTTGGTGGACAACCCTGAGCAGGCTGTTATTCTTCCTATGAATCCTTGTCATTTTGGTTTGGTCTTTGCTGGGTTTCGAATTGGTAAGTATGTACATATGTAGCTAAGCATATATCAGTGGAGCCAGGGAATTTATGAAGTAGCAAAATAGCCAACTTGTAGGTATATTGGTGTACAGTCCTACTAACCTTGCCACTGATCCACACATGTATAAGCATCTACATGCACTGCAGTGTCTAAACATAAGGAAGGATGGCTGCATCATAGATGCAATCAGATACAGACACCTGATATGGGACACTTAATATAGTGTTATGTCATTGAGCCTTGTGTCATCCACCACCATGCCCCTCATCCAGTATTTTTATCAGTATAGCTACTTTTGATAATGCAGGTGATGTTACCACTAATGTAATTTTGATGTCAGCCGGGATGGACTTGTTTATACTCCTATGGAAGAAGGTATGTAAGTATGTAAAAAATAGAGTATTGAGTTACTTTTAAATTATTTGTAGGTGCAAAATTTGAAGTTATGAAAAGTTGCCAAAATTCTTCAGAGGGCTGCACAGTGTGTATGATGTGTGTAGCTCTAAATGGATACCACAATAGTGATTGCAAATATATATGGAGTACCACAAATGACGGCATTGTAATCAAGGATGAAGTTTACCCCATTCTGTATACTGATAAAGAAGGAAAGTACACGTGCAAAGTGCACATAAATGGAAAAGAAGATATTAGTACTTTCCATGTTACCAGTAAGCTTAGTAATAGATGGTAGCTGCTTGTGAGTATGGAATTAGATAAGATCCAATTGCATTGTTGACTTGTGATTTAGTAATGTTGTATGGAATGACAGAAACAACAGAAGGGAAACTCATTGCAGAAGTCTGTGGTGATGAAAGTGATGTCATCATTCCTGAATCTATGGAATCATGCACCATTGAAAATGAAGAAGGTACATAGCTTAAAGTATACTTGAGAGCTGGAGATTTTTAATGTTAAATGTTATACGTATGCACATCATCTTGGGTTTGTGCACCGGTTTGCACTTTGGTACTTCCTTTTAAATATCCAAAAGTAGTGTACCATATAAATATTGTATATCTTATAGCATTGATGGATACAGATACTGAAAAGTTCAACCAGTTTGAACCAAGGGATTTCACTGGTGAGTAATTAAGCCTCGGCATGCATGTGCAAGAGGGTTACTGTAGTTGGGTCTGTGTGTCTGTTACGTCACATCTCACCTCAGGAGCATCTGTTCGTCCTGAAAATACTGTCACATACTCAGCAGGCAACGGAGGTCAAAATATTTGTTGCAGAGTTCTAGCACTGCTCAATTGAAAGCATGCATACAGTTGGCCATTTTCTGTGGAAAGCATGCATGTCCATTCTTAGTGCGTGGTTCGCTCATGCTTAGTGCTGAGGGTTCTTCACTTTAGTGCATTCATTAGTTTATTATCACATTATTGCCTCCAAAATTTGGAAAATTAAATACTCTGCAGATCCTTGCAACTTACGCCTACTGGAAATTATTGGAAGAGGCACATGTGAAAAAAGCAGTGTGGAGAGGGAGTATTGTTGCTGCTAAGCAAATCACTACTCCATTTTCTGGAATTGAAGATGGAATAATCAAAGAAATTAAGGCTTTTCAGTAAGTTTTATAGAATGTGGTTAAGGCTTTGTGATAGTGGTTATGAACCAACACTTATATAATATTATTTTCAGGCACATACAATATCCAAATATGCTTTGTCTCCTTGGAACAATCCAGAGAGAATCAAGTCTGATAATTGTGACAAATTTTGTTCAAGGAATGGACCTACAGACTATGATATTTGACAGCAATGTGGAGAGGGTATGATCATATTAATTAGGAAATCTGAGACAAAATGACTTGATTTTTATGTATTAAATGGGATGCATTTCTTATATCTCAATTCACCTTACCTGCATGTATAATGCATTATACCACCAGATGGATTTTGCCAAAAAGCTTGAAATTGCTGTGCAGATAGCACAAGCTCTGGTGTTTCTGCACACTGCTCAGCCACCAACTGTCCGTCTTGATGTGAAGCCGGCCAATATTCTGGTATGTCTTTGATATACAACTGAGTCGTATTACTGATGTATATATAACATGTTACTTGTACGATGTTGCTGCACATTCAACTACAGTTTCTACTGCACAGGTACAGAGATCGAATAATCATGTGTTTTTGGCTGATTTTGGCCTCTCCCAAGGAATTACATCAAGTAGAGTTCTTGGAACTAAAACAATGCAATCTGGAACACCTGGGTTTCAAGCACCAGAACAACTTAAAGCGGAAGTAATTGATGCAGGAGCTGATGTGTATGCATTTGGTTCTCTACTGATAGAGTTGTTTGGCGAGAAAGCCGTGTGGGAGGGATTAAATCCATACCAAATCATCGTAAAAGTCGTTATTGAAGGGGAAGTACCAGACCACAGCCATTTGCATCCCAGTATTCGATCCATTTGTCATGAATGTCTAAAGCCCAAGGAACATCGGAGTAGGATGACAACAGTTCTAAAAGCTCTCTTTCAGTGTTGACTGAGGCCACATGTGATAAGCATATTGGCAGTATCATTTATTGTTCCCCGTTTTATATGTCTTCATCTCTTGATTCACTCATCTTGCTTGATTCACCTTTGAATTTCATGCTAATGCATATTTTGAATCTGTTCATCTTTGTTTGCGGTTGCAATTAAACAAATGTGAACTATATCATGTGAAATAAATTACACAAACACATGTAAAAATCAAAGGCTTCCCTAACTGTTAAAGGGAAGAGTAAGCTATTTTCTCTCATTAAAATTTCTGCTGCCATCAGAAATTCCAAGGACACTGGTGAGTTAGGATTTTCAGCAAAATTCTTGGCATATTGCAAATCATCATGGTCAAAAGGCTGCAGATAGTTTTGTGCACCTGCATGTAATAATTTGTGAGCTAGATGAAAGTAATGCTACACAAACTGCACACACTGCCACCTGGCATTGAGGGTATGAAGAAGAGGACCTCAGGAGAACCAGCAGGGACGTGTGCAAATGATGTTGGACGTATTATATGATGATTCCATTCAGTAGCTACCTGCTGGATCTCCTTTTGGATAATGTGCATGAATGCAAACCGCAAACAGTCCCTAAATAGAAACAAATCTATTATTACTATCTACAGCTCTACCAGGCAACCATGTATATTATATGCACAATGACTCACACACACATAGGATCAGTTTCATCAAAAACTCCAGTTGTCTTCAGGTTCTGCATGACATGAATATTTCACAGAGGATTTTGTGGTTATTACACATAATTAAGTTCAGCAATTCAGGTTTTCTTTGTGTACAAAAATGCTTTGGTGGAGGTTTTTATGTACTATATAAAACATAACTTATTCATACATGCCCTAACAAAATCCATCCACCAATCACTGTTCCATCTCCTTAAGATACCCCACCAGGCTTCAATTCTCTTTCAAATAGAAAAGGTATATGAGGAAGTATTTGGTCATCTGTACCATGATCTGTATTTGGTCATCTGTACCATGCCGACGTAAAAATGGTTGAAGATAGGCAAGAATGCTATTTCTGTACCACAGTCAGTTCGTATCACTGAAGGAAGACCTATATATACAAGTAAAATTAAGGATTCATATTATTCTGTGCATGCTGCTGACATTACTATCTAAATTTAGATAGTAATGAGCTACGACAGCTGGATCATTATTTGTGATGCCAACTTCCAACCAGATAATACGACGAGAGAACCTAATTGAGAAGCTGCCATAAAATTAGTATCCCTTCACCCGGCTATATATCCATGGATACCCTCCTCACCCATCTATACATCCATGAATAGCAAAACCGTACGGTTTCAACTTGTCATATCCATCGATATGCCATCGATAATTTGGACCCTGCTTGCAAAAGAGGAAGTGTAAATAATGCACACAATAATTTATCTTCATACTTTGTTATGGTACACTCTTCTCTGCAGCCTGTGTCGCTTCCTTAGCATAGAATCCTCAGGATTAATATGCTTCAGGATCTTCATCACCAATGACCTGAATTAGAGTAAGGCATTATTACCTACATAAAAGATGCTAGAATCATAGTTATGATATTTACCATTTAACCTTTGTTAATACTCTGTACAGCTACATGCAGCTATAGGTGCATACCTTGAAACAACAGCATTATGTGATTGCCTAAGTCTGTGGCAAAGAGGTCTGTAACCCAGTTGGGTTCCTGAACCTAGCAACTCCATCTAGTATTAAGAATTTATAGTGCCAAATAAACATGACAACTGGTGAATGCCCAAAAAATATATACTTACTGCTACTGGTTCCCAGCCCCTTTCCGTATCCCTCGCGCGCATGCGTTAGCCTGTGAGCTACTTGAAGGGTCTGGGGACCAGACTAGGATTATATATAGCTACTCACGCGAATTAGGCGGCTAATCAATCACAGGTTAGTAGCAAACCTCGGAATGCGTCGTCATAGTCCAAGGCGTTTCAAGACACGCTTTAGATTCCTCAATGACATGTTATGTCCATGAACACGACGTAGAAACTGCAGTATAGTCCTGTACTTGTGCCCTCCGGTAAAATACAGCTTTATGAGCTCATCTCTGGTTGCTTGTTGCAGTGAAGGTGACCAAGGTGGTAGCATGGTAGATCTAGCTATTGTATCTGCATACTGTACCCTTGAATTGGAAAGACGGACGTTTTTAGTAATCTTAAGGTTGGGAAAAATTGTGTGGGCAGAGATGTCGCGGAATGACGGCGCAGGCGGCTTATTGTACTACATTCCGTTGCACCAGTAGCGTGATGCCGATTTTGTTGCGCTAAAATGATCTACGACAGAACAGATTTTTGTTTTTCCCGCTAGAACCGCCCCATTTCTGGCTTGGGCATGCGCAGTAGGGTGTCATTAGTAAAAATCTGGTAAGGTCAAAGGTTGAACGACACGAATGTTTCAGACGGTACCGCCCCAAACTCCACCCCTTCAACTCCAATGGATGATCACGTGATCAGTATTTTCGTATCACGTATTGTCCACGTGATCAATATTTTTAGTAAATCTGGCAAGGTCAAAGGTTGAACGACTCGAACGCAGACGGTACCGCCCCAAACTCTGCCCTCCCTTCCTATGACTGATCACGTGATCCGCGGTTTCGAATCCGCGAGGTGATTGAAGAAGTCTTCGGGAGCTGAAAGACCAAGGAATGGATTCCTTACTACCTTCTGGTGAGTGTATAGCTTGTAATAGTGTGGGGAGGTATCCGTGGGGAGTGAAGGGATAAATATGCGGCACCCCTCTGGTGCACTTCCACTTCTCTGATTTTACATCTACATGTATGTTTACTGTACACGTAAACGCGCTGATGATGCGTTTAGGTGTATGAAGGAGACACGCTTTTCTTTTGTGTTCGTACCTTTTCACACATGGATGGCATGTGAACCTACACGTAGTATATACTGTGTGTGTGTGTGGGGGGGGGGGGGTGGGGGGTGGGTGTGTGGTGTGTGGTGTGTGGTGTGTGGTGTGTGGTGCGTGTGTGCATGTGTGCGTGTGGTGTATGGTGCACGTGTGTGTGTGTGTGTGTGCGTGTGGTGTATGGTGCACGTGTGTGTGTGTGTGTGTGTGTGTGTGTGTGTGTGTGTGTGTGTGGTGTGTGGTGCATGTTTGTGTGTGTGTGTGTGTGTGTGTGTGTGTGTGTGTGTGTGTGTGTGTGTGTGTGTGTGTGTGTGTGTGTGTGTGTGTGTGTGTGTGTGTGTGTGGTGTGTGGTGCATGTTTGTGTGTGTGTGTGTGTGTGTGTGTGTGTGTGTGTGTGTGTGTGTGTGTGTGTGTGTGTGTGTGTGTGTGTGTGTGTGTGTGTGTGTGTGTGTGTGTGTGTGTGTGTGTGTGTGTGTGTGTGTGTGTGTGGTGTGTGGTGCATGTTTGTGTGTGTGTGTGTGTGTGTGTGTGTGTGTGTGTGTGTGTGTGTGTGTGTGTGTGTGGTGCACGTGCGCGTGTGCGCGTGTACGTGTGTGTGGGTGTGTGGGTGTGTGGGTACATTTTCTCAGATGCTGCGGTAATCTTACACATTGAAAGGAAGATACACATGTACCAATAGCACCCACCCAGTGTTGGTACCTTCTGTTTTGGGAGAGGGGCTGCCACTGTCAGCCGCTGTCTCTCATATGGCATCTTAGGCATTGACTCCTGGCCTGGCATCCAACCTCACATATGGTTAATTTATGCCTTTAGACCTAGCTCAGTTATGGGAAACATTGATAAATAAAGAACACCTGTAACTACACCTCCCATGTACATGTATATATATAGCACCTGGTGCTAGGATTAGCTAGCTAGTAGAATATACGTGTACACTAACATGCAAATCTAATATAGGGATTGGGCCCTCCAGTAATAGAGGACACACTTCCTGATTCAAAGAGGCAACTAGGGAATGCAGGAGAGGAGGTGTAATCACACTTGGGGGTGCCCTCCTGTAATTCATGTAGAGGATTAGCCTCGTACCCAGGCCCCTCCCAAAAGTGGGGAGAGGGCCTGCTACACACTGTTTGCGCATGCGCGAATTATTCCAGTTTCTCTCCGTAAAATACCATTGTGCACTTACCTAGACATTACGTGGAAAATATACTACACAAGAATACCAGCAATCAATGGACGTAACAAGCACGATTGAAGGTCAGCGACTTGGTCTATCATCAGAGACACTAAGGGAGATACTACTATGACGGTGCTACACTCAGACTCTAACTTTCGATCGAAAAGAAAGGGAAGGACTTCATAGCAAAACCTGTCGGGAGCCATAGAAACACATCTCTCCCTTTGTATATGTGCTAAGCTGCTCCACTTTGAGTACAATTCCGGTCTTTCCGACCTTGGAAACGGTGTACAATACAGCCGTAGCAAACTGAGAATCGCTCATAGAAAGCGCCATCTATCCGTTATTTTACTATCCGTTATTTTACGAATCCCCAAAAACTTGGGGATCTTTCGTGCATGCGCAAACAGTGTGTACCAGGCCCTCTCCCCGCTTTTGGGAGGGGCCTGGGTACGAGGCTAGTAGAGGACACACTTGTTCCATTACATACATGTATGTATACACATTCATGGGCATACCTGCAAGGTGCAGCCAAGGTGCTGCCACTTTGCTGACCTTGGCACATACGTGTAGGTTCACATGCCATCGCAGTTAGGGATGGACTAATGAAAAAAAAAGCGTGTCTCGATCCCTCCATATCTAATACATGTACATGTATATACAACACGTCATCTAGTGTAAATGTGGCTCCAACAAGAGCATCCTCACTGTCAGCCCTTGCCTCGTTCCTAGGCCAATTCAAAGCCTCAGAGAAACGGCCTGGTATCGACTGTTTGCACATGCACGAGAATTCCGTTTATTTTACTGATATTTTGCAGTATACTTTACGACCAACGACAGTCTAAACCCAGTGCTTTGGACACATTACTCAACTGCACGCTGTAATTTGAACACACAGCAGTTTCGTAGCCTGAGCGTTTATATTGTGGAGGAGGGAGAGTCTGGGGACGAGGCTATTACATAAGCTTGCATTTTAGTCTGGGTTGTCTTTCTCTATGTAGTTTAACAATGTTAAACGTGGTTAATGACGGGAGCCAGACATGCACGTGACAGAAGTCTCAGGCCCATGCGCATGCGCACAGGCATGTGCACTGTAAGCCACGTGCCACAGAATAGTCACACCAGAGAATCAGACAAAACATGCAGGAGTGGAATTACGACTCCACCCACCAGCCCCACCAAACTTCACAATTGTTGGGGTTCGCATGATCTGACTTCCAGGCATGAGACATGCAAGGGGGGCTTGCCTGAGTGGCAGCTAGGCAGCCGCCAGAGGACTCACTCACGCCTCCCCCAAAGACGCATGCTAGGGGTGTCCTGACAAAGCTAGACGGGTCACGTGCGAGCACGTGATGTCACAGGGAGGCCCATGCCTTGGTCACGTGACTCGCTTCCCTGTCACGGGGTTGTGTGACTCTTGCAGAGGTGTGTGCCCGGTCACGTGAACAGCTCGGGGTCACGTGAACACCTCGACTGCGCGAGGGGGCACACCTCACCATGTAGATAATTACGTGGACACCACGCGATGTCTGGCTCCTCCAATCAGTAGAATGGGCGGACTAGATTTAACCTTCCACACATACCCCACTTAGGCTATGCTTCTCAAACGCAAAATGCACGTAGCCCTTTGCGCATGCTGTAACAAAATGGCTGACGTTAGATACTGTATAAATGGGAAATAGCAGGAACTAACCATTTATTTTAAAAACAGCTTTTTAAAAATCTTTCCCATAGGGCGCTGATTCATATGGTGTCCCTTTTTGGGGGGTTTATGTGTCACAAAAGTGACACATACGCACACACACACACACACACACACACACACACACACACACACACACACACACACACACACACACACACACACACACACACACACACACACACACACACACACACACACACACACACACACGCACAGTGTTCACACCATACACAATGTACAAAGTTCAACCCACAAGTATGAAGACAACTGCAGACAGTGCTCCCTCCCTCCCTCCCTCCCTCCCTCTCTCTCCCTCTCTCTCTCTCTCTCTCTCTCTCACACACACACACACACACACACACACACACACACACATATAGCAACATCAGCTTTAGGATGCAACTAAGGCAACACTGTTTCAGCCTTCAGTGTGGTCTATTGGACCCACTTTCACTGACAAAATGCAATAGTGTTAGGGGTACAGAACGTTAGCAACTCATGTACGTGAGTAACAACACTCACACAAAGGCTTATTGTGGGCAACAGGCTGACTATAAGATAGGCCAATTGAGAAAGGAGCCTAACAGCAAACAAAATAGGGGTGCACTTGACCATGTGCTCATGTAACAATGAATGCACTAAAGTGCAGAACCCTCGGCGCCATGATCATGAGTTAGACCTGAGTGTATATAATACCGCATGCGTGAATTCTCGAATGCGCAGGCGCTATAGAAAGTTACGTGTAACGGGAAGTATACAAGAAGACCTTTAGTGAAAGACGGAGACTAAAGAGAAAGAAGCTCGCTGCCTTACTATCGAGTCGTATTCCAGGTAGTGTTTAGCCTATTGTTAGCCTTTTTAGGACCCTTAGAAGGCTCTGCCGTCGAAAAAGTGCGCAGAATGTCGCTGCAATGCTTCGTAGGATGTCACGGGTAAGCAAATGACACCATAACTTTTGAACGGAGTGGTTTCAGAGAAAACCCCACAAATTTTTTGACCTCCGTTGCCCGCTGAGTACGTGACAGTATTTTCAGGACGATGCTCCAGGGGTGAGATTTGACAGACACACACACACACACACACAGACCCAACTACCGTAACCCTCGCTGTGCATGCGCGCCGAGGGTTAACTACATTAGTTCACAAACATTTCAAATCACACCCCTTGTGTGACTGAGATAAGGGTGAAATTGTGCATAAATAGCCACCAATAACCACAAATATCTTAACAATACCGCTAGTGTACTAAACTGTGTGTGTAAGTGAGGGATTAAGTGGAGGGAGAGTGGTGGGTGCATCATACATACACTCTAAAATAGCTATTAACTACACTATGAAAACTAGTATATGGAGTGGTGCATGTATGTGCGTAACAGTATTCGATCATGGTAATCTTATGCATTATAGCTTTAGTCTCTGGTATACACACCCTGTGTCCTTGAGGTGGTGGTGTTTTCAAGTATTTCGGGATATTAACTGGCACTTCCCCATCCACACAATTAGAAAGGCCTGGGAACCACCCTAAAAGAAATCCAACAAATGTACACTATCCCACACACTATATCTACACACCATTTTCCAGATCTAAAATCTCTCAGTAAGTAATCCATGCCAGAGGACTTCCTGAGCTAGTACACACTTGTGATCAGATCACACCACACCACACCACACCACGCTCTTTTATATCCATGTACATGTACATGTGGTGTATTGTCTGCACATGATGCGCAGCCTATTTCACCATCTACGTACTGACCCTCAGACACAGTGTGTGTTCTACAGGCTCCTGTTGCAAATATGCTGTATGTGCTTGTTGCCACTCAATTGTTAGCACACACAGACTGTTGCTTTCCAGAACAGTAATGTGACTATTGGTTCAGTAGCAGGACTACAGGGTGTTTCTGCATTTTAGCTCACACAAAGTGCCTTGTAATAATACTGACAATGCTCAGTGCAGCCATAGTTCTGCATGTATTATAGTAAAAGGGGGTTACTAAAACAGCTAGGAACTATCCATACTACATACAGCATATTTCAGCACCTTTGCAACAGGAGCCTGTTGACCACACACTGTTTTTAAGTGTCATTAGTACATAGATGGCTATCTAACACAGACTATGCACACACATTGAAGCCATCTATGTACTAACTAATTACAACACAGGGTGCTATATACAGGTAAGGTTCAAGTGTTAAAGAAGATGTGTGTCAAACACAGTACCACACACAGTTGTAGGAATGAATCACACCATTAGAAGTTCGGTAACTGCCTTCAAGCTTTCCGCTACTTCTTTCACCTGCCTCTCAATTGCTTCCAGTCTCTGTCCATCACGTCATTGCAAGTTGCTGAACGGTATTGTCACCTAGTGACAGCTGTCTAACATGACGACTCAAATCTGTAGGGGCGTCTGTTCCCTCCACTACCCTCATGAACGTGGATGCGTGTTGCTACACCATCCAAGTCTTTCGTCAAGAATTCATACATCTGCACTCGACGTTGTACAACCGGTCTGTACACTAATATGGGGGGGGGGTCGCACTAGCCGCCCTCACAGCACTCAACGTTGTACGACGGGTCTGTACACTCGACGTAGGCCTCAAAGGCCCACTCTCACGTCCTTCACTCATCTACGTAAGACACTGCGACTGCTATTATCTATGGACTGATACAACACCTTTCGCTTATAAAAGTGTGGCACGACCAGGATCCGGGGAAAAGCGGAGATTTTCAAATGGAGGGGTGTGGTCTGCAAAGCGTCACCTTCACCACACCCCTCCATTTGAAAATCTCGGTCGTGCCTCACTTTTATAAGCGAAAGGGGTATCAGTGATTGTGTCAGTCTATAGGTAGCAGTCGGAGTGTCTGACGTAGATGAGTGAAGATAACCCTCCTTGTTTGTCTGGGTTGTCTTTCTCCTTCCTTCATACTGCTAATACAGCTAGTGTGATATGCACTTTCATGTACACATACTACATTGCCTATGTACATGTGTAACATCATGCCATCTGCAAGTTGAATGTACATGTAACCCCTTCACATCCTTTCATATTCAACAAAATATTGTGTGTCATGCAGTTATCTGAATTGGCCTTACACATAGGTGGGTATGCATGATGGTCTGTTTCGGATTCTACAACCTCTCCAAGCTGTTGCAGCTGGCCTAGAAGTTTCAAATCCATGTTAGGTGAGTTGGAAGAGGGAATGTGTACGATGTAGATGTGTATACACATACAACATTGCAGTGTATTTTTGCTGTTTCCTAGCAACCAACGTTTTTATTGTGGGTGTGCTGACTATAAGATAGGCCAAGAGGCTAACAGCAAACAAAGTAGTTTAATTGATGTGCAAGTGAGTTTGAGCACCAACATGGAGACAGACAGACAGACAGACAGACAGACAGACAGACAGACAGGCAGGCAGGCAGGCAGACGCAACTACAGTAACCCTCGCTGTGCATGCGCACTGATTGTTAAATTAATATATCCTTCACTGTCAAGATCCTATCCCTGCTCACCATTAGTAGCACTCAGATTTACATTTGTCAATGGTTATATCATTGGACAGCTAGTGGCTTGATGATGCCTTATTCTGGGCAATATGACCCAAGAGTGCATCATTACTCCATATGGGTTTGGATTTTACAGTTTTATTAAGCCGTTTGGTGCATCATTACTCCCTACACTACTTCCACATGTAGTAGTACGCCCCAAGGGTTGGGGATTGGCTGTAGTGTGTGTGTGTGTTCTACACCTTTATACTTCATAATGTCTATGATGCAGCTATATGTATATACATGTACGTGCCTCATTGGAGATTGTACTGTGACAGAGGAGATTCAACCAACCTCACCAGTCTTGTAGTGTACAACAGTGGTACCCTTTCTCTATCTGCTTCCTACTCCCTTTTTACATGAATACCCTCAATTATACAGTATCATTTCCCACTGCAGTTACAGAGGATTGCAAGATGCTTGTCCAGGTTCAGTAATAGATGGGTGGTGGGATTTGAAGTAGTTCGTTAGACACTTCAGTGTACTTATGTAAACGCAGGATCGTTCTCTACTTAGACAGTCCCTCAGTATCAACACCCATCTACTACTGAACCTGGACAAGCATCTTACAATCTTCTGTAGTGGCATGTTCTGGTTTACCAGAGTACATGTACTCCCTGCCAACCACAATAGGTCTTGCAAAGTGAAAGGGCACAATGCATGTATGCACATACATACATATATCTATGCACTACAGACCCTTTCAAGACACCTGCAGACTTTAAATGAGCATAGTGTGTGATCTCATAGTGTAATGTACAATACTCACTGGGGTTTTTTTCAAGTTTTTCTAATGAACAAAATGCTTGTTGTGCAAAAGTACATGTCCCTTCTAGAGCAGGGATTCCCTCCCACCATGTTACATGATGAAGATATATAAGACATATGTACACAATTGTAGTGGGAGGTGTGCATCTGCCTCAAAATGCCATGGCATGCTCCATACACACTGTTATGACTGGGGAAGGTGCATGTCAGTTCCTCATGTAAATTCATTATAGCAAGTGTATATAATAGAAGAGGGGAGAGTATCCTACTACGCTATGCTCTGTGTTACAACCCTTTACCGGGTTCATGACCTTTATAATGATATTCACAAACGTGTGGTTTCACGGTTTACTTAGCGTCACGCGCGTATAACACTGAACGTTGAAAGCTCGGTTGGATGTGTTGGTGGCTGAGCTAGTAGTTGCTTAAGCGGGCCCGGAGATCTTCTCGAAGTACTCATGGCGCTGCGACGGCATCCACGCGTCCATAAAATGCGTTCGCCTGCTATGTTTTGTAGCCTACAAAGTACGTCGCTATCCCCGTCCATGACGCTAAGTAAACCGTCAAACCACACGTTTGTGAATATCATTACAGAGGTCATGAACCCGGTAAAGGGTTGTAACACGGAGCATAGCGTTGTAGGATACTCTCCCCCTCTTCTATTATATACTCTTGATTATAGTCATTGCCACTCCATTGATAGTTGATCTCATCCCAGACTCCCATGCAGAAGTGTCTGGCGACTTTTGTGCTGACTCATATCACTGCATTGGGAATCTAGGTATCAGAATGTGGTTTGAATGGACCCCTTGTCCAGACAGAGAGAGAAAAGGGTCTGGTGACTTTGGGTGAAATTCTTCGTCAAGATGATGTCACGCAGAGGAATTTGTGCACACCAATCAGATTCAAATTCAGATTCTGATGGCTTTACTAATATCTGACCAAGGAAGCAATCCAAACTAACCTTCATTGAATTGATGGGTGACCTAGGATCTGCTGGTTTTTCTGTCCAGTATGACACTCTTTAAATTGGCTCACTTAATTGGACACACCCTACAATCTCTAGCCCCCAGTGCACAAATTCGCCGAAGTCAGTATCTCCTGTTCCCTTCTCATGACACTCAAGTGAATGGAACCTTAATAAACCACTACTCACTAACCCATTTCATACTTGTCTTCTAGTACCAGCTGTAATTGCTATATATTTGCTCGTAGTTTCTTCGGCATCAGAGGAGGAGAATGAGGCACCAAACTTGTGGGTGAACAATGGTGCCTACAGTCTGAGCCATCGTGATCAGGGGGTGATTTTGTCTGAGAGAGGGTGGCTCACGGACAACATCATCTGTGCAGCCCAAATGCTCTTGCTGCAGTTCTTTCCCAACATGGCAGGACTGCAACCTCCTGTACTGCAGAAGGTGTGTGCATTTCAGGTCCACTCTGGGGAGTTTGTACAGATTGTACACGTCGGAAAAAAACACTGGTGTGTTGTGTCCACGGTTGGTTGTGAAAGTGGGGCTGTCAAGGTGTACGACAGCTTGTATAAATCTCCGACTAAAGAATTGAGTCACTTGATGCATGATGCACAGTCAGTCAAACGAGCTAAAAATCACGATGATGGATGTCGAGAAGCAGTCCAACGGCTCGGACTGTTGTGTTCTGGCTATAGCCTATGCATTCAACCTATGCAGTGGTTTCGACCCTTGCAGTGCAAGGTTTGATCACAGTGGGATCAGGCTTCACCTGGCTACTTGCCTTCAAAATTGCCACATTTCTTGTTTTCCTGTACTGGGTGAGCGAAAGAGTGCCCCTAGAAAGCCCAGAACCCTAGAGCTCCACTGCTCTTGTCGCATGCCAGAAGAGAAAGGTGATGAGATGGCCGAGTGTGATGTGTGCCACGTCTGGTATCACCGCCACTGCATGGACATTCCCAGTGAGGTGTTTGGTGAGGTCGAGGTTAACTGGGAGTGTAAAAGATGCGTAAAAGCTAGGGTGTAGGGTAAAAGGGTGTTGGTGGGTGATAGGGTGGTAACTAGTTTGTGATAAAGGTTAGTATAAGTGGGGCTAGTTGCCACAAAAACTCAATCATTCTTGATAAGGGCTGTAGGTGTTGCTACTCTGTCAGGTTTCTTAAGATGAGGGCCCATAGAGACTATGCTTATATATATTACTGAGGAGAATGACAGAGGAAAATAAAATTGACTTCCATCAGGGAGCCACCTGTAAGGAAGTAACCCCACTCTAAATTAGAGCTGTCGACACTGGGTATTCGACTGGGGATTTCCAACCCGGCCATGTTGTGCCACTACAGCACTAGGCCCCGCACTCGAGAGCACGTGTGTGTTTGTTATGTGGGTGACAATAAGAAAGAGAGGGAAATTGGGGGAGAAAGAAAGAGTGCAGATTGTGGGAGGCTTTTGTCCATTTCACCTACATGTGGCTGCCCAGGTGTCCGTGTGGGCTTGACCTAGGTCACAGTCCCCATAGGTCCCATAATACGTTGGATGCATGTGTATATACACTGGTATGACATGCACTATGTTGTTTCAACAATTTGGCAATTGTTAGATTTTTTGTATCAGCTTTGTCTGTATACTAAATGCCGATCATCAGGGGAGTACCCAAGCTACTCTATGCCAGCCATGAGTTTCGGTCCCTTTAATCTCCCGACTCATGACCAGCAGCAGCAGGGGCGGGACCACTCCCAAAAAAAAACAAGGAGTCCGGCAGTTTTTGCCTATAAGCGTGTCACGTAGATTATAATATGTCATAGTTTATTCCATACAGTAGCATGCTAACATACATGTATGTTAAACCATGCAGAACGCACCTCGCGGTATTGCAGTTTCTTTTGACAAACTAAAGGCTAACTGGTGGTGTGTAGGTTTTATAAGGCAGGCATTGTGTCATGTGGTCTATGGAATGTCATGTTACTACATTGCATGTGTGATGAGATGATGTGGTTAGGTGGAAGGGTTAATGTAGACTTAGTGTGTACAGGAATATTTGCTACCTTGTGTGTGTGTGTGTGTGTGTGTGTGTGTGTGTGTGTGTGTGCGTGTGTGTGTGTGTGTGTGTGTGCGTGTGTGTGTGCGCGTGTCTGTGTGTGTGTCTGTGTGTGCATGTGTGTGCGTGTGCGTGTGTGTGCATATTTGCGTGCATGCGTGCGTGTTTGTGCATGTCTGTGTGGGAACATTTTCCCAGATAGGGGAGCATATTTTCATCAACAACCAGACTTCCTCCATTCCCAACCACTGTCATGAAGTGTTATCCCAAACCTCCGATAAACTGTAACCTTCTCTTCCTTACCCCCTTCCCCTCAAGCTGATGACTCCAAGAGAGGACCTGGTCATAGCCCATTATGGCTGTACTCTAGAAGAAGCCCACCAGATATTGCAGACCAACAAGAAAGGTGAATTGAATTTGTTAACATTCTACATCTGTGGATGATGTACGTGTATGTATGTGAATAGCTATAACCCCATGAATGTCCGAGGGTTAAAAGAAGTGTGTGTGCGTGTGTGTGTGTGCGTGTGCATGTGCGTGTGTGTGTGTGATTGCTCAATGTGCTCAATGTTGTGACTACGTGTTTCAGTGATGAGTGCATTTTGGAATTACCGTCTGAAGTGCAAATGGTGATTACATCATTGCCTGGCACCAGAACTGAGAAGCACAGTGTGAAATTATCCTTTGGAGTTTTGCATGTGCATGCTCATCATATTCTTCCCCCCTCCCTCCCTCCCTCCCTCCATCCCTCCCTCCCTCTTCTCTCCCTCCCTCCTTCTTACTCACTCAGGAAAGCTACCAATTGTCAATGAAAAGGATGAACTCATTGCTCTGATTGCTAGAACTGACTTGAAAAAGAGCCGCAATTTCTCCCTAGCCAGTAAGGAAGATAAAAAACAACTTCTGGTTGGGGCAGCCGTCACCACCTTTGGCTCGGAGAGAAAAAGATTAGATGCTCTTGCTAAATACGCACTCGAATACTGGATCAACATAATTTCATCAAGAACGGTGCTCTTGTGCTTGGTTGACGGTGCAACTGAAGAATGGACGCACTGGCTCTCCAGTAACGTGGAGGAAGCAGCAAGAGGGTACTTGGTCAAGTCACTGGGCACGCATGGCAGGATGGATGTAACATCAAGTGGGACAACGTTTGAAATATTAGACATGGCCACGGGCGTCGTAAGCCGACGCTTCATATAAAGCTAAGAACAACATCTATGTGTAGAATGAACAGGGACAACACTACTAGTAAGGAAAATAAAAAAAAACAACTTCTGGTTGGGGCAGCCGTCAGCACCTTTGGCTCGGAGAGAAAAAGATTAGATGCTCTTGCTAAATACGCACTCGAATACTGGATCAACATAATTTCATCAGGAACTGTGCTCTTGTGCTTGGTTGACGGTGCAACTGAAAAATGGACGCGCTGGCTCTCCAGTAACGTGGAGGAAGCAGCAAGCGGCTTGTTAAACCTGGAGAGTACTTGGTCAAGTCACGCATGGCAGGATGGATGTAACATCAAGTGGGACAACGTATGAAATATTAGACATGGCCACGGGCATCGTAAGCCGACGCTTCATATAAAGCTAAGAACAACATCTACGTGTAGAATGAACAGGGACAACACTACATCGTTTCCATACACCATGATATACTCAATATGGACAGTTGTCCCCACTCAATATCTGAGAATAAGGACACACGTGGGCGCTGCTGGGGTGGTGGTCTAGCAGATCCCTCATGGTCCAAGTCACTAGGGCTGGCCCCTTCAAGTGGAGGGGCATACATGCCTTGTCTCTTCCTCCATGATGTTATTTAGTACTGCTTCCATTTCATCATTGGAGCCTAATAATGGCTAGGGAGGGCTGGGGTGGTGGTCTAGCAGATCCCTCATGGTCCAAGTCACTAGGGCTGGCCCCTTCAAGTGGAGGGGCATACAGGCCTTGTCTTCCTCCATGATGTTATTTAGTACTGCTTCCATTTCATCGTTGGAGCCTAATAATGGCTAGGGAGGGATTTCATTTCATTTCTCCACACAAATATATACATCATTGGCTAGAAGTTGATGACACACTCATCAAGGGTGGTTATTTTATCTCGGATGAACCGTGTAAGTTATGCTCTATCACTGAGCTATAGCGGCAGCTCAGCTGTTGACAGCTCCAAGAGAAAGCACGGGTGATCTCCAATGGTTGGAGGACAGCTCTGAGCAGCTCTGAGAGAAATACGGGTGAGCTCCGCTGTCCATGTCAGATCGGCTTCCCCAAGAGGCCAGCTACAGAGGCCAGATAATCATCATTGAAGACTGTTGTAGATCCAACACTGCTTATGGAAATAGCATCAGCAGCCATCAAAGTTATGTAGAACACATATATTTTCTTTTGTTGTTAAATGTGGTTTGTACAGTGCTTTTATAAATGGTATGAAGATACATGTACATGTATGCTTCAATAAAAGTGTTGCAATTTTTCCTGCAGATTTCATTTTAGAGCTGTTGAAGCAAAAGATATTCACACGTGCATGTGTGGAGTGTGATAGTGATTACTTGCATGTTCTTTTGTAGGTGGCCAGCTGGACATAGGTTTGGGTGACATCCTGAGATTTTTTCACTGGACCAACAATATACCTCCCTTGGGTTAGAAGAAGCAACGCCCAACTTCATCCACATGTGCACTACATCTGACTATTACCCAACTTCATCCACATGTGCACTACATCTGACTCTCCCTACTAAGTACTACAACAACTACAGTGCATTCAAGGAGAACTTTGTCTATGCAAACCATGGGGGGGTTGGTCTCTACTAGCCCATTACCACACCTTAGTACCCGGCCATGATATACTGTTTCTCTCATGGTATATATATAATGCCTACTTTTGCATTTACACTAGTGTATTTTACAACAAATATCATGATTGTTGGGTTCATTTTCATTTATATCGGTCATATATGTATGTGTATTGGGGTGTTGGGATGATTACAATGTGAGGAATCTAGTATTCTGCCACTTTATTCTCAACAAATCTAACAGCAGATCAATTCCATGACTGCCAGAATCTAAGACAGGGTCAATCAACTGTTGTAGCTGGGCATACTTCTGGTTGGTGGAATCTCTACTGCTTCTGGTTCATCATCTGTTCCTAAAGGAGTGCTACAGTCAATCCCATACAGTGCAATATTTGTCACATGTTGAATGCAAGGTGCATAATAAAACCATATTACAACTTCGCTAAAACCCTGAGTAAGTCTTGAGGTACCTTATCTTTGGCAGGAATACGTAATGTAAACAGTACCTCACTGTCAATGTTTAGCTCTTGTAGCTCTTCTAAGTGATAGAAAATCTTGTAGTATAGAATTGTACAACTCTAAATACATCTCGCCATAACCTTCTCACAGTTCAAATGGATACTCCAAGAATGCTAGCAATTTGTGGAACTGTGAACTGCTTCTCTAGGAGGAATACAAGTTGGTTTCATGAAAGGAAGGTGTTCCACGCCTCTCACTACATGTTACAGGTGCCTGGTAGCCCATGTGGTGATGTTCAGCACTTTCAAGCATGTTTCGCACCTGTTATAGTGCTTCCCTGAGTCTATGCCCACTGTAGCCTGATCACTCAAACCACCCAATACTTCAATACAAATGAGTTCATAATATACCTGCTCTAGTTGGGCTTGATAAGCATCTAGTATGTACACTCCTATCCTTCCGCCTTCATAAAGAGAAAGATCACTAGCAGTCCTCTGCAGTGTAGAAATCAGTATATGTCATGCACAGAGGTCTATAATTCAGATACATAATGCAACCTTGTGTGTAATGTAGGTGTTACATAATGAGAAATAGGACCTCTGACATGAACTGAGAGTAATATGCATATAATGTAGGGTGAAGTGCTAAACATCAAAGTGCAACTTGGCAATTGTATTACGGCATGCAGGCAATTATGTACAGTGAAACAGTAGTGTTACATGTGACAATCCAAAGCCAAATGAACTTTGACCTGTAGTGTGCATTACTTGAGTACCAATCAGGGTCCTATTTCTCATTATGTAACAACCTACATTTCACACAAAATTGCATTGTGTATAAATGTGTATTATGTACCTGAATTACAGATCTCTGTGCATGACGTATACTGATTTACCCCCCCCCGCCCCCCACCCCCGCAGCGACAACATAATTGCAAGAAGCCCTACCTAAGAGTAACATGTACACATAATTGCAAGAAGCCCTACCTAAGAGTAACATGTACACATAATTGCCTACCTAAGAGTAACATGTACACATAATTGCAAGAAGCCCTACCTAAGAGTAACATGTACACATTGCTAAATACATCCTCGGAAATGAACAGCACACATTGCTAAATACATCTCTGAAATGAACATGTCGATGTGTGAGAGGTACAACAGACAAGGCCAGCACACATTGCAACTAAATACATCTCTGAAATGAACATGTCGATGTGTGAGAGGTACAACAGACAAGGCCAGCACACATTGCTAAATACATCTCTGAAATGAACATGTCGATGTGTGAGAGGTACAAGACAAGGCCAGCACACATTGCTAAATACATCTCTGAAATGAACATGTCGATGTGTGAGAGGTACAACAGACAAGGCCAGCACACACTGCTAAATACATCTCTGAAATGAACATGTCGATGTGTGAGAGGTACAACAGACAAGGCCAGCACACACTGCTAAATACATCCTCTGAAATGAACATGTCGATGTGTGAGAGGTACAACAGACAAGGCCAGCACACACTGCTAAATACATCCTCTGAAATGAACATGTCGATGTGTGAGAGGTACAACAGACAAGGCCAGCACACACTGCTAAATACATCCTCTGAAATGAACATGTCGATGTGTGAGAGGTACAACAGACAAGGCCAGCACACACTGCTAAATACATCCTCTGAAATGAACATGTTGATGTGTGAGAGGCACAACAGACAAGGCCAGTTGTGTATGCCTGGCTATGCTCCACCAGTCTACTACTACCAAAATTATGTACACAAAGATACATGTCCCTGTAACTACTGTAGTTGAAAGAAAAATATTGGGCTACGCAGTGTCAAATGCCCCCTTCGTGAACTGGATAAGAGGTATCAGGGCCGCCATGTTTGAGGTCGACACTTCCCTTTTTTGGTGGATAATTAAGATTTCTTTTTCCACTTCACATAGTTCCATAAGATGAAAAGGAATATTTGTCAAATAGGTATAGCATATAGTTGCACAGTACCTATCGACGTGCAATAAAGTATCTGGAAAATTTATGTCAGTAAACAAGGCAGGCTTGTGCATGCTTCTACTTCCCCGTGCTTTAACCATTTTTTTTCGTTTTTCCTGGCTGTTAGTCATTTTTTTTGATGTAAAAATTTTACTCTACATTGTTTTAAGTGAGTCACATTATATAATGGCACTTTTTCCAATGTAACTACATGTAGCTACTGGTTAATATATTAGCACTGGATTAGCTAATTTGTAATATGACGTGTAGTTTCCAGCCCTTTAGCTGGTGTGAGTGGAAATGTGAAAGTACATTACTCGGTCCACGTTGATGCAACCTGAGTTGCTTCTCAGTGTCGCTTGCTGTTCTAGAACGTTTGAAACTGCCATCTTATGTCTCATCCCAGGATCACTTACCTAGGCCATCCTGCCTTGCCAAGAGCCTTGATATGTGGCTGACTAGTACTATACAGGGCTACAGTCCAGCACTCATCAAGCTTCGAGTGAAGCTATAGCATTTTGATATCTTGTTAACCATCGGCAAGCATGCGCAGGAGGGTTACGGTAGTTGTGTGTGTGTGTGTGTGGGTGTGTCTCTATGTCTGTTCTAGAACGTTTGAAACTGCCATCTTATGTCTCATCCCAGGATCACTTACTCAGGCCATCCTGCCTTGCCAAGAGCCTTGATATGTGGCTGACTAGTACTATACAGGGCTACAGTCCAGCACTGATCAAGCTTCGAGTGAAGCTATAGCATTTTGATATCTTGTTAACCCTCGGCAAGCATGCGCAGGAGGGTTACGGTAGTTGTGTGTGTCTGTGTGTGTGTGTGTGTATGTGTGTGTGTCTGTGTGTCTGTGTGTGTGTCTGTCTGTCTGTGTCTGTCTGTCTGTCTGTCTGTCTGTCTGTGTGTCTGATTTAAGAACTGTGTGCTGTGTATGTATTGTATCGTACATGCCGATGCCCTGTGTGTCATCGGTCATGCCTCCAAGCAAGGTCTGTGGCATGAACTTATGTACGACGCCGAGGGTTCTGCACTTTAGTGCATTCATTATCTTGGAGGTGGTTGTAGATCTATTCTTTATCCATATCCTCTTGAAGAAGAGATTCAGAGTTTTCTTGTGAGGCACCAAGTTGAGTGAAGAAATAGTTGCTGTCAACTCCATGCCCAAGCGAGAACATCAGAAGGCTGTTAAGGTTACGATGAACACGTACGCGTAATGCGCGCGCCGCAATATTAGCCACTGGAATGCGGAAGTCGGCCCATGCATGCTCTCTAGCTCTCTAGCTATATAGCTTACGTGTATTCTCTGCTTCTGGTGGAGTTACTGACGCTACGCATTTTTATTGCGCAGCGCGCTGCACTCGTCAATCGTTCCCAGCCTGGTACTTCTGATGTCAATGTTGGAAAAACACTACTGTCACCATCCCCAATAAACTTTATATACCTTAGTCCATGATTGCTCTCTGCTTGCTTGAATCCCTCCAAAATTATGTCTGTCTCCATTGCAGATGAGCTTTCATTCCAGTTTTTAAAACAGATGTGATCTCTAATCCCTCGGGTACATGCTGTGCATTCTTTATTTCGTACACCAATGTATAGAATCTTGTGCGTGTGGAAGCCAATGACCACTCCTACTCCTGATTTTGCATTATAAGTGTGACGGTGTGAACGTTTACACCAACCTCCGTCCACAATTACAGTAGTAGCTGGTACTCCCTCATGGTATTCGTTTCTTTCAATGGCTAACTTACATTCCTCTTTGCCTGCCTCTTTCATGCTCTCTTCAAGTTGTTGTTGCCACCATGCTCCTATTTCCCTCTCTGTTGTAATGAAGCTACGTTGGGACATAGTTGGTATGCCCAGTGTGGCCAGTGTTTCCTTTAATTTGCTGTGGCCCCCACCTGTGGTCATTTGACCCCACACTGCTGCAATATTGCACTCCCATCTTTTTGTGCCTGTTGGACAGCTAACTTTGGCTGATGTTTCTAATTTCATAACACTGTTGCAGCCATTGCATTTCATGCCAATGATTGATGCCAGTCCTTGACGGCTCTCCCCTTCAATTGTAATGAACTTGTCTGCATGTAGAGCTGCTTCAGGACATGATATGATATGTTGACTAAATGTATTGACAAACTGAGCCAATTTTTCTAGGTTTATTATACGGGACCCATCAGGTGCATTTATTGGGAGAGTAGTTTCAGCAGAAGAGGGGGTACTAGTACCCGTTGTGCATCAGCCACTTGCCACATTAGTACGCCTTATCCACTTGTTGGGGTTTCTTTTCACATAAACATGATGGCGATGGCGACGATTAATTTTGTTTTTTGATTTGCCATTTCAGGTCCTAATTACCTCTGAAAACTGTCTGAAGAAGAGGGTGGAATTACTCTGAAAGATGCAAGAACGGTGTAGAGACTTGTTGCGGAGGCACACTGTCCAGCTGCTAAATGTATTCAACGTTCCCGCTAAAGATTGCGCATGCGCACTTGTCCACATTACAGTACAATATTCCTAGAGTACATCTTGTGCTGAATTTAGCGAAAGATCTCACAATTTTCTGTAAAATTTGCTACTAACAGTAGTTCTTAGTAAATATTCTAGGGCAGCATGTAAAAATTTTCAACTTTGATCAGGCAAAATAACGGTTGTTGGGGACATCCCTATGACAGGCAATACATGTACGGCACAGCCCAGCAAATAGATGAACTCAAATGTCACATTGAACCTACATACATGTACACTCCACAACATATGGTTATCTGTTTGGCAAGTCTTACTTTTTAAGACATTTCTCTTTACACTTCATCCTTTCTCGCTCCTTCTTATTCTTTTTCTGTCATGACCTTTCATCATCGACTCTAATGAAGTGAATACATATACAGAAGACTACTTATACATGACCGCACCCATCAATGTGCACAGGAATATGTGTATGTGTGTTGTATGTGCATGCACACATGCACGCACCACACTTGACTAGTCCTATACTCTGGGGGGAATTGTACTTTTCAGTGTGTCAGTAGACCTTCTGTGTAGAGATGGTGCTGACACATCTACCTCAGAACTAACGAATACTAAAGTAAATGAATGCAGTGAAGTACATAACCTTCAGCGCTGCATGGACTGAGCAGCATAAACATGCTGAAGACTTCAAAAGAGAAAGCTAAGAAACAGCTTGTTGCTAGGAGCAGACTCCCTTTCAGGCCCGGCATAGGCCACAAATACAGACAGGGGCACCCATGTATATTGGTCAGCGACCTCTTACTTCCCAGTTTGGGGGGCAGCATGCATTCCCTGTCCCTGTAGGAAGAGAGGATACTCAACCATTGAAGGTTGAATCCACCAGTTTGGGTCCCTGTTTCCAGTGTGGGAAGCTTGGGTATTATAGAAGGGCCTGCCCTCTGCTGTCCAGCACTAAGTAGCACTGGGGAATGGTTTACGGTATTTGTGCATGTCTTGACTGTGTAGTTGGTATATCTGCATATTCTTGTGTTTTGTATGTTGCTGGGCATGTATTGTATTTCTTGATGTGCATTTGTTGAGCTGCTAAAGTGCTAGTTTGTGTGGGTTGCTGGGCATGCATTGTATTTGCTGACGATCATTGTTAGGCCCCTAAAGTGCTATAGTGTGTGTTTTGATTAAGGAAGACATGATCAGAACAGCCAAATAGTTCAGTGATAAAATGCGCCTCATATATTGAATATATAATTGTGCAGAATTAGCACTTCATACCTATATACATATGGACTGTACCTGGGCTTTCTTAAGTGTCTCAATGAATGTTTGACGAAAGATACTTGAGATGATTTCCAATCTCTTAGCCCGGACATTAGGGGTCTTTCGACTGCCACCCAGTCTCTCATTGTCTTCTTCAAGGGCCCTTCAAGGGCTCTTTAATTAGCTGTGTGGTCATCTTAACTGTGTATGCTGTAGGATAAAAATACTATAACGCAATACTGTCACTGAAAACACACCCACTATATGTAGACCAAGTCACACATACACGTACCTCCATACACATTCAATTTACCTTCGGTCCATCTTCTTTTTTTTTCTGAGATTCAGCTATGTAAGGAGATTCCGCTAACCACCTACATAAAATACATCACCTTGTCATTACCTTGTATAATATTATCAGAGAATTGGACTCGATGTAGAAATGAGGGTATAACTACCATTCAGGCAGAGGAGGTAGTTGCCTCCCCGGTTTTTGACCTTATACAGAACTTATGAAGTTTTGCTGTGAGCGAGCAGCCAAACATGTAAAAGGCTAGGGCTAACAAAGAGCGAGCAACAGCACAAGCATGCAACAGCCAACCACAAGTGAGAGTGCAAGCAGCAAAAGTTATACTAGCATTGAGGCAGACGAGGCCACTTGTCGTCTTTTTTTTTGTGTCCTTATGAAGTAATCGCACCGAAAGCGTGAAAAAATAGTGTGGTGTGGGATAGAGGCACGATGAAAGCACAGGCATGTGTGTCCACACTAACTAAAAAGTCACATACCACGCTAACTAAAAAGTCACATACAAGTACTACTTGCAGCACTGCACACTCTACCTGCTCACACAGCGATCACATGTGCATGTGCATATATGTAGACTAATGCCTCTCCTGAGACTCATTTCTAGTTACGCTCCTGAATAGAGAAATGGTTCAACGTGTACAGTAAACATACATGTAGATGTAAAATCAGAGAAGCGGAAGTGCACCAGAGGGGTGCCGCATATTTATCCCTTCACTCCCCACGGATACCTCCCCACACTGTTACAAGCTATACACTCACCAGAAGGTACTAAAGAATCCATTTCAGACTGAGCTCCCGAAGAGAAATAATCACCTCGTGGATTCGAAATCGCAGATCACATGATCAGTCATTTGGGGCGGTACCGTCTGAAACGTTTTCGAGTCGTTCAACCTTTGACCTTGCCAGATTTACTAAAAATATTGATCATGTGGACAATATGTGTTACGAAAATACTGATCACGTGATCATCCATTGGAGTTGAAGGGGCGGAGTTTGGGGCGGTACCGTCTGAAACATTCATGTCGTTCAACCTTTGACCTTACCAGATTTTTACTAATGACACCCTACTGCGCATGCCCAAGCCAGAAATGGGGCGGTTCTAGCGGGAAAAACAAAAATCTGTTCTGTCGTAGATCATTTTAGCGCAACAAAATCGGCATCACGCTACTAGCGCAACGGAATGTAGTACAATAAGCCACCTGCGCCGTCATTCTGTGACATCTCCGCCCACACAATTTTTCCCAACCTTAAAAGGTCAGAAGCGCATTTTCTGCTATGGCAGTATTAGGGCATTTCAAGGTGACCTGTCCACAAAGGCATTATAGATACATGTGTAATGCCTATACATCTGTTTAGCAGTGAGAACTGCATTTGTCAGAGTCACTTTTATGAAAAGAAGAGCCTAAATATACCTGTGCTGTTCTAATGTTGGATATGGAAACCATGCGTTCTGTGCTGGAAGATGCATTTGTGCCGTGTTATGAGGTAGATGCATATTGGAAAAATATGTACATGTGTGTTTACATGTACCGCTGCATACATGTGAACTATATGGTCCTAGGATGGACCACAGGGGTGGATGGGGCTACAAACGGTGTGGACACACTAACCATGAAAGCTAGTGTAACCACTCTAACCTACTGTGTATTACCAAACACTTGTCAGATAAGTAATTTGAAGCCATGCAATGCTGAGCCACTGATGCATTGTGAATGTGCTGTCTACTGCATGTACTGGCTATCTAAAGGAAAATAACTGACACCGTGGGATGCAACACCATGCAAGGAGTCTCAAGACACACAACATTTACACACATTTAACTTGCAGATGGTATGCTGTTACACATGTACATGTATCCATGTGCATTAAAGTACAAGTGCATATCACACTAGCTGTATTAGAAGTATAAAGGAAAGAGAGAAAGCCAACCCAGACAAACAAAATAGAGACCAGACAAACAAGATATAACACACAGAGAAGATATGCATATAAGTTAGTACATGTATACCTCTGCTTCTTTCTCACAGCAATACTCCTACTTATCTCAGTTCATGTAAAATAAATATTCTGAAGGGGGAGTAAGGAGTAAAGAAGATATGTCTCTATTAGGGAGGTGTCGTCATTACAGAGGGTGGTACATGTGTATATGTAGATGATGTGTCCCAGCAGGGCACGCAAGACATTCACTGCGCAAGTGCGAGAAACCGGAAATAATCATTCAGCTGTAATTATGAATGCAGAGGAAGCATTGCACTTAGTATTCGGGGAGGGGCTGGAGGGTCTTGATTCTGGAGATGAAAGTGAAATAGATGAAGATCCAGCCTTTCCATTGCCAGACCCATCTCACAGTAGTAGTGATGAAGAGACAGATCCAGACTGGGACGAAGATGAAGCTAGATCAAGTGTAGAGGGTTCTGGTATGAGACTGTATATTATAGTAAACAGCAGAGTAGCAAACACTCTTACATGTCCTACAGATGAAAACACTGGCCTAATGGAGATGGAGAGAGAACAGGACAAGAGGAAGGGAAAGGGTAAGTGGGAGAGGGAGAGCAAGAGGGAGGGGGAGAGGGATAGAGAGGGTTAGGCGAAGGGGGAGAGGGAGGGGGAGCAGGAGTCGCAGTTTTGTACCCAGTTCTATTCCCTGGGAATCGATAGAGAGTATCCAGAACAATGGCACACATACGGTTTCGATGCTCTATAGTGGAATCCTATGCTGCCCAACACCTGTCATCTATTCCACCTCGACAAGTTGGTCGACCAAGAAAAAGGCCACGTTCGGAGTCTGGAGATCCAGAGAGGCTGAATAGTAGGCTACACCTGCTGGGAAAGCGTGGACCCAGAGAGTGTGTCGTGTGCAGCAACCTTACAGGAGGAGAGAGAAAGAGGTCAGTATAAAACTTGCACTAGTCTGCCAACACTGTGCCCCATCCGTTGCTTTGAGGTATATCACACAAAGGACAACTACAGGCTGTAGGAGCCAAAGCCAGACTTGATATGTTACTTCTTTAGCAGTAGTTGGTATTCATGCACTTGCACATAATCATAAGGAACATACTCAATGCTTACCTTGGACCAGTTTGTAGTCACGTAGCCAGACCGCTGCCACGCGTATTGAGACATCTATATTCACTTCACTTGGAGTGAGTTATACACGCCATTAAGAAAATGGCGTGTTGTAGATGCAACCGTACAGGTAGCTCTCAAAACTGTAGGTGTGTCAAGAATGGTAGTCTATGGCATGGATGTCTTCCACAACGGCTGGGGAAGTGTGTCAATACCGTTTATTCCCCTCCGCCTCGAGACCATTATATCACAATCTGTACACAACAGCTCACCAAGATTACCCTTATCCTCCTGGCTATCCCCATTTAATTCACCATGTTTTACCTCTGGGAGTCAACCCGTCTATGCGTTCGCCTGGGTCTCAGCCTCATACTTGTGACTCTGCTTCACTACTGCTATCATTGACTACCACTAAGTCTTCTCCTAAACTTCCCAACTGTATGCCAATAGTGGACCCTACCTTCACATGGGGCTGCCATGATGCAACCACCTTCATAACCTCATTGAATGCTGCCTATAATGAAGTTGTACACTGGAGACCCAACCTTTTCAGGGTACCCTACGGCAAGGCAGGTAAATCCTTTGTTTTTGAACTGGCCAGGCTCTACAACTCCGCATCTAAATCTGCCATGGAGTGTATTGCCATGAGAGCTGCTGTTGTCGTACCCATCTTGATGCTACAGAAGCCATCTTCTAAGTCTGAAGCCAAAGAACATAACTCATGCCTTGAAAGATGCCTGAACACATGGCTAGATGGGGACCTAGACAATTTGCTGGTTGAAGGAAGAACACTTCAGCAACGTATCCCCAAATCTGCTCTAGAAGACAGCTCTAAACATCGGAAACGTCATGCTTGCTCTTTCGCAAATCTCATGTTCAAGCTGCAATTTGCCTAGTAACTGCAGAGTCGAAAAGGGGAGTACTTAGACCGTGTGATGAGTTGACGGTACACGTACAGTGAGAGACGTTTTGATCGACCACCCTCCTGGTCAACCTGCCCATCCATTGACTGCAATAACAAACCACCAGAAGTTCATCCTGTGCTTTTTGATTCCATTGACGCATCATTGATTAGATCAGCAGCCCTTAGAACTACTGGTGCTGCTGGACCATCTGGGCTAGACGCTGGCTGTCTGCTTGAGACGACTCTGCACCTCCTTTAAAGCTGCCTCCCAAAGCCTATGTCAGTCTCTGGCTAACACTGCCTGACGTCTTTGTACTGACATAGTTGACACTTCCATCACAGCTCCCCTATTTGCCTGTCGTCTGATCGCCCTCAACAAGAACCCAGGTGTGCGACCAATTGGCATTGGGGACACTGCAAGACGAATCATTGCCAAAGCCATCCTGACCATTGCTAAAACAGACATCCAAGATGCTGCTGGTTCAGAACAACTCTGTGCTGGCCAAATCTCTGGGATTGAAGCTGCTGTGCATGCTGTCGACTCCCTGTTTCAACAGGAGAACACTGAAGCCATCCTCCTGGTCGATGCAAGCAATGCTTTCAACTCTCTCAATCATCTCACTGCCCTACATAATATCCGCCATCTCTGTCCTTCATTGGCCACAGTCTTGATCAACTCCTACAGATCACCTACACAACTATTTATTTTTGGTGATGTACTCTGTTCCAGTGAAGGAACTACACAAGGTGACCCTCTAGCAATGCCGATGTACGCACTTGCAACCATACCCCTCATCAAGAAGCTACACTCTACTATAGATGATGTTAGACAAGTATGGTACACTGATGACGCCTCTGCTGCTGGCACTGTTAATAGTCTATACCAATGGTGGACGCTTTACTGGGTCCCAAGTTTGGGTACTTTGCCAATGCTGTCAAGACCTGGCTGGTGACAAAGGAAGCACACTTCTCCACTGCTTCTGCTCTTTTTGCCAACACAGGTGTTTAAGTCACTACAGAGGGTAGGCCTTTCCTTGGATCAGCCATAGGCAGTCGTGAGTTCACAATCTCCCATGTGCAAGAGAAAGTTGGTCAATGGACTAAGGAGCTGGAAAATCTAGCAACAATTGCAATGACACAACCTCATGCTGCTTATGCGGCCTTTACCCATGGTCTTACAAGCAAATGGTCTCACCTAACATGTACCGCAAGGGATATTAGCTCCCTTCTCCAACCCCTGGCAGATCAAAATTCATACCGGCACTTACTGGTCAACCACCTCCTGATGATGAGCTGAGAAACTTGTTAGCCCTACCGGCAAGACTTGGAGGCATGGCCTTGACAAATCCTACCACCCAGGCACACAATGAGTTTTCAGCATCTTTGAAAGTAACAGACCCCCTAAAGTATGCTATCCTCAAACAAAGCTTCAAATATGCAGATGTGGTAAACAACCAGATGGACGCCAAGCATGATGTCTGCAAACTGAAGCGTGAAGAGGGCAAACAGGCCGCTGACTCAGTCAACCAAGAACTCTCCATCACACTGAAGTGAGCAATGGATCTAGCTCAAGAGAGAGGCACTTCTACCTGGCTCACAACTCAGCCCATTCAGGAATTTGGCTTCACATTACACAAAAGTGCCAGGATGCCTTGGCTCTTGGCTAAAACTGGCAACTCCCACGGGTCCCCTCCACTTGTGCTTGTGGTTCCAAGTTTTCAGTTGAACGTGCCCTGTCCTGTCCTGAAGGTGGCTTCCCCTCGGTTCGACATAATGAAATACGAGGCATAACAGCTAGTCTACTGACAGAGGTGTGCAATGATGTATGCATTGAACCTGAACTTCAACCGATGACAGGTGAAGTCCTCCTCCAACACTCAAGATGGTGCTAGACTTGACATCGCCGCCAATGGGTTTTGGGGTGGTCGTTTGGAATGCACCTACTTTGACGTGAGAGTGTTTAACCCCCATGCAGCTTCAAACAGGAACACAAACAGCTACAGGAAACATAAACTAGAGAAGAAAAGGCAATATGAACAATGTGTTAGAGAAGTTGAGCATGCCTCCTTTACTCCCCTCGTTCTATCAGCAACTGGTGGTATGGCCAACCAGGCAACAGTGTTCTACAAGAGGCTTGCCTCCTGCCTAGCAATGAAATGGGATCAGCCTTACAGTTCTACAATGTCTTGGCTACGAAGTAGACTTACCTTCTCACTCCTACGTTCCTCCATCCAATGCATCAGGGGTGCTCGATCCTGCCGAGGGCATGCTGCCAGGTTCATTAATGCACCTGTAGACCAGGCCACATCAGTTTATCTAAACATGTATTTAATCCTTTCGCTATACATTTGTTCTCCCTTTTTGTTTTCCTGTTTCACTTATCCCCTTTTCACAATACTGCACGCTGTGTTGCACATGTATTTTTATTATGTCTTGAAAAAAATATTCACTTCAATCAGTGTACGGAGCTTTTAGGATACAGTAGTGCCGTGCCCTAACGAATCAGAGACGCATATTCTAAGCAACCTGGTATCAAGCACACTTCTCACCCTGTCTGGGACCAGATGAAAGCGCTTACAACATACGGACTGTACGCACGCGGAACAATTACGCGCCCGCGTGAGATACGTTAATTTCATATCCGCGCGCAATGAGTTAACCCACCATTTCCTGTTCTCAAGGCTGTGCATTCAGTGTCCTATTCTTATATACATGTATGTGATGTTTGTCTTGAGTGGGTTAATGGGGTGGGTTTCTTTCCCTGTTTGTCTAGTGTGCTATGCACATGGTTTTCATGTGTGTGTATATGAGGTGGGGGTAAAGGCCTCATCTGTATATACACTGTACATTATTCACAAACGTAGGGCAATTTAAATGCAATACTCATTATTTAGAGATTCTATATGTTTACATTCTAGAATTGCTAAGCTCCAGGGTCACTCACCGTTAACCGGTACTTGACTGTCACTCCATGTGCAGCAGAGAGTGATGATAACTTTATATAGACCTGAGTGGCTAAGAATATGCATAGCTAAGGTATTGTTTGAGCCCAGAATTGACTTAAGATTCCAACGTTTCAACACTCATACGAGCATCATCATCAGGGAATGGAAAATGACAAGAAACCCAAACTATAAATACAGTGATGATAGAGACAGCAGTCTATAGAGACTGACAAGTGTGTAATGCATACATAACCAAAGACAGTATATAAAGTATGCAACAGTACAGAGGATTTACAGTAAACATATGACATAAAGAAAGAGTTAACATAACTGTCAGTTGGGCACTACTATGCCTTGTGGGTAAGTGTACAGAAAAAACTGTGTAACATGGAACAAATTTATGAACAATAAACTGAGGGTAAGGCACCATGTTCTCTGTTGATGGTATGATGTTTATGTATATGCCATGACTCTAAAAGACATCTGGGGTACAAATATTTGCATGTATCGATAGCCTTCATTCCACACATGCTCAGCAATTGCAGAGGCATCCATACTTCCACACTTCCAGACTTTACAGCTCTTTTGTGTTCCTTTAATCTGCATTACAAGGACCTCCCCGTCTGGCCAACGTACACCTTACCACACTGTTTACAAGGTACTCTGTAAATAACTCCATTAATCAAATTTGGATCCTTAGGTTTAACCAGGTGACGAAGTGTCTGCATAGGATAAAAACGCACTACATATCCAACTGACTAAGAACTCTCTTGATAGATTCCGAAAGGCCTTGAATATTAGGTGAAACTTCAGAGTCCACATGTGATTTCTAACGAGCACTGACAACTTGAGATCTGCGTATAAAACGTGTGGGATATGCATTCCCTGAACAATGTGACTCTCTTCGATCGACTGTTCCACCAAGGATGTGTAAAGAAGACTAGCACGATTGAACAGAGTCTTAATTACTGACATTTTATGGTTGAGAGGATGGTGAGAAGAGAATTGCAAATATTTATCCGTATGAGTTGGTTTTCGGAATACTGAAGTTCGAATTGAACCATCTGGATCCCTGGAGAGAAGATCATCCAAAAAGGAGAGAGAACCATCTTTCTCCTTTTCCAGTGTTAATGGATCCACACTATTTAACCCTTTATACCCGGATCGCAATTATTGCGCGTTTTACGTAATACGGTAACGCCCACGCATTACCGCGTGATACCGCTCGGTTTAGTGCGTGCTCTAACGAGTGCCCTTCTTCTCCGCATCCTTATTCATCCGCTGCGTGTGTAGCTATTTTACAGCCAGAATTATACGTATGGAGTCTCTGAGGAACTATTTACGGGATAAACAGCGGAATTATGGCCTATCACCGTCGTTGGGGAACGCTTCACCAGCGCCTTCTTGGTCTCCTGGTGAGTTGATACTTAGAAGTCATTTTATGTATAATACAGACATGTAATACGCATATACGAGTACATGGGTGAAATGGTAAGGTGTGCTCTACTGCGTTTAGAGCTTGCAAGAGCACAGAAATCAGGTAGGTTTGCCATCAGTTTGATCCTGCAGAAATAGATGTAGATGAATTAGTCAGCAACAATGAAGGAAATATACTTACATTGTAGTGTGAAGTCTAGCTGTGAGTTGGTATGCCGAGAGAACTCTGGTGACTGGATTGTATGGCAGCAGTGAGTGTGTGATTGAGAGGAGTTTGAGGAGTCAAACACAAAGGAGGGGGATGGGCATATTGCTTTGTGCGGTGGCCATAGTGAATGATTGAGAGGAGTTTGATGAGTCGAACACAAGGGAGGGGGATGGGCATATTGCTTAGTGCGGTGGCCATAGTGAATGATTGAGAGGAGTTTGACGAGTCAATCACAAGGGAGGGGGATGGGCATATTGCTTAGTGCGGTGGCCATAATGAGTGTTCGATTGAGAGGGGTTTGATGAGTCAAACACAAGGGAGGGGGATGGGCATATTGCTTTAGAGCACTGGCCATAGTGAATGTTTGATTGAGAGAAGTTTGACGAGTCAAACCCAAGGGAGAGAAATGCGTAGAGTGGCGACCACATTGAGAGAGAAGTTGAATGTTTGAGTAGAGTGGGGGATCACATTCATTGAGTTTGAAGAGTGGATAGGCTCTGAAAAAGCCGAATGAGAGGAGTTTGACGAGACAAACACAAGACAGCAGTTGACAAACATCACATCACATCACTTCACTCCACGTACAGTACACAAAAAAAATACACAAAAGGAACACAAAGGTACACAAAGAAACGAAAAGGGAAGTACACAAATGAACACAAAGAGACGAACTATGTAAGGTATAAGTTGTTCTGTGCATGGTGTATGAGGAAACAATCTGTGGTGTGATCCCCCGTGTGGCAGAAGTGCTTGTCGCATGTTCTACAGTACCATGTTGTTTGTGATTTGCACGGGTGAAGTTTGCATCTACCTTTACTGGGTGCTTTGCATGGGTAGTGGGGTGTGTTGACTACAAGGTGATGGTGTATGACTGTTTTGGATATGACATGACGTTTACGACTGTTATAATTACCGATAAGTTCGTTAGCTAATTGTAATCTATATGATAAATAACTAGATATAGGGAGGTTACATGGGGAATAATGGCTAAGAACATACGAATTGAAAACACAAACTTCGAACAGAAACCAAAATATATACTTGTATGATTTACGTGATTTTACATGTACATGATAATACTTTCTGTACTGGTCCCCTCTATCTACCCCTCCCATGTACTTATTGTAGTCTACAATGGATATGGGACAGTTCACATGCATTACAGTACCATCTATTCTTTTTCTAGGGATGGATTTTGTGTGACCAGGATTGTGGCCTGATGACATGAAGGTCACCGGCCGAGTGTCCTGCCACACACAGACGCCGACGTTCCCATCCTGCCTCGTCATCACATCACCTCTCTGGGCTAGCCCACGCTTCGACACTTCCTTGAGATCAGGAGGGAAGTCGCGCCTGTTGGATTTCAATGTGCCGGTACAATAAATATTTTCTAAGAGTAAAGAACGATACAAAGACACCGACGAAAAAAACCTGTCCATAAAGATGTGATACGACTTCCCCACCAGATCCCGAGTGAGTCGAGTGACTACCGAGCCGCCCAGTCCTACTTCAGTTCTGTCACCCTTGCGACCCGTATAGCACTCGAACTCACACACGTACCCATTGTGGCTGTCTGCACGGACCCAGATCTTAAAACCACGCTTCACCGGCTTCATCGGGAGGTACTGTTTCATAGATGACCTTCCCTTGAAGGCCACCATAGCTTCATCAATAGCCTGCTCCCGATGAGGCCGGTAATTCGATTTGCAGGCAGCCACAACAGCCGATATTACTGGCCGGACCTTCCACAGTCTGTCATGGGTACGTGTGGGATCTGATGAAGAAGAAGATGACGCGCCTGCAGATGATGATGACGCGCTTACCGTTGTGGATGATGTTGAGGGTGAATTGGAAGTGAAGTGGAGGAACCTCCATATGGCCATAAACCGATCTCTGGTGATCCGCTCTGCGATGGGTAGATAGTGAAAGGCCGGGTTGGTGTTCCAGTAGAGATGTAACTGCGGCAAACGATTGATACCCATCAACAGAGCGAACCCCAGGAATGCCCAGATGTCATCCGCCGTTACATCAGTCCACTTTGCACTAGCCTCATCCCCCAACACCTGATGTGCATACAAGTTTGTCTCGTGGACAATGGACCCTACCAGAGCGGAAGTGAAGAACAGGCGGAACATCCCCACCACTGTGTAAGGAATTATTGTGGCGGGTCCTACTGGCTCCACAAACTGATTTACAGTGACGCCTGCCAACTCCTCACTCCAGTTGTTCTCGCTGTAAGGGGAGTATTATATTAGCATATACATGTACATGTACTGTGTACAAGGAATTATTATGGAAACAGGTAGCTTGAATACTGTGAGTAAATGTGTTTACCCTGCACTTCCGCTTCCAGTACTCTGGTGTCTGCTCCTCCCTCTTCCTCCTCCCCTCCCCCTCCCTCTCCCTCTCCCTCTCCCTCTTCCCCTTCCCCTCCCTCTTCCCCTTCCTCTCCGTCTTCCCCTACCCCTGTCTTGCCCCTGACTAGGTGACGGTGACGGAGTCGGTGATGGGGTTGGAGTAGGAGTTGGAGAGTCCTCCGAGTCACTGCAAGCATTATTATTAGCTAATCAGCCTGTAATATAAATACTGACATCTATATATGCTCATACCTTGATGATTCTGACTCTTGTGGAGTGGTGTCCTGCTCTAGGCGAGTCAGGAAGTCTGGTGAAAGCTCACCTTCACACACATTTGCACTATTTGGGATGTTTTTTTCAGTTATAGTTTATAAATAAATGCAATATTAGCACTTACATCTCATCTCCGCTGCCCAAGTCCAGTTCGAGCTCGTCATCACTGTCCTGCAGCATTGGTTCCTCCGTCTCTAGAAGCTCCAGCACTTCACTGCGGCTGTACCGCTCGTACGCACTTCCAGGTACGGTAGAGGTGGAGTTTGTGGTCGCCATGCTATGCGAGTTTCAGGAAGTAAACAAAGCGCCGCTCATTTGAAATTCACGCAGCTGTTCGAACTTACTTCACAGTGTAGAGCAGTGGATCGTAGACAGTCTAGTGAATAAGACGTGGCAGCAGACAAGAAAGACGCTGGATCAGCTTTGCAACTGTTGCAGCAGCTCAAGGAAGAATGCACCTGGCCTCGATTGGCAGCTGTCGCGTTCGCGCTCAATTGCGTTTTTGACTGTGATTCGTCAGTCGCTAGCCACGACGAACTACGTAGCCTGTGCTTCATGTGAGCAGTGCTAGTCATTTTATCCTTCTATAGTTGAATTATGTATTTATATCATGAATATGTAGTTCTACATGGCTGTACTAAGCCTTTCAAAATGTATCCAAATGGCACGCTTATCGTCTCTTTACGGAGAAGTGCCTTTTGGCACTATCGGGTATAAAGGGTTAAATGATCATGAAATTCACTAATGGAATCAGATGATAACACGGTACAAGTATCGTCCATGTATCTTTTCCAAGACCGTGGAGTTGGCCAGAAGGTAAATAGAGCTCTACCCTCTATGTCTTCCATCACTAAGTTGGCAATAGTCACTGACACAGGGGATCCCATAGCAGTGCCAAAACATTGTTGGTAGAACACTCCTCTGAAATTCAAAAATGTAGCACCCAGACACAACTCATATATAATGTCATCAACACCTAAACATGTTCTGTCATCCAAGGTGTCGTCCACACTCAGCCGTCTACGAGCAACATAGACGGCAAGGTCAGTAGGCACATTTGTGAAGAGAGAGACTACACCAAAGGAGGATTTGACGGAATCCACGAAATCCTTAGAATTCCTAAGTGCAGACTGGGAATGACCAACCAATGGAGAGTTAGTTTCAGAGGAGTATTCTACCAATAATGTTTTGGCACATCGATGTTGCTTGTAGACGGCTGAGTGTGGATGATACCTTGGATGACAGAACATGTTTAGGTGGAGTTGTGTCTGGATGCTACATTTTTGAGTTTCAGACTACCAACAATGGTTTGGCACTGCTATGGGATTCCCTGTGTCAGCATAGAGGATATAGCTCTATCTACCTTCTCGCCAACTCCACGGTTTCGGTAAAGATACATGGACGACACTTGTACCGTGTTATCATTAGGGCTTGACAAAATATTCTTTTTTTCCACCTATTATTCTTTTTGACTATTCTCAATATATTAGCCCATTATTCTTATGTACTATACCTATTATTCCAGCGTACGATACTCATTATTCTCATGTTGAATAGTAAAAATTTGTTAAAAAGTACATCAATGTGCATTGTATTGTAGCATGACCAAAAGAGATATGTAGTCTTCTAAAGAAGAGTTTTGCCTAGATGAAAAGCTATTTTCAAGTAGTGAAAAAACGCGCTCGGCTGAAGCTGAAGACGGCTGGACAAGTAATACTAGTTTGCAGGCTTCTGCCCAGGCCGGCAGATCATTCTGATGGTTCTTCCACCATTTTGCAATGTCTACATCAGATGAAACATCTTCCACCACTGCGATATATGTCGGTAGTTCTTCTTTTAGTCTATCAATTGAACTACTATCAAGGAATGGGAACTTTCCAAGTGTGTCTATCTCTGAAGGTGTAGCCCTTAGTTCATCCATTTGAGGTGGGGAAAAAAACCGAGCAGCTTTAAATGCCAAGAGGATGTCTTTTAATTCACCAGTAGTGAAATCAAACTTCGGCTTGAAGTATTCGTACGATGGTGTAACACTGTTTTGAGCATATCGGATCAGTAGCTGTTCATTGGAGGCATTTCCTGCACTTTCACTCTTAGCTATGGCTAACACATTCGGGTAATTAACTTATCATCTGATTCCATTAGTGAATTTCATGATCATTTAAAGAGTGTGGATCCGAACATCCCATTCACACTGGAAAAGGAGAAAGATGGTTCTCTCTCCTTCTTGGATGTTCTCTCCAGGGACCCAGATGGTTCAATTCGAACATCAGTATTCCGAAAACCAACTCATACGGATAAATATTTGCAATTCTCTTCTAACCATCCTCTCAACCATAAAGCAATGCATCTGACACGCGTACAGTAACCACAGTTCCAAACAAGGTAAGCATGCAGAAACGCATAGTAAACAAGCAGTAATAAATGCATTACACTAACAATAAAAGCATATCTAGGCTACAATAATAATTGTACAATACATTATCAATAGGCAACTAGCTATCTAGTTATGAACCAGCTCCTAAAAGAGCTAGGCTCTCTATTAAAGAGGTGATGCTGGAGCTTGACCATGAAGATGATGGCCCAATGACAGTTGGCAGTGATGATAAATTTGACGACATCACTTGCACAGAGCAACAAAGGGATGAATGGGGTATAGTGGAAGACGACTTCAATGTCATAACTGAATCCCATGCTCCCCCCCCCTCAAGCCGGTATCAAAGTGTGGTGCTGGGCTGATGCACATAATGGGTACATGTGCGAGGTGCAGGTGTACACAGGTAAATCAGACTCGGCAGAGAGCGGGCTAAGGAAGAGGGTGGTGCTTGATTTGGCAAGGAGATTGGAAGGAAAAGGTACCACCTGTACTTTGATAACTTCTTCTCTGCTGTCTCTCTGCTTGATGCATTGTTGGGAAAGGGACTCTATGCCTGTGGGACAGCGAGGCAAAACTACCGCGTCTTTCCTGATGCCCTAAAGATGAATGGGAAAAGTCAGAGAGAGATGAGCAGACATGGGCTCAGCAACAGGTAACCAAATGCATGTCAAATATCTTAGTTGACCTGGTAACAGATGTATTTACTTTTGATGTTGAAATACACAGGCTGAAGAAAGCAAGAGGGAATAAGAAAGACAAACTTTCGTCTGTAGTCGAATCCAGGCCTAAATACCAGCAAACCAGCACACCGGACACTGAGCCACATTATAAGAGGGAATGAGGGGACAAACTTTTGTCTGGTGATCGTGGCTCAGTGTCTGGTGTGCTGGTTTGCTGGTCATTAGGCCTGGGTTCGACTCCGGACAGAAGTCTTTCTCATTCCCTCTTGCTTTCTTCGGCCTGTGTATTAGAGTAAATATAACCAAATGCATGTTAAATTATGTTCATGTATATCAGTATATCATGCACATCACTTATATCATGTCTGTGCTTAGGGAGCTTTATAATATACATGAACCTGGTGCACCTTCACCTATTTTCTCTTCTACTTGCAGAGGAGATTTACAAACTGTCCAAAACGGTGGATGGCACTGTTGCGGTGTGACAATCATGTCGTCACACTTCTCTCCACCAATGCTCAGCCACAGCAGTCAGACAGCGTTCAGAGGAGAGAAAGTGATGATACTCCCAGAAGTGTACCATGCCCAGCACACAGCAATGGCCCTCTACAATACCTACGAGGAGTTGACAGGAACGATCAACTGCGTGGGTACTACCATGTGAGGATGAAGTGTAGGAAGTTCTACAGATATATTTTTTTGTTTCTCTTTGAGGTATCCATTGCCAATGCCCACATCCTCCACTCCAGATAGAAAAGAGGCAAAAGTTCAAGGAGTTTCGACTCGAGCTTGCAAGGAGCCTTGCTACACAGCAAGAAATGCCTTGGAAGATGTTCTGCTGCACCCACCATCCTGCCATTACCACACTACCCTCTACGATATGTGGAGTGTCCAGACAGCACTCCTGTCAGGCGTCTGTGCTGGTATTGTCAGCACCACAGACAGCAACGCCGAGACACTCAGTGGTTCTGTAGGGAGTGTGAGAATCATTGACACTGACTGCTTCATGCAGTACCACAAAGACATTCACTCCTTCCCGGAGAAATGGGCTGAATACATATATTTACCCTGAGGAGGTATGTCTTTTTCTTGCTAACCCTGTTTGTTTTGAACACTTCCTCCATTGTATATTCTAACTCCAGAGGTTGCCCCACACCAATGTCCTTTGGGGCAAATTTAAATGTGTGGAATTGTATTTTCCAGGACATGCACTGGAAGCCTAAGACTTTCTCTTTATCGATCTGGTTTTAGAAGTGTGCCGAAACCTATTGTTTTCGTGATATGATTGGAGGACAATTGCCAAAGTCCTCCATGGGGCTGATTTCCTATGGCAGGGCTAGAATTTTGTCCTTTTGTGTCCTCTAATTTCAGGACCTAATTGTCTTCTAATGTGGCTGTATTTGGGGCTCCATTTCTCTCCCTAATATTTCTAGTACTAAGCTTGCTAATTCCCCATTTCTAGTACTAAGCTTGCTAATGCCCCACACTGTCCTCTGGAGCAGAGGCTAGAGCTAGAGCTAGATGGTTAGTCCATGCTGGCATAAGTGTATTTACCAAAGACAAAAGCAAGGATTCTCCGGAAATCACTCTTTGATGGATGCACACTGTGTAGATGTCTCAAGCGAAACACATTGCTTCCTGTTGCCCCAGGAGCTACTTTCTCAACCAAGATATCATCATCAGGTCCATAAGAGCACCTGAAAGAATCTGTGTGGGAGCCTTTATGATGCCATTTTCCGTACATATCTTTTTTGATGTCATCAGGATGAGCCAGCTTTGTGACATCAACAACAAATGTGCAACTTCCGTTCACTTCTAACGGCCTCTCGCAAGCTATCCTTTGGCTATATATTGGATTAAGTAATACTTACTTTGCATGCGGAGTACTTAGGTGGTGGTCTCTCGTATATTGGAATCCCCCGAGAGTTCCTGTCAAAATGATGAAATAAATCATGATTATGTGGACCCTCGTATATGTTCACAGGCAGGTGTACGTAATAGGTACATATATGATGCAATACCTGAGCACACGTAGCACCTGTGGGCGAGTGCTTTTGCAAACGTACTACGGCTTATGTAATTTGTATCCCTTAAAGAATCCAATGCATATTCTGCCTCACTCCCTTGCTAGGTTTTTTGATGTTTATAAACCTACAGCTAGCAAAGTACATCGCACTACTGATCTGCCCATGCAAGGTGAGATACACACATGTTTACCTCAGAGCATCATCTACATCATCACTGCTTGCCTCAGTGTTCATGTAAGCGTCAGCTGCAATGTAAAGAATACGACATAACGTGATGAGATGAAACATAGTAGCACAAGATAGAGTAAAACGTCAAACTTACAAAACTCAGTACACTTGGGTTCATTGCAAAACTGGTCTTCATCACAGTCTGAGTCTGACTCTGACTCTGATACCTCAAGAGATTCTGCAATGCACAGATACAAGCATTTTGTTTCGTAATGCAATAAAGGTAGAGCGCGGTACTTCGGAACGAACTTCCGTATACTACATTTTGAGTACTGGTAATTCAAATTTGGGGGAGTAATTAGATGTATATACTAGCATACAAAGAATACTAGAGCTTATCCCTGCCTTAAACTCGAAGTATCCCGCCCTACCTTAGTGTGCGCACAGAACACGGGGCAACAACAATGTTACAGATACTACATGCATGTCCCTTTCTCTTTATTAGCGAGAACCAAGTTACTGAGAAAATTAACTTACTTGAACCTCTCCCAGGGACAACTTTTATGGGAGACCGCACTACTTCAGTAGTTCTTGATTTCTGATGTAACACATCATCTACGGTGAGGTCTATGGGATTCGCAGCTGATCCTGAAGTAGCCATACCAGCTAACGGGGAGCTGATGAATGAGGCTCTGAATAGCCGCTCTTGAACACACTCCCCCGCAATGGGCCATAACACAGCATGATTGGAGTCAACTGCAAATTGAATTCCAGAGCAATATGAGTGAAGCAAACTTCTTTTGCCAGCAAAAGTAATTCTCCCTACGACTTCGTATTTCACACACACATATACATGTCACTACATACTATATGTCTCACTCCTAAGCACTTGCTACATATACATACATGTAACACATTGGCTAATGTAATTGCCAAGTCCCTTAGTGTAGTACTATATTGCCTTTGTTCCCTGTACACTGATCAATGTAAACTTACTGTGTTTGTTAGATGAGAATTTAAACTTCTATAAACTCTGCTACACTTGCACTTGCACTATTTTCACTCCCCCCCCCCCCACACACACACATGTACATTAACAATCACTCCAAGAGATGCTGAGAAAGGCAAGGCAAAGCAACACAACACAACTCGCCTGAAACAGTCATTTTTGGCTACCTCGGGTGGCCATGACCATCACCTTTCCAGGCAATGCTCTTACCAATTAAGCTACCAAGGGAGCTCAACTGGCTGGGCTGAATCCTGCACACAAATCAGAAAGCATCTCAGCCTGAAACAGCATTGAACCATGCAGAATGCACCTTAGTATTGCAGTTTCTTTGGCAAACTAAAGGCTAAAAGGTAGTGTGTAGGGCTAGCCTCATTCCCAGGCCCTCTTGCATGCAGAGAAGAGGGCCTGGTATCCACTGCTTGTGTATGTGCCAAATACATGTAGTTTTGTAAATTCACAGGATAACATGCCGTAAATTCACCTGCAACTTACCACGCCTTGTACCACGCCCATTGTAGATCGCCTGATAGCCTCCTTGCTCTTTCTTTAGTTATGCCACCTTGTGTGAGGCTCAGAAGTGCATATTTCACAGCATCGTGGAATCGAGTATCCATCTTAGTGGTATGCTCTACTAACAAAGAAATTATACAGAGAGAATTACTGAGATATTCAAGCACCAAGTTTTCTTGGAGCTATGGAGCATGCGCATGCAATGGATACTTTCTCCGCCCCTTTTTTCTCCGCCTACAAGAGGCCCTGGGGACGAGGCTATTATAGGGCAGGTTCTTGTGTCATGTGGTCTATGGAATGCCATGTTCAGATGGATGTGGTTAGGTGTGGAAGTATGTATTGTGTATGCCAGTGTGTGGAATATTTATATATATCTCTTATCCTCATTGTGTAGCAATTGGAGTCAGCCAGTCCCCATATTCACTGCACTGTCGGTGAGGCCATCAAGGACAAGAACAGGACTCAGAAGCACCTTCCAGGTGGGCCTTGAGACACAGTGCAATGGAGTGACATTTGAATCTTGTCTCTCTCTTACACACGTACAGCCAACAATCAGCGTGTCATCCTCTCCTCTGAAAATGGCTAAAGTGACTATATGTGTGCTTGCTACGTTGATGTAAGTCCACACCCACACCCACACCCACACACCCGGGCGCAAAGGTTCGCGTAATTATGCGTGAGTCACGAAGGCGAGCGATATTTCGCGCTTTTCGCAGGTTCACGCAGTAATATGCTTACTCGCATGAATTGGCGTGGGCGCATGAAGGGGTGAGATTATGTGTAATTCCGCGCCCAAGCCAATTAACACATTAGTGTGGAATGCACAGCTATACCCGAAGTTCTAACGTAACACTAATGCGTATGGGTGGTTGCACTGCCATCGCGCGAGGTTGAGTGAACAGAAAATATCATTGGGTGGAAAGTTAATCAGTGTACACATGGTTAGGTTGTCTAGCTGTGTAAGTGGCATTAGAAAGAGCAATACAAACACACTTGTGCACAAGGGAGGAAGAACAGAGAAGATTCAACATGAACAGGCACAATACGTCTATGTAGTGCTCTGAGGTTTCTAGGATAATAAAATTCTTCTGTAGGAGTGAGTGGTGTGATAACAATAACTGTTTGTGTCTCCAGACTCCAGACGAAGTATTCTATATATCCTAACTTGTATCCATCATTCTTCAATATATCCTAACTTGTATCCATCATTCTTGCAATATTCAATAGTATAGCTGTTTCTAACTTTTGCTCGATCATATAACTTGCTGTACTATGTCTCCCCATTAATAGTAGCCCTTGAAAAAACTGAAGCAGTGTCCACAGTAATTCCAAATATTCTAAATATCTCTTGACGCACATCTGCATTCAGTCTCACAATCTTTGCTGACCCAATGATGGTGCAATCTGATAGTTTGATTCTGTAACAAGAGACAGTTAACAATCATAAATGCATTGTACCTTGTACATACATGTGCATATGTGTATACATTCGCAAATTCTACCTACATAATATTTATATACATATATATAGCCTTACAATTTGGAACAGCAAGCTTCAGGAACAGTTGGCAACTGCAAAAAGATACATCAGCCATGTATGCAATATATCATGTCCAATAAAGTATATATGCAGAGGGGGATGTATATTATAGTTATATAGACCAGACTGGCATGTAACTATTTACGTGCCCATACATCCCAGTCTGGGCTATGTAACTATTTTGTTGGAGGGCTTTCTAATCATGCATGATTGGTGAGCGGGAGTGAGCCAACCATTTGTTGGGACTGTTTGGATGTTTTAACATAGGTGCTAAAATTATGTACACATAGATACATGTAGCTGTAACTACTGTAGTTGCTGACTCTAATCCAATTACCATCCGACAAATGGGCATAAGTTACTGGAATGCAATTTATGGTGGCTATGTATCTAGCGATAAGCAGGTGGTTTTGCACTTACATAAACACATGCTATATAGCAGCAGATACAAGGTTATATATACCCAGATGTACAGTAGCATTGTGCATATACAATCCATCATGTGCATGGTGGATTCACTCAAACTAGCAACAATCAGCTCTTGTGCTGTGAAAGTGCTTCTTCAGTTTGCCGTTCATACTATGGAAAGCAAGAGTAGCACCACAATGGGCCCCAGTTTTGTACACACTGTGGAATGTGCCGCAAAAGGTGCATATTCGTCGTGCAGCCATCAATTCCTGGACAGGTGATACGAGGTTAACTGTGGCTTCATGTACAAAATGCACACACACATTTAATGTATATGTGGCTTAATTACCATACAAATCTGGCAGAATCGGTGGATGCATAATTCATGAATTCACTCTGGCTGATGTTATATGCATTGCAGCCACCAATAGTGCATGTGTGAAGTAGGGATGTTGTAGGATATCATCCAAAACAGGAAGACAATAAAACAACAGCCAGGCTCGAAACTCTGAAGCCGCATGGACAGAAAGATTTCAAATACCTCAATGCACACATCAAACATATGTTATACCTTTCCATGGTTCAGTCCTTTGACATCTTTGTTGAAATCATGAGGCACTTGAATTCGTGCGAGACAAGCATCACAGTCCCTCAGCTAATTGTAAATAACTAATTAGTACTGAATCGCATGTTTGAAGTGTTTTTGGCTAACCTTTCCATCTGATACTGAATGGTGCAGAGCAATGTGTAGTGCCTAACCAAAAGGTCATCAGGGTCTTGTCAAGAACCCCCAGGAAGACACAGTGCATAACATCTATTACTGCCCTGTGCTAAGGTTGAAGTGTTTATGTGCTGTCAGGATGCTTGCCCCCTTGATGCTTTTAGTATGACATACATATGTACATGTACATGTATGCAAGTATATATATGTACACATGCACACACACACACACACACACACACACACACACACACTACAAATACATTTGTATCAACCAATAAGTGCATGTGCATAAATAACGTACTGGCCCTTGGTTTTCAACAGATTCTCAAGCATTGCGTTGTGCGTTCTAGAAATACTGTCGGTAATATAAGGCCAGTTGCAATGTAAATGTGTGGATCTTCTGGGCACTCCCTCATCTTCACAGTACGTACACCCATGTTGTCCATTAAACTGCTTCATATTCATCACTATTGCTTTAGCAGGAAGGTCTAGTGTCTAAGCAGCCCAGCCTTGGCAATCACAGGCCCATGCAGAGTATCATCTGGAAACCCTGAAAAGTACATGCATGTAGAACTCGTTCAACAATGCATAGTAGGTTCATGCACAAGTACTCACCAGTAGATGAAAGACTATTCATCTCCTTCACAAAGGGAGACAGAAATGTTGTCATGGCTGGTTTCTTTGTTCCATACCATACTCAGGCAAGGAGAAGATTATGCCTTTGGAACCTGTACATGCAGGAGTAAAACATTGGACTGTGCACATGCATGAGTACACATGCTGTCTACCTGATCTGTGATGGTAACTCATTCACTGCCAACCAGATTGTCCATAGAGACACACTGGATGACCTAAATAGGCTAACACCATCTGTGTTGAGCAGGAATGATATATGCCCTTGGTTGCTAAGGAAGTCTCTCTGGTGCAAAGCCATCTCTTAGAGAGTCCGAAGCACTTGTCTCAAACCTCTCCTGTAAGTAGCTCCAAAAGGTAGGATCTACAGTACATGTAAGGAAAGCAAAGCATATGACATTCTGTTTATTCTTTATAATGTAAACTTACTTTGAGGCTTTCTTTTGAGTTGTGCTTCAACAGAGATAGTCAGAAACTCAGCTGCATCTGCACTACACCCACTGGGACATTGGGAATGACAGTCCTCAAATGGAGAATGACAGTTCGAGCAACAGTAGTGCGTGTTAAATGATATATCTTTGTACAAGTCCAGAGAAGTCTTCTTGAATTTGTGGAATGACGGAGATGATGATGTAGGCAGATGTAAACCAACTAGACTGAAAGGCAATAGCGCAACAAATCGCCCATGATGTGAAAATAATTATCCCACGTAGACAGAGTACTACCTTTGTGAAGGGGCTGACGTAGGTGAGGGTCAAGGCCAAGCTCGTTCGTGTGTTCCATCCTGCAGATCTTCAGCGTCACGATCACTACCCGAGAGAGAGGCAATACTAGAGTTCAGGTGAATCGAAGTCGAAGAAAGGTTCAGATGTTCATCCACAATATCTACACTGTCATCTAGATCTCCACTGCTTGACAAACTAATCAGGGAAAGTACACTGTCATCCAACTGGCTCATACTCATGATACTGTCACTCTGTAATCGCGGATTTCAAGCTAACGAATTGACGCGATATCTTGCAATGTCATGTTAAACTCACGCGAAATATCGCACCTTATCGTTTGTGAGTTTCTCTACGTGAGCAGCGCTTCTGTTTGGATCACTTGCCACCTCAAAGTATGTCTTCCTTGCATAGATTGGAAAAGCTAATGGAGAGCACGACCAATGCAGGTAATCGCTACATAATATTCCCTCTTCTCACTACATAGCTAAATTTCCTGAAGGGTCCTATTGCTAGGTGCAATGGGATGAACCAGGGAATCCCTGCAATGTGGTACAAAGGAAGTGTGTCAGTGCTAGAGGTAATGCAGCTTTAGAGGAAGGAGACATGTATGATGTGAAGCTTCATGAAGAAAGTAAACAGTCATGTTACCCAGCTAAACTTCTAGGTATTGGTAAATCTCTATAAGTACATAGTAGTATGTGTGCAATAGCATGTACACTGTTACTCAAATCAACTGTAGGTGATAAATGCAGTATGGAGCAGAAACCTAGTGAGATTGAGGAGAGGGAGATTGAGTCTACATCTACGCGTGAGAGTGTGGAGACATCTACAAAGGAGAGGGATAATAGTTCTACAGAAATAGAGGAGAGTGTACAGTCAACTAGGTATAGAGGGAATGAGAGTGACAATGATGATCCATTATATGTTGAGCCAGTAAGCATTAATTTCAAAGATTTTCATGCCGATATTAATGATGTTTCTTTTCAGGCAATATGAGAGATAAGGAAGCAGCAGAAAAAGAGTAGAGGTAGACCAAAAGTAAAACCAAAAAATAATTATATATATATATTACAGATATACAATAAATAAATAAAAATTCAATTATAATATGCATATACAGGAGTATTACTACAAGGGCAGAAAGAAAACAGAACAACAAAGACATTATAATAAAGGTCTGGTGTACTTATGAGCGAAGTTCAGATTCAGAGTTGACCAAAAGTAAGTGTATGCAGTACATGTATAAATGTATGTGCATCTGACATGTTTTATCATTATTAGGAAAAGACATCGAGTACATCTAAATCTTCACACGACAATGACTGTGCAACTGTGGAACTGTTTGCTGGACTGGATGATTCCCTATCAATAAAGCCAAGCTGTGAGTCTCCAACACTTTTCCCAAGTTGTGGCCCTTTGTTGTTACCAGAGCCTCCAAGTGAACCAGAGCCTCTAAGTGACATATCAGAACTTCCTATTACCCCTATGCTTCACCTTCCAAGCGAAGGAGAACATCCACAGTCTCTGACATGAACCACAACATTCAGGTAGTACACTGACACATTTGTGTGTGTGTGTACATGCATGTTACTGTGACACATTTGTGTGCATTGTACATGCATGTTACTATGACACATTTGTGTGCATGTGTGTATATGCATGTTACTATAACACATTTGTGTGCATGTGTGTACACGCATGTTAACTATGACACATTTGTGTGCATGTGTGTACATGCATGCATGTTACTATGACACATTTGTGTGCATGTGCATTTGACTATGACGACCCATTTGTGTGCATGTATGTACATGCATGTTACATTTGTGTGCATGTGCATGTGACTACGATGACACATTTGTGTGCAGTGCATGTGTGCATATGCATGTGCATACGTACAATTGACAAAGTATTTGTAATCACTGTAGTGCCTTCACTCCACAACACCATGATGTACATCACTCCCTCAAGGAGTGGTTAGAAATTCAGTTTCATCAGATCAATCAAAAGATTGATTCAATTGCTGAGACACAAAGTCTATTATACAACATGATTATCCAGAAAAAGAACAGAAAAGTGACAAAAATGCAGTAATGTGCATTTGTCATAATTATTACCTAAAGAGCCACTTGAGAATATTCAGGTGTATATGCCATCCGAAGAAGTACAATGCACAGGTACTATAATTCTTTTGGTATGGCAGACTGTACAATGCATTGGCATGGCTGCCTGTACAATACATACAACTATATAGTTTGCATGGCTGCCTGTACAATGTATGTATGCGTGTATTCTTACAGGACTACAGGTCTGCTGTGGCAACTCAAAACAGAGAGATAGACACTCTATTGTTAATGTTCCATCTAGTGCAGCATTAGCCGACTTCTACTCCCTCAACTCAGCACCACCTGAGTGGAATTTTCTTCAGTTGTGAAGAGCTAGCTAAATCTAATTGCACAAAAGCTGGGACTTACTGGACCCAGAAAAAAAATTATTGTTTCCATTTCTCCTGTAGATCAAACAAATTTCAAATACCCTATACCTGTGGAACAAATGGAAGTGCAGATCTGCACGTGCCAAGATCAGAAAGCAAAGTACATGTAGCAGCAAGTAGGATCTGCTTATGAAACTGTATACGATGTCATGATTGCGTTTGTGTGCATGCGAACACATGCAACGCAACGGTTACCCAACGTTGAAAATCCGTAACACGTGTGTACAGCTTCTTACAGTAAACTGCACTGAACTATATAGTATGCGAGGGGTGTAGTTACGTGTTGTAACAGCGCTGCATATTACATATGCCAATAAATCCACCTAAATGGCCAAAAAAAAAATGCTCAACTTCGCCGTGTTTCATGCCGAATCTCGCGACGTTGCGTGCATAGTTGGTGGTTGACACAATCTAGGTGTTAAAACACTCCAGCGTATTATCACGCCGATTTATGCCACGTGATTTGGCGTAAAGTAGCGTAATCAGGCGCTATTATGTGTAAACATGGACGAAAATCTGTTTGTTAATCTACCAAAAAGTATTTTCGTGAGACCACACGCAATCACGTGAACCTTTGCATCCGAACACACACACACACACGTGTGTGGATAACAGTGTCTTCTCAAAGGCACATGTGCAGTGAGGTGTCCTGATCAGGGGTTGAAACATGGGAAGGGGAAGGTGTCCTGATTAGTGTGTCCTGATCAGGGGTTGAAACATGGGGAGGGGAAGGTGTCCTGATTAGTAAAGTGTCCTGATCAGGTGTTGAAACGTGTCCTAATTAGTGAGATGTCCTGATCAGGGGTTGAAACATGGGGAGGGGAAGGTGTCCTGATTAGTAAATTGTCTTGATCAGGTGTTGAAATGTGTCCTGATTAGTGAGATGTCCTGATCAGGGGTTGAAACATGGGTAGAGAAGGTGTCCTGATTAGTTAGATGTCCTGATCAGGGGTTGAAGCATGGGTAGGGAAGGTGTCCTGATTAGTGAGATGTCCTGATCAGGGGTTAAAAATGAAAGAATGAAAAAGCACTAAAGTGCTAAACCCTCGGTGCATGCGCACGCGGTGCCTTTGAGAAAGCGCACACGCTACAGCTAATTAAGTGTAGCAGGGAGCATATGGAAGATTTGTAGCAAAAGACAGAGACAAATGAGAAAAGAAGCTCACTGCCTTGCATTGACTCGTATTCCAGGTACAGCTTTAGAAGACTCTGCCGTCGAACAGCAGTGAAAAATGTCACTGCATTAGCGCCGTAGGCATCATGTGGTGTATCTCTGCAATCAAGCGGCTTTAGAGAAAACCCCACAAAATTTTTTGACCTCCGTTGCCTGCTGAGTTCGTGACAGTATTTTCAGGACGAACAGACACTCCAGAGGTGAGATGTGACTTAAAAGACAGACCAAGTACTGTAACCCTCGCTGTGCATGCACACCGAGGGTTAATTAACATGGGGAAGGGAAAGTGTCCTAATTAGTGACTGTGCTGATCAGGGGTTGAAACATGGGGAGGGGAAGGTATCCTGATTAGTGAGGTGTCCTGATCAGGGGTTAAAATGTAAATTAACATGGGGAGGGGGTGTCCTGATTAGTGAGGTGTCCTTATCATGTAAATTAACATGGAGAGGAGAAGGTGTAGTGAGATGTCCTGATCGTGTACAGTAACACGGGGAAAGAAAGGTGTCCTGATTAGTGAGGTGTCCTTATCAGGGGTTAAAACACAGGGAGGGAAGGTGTCCTGATTAGTGAGGTGTCCTATCATGTAAATTAATGTGGGGGGGGGAGGTGTACTGATCAGGAGTTGACACAAGGGGAGGGGAAGATGTCCTGATTAGTGATATGCTCATGTCTTTACAACCTCCCTTGATACTGATCCAGCCACAGAGAAGGCTTGAGAAGATGCAGTCATTAGAGCTGAGACATAGCAAGTACAGTAAGCCTCGCTGTGTGTCTGTGCCTCATCTTCCTATGCTCTTACGACCTTATCTGCATGTATACATGTTTCTGTGTTACTCATTAGTGAGGCATTTCTTTATTCAGGCTCTTTGTGCCAGGAGGAGGGCTCGGAATAGTCCAGAGTTATAATCAGTGATGGTGAGGCTACTGAAAATTGTAGGGAGTGTAGCAGTGAGTCTGGCTGCGATTGAGAAAGTGAGAATGTTCACATTTCAGTGTATGTCCCCACCCCTGATCGTGCCAGACTGGATAAGGTGAGTCCAGTGGACTTGCCTAACCGATTGTCCTTTATGACTTTGCCTGATTTGGGCAAGTTTTTAAAGCTTTTAAATGAAATTTGTCACTGTGCAACCCCTGGATGTAAGGGAAATGTAGTTCCCATTGATGTAAAGTGTCAGGGGTTGGGTGGCGCCGTTTCAGTTAGTTGTTGTTGCGATGGATGTTCACTGAAAGGTGCAGTGTTTACAACACGTGAGCCATGACAATAGGAATGTAATAAGTACCTGTATACAAGTGAATTTTATCTGTGCCGGCATTACTCATGCAGTGTACTACAAAACGCTAAAGAATGCACTTGATATCGAAGCTGCAAGTGCACCTACTTTTATGGATACAATTTATAGCATGTATCCGATAGTAAAAGCAATGCGTAGGGTAGGAATGGGCTATTGGGAGATGTGTAGGGTAGGAATGGGCCATCGGAAGCTGTGTAGGGTAGGAATGGGCCATTGGGAGCTGTGTAGGGTAGGAATAGGCCATCAGGAGCTGTGTAGGGTAGGAATGGGCCATCAGGAGCAGGGTTATTGTATGAGTATTATGTGTGAGCCTGAGTGAATTGACAAACAGAATCTTCGTACTTTTTGAAACACAAGATAAAACCTAGCTGGACCACTGCTACTATCTTTAGTCTTACCGTCTTGGTGTCAACACCTGCTTTGGGCTGCTGTAATTGTACGTAGGGTGGTAGGGTGGAGTAGCAAGGTAGTGTTGGGGTAAGGTTTGTGAACCTTAGAGTTATGTTGTTTTATCAATATCTGCAATACATGCTTTTTCTCTTGGGGCTCTTTACTCTTTGCAGGAGGTTTGCATAGGGAGGGCTGTAGTGTAACAATGTTTTAAAGAGAAATGTGCTAGATGGCAGTTTCACCTTTCGAAATCCAGTTAAACAATGAATAGCAGGTGAATACAACATATGGTTGCAAGCTCCTAAGGTCTGAATTAGGCTCTAGCAGCTCAACATACATCAGTGCATATCATTTTGGTACACACATATATTGTGGTGAGCCCATTGGAGTGTGTGGGCTCAAGATGAGTATGACCAATTTAATTTTGAGTAGGCACTTGCCACCCAGTGTCACTTCCATTACTTCCGTTTTACAGTTGTTTGTGCCTTCCCACTAGGGTAGTGGCATGCAGTGGGTAATGCATGTATAATCCAGTGAGAGGAACAATTCTACATGGGCCCATTAGCGCTGTTCTTTTACTGTGTCTATATACAGCCCCTGAAAATCAGGACACCTCACTAGTCACGACAATTTGAAGTAGAGTAATTAGGACACCTCGATCAGGACAGAGTACTTTAACACATGAGTACTAGCACAGGAAATCATGGCTAGGTATTGAACCATAGAGTAGTGTGTAGGGTAGTATGGCAGCAGTAGGCAGAGGGGAAACTCACATACAAAGTGTGTGTGTGTGTGTGTGTGTGTGTGTGTGTGTGTGTGTGTGTGTGTGTGTGTGATGTGTGTGTGTGTGATGTGTGTGTGTGCGTGTGTGCGCGTTTCTTCACCATGCATGTATACATGACACAGCCAATATTATGGTCACTTTACTGGAGACAGTGACTACTCTGACATGCAATGTAAGATGCGTGGACAGCATGTGTTCAACAGAAGACTGCCTGTTCAATGAAGCCCGAGCTGTGTGGCAAGGATGTGTCAGTTCAACAAATGCAGGTACATGTATGTATACATACATGTATATGGGTGGAACCCCTCTAATTAGGAATCTGAGGATACTCACCTTGATATTACAGTGACTAACCACGGACACTTTCTCTATCCCATGATGTTCTCAAACTTGCATTCCCAATAAAATACATGTACATGTAGATATACATGTTGTTTACATGACTTAATTATCCATGAGATGCTTAGAGACAAAGAAAGACAATGCAACACAACACAACAGAATGACAAAGCAACACAACACAACTTGCCCAAGGCAGTTATTTTTCAAAGAAAAACTGCCTCGGGTGGGATTCGAACCCACAACCGTCCGCTTGCTAGGCGTAGCTCTTACCAACTGAGCTACCGAGGCAGCTCAGCTGGCTGGGCTCGAATCACATATACAATACAAAGCAACCAAAGCACCTCAAGCATCACAGACCAGATAAACATGTACATTGTGGTTAATTATCCACGAAATTTGCGCACTCACACGTGTTCTTATAAAACGAAATAATTTAGCATTATTGCGCAATCTAAGGAGCACTTTCTTACTTGTGTGCTGATGACTCTTACACTTCTAGAACGCCTTAGAACTGGCAGCAGTGAGTCTTCAACACTAACAGAAGAAGAGTACGGCCCAAGAAGGGATGATGTACATGTCACGATGTCCTGAACTTCACCCACCAAAGCAGTAAATGTAGATGTGTTATTTGTGTGCTTGTCGTGAGTGTGTGTATATTATACCTACTTATACCTGGTCAAATTTTAGTCGCAGTAGGGTAGAGAAACAGGTTTTTATAAGTCTATATGTGCATGTACATGTACATGAAATTTTTATTGTTCATAACTAAAAGAATATCACTGGTAGAGTTGCTTGTGTGGTACAAGTGATGTGTATATCGGGAGGGATAGACATGCCTGAGTTCACTCCTCATTTATTACATGATGGGTGTGGTAGAGCAGGAAGCAGTCGTTTTCTCTGCCATTATGGCACAGAAAACAATCGCAGTCCTTGCAGTACCACACTGTCTCATGGCGAGCATGATTGTATGTGTAACAATAGGAGCATCGCTGTCCTCTCTCTGCTCCCCTCACAGGAAAGTGTGCCTGGCAGAATCACTTTGTTGGCGCTGAGAGAAAGGGACATCCTGGGCACTTCCTACTACAGTAATCGGCAGTAAGAGATCTTACCAACTCCACCCGGAATGCTTTGAGGTCAGAAACACGTTGGTCTGGATTGCATACGTAGTGACGAAATACGATGTCACTGATGGTCACAGAAACGTCGAACAGGAACCAGAAAATGTATTTGTAAAACACTTTTAGGCGAACATTGTAGTACCCCCGAAGCTGATCGTTGCGGTCGGCTCCCCCCATATATCAATTCTACTGACCCTGCACACGGAACCACAGCTCTACTTCCATCCTTGTTCTTTTTGTGGACTTTAGTACCGACAGTTGGGTCACCATTAGTCGCTATCACAGGAACTGGTTTATTATCCTGCCACACAGTGGCACTCAAATTACCATGTTGAAACGTCTTACTTCTTCCTCTCTTGCCCATTCCTTTTTTGGCAAGGTCTTGAGTTCCTCTGGAAAACCTTTTCTGTTTGTTCTGACTGTTTCACAGCCATAGAGACCTTGTTTCAAAAGGTCAATCAACAGTTCTATGCATGCAGAAGTTATCAAAGCAGATATGTCTGTATGTATTCCTGTATGTAGCTGTCAATGTTTTTACCACATTGGCTCCTAAGTTCTTCTCCACACTATTACCCTTTCTCTCTGTGTATACATCAAACTCAGATACATACCCGCGTCTGACATGGCCCAGACTTTTATATCTCTCTTGATTGGTTTGAGAGACATGTATTGTTTCATGGTAGAGCACCCTCAGTTTTGTAAATGTTAACCTTTCTGGCTCTGGTTCAGGAATAAACAATTCGTCATGTGTCTCAGGGTCACTACTAAACAGGAACCAGAAAATGTATTTTTGAAACTTTCGACACTTCAGGCGAACATTGTAGTACCCCCGAAGCTGATCGTTGCGGTCGACTCCCCCCTATATCTATTATACAATTCTACTGACTCTGGACATGGAACCACAGCTCTACTTCCATCCTTGTTCTTTCTGTGGACTTCAGTACCGAGAGTTGGGTCACCATTAGTCGCTATCACAGGAACTGGTTTATTATCTTGCCACACAGTGGCACTCAAATTACCATGTTGAAATGTCTTACTTCTTCCTCCCTTGCCCAGTCCTTTTTTGGCAAGGTCTTGAATTCCTCTGGAAAACCTTTTCTGTTTGTTCTGACTGTTCCACAGCCATAGAGACCTTGTTTCAAAAGGTCAATCAACCGTTCTATGCTTGCAAAAAAGTTATCGAAGCAGATATGTCTGTATGTATTCGTGTATGGAGCTGTCAATGTTTTTACAACATTGGCTCCTAAGTTCTTTCCACACTATTACCCTTTCTCCCTGTGTATACATCAAACTCAGATACATACCCATTTATTGCATCCGACATGACCCAGACTTTTATACCTCTATTGATTGGTTTGAGAGGCATGTATTGTTTCATGGTAGAGCGCCCTTTGAATGGTATTGCCTCGTCCACACTTACGTTCTTGTGGGGGCAGTATACTGTTCTGAACACCTCTCTTAGCCTGTCGATCACTGGCTTGATTTTTCCAAGTTTGTCATACCCTGGATCACCTGGGGGTGAAAGTATGCTGTTATCAGCAAAGTGAAGGCACCGATGAAGTTCGAAGAAACGATAACGAGATATTCTTGAAGCCACAGGTGAGTAGTGAAATACTTCATCTTTCTTCCAGTAATCGTAAATGGAGGGTACGTGTATAATACCCATTAAAATCATAAATCCCATGTATGCCTGAAGCTGAGGGACAGTGACCTGTGTCCACTGTGCATACTTCTCTCCCCCCATGCACTCTAGGGCGTAGTGGTTGGTGTAAAGGGCAATGAACTGAAGAAAGGTGGTAGAGAAGAAAAGGGAGAAAACACCGAATGGAGAGATAGGGAGGGTGGCTCTAGGTCCAGGAGAGTCTGTGAAGTCCTGCAGTTATATTGGCGTCAAGTCTGAGCACCATTTGAGCTCATCTAGGCTGCGAAAGTGTAATTAGAAAGTAAAGAACATGTAAGTGAAGATACTAATTTGTTCTACCTGGCAGGACATGGTGTGTTCGTGGTAGGACATGGAATGTTTGTGGTATCCTCAACTCTGTTATGAAAGTGATGTACATTCATGGACTAATGTATTTCAGTGCATACGAATGTTCATGTTCATTTACTTGTCTGTCTCTCCTTGTGAATCTGTCTCTCCTTCTGAAGCAGTGCTATCGCTGAGTACGTCAATGGGTACATGTACATATGTAAATATCTCTGGAGTCAGTTTTGTAAATGTTTACCTTTCTGGCTCTGGTTCAGGAATAAACAGTTCGTTATCTGTCTCAGGGTCACTACTAAACAGTAAATAGTATTTATGATAACTTCATTCTGATGTACTCCTGTACATTTCACACTCTTCTTCCTGCATTCCAAATTCCTCATCACATCCAGGAAAGAAGAGGTCCTCCATGCCTCCATCTTCTCCTTCTGTGTTCAGGAGAGGGAGGACTTCCTCTCCAGTAAAGATAGCTCTGGAAGATCCTGATTCCATCTCTGCATTTTGTGTTATTGAATGTTCAGGATGCATTTACTACTCTGTTCTTACCTGGAAAGATGCTCCGCGTATGTATAAAAATACTGCCTGAAAAGAACACCTGAGAACACGTTTCACAACTTGATGGGAGAAAACTACTCAAGAACCTTCCGACAACCGTAGGGTTTGTTTACTACTTTATTATGACAGTTGTAATTACTTCGGTGTATGCGCCATCAGGAAGCCTTTACGTGACGTTTATGAACGTCATCCGTCATTCGACGCATGCGTATTTTTGACGGGTACAGCAATCATTGGCGTATAAAGGGTTATTAATGGATTACACATTACATAGTCAATAACAATTCCAGATAGCTATGTGAAATGAAGTGTGGAAACAAAGGTGCTATAGAGGTGGTAGCTATAAGTGTGGACACAACACTACAGGAATGACAAAATATCTGATTATAGGTGAAAATGATGTGCAGCTGGGAGCAATCGGGTTTACTGTCAGACCCACTCCTCCTCAGATTCTGTCCGGTACCAGTGGGGATCTATAGGTGGGCCCCCCTCGTAGTCTAGTTTGGAATACTGAGGTGGATGTTCCACATCTTTAGGGGCCGAATGGACTGGGGATAGATGGTCCGGTTCTTAATGTTGGGAGTTCGAAGAGCTCTGTGTCGGAGCTGAACGTCTGCATAGACACAGGCAACCCGCACAGCAGGCACAAAAGCCCATGAACGCCAAACACACACAATACACAATCATTCTTGCCCCATCATAGGTTGGGTTGTCTGTATGAGAGAGCAGAGCTGTTATCAGGTATAGTGGGGTGACTGATAATGTGTTCTTTTACTGTGTCTATATACAGCCCCTGAAAATCAGGACACCTCACTAGTCAGGACAATCTGAAGTAGAGTAATTAGAACACCTCGATGATCAAGACAGAGTAGTTTACACACAAGAATATTAACAAAGGAAATCATAGCTACATATTGAAACATGGATATATACATAAGATACTTACAGATGACTGTCATGTTAACAAATGCTGTGCTATATTACACATATATATATTACTGTAGTGTGCATTACAGCTACTTAAACAACACTGGACGTACTGGTGACATAGAGGGAGGTATTTGGACTCAAGATGTTGCACCCAGGGAAAGGGGGTGGGGCAACACGGCACAGTATGGTTGAGCCGGACAAAAGGAATCTCTAGCTCTCCAGTCCTGGTGATAATGAAGTCTTGCCTGTGTGCATAGAAATTAAATATCACACTGTGTATTCACCACTAAAGTTGAGCAAACATTCAAATTGTCTCGTATTGTTAATCGACCAGTAACTTCCCATACCCACTTTCTGCTATCTCCGTGGTATACACACATGAAGGACACCCTATCACCCACCATTGCCGTCACCGATTTTGGGTCCTTTGTGAATCCTTCATCAGGGTCTGTAGGGGGGAGGGAGGAGGGAGAGAGTGTACAGGGAGAAGGCTAATGTATTTGTACCACAGACGCCATAGAGATCAAAAGTACCACATGCAAAGTAATTCCCGGAAGACAATGCACAATGCATATGTCTGGTGTATGATCTACTGTGCATGGTGTATGGTCATACATCACAAGTGGAGAGTCAGCAAATTTCATTGTTTCGCTTTGCGTGTTGTCTTCCGGGAATTACTCAGCATGCGACACTTGATCTGTATGGTGTCTGATGTACAAACTGGATGCACAATGCCCACTCAGCGGTTTAGTGATACACTACTTGTAGCGTTCGCCCTTGTAGTGTAAATCTCTTCGTGGGTATATATATATATATATATATATAATTTACATGCACAGCCCAGAAACAACTGATACAGCAACCATGGGCAATTAGCCACATGCATGTACTCTGTAATGACATTGTTGTACAGAGACCAAGCACACTTTAGGGTGAATAAAACCAGCTAAATAGTTAATTGAGGAGTAACATAGAACGGACCAGTGTGGCTCTGCTGCCCATTGCATGAATAGTCATCATTCCAAATTTCAGCACCTTTGCAACACTCTACACTAAGGCCAATAACATTGAAGAGTCTGCCCTATTGGCGTTAGTGTAGACTGATGACTATGCAATGACCCACACAGTTCCGTGTACATGTTAGAAGTGCATTCACTAAAATGTTAGAAACAAGGTGAAAGTGCAACATGAATGCAGGGGATGATAGCATGCAACAATCATAACCCCTTTTAGTATTTACAGATGTAGGGATATGGGGTTACACATGTTATGATTGTTGCATGCTATCATCCCCTGCCTTTGTCTGCATGCACGCTGCACTTTGACATTGTTTCTATACTTTTTGGCACTTCAATCCCTACATCCTTCAACATTTTAGTGTAAATGTTTTTACACTGTTTCACTGGTTTTTACTGTGTAGCAGCACGTATAAACCTACTGACTTTCGTGCAGAGTTCTACCTCCACTTGCATACCTATAAGCAAGATAGCTAGCAATTGCCAGTGACACCTACATCCTGTCTTGTACACATATTGCCTACTGTGTACAACAGCGGGTCCAGTTTTCGGCAACAGTTAGTCGTTTAAGTAACTAAATACACCACTAGCTATATATTACTAGTTGAATGCTACACATTGTTGGCGAGTGGGAGTGTGCATGCAAAATTAGAAGAATGTATAAAACTACGATATGTACAGTGCCTGTCACAAACATAAATCGCCCATTCACATCACTAGGAGGGTTCACTCCGCTTGCCAATTATATTGTCCTTACAGGTCTAAAATGTGAGACAGCACAGCAAAACACTGGAGCCTTAACTCTTTGGGGCCGAAGTTAATTTATTATGCGTATGACGCAATTTTATGCATTCAGAGCAAATGAAGCGTGATGCCCGTTAGCTAAGTGACTGACTTTCTGTCTCAGGTAAATGATTAGTTAGCCTGCTAATGCTCCCTAGAGTCTCACTTATGAACTACAGTAGGCAGAAGCATAGCAGCATACCTTGTGCATTCTTTATGAAAGTTTTACCAGTTCACAGAGCGACACCCAAACAAACGGTAAGTGCTCACTGTACCTTTGCTTCTGTTCTGGGGACACAAAGAGCAAAGTAAGCCTCTATACAAGAGTAAAAAGCTCTCTTGAAGCTTTCTTAGAACCTTTCTTCGTGAGAATGGAGCTCCATATTATAAACGGAAGTCCAGTTTGGTAGGGCTATCACTTCCTGAAAAGGGCAAAGTTCAAGAGCTTACTCAAGGCACAGCCATTTGGGATGCACTATGACAGCGGAATCATACAATCTATCCGTCGCTCCTAAAAGTCGACTTGATGACATTGCAGTACATTATCCTTTACCTTATTTCCTCCATATATCCTCTGAAACATTACTCCAATCCTGCTAATGTATGCCTTTGACGTTACATTATCCTTTACTTTATATCCTCTACATATCCTCTGAAATATGACTCCAATCTGCATTATCCACTTCATTATATATCACGAAAAATTACTCTGATCATATTACATTAATAACATCATTATTGACTTCTATAGATATATCGACAATCATTATATTGCCACTTCCTATATCATTCTATGAAAATGTTACTGCGTGCGAGGTACTAACCTACACTGAGTGTATACCTACTACATGTGCAGGTGATCCTAGTTAACAGAGCGAACATAGAAACATAACACCTTGAGGAGAAAGTGTGCAAGTGATGACACGCTGTACCATCTCACCAACAAGTACTTGGAATTCCTTCCAACCTCCCTCACACATTCTGGTACATTAAGGCCAGACCCAAGAAACATGCATGTTATATGTACCTTACTTGGTATATTTCTTTTAACGTTTCAACTGCCTATGCTGTTCACATGAAACTTTGAGAGGTGTTTGTACTACTGTTATTGCTGACACAAAATAACATATGATGTCATGTGGTGAACATTTTCCAGGCAAATTGGCGTGTGCAAATTTCAGATTCAACGAGGTAAGGCGGCCAGCTTCCACTTTGACTATGGAGTTGCACACTTGGTACACATAAGAGCAATTATTGTAGAGTATAGGGAACATACAAGCAATTTCACAAAGCAAAATAAGCTGAAAAACATGGAATTCCGGTTGTCGTAAATGCTCTTCTCTCATACGTATCAGGTCTGTTCTCATCATGCAATGGCACAAGTCTTAGTCCCCTATTGAAAAACGTGATATCCACACCTTGTGTTTGTCAAAGTAAAGCTTGCCGCTAACCTGGCCGCTTTTCACCCAAGAAAACTTAACTATATCAGCCAGGCCTCTATTACTTCAGTGACGTCACAGTGCATTATGTATGTGTGCGTGCTTCGAACGTGCGCGTGCAGCAAAGTTGCAGCTGAATTGTTTTCATAAGGTAAATCATTTATACAGTTGCGGCTGAATCAGTCGAATCGCCAACATACCAGAAGTTACATTAGGCACATGTAATTTTATGAATTTCATACTCCCGCATCTCGCGGTACGGGACCGTTTACTCTTCAGACACTTGTATTCTTGCCTCTCTGCTAGCTAACGCAAGGAACTTCATATTTATTAGCTAAGCAATCTTCGTAGGCCCATCTTAGCAACTTGCAAGCACTGATTCCACTTCTACTGAGCTCCATGATCGTAAACGCCCACCCGCGTCTAAGCAGGGTGTTGAAGCTAAATTTGTCAGGAAACATTTTTGGCAAGGTCCTAAAATTTTGCAACTTTTACTGCGGTAGCAGCAGTTATTACTCACAAAAAATGACATTGTTTGACTAAAAGACACAGTCAAACAACAAGGTAAAAAATTATGCAAAATCGCACGTACTCACGTACCGCTGAAAAGTTCCAGCGGTAATATGAACAGGTGAGATAAACCAACATTCACTTAACTGTAATAATAATGCACACTATTTCACATGCACACTTTAAAAAAGGAAACATAGCAGACGTCAGCTGGAAATTTCTTCATCAGCTGCGGCCCAGTGTGAACTTTGCCACGGATGCCACAGTCATTTTTCATTGCCTAAAGACTGGAAGAATGAGCAGGCACGTGTGTATGTCTCTTCCTTAAATGTCCCCCTCAGCTCCAAGGTATGTCATCCGTGTAGGGACCCCTCACACGTACCTAGATGGGAAAAGGGGAAAGCTCGTCAACAGAGCAATGATTGCTGTATAGCAGACTGCAGCAGCACCTCTGTTGCTCTAACCTCCATAGCAAGTGCTGAGGAGTTAGAGCATATACTCAGGGAAATGGCAGTATTGGAGTACCAACATCACTCTGCAAAAGGCACTACCACATGGTGTACAATGCCTTAACATCACATAAAAAAACGTGTAACATGTGGTGCACGGCTCAAATCAGGTAGCCATAGACCATGCCAACAGCCTGACATAATTTGAGCCCACCTCAGTGAAAATACTGGGTTTCAGGGAGAGATCCACAGAAGTGACCAAGTATGCATGTCCTGCTACAGATCACACCAGGTCATACTGGAACATAATGCCATTGTCAGCAGACTTAAAGAGGTTACTACACCAAACAGCTGAACAAAGTCTTACTGTAGATGAAGTGCATACATATGAAGATGTTGTAAATGTGGCTCTAATTGAAGCAGTGGGTAGGATATGTGCTTCTAGAAAAACGGGCCCTACTATTACCTAAAATTCACTCCAACTTTAGACAAGTAGCTAGAACGCTTCTTACTACAAAGGGTATGGAGGAGCCTGCTTAGTTCAGTAATTTGAGTTCAAGGTGGTTACTTAGTGAGCTCATTGGAAGACTCCAACACCATATGATGTACAGCTGTAAAGTACGTAAGTATGGAACACTGATCTATAGACCTAGTTCAGATATTGTTTTATTACTTACTGAGGCTATGTGGAAGCTCCAAAATGCAAAACAAGCAACAGATGAGATACATGCTCCTGTAGAAAACAGGGAGCAGTACGCTGATTGCACCTCTGCACATTCCAAAGAAGATCAGCAGGAAATGAAAAACAACAACAAACTCATTCACTCACAAATACGAACATTTCTCAGTGAAGATGCTCATGTACCATATGAACACGACAACTTCAACCTAGATATGTTAGCCAAAAAAAAAACAGCCTGAATTATGGAACAGATATGCCTATTAACTAGGTCACAGAGGGAGAGTAAGGGCACTTCAGCAGTGAATGACCCAACATCACCTGCGCACCACATAAAAAAGTGCATCAATTATGTGCAATACTGTTTTGTACAGGTGATCGCTGCTCCATGTCAATGCACACACTAATAACTGATGTAGTCGAGAGTCAGGGTGGATCCACACTCCTAGTTAGAATGTTAAATCGCATTGGAGTATGTGCATCTGCTGATACTCTGTCTAGATTCATTCAACACAAAGTGAGTACTTGTGATGAAGATGGCATGAAATACCTGACCCCTGACACATTCACAGTTGTATCAGCTGATAACATTGACTTCATGCACAGCTTTGCACGCATCTTTTGCGGTCGTCAAACTAGCAGCTGGCATGGAACAACTGTTAAAGTAGCACAGCCAATTCCATCACTCTCATTACCAGAGGTTAGGCATAGTACTCTACCCAGAGGTACCTACCCAGGAATTCCCACACTAGTGACTCTGACCTACACAGGGATACCTACCTCATGGACTCACACACTGGTAGCTCACTCTGGCCCACCCAGGGGTTCCCCCACACTAGTGGCTCTCTCTATGATCCACACAGAGGTACCTACCTCATGGATTCACACACTGTCTAAAACCCACCCACCCAGGGGTTCCCATACTAGTGGCTCTCTCAATGACCCACCCAGGGGTTCCCACACTAGTAGATCGTCTCTGACCTACCCAGGGTTCCCACACTGATGGCTCTCTCAATGAGCGACACAGAGGTATCTACCTCATGGACTCACACACTGGTGGCTCTCTCTCTGACCCCCCAGGGGTTCCCATACTAGTGGCTCTCTCAATGACCCACCCAGGGGTTCCCACACTAGTGGATCTGTCTCTGACCTGCCCAGGGGTTCCCACACTGGTGGCTCTCTCTCTGACCCACCCAGGGGATCCCATACTAGTAGCTCTCTCAATGACCCACACAGAGATACCTACCTCATGGACTCACACACTGGTGGCTCTCTCTCTTTTCCACCCAGGGGTTCCCACACTAGTGGCTCTCTCAGTGACACACCCAGGGTTTCCACACTAGAGGATCTGTCTCTGACCTACCCAGTGGTTCCCACACTGGTGGCTCTCTCTCTGACCCACACAGAGGTACCTACCTCATGCACTCCCACACAAGCAGCCGGTTATCCAGTTGCAGCCAATTCCAGAGAACACATCATTTCATTCTAGAAACATGGGAAGCAATATACACTGAAACACATAGAACACAACTCTGCTACTGTACTACAGGAACTCATGGAGCGCATTATGTCACTTCCACAGGATAATTTCCGACATGTTTTCAACCATAATCTCCAATCACAGAGCCAATTTTAAGTGAATATTTTTGAAGACTTCCGTCGGTTTATACACAGGAATCAGCTCGCCAACACAACACATGGAGATTTTGGGTGTTTTCAACCATAATCTCCAATCACAGAGCCAATTTTAAGTGAATATTTTTGAAGACTTCCGTCTGTTTATACACAGGAATCAGCTCGCCAACACAACACATGGAGATTTTGGGTGCAGTTTGTCTTCCTGGATGCCATGGCCTACATCTCCTTGTTTTTAGCCATTCGCAGTGGAAATTGGAATATAAGCAGTGGTAATAGTATAAAGGCTATGGCTCCTGTGTACACAGCATTTGACGATCCAAATTATCAAAACTAATATCTCAACATTTGGTAGACGTACAAAGTATGCCAGGTCCAATTATTGCCATGTAGCAAGGGTTGTCAGCATCACAGGGAGATCATGGCATTTAGCCGCTATTGATGAATGCCATGAAATGCTGATCAACAAAGATTGCAAATCTTCAATTGTAAGACCCCTATCCGAGTACATCAATTGTGTAGCTACCTATCACCTTACAGATCCAAATCTCAGTTACTTCCTGCTAATAAAAGGAAACCTGTCTCTATAGCATCTCCCATTTCATCTGTACCCCATGATGCCAAAAGTGACCAAAACATGTGCACAAATAAGGGCAGTAGAGAGCAACAGAATGTTTCATTCTCTAGTGTAATTGCACCGAATAGAAGATACCAACTTCAAACTTTTACAGAAAAAAAAGTCCAGAATCACACAACTCGAAAAAGACCGAAAACTTGCTATGAAAAGGAAGCTGCAGTTTTCTAGAAAAACAGGTAGGCCAGTGAATAAACCAGGTGAACAGCTAATCGAGCTACCTCTTGCCATTGCTGACAATGCTGGTAACCTACAAAAGGGACAGAAGAGTTACACCACACGATTTCTCGAATCCTGGTACAAAAATGCCTTCTTTACTCAACTACCATATAAACCTGAATGTTCAATATTAGAAGGTATGTTTCTGATTAACACAGTACTTCTAGGGAGTCACAAAACAATGTCAGATTATGGGCGATTTCTATTCACAAGATTTATCCAGACACAATTCAAACATGGCTGCTTTGAAGTGCATGTAATATTTGATAATTCAGGGAGGGTTGCAAACACACCTAGATATAAATCTGCCTCATTATCTAATGAACATTGCTGTGACCCTGTAACAAACACAATGAAGCAATGAGGGAAGATATGCTTAATTGCAGGGACTGTAAGAGAAGCTTAGTTAAATATTTGACCCATTATTTCCTTCACAACACAATCATTGAAGAAAATCAAACTCCGTATGTTGCAGGAGGCTTTGATGAGCCAATCACCGACACAGCATGGTTCGTACGTGCAGGAGGAAAAATGATCAAACAACCTGACCCAGTATACACGTGCAATGCAGAGGAGACTGACACATGGTTGCGGTTGCATGTGAAAAATTCTCCTTACACTAAAGTTCTAGTGCTGTCACCTGACACCAATGTGTATCACATTGGATTACCTTTACAGCTATCAAACAAACAGGTAATTATTCAAGTAAGTCCAATCAACTCAAGAGAAATTAAATAGCTTTGCATGACAGCTCTCTACACATCAGTGATCAATGATCCTGACCTAGTTCACATTGCGCCAAGTAGAATATGTCAAGTTCTACAAACCATTTTTGTAGGTAGCGGCTGTGACTACATTTCTTTTTTCAGCCAGGTTGGAAAAGCCACTTTTCTATGGTATTTTTTTTTCAGTATGCCAACTTCATTACTGGCAAAGCCACTCAGGACAAAGGAACCTGGCAGACATATCCTTTCAAGATAGTGCATATCAGAAAGGGTTTCCCTTTCTTAAGACTTGTGGGTACTGTGCATGCAACAGCCTTTGATGTATCATCACCTGCTAATCACTTCTTGAAATTTGATAATGTATCCACTACACAAGAATGGTTAGAAGATATTAGGCAAACAATAGCTTTCAGAACTACATATGACAATGAGATGATACCATCGACTGAGGCATTATACTTCCACTGGAAAAGGACATGTTGGATTCTAAATATGTGGGGTCAAGCTGATAAAAACAATATGCACTTGGAGCCAATTGATCAGTATGGTTGGACACTGGAGGATAACACACTTAGTGTAGTATGGGATACACCTGAAAACATGCAGGTCCTGCGTGACAGACTAAACATAACTGAACGTAACTGGCTGTGTAGATAAAAGATGCAGTTGTAAAAAGAGAGGTGTTCACTGTTCAGAAGGCTGTCAGTGCATTGACTGCCAAAACATGGAACCATGTGTAGAGGCACACATACCTTCATCAGATGAGACTGAAGTAGCAGAAATTGCTCTTGAAGAGGACAACTCATCACAAGGACTGGGCCAAATTGATGAACTGATGGACTGGGTGTTCGGTGAAGTGGAGTCTATTACAACATGATGACAGTATTAATGATGATATTTCTTCAGAGGAAGATTAGTAAAATACCAATATGTACATGTATCCACCATTAGTGTCAATGTATGATAAGCATGTTAAGTAATACTAGACAGAGGCTGCAAGCTAACCCCCCTGATAACTCACTATACAGGACACCTCATTCTGTCCTATGACTAGCAAAGTTCCACTCAACACAGACTAGAGTAGTCTAGTCATACATATAACTTCTGTGGCACCAAAGAATTGCTACATACATTCCCACCTGTAAAAACCCACTAGAGCCCTTAATAACATCATACATCTGCATGGAATAGAGAATAAGTAGTAGATATAATATAACATATTTAGAGAATAAGTAGTAGATATAATACCTAGTTCATATTCAAATGCACATCAAATTGGTGACACAAGCCAATTATGGCCATAGTCAGCTTTTTACTGTCAGGAATCTATTTTGGCAAAGACACAAAAATACAGCATTTATTTAACTAATAGAACATAAGTATGGAATTCCAAAGCAGCCAAAATTGTATGAGTACTACTTGTAATTCTATGATTCTCATTCTCATTATACAAAAACGCGTTCTCATTCTGAGACACACATTCTCATTCTGTGAAACACATTCTCATTCTCACTATGTAAAACATATTCTCGTTCTCACTTTGTTTTACATTCTCATTCTAACACATTCTCATTATGTAAAACACATTTTCATTCACATGATATCATTCTCATGATGTAAAACATTCTCATTCTCATTGTATAAACACTTTAACTCTTTCCCCTAAGCTATTAATTGAAAATACTATTAACTACCGTTACATAATTTTGCGGTTCCACGCATGCGCAGTCCACATGAAACTCGTGGCCTGACTTTCCCTTGACCTACAGCTAGCTAGACAGATTTCGGTTTAGGGGATTCCGGATATATTTGCGGGATAGTAGCTCGAAGGAAATGGATAGCAGTCGAGACAGCGAAGAGGCTACATTAGACCAGCAGTGAGTTGTTTGTAGTAGATTGTGTAGGTGCAAGTGTGCTGTGAATAAGAGAAGGCGCTGGTTGTCCGCCTACTTGTTTTTTCACCGAGTCTATCGATCTCTCGAGTTAGCCACTGGCCGAGGGCTCCCAAAAACATTGTGATCCGTTATTCGCGTAGTAACCGGACAAATCTTTCGTGGAGCTCTGTGCCGTTTGCCCGACTAACCTTATACTCTAGTACAGCCGTATGGATATGAGTGTATAATTGTTGGCCTATTTAACCGTATTGTCCACCCTTATAGACGGTGTATGGAATTACAGGGGACAATGGGGCCCTTCTGCATGTTGGTATATACAGTTCCTACTCTAGAAAGTACTTTGATATTTGACTGACTAGGAGTAATGCAAATAATAGCAGTAATATGCACATGCAAGGATAGTATATGTGTTGTGATGCTGCATGTAATGTCTCAAATCTTATGTGCAGGATCCAAAATCAAGTGGAAATGGAGATGCGTCGTGCTTTCCCGAATTTATTTTCCTCTACTCAAGGATCATCACGGTTTCGTCCAACTTCAGCAGCTCAACAAGTGCAGCGACCCCCAGTGCCGACACCAAGTAGATCAATCGGAGCAATTGAAAGTCTAATTGGTAGAGTCCAGCGCAATGTGTCCTCCAGTAATCCCAGTCCAATGAGAAACCGAGGAGTTGAACCAAATTGTACCACGCCATACAAGGTTACTTACCGACAACATTCTGGAAAGAGACCAGCTACCATTTCGGGTCGAACATTTGTAAAGGATATAGTTATGGTGGATAGCAGTGATGAAAAAGTGCCTCGTGGACATCGTCGTCAATGCTTGCATGAAGCTGGCTTAGTGGTTAGTTTTGTCGAGTTCAACACTCTGTGGAAAGATGTTGTGATCCAGACAATTGATAATGCCTTTAAGGATGTCCTTGATGTGGGCCAATCATACCCAAGGTACCTAATTTGTGTGTAATCGTGAGTATGGTATAGCAGTTCCCACTCTACAGCCATAAGTATAGTATATATTATGTTGGCTGATGTTTCATTTTGAATTGTACTGTGTGTAGATTCGAGTTTCTGCAAGTTTGTGGGACAAAACTTCTGAAGCCAAATGTTCCTCCCTCTCACAGCTGGACAGGCGAGAAGATTCAAAAGTTGGCGAGACAGGGTGATATCTACATTAGACCAACATATGAATTCCATGTGGCAGAGAAAGTTATGGTGAGCGAAGTGAGTGTGGGAATTGAACCTATCACTGTATGTAATTTGATCACCATGTAGAATGATGATGGTCACAGTATTGACAAGAGCACAGGTGATTCGGCTAGTCATTATAATCAGCCTTCTATATCACCTACACACTCTGGAGCACTTTTGCCTAGTGAGGATGCTGTCCCACCACCTGAGACACTCTCTGATCAATCTCCTGTAACTACTCACCCTTCGCGTACGCAGTCTTCAAGTTGTACTCCTAATCTCCCAAAGAATTTTCAACCTCAGAGTTCAACCCTCTTCGCTCAGAGTGACAATGTACGTATATCTATACAATTGTACATTAATATCATGTATTGGCAGAACATTTAACTCAGTGGGGCCCAAAATAATTCTTGACATTTGCATTCCGCATAATGTACAGTGCTAATTGACCTCACTACTATGTTAACACAAGGGTACTTAGCTCTTAGAAAGTGCCTGTAGTACTTGGGCGTGTCTCAGGCTATCAGCCACTCAAAAAAGTGGAAGAGGCTCATCTATTACATGCACAATGCAGCCATGTGCGCTTCGCGTGCTCGTCTTCTAGGACGTGGCATGTTCTTCTTGTACAAAAGTTGAAGTAATATTTTACTGTGAACGTGGCTGAGAAAGGTGGTTGTTCTGTCTTGAGGATAGCTAGAGTAGAGCTAACCTTGATGTGCGTGGCATTCACGTTGCGCATTATTTAAGTAAATTACCCAGAAGTGTGGGTATCTGGGCCCTAAAGAGTTTTAATGTGTACATATAATAAAGACTGTATGGCATAAGGGTGAGTGAGTTTACCAATTGTAGGAAAAAGTGCAAGTTATCAGTGAGTGCTTCCCAGATGTTGAAGAAGAGAGACTAAGGGAGACTCTACACGAATGTGGCGGTGACATAAGTGATACAGCCCAGATATTACTTCCTTCTGCACCTCCAACGCACTGCACCCCCTCTAGGGGAGCTGCTGAGCCCTGCTGCAGCAAGGATGTCGATCAAACACCACAGTTGTCTAAAAGTGGTTTGTTGCGGGAGCATAGAGCAAAATTCCAGAGTGAAAAATCTTTTGATCTGGTCATTAACAGGGATAAACTATGGAGGTCAGCACTGTCTTTCTACAAGAACTGCCTTCACCGTCCAGAACGATTGTTCTATGAACTGAGGATCGAATTTCATGGAGAAGAAGGTGTAGACGCTGGTGCCTTAAGGCGAGAGTTTTTTCAGGGCCTTATGAAGGAGATGAATGATAAGCTTTTCGAAGGAGCACTAACTCGACGTGTTCCTAAGCGAGACAGCAACATTGAGAAGAATTTCCAGTCAGCAGGGATGATGATTGGCCATTCAGTGATGCAAGGTGGTCCGTCTTTTCCATGCCTGTGCCCAGCGCTCTTCAGTGTCCTCCTCTTTGGTGACAAGGATAAAGCTTTGGAAGAACTGCCTTCTGTTAACGACATACCCAGGAATGCTGCAACCTTTGGCCTAATTAGCTTGATTGAAGAAGTGAGTATAGTTACACAAAACTTCTCTACATAAGGTTATAGTTGCATTATGTATAATGCTCTCTTATTATTTACAGCTGGATCATGCTAGCACAGATGAGGAGATTGATGTGATCCTGGACAAAAATGAGAATATGGCATTGATAAATGCCTCCAACTGGTCTCCTACTCAAAAGATAACAATGGCTTCAAAAGTGTCTCTTCTGCAGGAGTTAGTTTACGAGGAGCTGATAGAAAAGCGTTACAAGCAGATCCTAGACTTGAGGAAGGGTCTACAAATGTTTCGTCTGGTGTCTCTGATGCGCAAGCCCCCTGATCAACTCAAGTCTCTACTGGTTTGCGACAGCTTTTTACTTGATTCAGACACTATGCTGGGGTTGTTCAAGTTTGGTCCCACTCATGAAAATGAACAAGAGAAGACGGCTGTACTTTGGCTGAAGGGGTACATACAAGCTAGAGGAACTGAAGAGAAAGGTGTGTGACACAATGTTACATGACTTTGCTATATTGTGTAATTGATTTTGTTAGCATGCTGCATGAGGCAACTATTTTAGGACTATAATAATGCCAATTGTTATACTTGCAAGTGGATTGTGAGCCAAGCCTATTCATGTTTCGCCTTTTTCTATACGCAGGTGATGAACTCACCGGTGCTAATCTAGGGGACATTCTTCAGTTCCTCACAGGCCTTAGAGTCGTGCCGCCACTTGGCATGACCAAGAAGATACACATCTACTTCCATTCTGATTCAACTAAGGTTTTGCCTGAAGCTAGTACATGCTTCAATATGCTCTACTTGCCTCGGGGCGTGAAGTCTGAAGCATGTTTTTATGACTACTTTGATAAGGCAGTTCTTTTCTCACTCAACCATTTTGGACAAGAGTAAACCTTTACACTTGAACTTTCGTATTTACTTTTACCTGACTCTATAATATCCTTATCCTCATTTTGTTTATCAGTATATACAATTATCCTGCCCTATATTAGCCATTTATCCAACTCGTATATATATCATTATATCTGAACCCGTAATATTATATCTGACTCATAGAGGTGGTCCTCACTTTCTTTTTGTTATCTGGTTAATTTATATCATGCATCCCATTGTCCTATTCTTAACCCTTTATTCTGTTTTAATTTGGTATCAGTATCAGTGATATAATACAAAAAAATTAATATCTAGTACAGTCAAGTAGAGGCTTATACCAAAGTTCCCATCATCTGGGAGAGGGTTTGGTAGTTGTATCAACATATCACTTGTAATGTGCACCTGAGGTGGTATAACAATCACACAGTTTTCTGGATGCTCATCAGAAACTGGCCCTTCCATGTCAACACCATAGGTATCCCAGTCAACCCACATAGGATCACTTGTTCGAGGTGAAATCAAAAACATTTGAGTAGGAGTTAAGTTATGTTCAGTCTGTAAACGATGATTGTTGTGCTGGCGAATGAATTCCTCGAGTGCCCTGTTTATACGGGGCATGTAAACATGATGTAGAGCAAATATGTGCTTATCATTGAGAGGGTCCAGACAACCAGTTGCTTCTAGATATTGAAAGAGATTCTTGTACTGTCTCACAACAACATGGTGAACGTCACGCCACATACGCTCCACCCGCTGATTATGCGTAGAGCTTCCTGTGACTATACTGCCACAGTTTGGCCCCCTGGTTGTGATCATAAAACGAGCAATTTCAACATTCTCTACACCCAAGTCACTACGAACACGAGAAGGCACACCATACTGGTCAACAACTGCTCGAAAATACTCCATCACTGTTGATGCTAGATTGTTATTTGAGCATCGTAGGTATACTATCAACCGTGATAACCCATCAATCCCTATAAAGAGATAGAACAAAAAGCAAAAAAAGCTGGTGGTATAAGAGGTAGTAATAGTCTCAGGCTACCATTACAGTAAAAACTCTGAAGAGAGGACACTTTGGGACCACAGTTTTTGTCCTCTCTTGCCACATTTGCCACAGTGCATTACCTCCATGTATGATGAACTTCCATCGGATGAGTTTGTGGTGCCCATCCACATGCCTGTATAATTTAAATTTATAGCACATAAGAAAGATGTACATGTATATATCAAAAAGCACGAAGGTGCTTTGTATAAAGGGATGGGCAAGGTTTACTATGGGGCTATGCCACTACATAAGTCCTATACAGTCACAATGCCAATAATTATTAGCTAATGCCAAGTGAACTGGTGTGACAATATAGGACTTATGTAATGGCATGCTGAAAGTCATCCCTATCTTGTCTCCATCCTTTTTACACCATCCCTATATTGGAAATTATTCAATTCAAGGAATTTTTAATGTATTTGTATAATTATGCACACACATCACTCATTACTTATAGCATACCATAATGCATTAGGTCCAGGAACCCAGTAATCTCGTCTCTGGACACGCACTATTCTTCTGAGAGATTGACTGATTGGATCAACTCTTCTCAAGCTATCAATCACCCTTTGGCGTTGAATGACCACACCCCGTGAAAGTAGTGACCCTCTAACATAGCAGATTCCAGAATCCATTGTCATCTACATGAAAGTTGTGATTAAATCAACAGCCTTCTTTCAGTTAGTTGTGTTTCAGTCATACCAAACTCTATGAAGTGAAAACTTCATATGAAATACCCATTGATCTAAACTCTAAAGATCCTTCTTTAAAGGAATTGCAGCAGTAGATAAGTGCTAAATTTACTGAAGATAGATCAAAACCAATCAAAAACAATGGCATACAGTGAAAGAATGCAATTTCGTTCCACATGTACTAAATTTAGCCTTTATATACTGCTACACATTCTTTAAGCATTACAGTAGCTACTATAAAATGAAACTCCTCTTTCTGTGAACTTTAAGCTGGTCCCCTAGTATTCGTCGCGGTTTTAATTTTTGCGGACCGTAGTTTGTCCGCGAAAATTTGCACCACGTGAAACTTTCCCGCTATCCCTTCCCAGGTTATGGCATGTCCTAGGCAACTATATACACACCTCCAAAAGGTTCCTCACAAGTCCGTCTAGAGCATCATCGGATATGTCAGTGTAACTAGAGCCAACTGGAAGCCCAAACTCTTCTCTTCTTCGCCATAGAGTTCTTTCATACACACCAAGTATTCGAGCACTTTGCTGGTACGAAAAACCCATCTCAAACAAACACTCCAAATCATTCTGGGAAATGTCATAAGCTGGTCTCCCGCGTTGACCAGTTGGATTTCGAAGAGGGCATGTGTTGGACAAAGGGTTGATACTGCATTGTGGTTCTATCTGGATAATCCAACTCTCGTAATGCTCTTTTCTTAGCTGTACCTCTTGTATAAGAGCCACAAGATCTTGCCTTGATTGGTTAGCCCCATGTTCTGACACATCCCGAAGAACTGCCTGCAGCACTCCTACACAGTCTTCTGCCCTAGCAACTAGGCGTTCAGCCATTCCAACATCATCCGTGTCATGATGTCTATCTAACTGTTCCACAGTGCGAGATAAAAACTGCCAAAAGCTGCCCAAATCTTGTACCAAATTAGCTTCAGCCATTTTGTACAAGTGACCTATGACCGTGCAAGAGGCGTGGCACATTGCATATTTGAGAGTAGTTTACAGAATGATGAAAATGATATTGCAGAATTTTCAGAATTATAATGATATTTTGTTTCACATAGTGAGAAGGTGAGAACGAGAATATGTTTTACATAGTGAGAATGAGAATGTGTTTCACAGAATGAGAATGTGTGTCTCAGAATGAGAACGTGTTTTTGTATAATGAGAATGAGAATCATAGAATTACAAGTAGTACTCATACAATTTTGGCCGCTTTGGAATTCCATACATAAGTAGGACTAAAACATAGCTAACTATCAGCTTGTTCTAGCACTCCAACTAATTATAAACACACACTAACAATTATTACATCATCCTCTCTTACCTTGAACGTCTCTGACCCGTGCAGTTTGGCTCCTTTAATTCCACAGGTCTTTTAAATACGCTTTTAGTTCTACGTTTGACCTGCTACCGAGCGTTTCTACGTCCGCACATTACTGTATAGACCAATTCTTCGTCACAGGTTCGTCTGGTCACAAATGCCACCATTGGAGTACTGTAATGATGTAATGAACTCACGTGATTTGTACATTGGCGATTTGACTGTGAATTGTTTTCATAAGGTAAATCATTTATACAGTTAAAAATAATCACGTATAATGCATGATGTGTGTACATATGCGAAAGAGCGTGTGTGTATGTGTGTGTTGTGAGAGAGAATAAATACAGCTGGAATGATGTGTGTATATAGATTATCTCCATATTGTTCTGTTTGTTTGTGTGTGTGTGTGTGTGTGCATGTGTGAGAGAGAGAGAGAGAAAGGAGAGGTAACAGGCTACCTTTATGGTTCTCCTGATCACTACTATTCCTTGCTGTACAACATGGCTAATGAGTAGTAGAGCCAAGTCATCACAATCAACTGAAAAATGAGGATCAAGTTGGGATATGAACCCAGGACCTTCGGGTTACTGGCCAGGCACTCCTACCACTGAGCTACTTGATCTCTGTGGCAGAGGAGTACAGGAATTGATGTTATATCCTGGGAACTGAGTTCTCATCACAGCAATGACTTGACTCTACAGATGGTGGGACTTAAGTTATACATGCTGCGAACAACTAATGCATAAAATGTGGCCAAAACCCACCAAGAGGTCCTAGTTACTCTTGAGGCCTGAGCTACTAACTAGTAGGGGCTAAGATAGTTAAATTACAAGATAGTTAATTAGATATCAAAAAAATCCCAGCTTGATCCTGATTTTTTCAGTTGATTGTGATGACTTGGCTCTACTACTCTTTAATTACATATCCACCATTACCAGGGGACAGATGGTATCTAATTAACTATCATATATCTAATTAACTATCTTGTAATTTAACTATCTTGCAACATGGCTAATCAAGCAAATGGATTCTGGTTAGGAATTGAATGTATAAACAATTATTGTACCACCACTCATATCACCCCTGTGATTAGTATTACCTCTCTTTACACAAACTAGGTCATCTAAAATTCCTGCTGCCCTTTCATTTAACTGTAGATTTGCACGTGTTGCAATTCGAAATTTATTTCTGAGCCATGAAAGGAAGCCACTGACAACTGAAATGAGAGTTGAATGTGAAGAAAAATTCAAACTTCTTTTTAAGGACTTTGTAAGTCCAGAGAGTGACTACTACATCTGTAAGCAATCAAGGGAAAGTCAATTCCAAGCCATACCATCCAAACATTTCAAAAGCAGTGGCATCCAGATTCAGCACGTAAAAATTACACTTTAACGTTCTCAATTTTGGAAATAAATGCCTGAGATTGAAAAGGTTAAACACACTCTCTCTCAGTGCAAAGCTTATTGGCTCCACTATCCAACACTCCAACAATCCTATCCAGCAAAACCTGTGTTTGAGCCTAATAATGACACATGTAAAACACATATCAATAGACCCCTTATCCAAAGAGCAATCGGAGAAGTAAATTACACAGCAAACAATTAAAACTCTGAATGGGGCATACCAGCACTGTTTTGGCCACTCTTTTTGTGAGTCTTTACTGGAATATTGCCACAATGAACCAATAACAAAAAAAGTCAAGTGGAAAAACGAAGAGAAAAACGGGAGATTCAGAGAAGTATTAGAAATCACATGAACAAAAACAACGAAGAGAAAAACGGGACATTCAGAGAAGTATTAGAAATCACATGAACAAAAACAATTTGAGGAGACAGCACCATTAGCAGTCCTTTCTGAGACTGAATCTCTCAGCAGTTATAACCGCAAGAGGTTATTTCAATCGTTTTAAACACCTAAAAGGGTTACTCTCCCTTCAAAGAGGCAGGAATCCCACTCACCTTCATTTGAAAATGTGAACTGGGCAAAGCCCGTGTTGCCATTTCACATGTCCATACTGGTTGAGGAGAAGGAATACCGTGGATTGAACTGTATTCGACTACACACAAGTGCAGTATTAGCTGACCTGAGAGAATGGCCAGAAGGAGAGAAGATTGTATGGAGCAAGTTTGCTGCTCAACACGTCCCAGGAAAAAAATACAGGGCAGGTAGTTAAGGAATTTGCGTCAAGCAAAGGCATTGATGTATCTACTCTGGATGGACGAAAACATGGCCAGCGAACGAGGGCAATCAAACGAAAACTTCCAGGGGGTGATATCTCAGTGCCAACCCAACTCTGAGTAAAGTCAAAGCCTGGACAGAGATGGTATCTTCCGGCTTCCGGAAGAGATACCCTTGGTGAACCTTGTGGACCACACCAACTCACACAGTACAGGGTTCATGAAAAGACAGTGATCACGACATACAGAAGGATTATCCCACTTGGATACATCAGAAATAAACTCCTGCAGCAACAAGAGAAGTACATGCGTTTGTACACAGATAAAGAGATATGCAACATGACACGTATTGAGGTTCTTCATTTCTTTGAGTCCATTCACGCTGATGTTGATTCCACACTCTCACTACCGAAGAACAAAAAGCTCTTATGAAAACCTATCAGAAAACAAGGACACTTGCCATTCGGCATGATCATGCCACCATGTTGAGTAGGGGGTACTTACTGATAACCATCAATGTGATTTACAATGAAGCTGTGTTTGTGACTCAGTCTGAAATACAAGACACAAACTTGACCTCCAGCATGTTACAACACTACATTGAAGAACCAGAATACATTTGATTGCTGTGTGCTCATCGAAACAGTTTTCTCGAGTAAGGGAGTACCACTCATTGATAGGTTAGGTTTTTTTATTGGTGATCATCCAGCACAGAGTTTTGAGAGGGGGACTAAACAAGGAGGGACATGCAAATGTGGTAGCTGTGGATGTCCTGCTTCCAGAATGGATGATGTGGTTTACACTCTACAGTTACCTTGGAGATCACTGGAAGACCTTCATGCTCTTGTAACCACTAGTCCACTTGGAAAGCAACTCTAAGACCACTGAAGGTGGAAGAACTTCGCAGAGAGCTATGAATACAAAATGAGTTCGACTGAGTGGAGTTAAAAAGGAATTACAGCACAGCCTAGATGCAATTTTGAAAGGTGCAGAACGTGTTCCATCCTTGGTTCTCTCCACTCCAACCCAGAGCCTTCGCAGCCTCGACCTTGATGTACATACGTGAGCCTCTCCATGAACTTAAGGGTCATCTGCTAAACTTGTTTGAAGAACTTCCACATGTCCTTCCCCCTGAACTTCAACTACAGCTTCTGGAAGCTAATTTAGCTAAAGAGAAGTCACAGGTGCAGATATTTGTGCAACTTCCATACATATCCTTCTCTTTCTGATGTTAATGAGAAGATAATATTGCTTCAACTCACCATTGTGAAAGTATCTGAAATCCTCTACTCAATATCAGCCACAAGATCCCAAAAATCCATCCTAAAACTTTACAACTTCATGTGACTCCATCATGCACTATGCCAAGAACTCTTTAGTCAATCTAAAACCATAAGGCGCACAAAATATTTGGCTTGTACCTTCATACACTGTCTTCACATGCTGGTCCACAATACGAAATCATGTGCCTGAAATCAGTAAACACTGAGCACCAGGAACGCTTGTTTGGACAGGCACGGCGAATTGTAGCCTCAACCACTAACAGAAAGCCAAATAACATAATACCAGCCATTCTTCTTCGGCTACAAGCAAGGAGAGAGATTGGTCAACTAGTACCTACAGTACAGAAAGCCAAGTTCATAGCTTCAAAAGGACTTGCACCATTTCATCGTACTAAGTTGGAAATTGAATTTGTTCGAAAGCATTTGTGCAGTTGGCAAGCTCACCTCACAAGAATCTGTGCTGCTTTGGGAGGGAGTATGGTGGAAGGAGAAGATGGCCACTATATCTTTTTCGATGGTGATTCAGATCCAAACTTCAAAGAAGAAAAGACAGGACTTCACCATTTTCGCTCAACTACTCTTAAAGGCTTGCACGCTTACAGCATGCCTGCTGCAAGAGGGTAGTGGAGGAAAACATTGAATTGCCTTCACCTTCAATCTGGCTCTATTGTGGTGAAAACTTCATGGGAATGAGACACTACCAATTAGGAATATCAACAGCAGAACAAAGTGAAGAACACGGGTCTACACATGAATATGTAGACAAAAGTACTGAAGATACTCTTGATGAGATGAGCATGCAGAACATGATGGTGATTATGATATAATTGAGTCTGAATCAGATAATGAAGCCTCAACTATTGAAGGCCTATCAATCTCAAAAGACAGTTCAATACCAGGTCCAAGCCAGGATTTACAATGTGGGATTCAAGCATCAGTGGCTCAGGAATGTGGTTCTAAAGATATAGAGCAGCCTGACACATTCCAGCACTATACTTTCAAAACAAAACATGCATCAGCCATTACAAAAGTCATTGATACAACACCACAGCTGATAGAGTTTGAGGAGATATGCCACAAACTCAAGCAACATCCAAGATTACATTCCCAAGAGGCAATACACCACGAAAAACTCTAATACAGCTGAATTTGAAAATTTCATCACTGAAGGAACTCACCAGAGATTATGAAATTAAGTATTTCTCACAACATTCTTCACTAACACATTCAGATGACGTACAATACTGCAACCTATGAAATAGGCTACTTCATTAGCTACAAAGCTAACAGTTTGTCCCCACAAGTAAAACCGTGCTTAAACTTGTTCTTGTATCACACAGTATGGTAGGGATTACTATGATCTATCCCCATTGAAAACCATATATAAGGATTTTGTTCATTTTCACTTTTAATTTGAAGTTGATTTCACTTTTAATGATATCAAGGTGAAGAATGTGTGAAAAATAACCATGAAACAAAAACAGGCAACACCGTATCTCACTAACAAAAGCTCCGAAATTGGTATGCTGGTAAAGTGTAATGAACCAACGTTATGATAAGATATCTGTAAACAATGTAAGTCTTGTAATATAACAACAAATAGCCTCAGGCAAGCGTTACCGTATCTCACTAACAAAGCTTCACTAAATAGTTGTATGATGGTAAACCTAAGTATTGGCAGTTACATAGTACACAGAGCCTATAACCCTTCGTGCACTTTTACTTTTACATTAGTTTCAAAATCCCACCTGGCCATGTATTAGCCTCGTTCCCAGGCCCTCTTCTCATAGCGTATGGGAACGCGGCTAGCTATATATAGACAATGCAGAGACGCTTCTGAAAAGGCACACTGTACCAGTGGGTACAAACACTGACCAGTTTACAAATTTACCTCGTGTGGTCCTGTCCTACGTCTTCAACCAGTCGGGATGCGTCAGCTCGTGAGAGACATCGTTTAGTAGTGTCACGTATCGCTCACGAATTGAACCCTGTCTTATAATTAGCTGCCGATGTCATATAGATAAACGTAATGAACAGAATACGTAATATTATAGAATTGCGCATTGCGCTCTGTGCGTATAGCGCTACGCATCAGGCCTTACAGGGGTTTTCAAGTTCGTTGGCCGTTTCGAAATTTAAAATTCACGCATGCGCATTGGTGACGTTCTTGCGCACAGTTTCGTGGTAACTTTGAAATCTAGCTGAGTATGCCTACGGCGTATTCTTACGACCTCAGGTGGAGGATCGTATGGCTCTATTTATCCACTAATAGTGCTCCTACTACCAGAATTGCAAGACTAATGAATGTGTCTGAGCGCACAGTGACACGATATATAGCACTATTTCGGAGAACAGGTGATGTGTACGTTAGGGAGAGAAGGAATGGACCAAGAAGGTTGATAGGGGACTTTCAGCAAGTGACACTGATGAGACTCGTCCTTGAAAATCCTGGGATATATTTGCATGAGCTGCAAACTAAGCTCTTCCACATACTTGGAGTGCCAGTCAGCATACCTACAATCTGTAGGACTTTAAGATACATGGGATTCACTTGGCAGGCAATGCATCGAGTGTCAATACGGCGATCTGATGCTTTGAGAGCACAGTTCATGTCACAGATTTCCATATACGATCCTTCCATGCTCATTTGGCTGGATGAAACAGGCTGTGATCGTCGTCATGCCATAAGGAAGTATGGGTACAGTGTAAGAGGAATACCATTGTGTGATCAGAGGATCCTTGTCAGGGGGACTAGGTATACAGCAATACCCATAGTGTCCCTGAATGGCATCAATGACGTTTTTATTACTGAAGGAACTATAAATGGTGAGAGATTTTTAGAATTCGTCAGAAATGTCTTGCTGCCTCACCTAAGACCTTTCAATGGTATTAACCCACATTCTATTGTCATTATGGACAATGCTAGCATCCATCACATAGATGATTTCATTGATCTTATTGAGAGACAAGCTGGAGCTAAGGTAATCTTCCTTCCACCATACTCACCCGACCTAAACCCAGCGGAAGGGGTATTCAGTCAAGTCAAAAGTATCATGAAAGAAAATGACAAGATATTTCAGGTTTGCTCAGCACCCCGAGCATTACTGGCAATGATTTTTGCAGCAATCACCAACCAAGACTGCCATGGACACATCTGCAATTGTGGATATGATGTGAATTAATGAAAGAACTTACATGAGCACTTAATCTAGCTAGTCTGAATATACATCACATATCCATACAGTAATATTACACTAACTTTTTCAACATATCCATACAGTAATATTACACTAACTTTTTCAACATATCCATACAGTAATATTACACTAACTTTTTCAACATTTCCACAATTACAGATCTTTCAGTGCGATACTCCTCCTCTGATAGCACACCAGACTCATGTAAATTCTTGAGGTCAGACAGCTGCTTATAGCATTTAGATCGATTCTCTATTACCTTTGCTGGACTTCCAGCTGTGCTTCCTGCACTAGGCAAAGTGGTTTTAGGTGAAAGAGCAGATGTTAGCTGAGTGATAGCTTGAGACACAACTTCACCAATATTAGAAGTGTGACCTGTCTTTTTTGTGGTACCACCACCAAACATAGTTGTTGTTGGAGGGATATCTAACCCTGGATGCACACCTCCATGGTACATCTCTGCCCATAGACGATATTGCATTGGTGTAAAAGCGACACCATGCTTTGTTTTTAATGAATCAATAGTTGCCTGTACCTTCTTATCCTTGTCTGCATTTTTCCTGGTTTCATCACTGTAATCGGCCTTCATCTTCTTCCTTGTATCTTCAATTTCTTCATCTTCGGAGCTATCGCCTGTCTTTTGCCTATTACACAGATTCACTTTTAAACCATCACACCACAGAATAACTTCTATAGTTCCTTTCCTAATGCTTGCCCACACATCTACAAGGTCTTCCTTACTTCTCATGCTTATACCATTGCTACCTTGCAAGTAGCCAACATCAAAACCTCTCTGAGATATCTCCTCTGGCAACTGCTCCCTAATTACTTTGTCTACGGAAGATACGATGACAGGGTCGATATTTCTTAGCGTGAATGTCTTGGGGTCCTTCTTACTCCCTTTGGGAAATGCTTTAATAAGTACCTTACTAATTAGTTGACGTTGTGCCTGGTGAGGTGGCTGAGAAAGAGCAGGGGACGTCGAAACATTTGAGGTCAGCGGGGTCACAATCACTCGACTAGCAGCCGTTGATACCTTCCCAGGATGACCTACTGCTACTCCAGACTGGTTGTTCATAGTGATAGAGGGAGATCCTGATATCACATGGACGTTGTAGGTTTCCCTTGTTTGCGCCATGGTACATGGGTAGCTCCAGCTCCAGAGATACACGTTCTGTGCGCTTATTCGCCTGACACCTGACGTGTGGAGCGCATGCGCGTACAGTAACGGACTTGAAATTCCCTGTAATGCACCACAGCATGAATGGATCATGAGCCACAGGCATACACCTGGATGTGGATGAAGAAGTGCCAGTCTAAACGGGGAGGTCTTTGTGGTTACAGGGTACTAATCAGGCCATTGGAGCAGCATAAAAGGCACCAGAACAGGTCATAATTTTCACTCAAGAACTCACAGAGCTATACGAATTTTTTTAGGTTCCCTGTGTTTGTGTAAATCACTTACTGGGCACCTTTTCTTTAGCTGCGCGTGAAGAATAACCACCTTGGAAAAAGGTATACAGGTATAGTATATAGCATACATAGTATAGTGTGTAAAGGTATACATGAGGTGTGAACCGATCAGTGTAGGGGCACAAATATGCAGCTCCACGTAACATTATTAACCCTCGGCGCGCATGCACAGAGAGGGTTACGGTAGTTGGGTCTGTGTGTGTGTGTGTGTGTGCGTGTGTGTCTGTTATGTCAAATCTCACCTCTGGAGCATATGTTTGTCCTGAAAATTCCGTCACGTACTCAGTGGGCAACGGAGGTCGAAATATTTTCTCTGAAACAGCTCCGTTCAAAAGTTATGACGTCCTGTGACATCCTACGAAGTAGTTTTCAGGGTGGTGGTAGTGATGGGAAATAACCTTCCGAGATTTTTTTCTTACATGTAGAGTGGTGAGTTGTTTTTTTTTTTGTGCGGATTGGAAACATATATTCAGGCAATTGGTGAAAATTCCCAGGCATCCAATAGAAGAGTCCATGACAATCTCTCCAAATCTGAGAGGTTGGCCCTAAGATCCCTCCGAAATCGAATAGCCAAAAATGAAATTGTTATTAAGCCTGCTGATAAAGGTTCAGCTACAGTGGTGATGAGTTTTGAAGACTACGTAAAAGAAGCTGAGAACCAACTGAACCATACAGAATATTACCTCCCACTAGACAAAGACCCTACATTTGCCTTCACTGCTGAAATCAATAATTCTCTATTGCAATTGAAGAAGAACTCAATTGATGAAAACACTTGCAAGTACCTTCATTCCTCCCATACACGACCAGCACGCTTCTATTTACTGCCTAAGATCCATAAACCAGGTAACCCTGGTCGACCTATTATTTCCTCCAATGGTTCCCCCACGGAAAAAATTTCACAGTTTGTAGACTACCACCTCCGTCCCTTAGTAGAAAAAATCCCTTCATACATAAAAGATACTACTCACTTTATTAACAAAATTGAAAATCTTTCCCCATTACCATCTGATACACTGTTAGTTACTTTAGATGTTTCATCACTCTATACCAACATTCCTCACAAGGAGGGCATTGCTGCATGTGCCACAGCATTGGACACAAGACAATCCCAGATACCTCCTACTGAAGATATTGTAACTCTTATCACTCATATTCTGAAGAAGAATAACTTTGAATTTGGTGAGAAACACTATTTGCAGATTCATGGTACAGCCATGGGTACACGGATGGCCCCATCATATGCCAACCTTTTCATGGACCAGTTGGAGAGATCTTTTTTGGCCCATCCCTCTACATTAAAGCCATTTGTTTGGTGGCGATATATAGACGACATTTTTGCAATTTGGACCCATGGGGAAGAAACATTACAAACATTTATTAAAGATCTTAACACCTTCCACTGTACAATCAAATTTACCGCAGAATGGTCAAGAGATTCAGTATCTTTTTTAGACACCATTGTTCGTTTAAGTAATGGGTTCCTCTCTACAGACTTATATCAGAAGCCTACTGACACACATCAATACCTCTTAGCAAAGAGCTGCCATCCCAGACACTGCAAAGGAGCTATTCCATATAGCCAAGCTTTGAGGATCCGCAGAATCTGTTCATCCAACGATGATTTCCTTAAACATACAGATCAACTCAGATCCCATTTAATTCGTCGGGGCCATAATCCATCCTTTGTCAAGCATCAAATTCCCCGTGCCAGTTGTGTCACAAGAAAGGACATCCTTGTTCACCCATACCAACGTTCAAACAATACCTTCACACGTGTCCCTCTAGTAGTAACATATCATCCTAACCTTCCCAATTTTTCGGCTATCACAGGGAAGTATCTATCTTTACTACAGATTTCTCCACGGTTGAAACGTATCTTTCCGGAAAAACCTATTATAGCGTATAGACGACCTAAGAACTTGCGTGACCTCTTAGTAAGAGCACAACTCAAACCACAGGAATTCTTACCTATCCTTGGTAGTAGTCCATGTGAGTCTAGACGTTGCCTAACATGTCAACATATTAAAACTGGTATTACTATACATAGCAATTGTACTGGAAAAACTTTCAATGTTCGGGCTACTGCTACCTGCAAAACAGCTAATGTGATCTACCTAATTGAATGCAAACTGTGTCATATGCAGTATGTTGGGGAAACACAGAACCCCCTTCACATTAGAGTCAATGGTCACAGGAACGATATTAGACATAAACGTTGTGACAAGCCAGTAGCAGCCCATTTCTGTAGCACGGATCACTCACTGTCACATCTCACCATCTTGGTCCTGGAACAAATGCGCAGTGAAAATGAACTCCTTCGCAAACGCAGGGAAAGCTACTGGATTCACCAACTTCAGAGCCTCCATCCTACAGGACTAAATCTTGACCCGTAGTCTTTGTTGTTTTTGTATTATCATAACTCTTTTCCCTTCTATAACTTTCCTTTTTTCCTTTTATTGCTTTTATACATATTCTCCTTTTTATTGCCTTTATATTGCTTTTATATTTCCCCTTTTACTGCTTCTTTACTCCTTATTTCACTTTCCTGTTTCATCTCTCTGTTATCTCCTAACAATGTCCTGTACATTCCATCCTCTGCTCTGTAGCATTGATATATTCGCATCCCTTTGTCTTTCACATTCCTATATCACCTAGTTTCATCACACCTGAAGAAGGCTGAAAAGCTGAAACGTTGTGTGAAAGTATATTATATTTTATTACATCTAGACAATCTTCTAGACTACCTCTACTTTAGTCTACCTATTCCAGTCAGTCTAGTTAGCAGTTTAGTTGTCGTTTGCACCCTCCTCTCTACTATATAGTGACATGAGTTACTATAGTGACATCAGAGAAAGGAAAGACTTCAGTGACGGTAGTGACTGCATTGACTGCAGTGACAGTAGTGACAATAGTGACAGGAATGACAGTAGTGACAATAGTGACATTAGGACTGCAGTAACAGCAGTGACATGAGCGACAGTAATGACAATGGTGACAGTAGTGACAGTAGTGACATTAGTGAAATGAGTGACATGAGTGACAGTAGTGACTCTAGTGCCAGTAGTGACATGAATAACAATAGTGACAGTAGTGGCTGTAGTGACAGTAGTGACATGAGTGACAGTAGTGACTCTAGTGCCAGCAATTGCAGTAGTGACATGAGTGACAGTAATGACAATAGTGACAGTAGTGACTGCAGTGACACGAGTGACAGTAGTGACTGTAGTGACAGTAGTGACATTAGTTACATGAATATCGTTGTCATATTCTTTGATTCCTCTGGATAGGAAGGCTTCACCCAGTGATATGATAGTGCCTATTGCACTAGTACACCTTTTCAGCAAGGCTGGTAGCTCTGCATATCTGGTCATGGGTATTTCCAGATGAGGAGCATGAAATTCCAGTAGTAGTAATCTCGAGAGATACCTACAAGATGGTGCAACCACACAGTGCATGAATAAAACTGGCACTTGCAATGTGAAATAACGTGCATGCACAGCAAATGCTAATGTATTTAAAAATCAACTTCATACGTTTACATTTTTCTTCTTCTGCTCTACTGTTGTGAAATTGGAGGAAATGACACAGGAAAATCCATGTGATTTCACGGTCCATACCTCTCTAGGTTGTGCCAATAGAACTATCATGGGGAGTTTCTGGTGGAGTCAGACAGACTGCAAAATGTTATCATCAATGGAAAAGTGCGTAATATTCACCTGTGGTAACGTGGCATTACAGCAGAACTATATGAACACAAAAGTCTCCTGCCATTCTTCCACTGTGTACGCGAACCGCTGCATCGAGAGATGAGTCGTGCATGCGTAGAGCTGACCAACGTTTGAAACCTAACAGCTGCGATTATGAATGTAAGAGGAGGCTACATGGTTCATTGCACCCAGCTTATCAGCCTTTTAATGTTTCTTCCGAATTTTCGTCTCCTTCTCTCTTCTACGGCGGGGACGGTTTCTGACACCTCACATTCAAAGTTAGATGAAATTCTGTCCCTTCTTCAGAGCCAGCAGGAAGATATAACATCCTTGAAGTCTGAGGTAACTATTGTTTTCCAAGTATATGCCTTTTTAGGTTTTTCATCAGATGAAAGATAAAGTAATCACTTGCCTTTCAGAAGGGAAAAAGACGTGCCCAAGTACCTAATGATCTCTCTGTATGTGTGTTGGTTTGTTTTATATGTTATTTATATCTTACCAGTGTTTAGCCCATGGGAGCTATTCCGAAGTAAGGCAATTTGACCGGACAGTATGCAAGCAGTTTTCATTGTATTCGCTACTTTAAACACACTATACTGCAACACACTAGGTATTTGGACAAGCACAATGTTGCAGTCAGCAGTGCAATGATTGCCGAGATCGAGCAGACTGGGTCAACATATAGTTCGACTGCAATAAAACGTAAAGCAATATCTGTTCTATGGTGCTAATGTGTTACACAATTTATTACAGAGGCTGAGTTTTTGATAGTGTACAGTGCTCTTATACAGATGAGCAGCCGCAACGGCATGAAAAGGTGATCAAAAACTGTATAACACGATCAATACAAAGCCAGGTATATACACAATCATGCTTATATTTATACATACTTGTGTACATATGTATTAGCAATGGGGAGAAGTAGAACTGGGAGCAAATTAATGCCACTTTTATGTCAGAGGAGAGTACACATGAAACTGATGGAGAGACTGTTGTGCATAAGCACACACCAACATATCGCTCAGAAGGTTAGGCCAACTTGTGTATTTTGTTCCCAATAACACTATCCTTTTCCACCCTCATTTCAGCCATATCCCCGTGTAATATGCTCTCCTTCAAAGGCAAAGCCCAAAATGAATGCTCCAAGTTGAACTTCAACAGAACATGTGGTGTCGCAGCCACTAACATCTAGCTACACCTATATCGGGAGCAGAAGACACTTCCATGTCATGCCCTACCCCAAGTTCACTCAACTCCAGCAAAGAACCAACTATTAGTAGCAGTAGTGATAGCAAGTTTGAATGTTTGATTTGATTTTGATTTGGTATATTATATGCAGAAGAATACCCGAATGCGGTATTGCAGTCAGTATACGGAGACCATTTTAGGAAATGAAAGGCGTGGCTACAGTCCGCGCGTATATAGCTAGTCGTTTATCTACGGTCTACAAGATGCCATTTTACGTGACCGTGAAAGATTCTAAACTCGGGTCCCGTAAAAGAGAGGTGGTATCACTACAGTATATTCAGGACCGTAGAATGCGTGATGTAATACATCTCGGCAGAACCGCAATAAGCGTTTTCACGGAGTAAGTATTGCTTCTATACGTGACCGTATAAGTGTTTAGGTTTTCCTGTGTGACTGCCATGGAGGTTGGAAGCCCTTCACCATACTTCATTGTGGCTCCTTTTCGTCCATTGAAAAGAGCAATGACTATTGTCTATTTGACTTCACCTGAGCCCTCGAATTTTGGCAATAACTCTCTTATTTTTCACCCAATTTCAAAATAAAAAGTACCATTGGATTTCTCGCGTTTTGCCGCGTCGAATGATAGGTCTCACTAAATCTGAATCGCTACCACTCCAAAGATAGCTGTATGTCCCATAAGGAAAGTATAGAAATGTAGGGATGAGGAATGTAGTGCGCGTGACCTCAACCGTACGCGCCGTTTACGTGCGAAGCCTTCTTACGTGCTCGAAGCGTTTGTTGGTGTGAAAATCAGCAAGAAAGAGGGGCTATCCAGACAACACAAGGATTCTCAGGTTAGTAATGCTAGCTAGGCTCCCATATTTACAATGAGATGTAGCATAGCAGTAAAAACGTGAACTATGACATCGTGGATCAACGCGCTTCAAGCGTCATGGCTCACCTTTAGCCACTTATCCCTAGCCTTCGGCCTAACTAAGCCAACAGCACTCGTAAAAACGCACTTCACGTAGCGTTCAGCTTGGTTCAGCACTGCTTTGTGGTTTCCCTCCAGTTACCTGCGCATACCACTACCCGCAAACATGCAGGAAGTTGTCAAAATGACGCGCGGTTGCGTAGTACGTAAAACCTCAACAACTTCCGGGGCTCAGGTGAACGCGAATAGACAATAGATCACTTATAATACTCTGTGATTTTGGATCATCAACTCCCAAGGGGAGATAGCTTGATGAGCACAGATCTGCAAACTTTTCGTAGGTTGCTTTAGATAAAAGCCGAGAAGGATACGAACCAGTGGGACCCAGGCCAATGGATAGAGCAGTTGTTTTCCCAGTCCCAGATGTTCTCCCATATGCAATTGGGATTGGACAAAAGAGGAATGTATCGACAATCGTTTTGTAGTATAGGGCCATACAACAACTTCCCGAGAGAAGCATACATGGAACAAAGTTATGCTGTTTAGCCCACGCATACCACTGACGAAGGGGATCGATTGTAGGTGGCAGATTGACCAAACAGGCACTACTTTGGTGAGCAATTCCATGCCCTTCGTACAGGTCCCCTATCCATGCATATTTCGACTCATCAGGATCAAGGAGGGTGCCAAACTTGTCAAAGAATAGAGATGGTCCCAATACCCAAGTCCCATCCTCTTGTGGCCCTACGTGCTCCACAGCTGTCTTCACCGGAAGTATACCCACAGAACGTCTTCTTGGCTGTATAAACTGAGAGCTGGTAATCATTAAAAGAGCAAGTGAGTCTTCCAAGCTTGTAGGAAAACTTGAGCTGAGACATAAACTTCTCTTTTTTCATTGTGGAGTCAGAAGTGAAAAGGCCTTTGTGGTTACACCTGCACACACGTACACGCACACAGAGAGAGAGAGGGGGGGGGGGGAAGGGCTATATTGAAGCATGTGATCTTACAGTGTAATGTACAATACCTACAGTGTTGTAGTGGGCCATAGTATTACTTACTGTGTCTGGTCCTCTGAGAGTGCATTCTCTTCTGCAATTATTGTTACTAAACACCCTGTGCTACCTTGATGTTGCCACAATCTTGCATTTGAACTGAAAGTTGAAGTTGGATAAGGGCCTTTGAATTCCTTTTTTTACTGTTTCAAATGTCCCACCTTCTAGGACATCATAAAAACGGGATTCAGCAGACTGAGCTGCAAGTACATTAATTATCCTTATAATATGACCCTAGATAGGCCTATATATGCACTCACTTGTGCCTGTTCCAACCACAGATGTTGGAGTCGAAGGCATGGAATACTGACTGTGTGGCAGAGGTGCCTCTGAATCACAAATATATACATCATTATCACAAAAACCCCTATAGCATGTGAGCAGATAGTGGTTGAAAGGACATGTAGATATTACATGGTGGGCATGTCATGATGAAGGTAGCGTTTATTAAGTGGATATAGTACAGTTGTTTATTATTATAGTACATCTGCTGATAATGTATGGCTTTCACACACTGCTTCTCTTAGGTCACAACTACCTTATACAAAACAACAATAGATGCTTGCAGATGCAAGCATCTATTGTTGTTTTGTATAAGGTAGTTGTGACCTAAGAGAAGCAGTGTGTGAAAGCCATACATTATCAGCAGATGTACTATAATAATAAACAACTGTACTATATCCACTTAATAAACGCTACCTTCATCATGACATGCCCACCATGTAATATCTACATGTCCTTTCAACCACTATCTGCTCACATGCTATAGGGGTTTTTGTAGAAGAGTTTATGAACTAAGTGTGTGAAAGCCATATACATGTACATAAAAATCAGCAGACTTAGCAGTTAAAATATAAAACAATTCTACCTACCCTCATCATCTACATGCCCACCAAGTAATATCTACTCCATCATCTACATGTCCTGTTACTTGTCTGTTCTTGTGGCTCACACACACAAAATGTGCAAGACGGTTTTGTAGAAGAGGTTTTGTGAACTAAGAGAAAGTGTATGAAAGCCATATACATGTACATAAAAAATCAGCAGTTACAATTCTGCAGTTACAATATAAAACAATTCTACCCTATCTACTTAAAACTAGCTGTGGGTATTTCATTCTAGCAAAACTCTCACAGTCTCACAGGCACGGATTACTTACTGAGAGATTAGGTCCTTTGAATCTGGAAAATGGTCAATTGACACTTCCCATGAGTAGATATAGTGTGTGGGATAGTGTACATGATGGGTTTCTTTAGCGTAGTTCCCAGGCCTTTCTAGCTAGTGTAATTATTGTGGGTGTGTGGGTGGGGAAGTTCCAGTTAAGATATGAACATACTTGAAAACACCAGGACAGTTTGCACACCTATACACACAAATGGCCTGTATACCAGAGAATAAAGCTTTTTGTGCTATAATGCATGTGATTATCAATGATTGAATACTGTTATGCACCACACCATATACAAGTTTTCATAATCTATTTTAAGAGTGTACATAATACGTACATGTACATGTAAAGTACTTGTAGCGCGAAGATGGAAACACAATTAACAAACATCAATGCCAAGTGATTATTAAAAATACTCAGGATCCAGCTGCGATTCCAGCTGGGATTCAAACCCAGGACCTTCTGATTACTAGTCAGACACTCTTACCACTGAGCCACTGGATCTTTTGTGGCAGAGGAGTGTAGGTTGGGTGTTAATATCCTAAGGATTGAGTTCACACCCAGACAATGACTTGGCTCCACAAGCAATTAGGCATATACGTACATCATGCTATACTCTAACTCAGCCTCAATCAGTCCACCAGGGCAACTAAGCCACCAAGAGATGGAAATATATGCATGAAAAGTTAGTTAATTAGCCTGAAGATGGAAACACGAGTACACAAACACTTGACTATACCAAGTTACTGCACATTTGAAGGTGTTTCTTCTTACTCTACCGGAAATCCACTACTTGCTGTTTTGGTCATGCACATGTGTTTAGATCATGTACCAGTTGGACTAGCTTATGTTTTTTTTTGGTGAAATCAGGACACCAATAAGTACTTGTAAAATAGTGAGATTTCCATACATTGGTCAATACATTCACTAGCATAGTTTGTGCTCACTTCTCATCTCTAAGAACATTACTGGAAATTGAACTACCGTTACATACATAATGGGTGCTGTCACATAAACTATTTCTATATTTCAATAGATCTCTGTATTCTGTAGGACTACCTTTGTCTGCACTACTATTTAAGTATGAACCCTCTGGAACAGTACACTTCACTAAATCAGATCAAGATGGAGTCATCCCGAGCATCATCCCAGCTTTATTCTACACAACCTTAATGTCAGATGCATATATATACATGTGTACATCATCAATACACCGCATGTACATGATGAACACAATGTGCATACCCTGTCTGTTTGTTGCTGTTATTTACAAGTAAGGTAGCTAGAATTTTAACTTCTGCTAATGCTTACGTAGTTTAGTGTTGTGGTCAATTCTGATTTTACAGTTTGATTAGGTCCTTTGAACACTATATACTCTGTGCCTCTGGCTCCCTTCCTCTACCCACACTAGGTCTGCATACACTGAATTACTTTGCCCTTGCTAGACCTGTTGCAGAGTTTACTCTGGAATGTGTGTGTGTGTGTGTGTATGTGTGTGTGTGCGCGTCTCCTTCCTCTTAAACAGTTTAGTGCCCTTACAGCCCTGTCTTCCTGAGTGGTACATATGAGTAAGTATACATATAGCCAAGAGTGTTTTAGATCATTAAGGTATTTGTGGTTACTTCATACTTTGTATGTGGTATCCGACCAATTACTTCATACTTTGTATGTGGTATCACACCAATTGTTTGCTGTTAGGCTCCTTTCTCAATTTGCCTATCCTTATAGTCAGCCTGTTGCCCACAATAAGCCTTTTGTTGCCAAACACTCTATATGCCTTGCTAGATAAGTGAGTACAGTGATCAATTACAATTTTATAGTGTCATTAGGCCCTTTGAACACTACCTCTTCTCCTTTCCTCTACCCACACTAGGGTGCATACTTCAGATTTTGCTCATGTTGCCTTGCTAGACCTGATGATGTGTGTGTGTGTGTTTGTGTGTGTAATTATCGGTAATTATCACATGTATTGCCCTCCTGACTATACCTAGCAAGGTGTTCTCCAAAGCCATTCTCAATCGCCTCAAACCAAGGGCAGATCTCTGGCTGTGGGAGAATCGGTGCGGCTTTCGTCCTGGCCGAGGTTGTGCTGATCAGTTGTTCACTCTGCGTACATTGATGGAGAAAGCAAGGGTGTTTCGTAGGCCTTTATACATCTGTTTTATCGACCTCAAGAAAGCTTACGACTCTGTTCAATGCGCATATCTCCTTCCCCACAAGCTACTCTCCATAATCCGAGCTTTGCATGAGGACCCGAAGGCCGCTGTCAGAGCATATGGAAAGACATCTGATGAATTCGCTGTAACTAGCGGTGTTCGGCAGGGCTGCGTGCTGGCACCCACAAACCTCTATTTTGATGCTGCCATCCGTACGGCACTTGACCACCACCACTCACAGGGTAGAGGCGTGAGAGTAGTGTATCTCCATGATGCAAAGCTGGTGGGTAACAGGAGGAAGCTCCAGCTTGAGACTTTGGTCACTGATTTAGAGTATGCAGACGACATGACTCTTATAGCTGACTCCTGGGAGGACTTGAAGTCCATGTTGAAGTCCCTGGAGGTACGTTGCAGGGACATGGGGCTCACCATCACTAGCAAGAAGACAAAGACCCTGGCTGTCCTGCCAGATAACTCACACCCAAAGCCTGAGCCCATCTCGCTGCATCCTGATGATGTCCCACTGGAAGTGGTGTCCAACTTCCAGTACCTTGGCAGCATTGTGCAGGATAACTGTGATTCAAGTGTCGAGGTTGACCCCAGGATCAGCAAGGCATCTCGGGCTTTTCGCCAACTCAGTCACATTCTCTGGTACCAGCGGAAGATCAGGACTCGCACCAAACTCCGGATGTTCAACTCAGCCATCTTGCCTATCTTTCTCTATAGCTTAGAATGTACTGTTCTTCTTGAGGCACAGCTCCATAATCTTCAGAGTTTTGTGATGCAATGCCTCAGAATCATCCTTGGGGTGTCTGTATGGGAGATGAAGCACTCTACTGCCATTCGCAAGATGGCCAAGCAGCACCGTTTGTCCTCTATACTCACACAGCGTAGGCTTCGCTTCCTTGATCACCTGTCCCGGATGTGTGGCTGCCTAAGAGGCTGGTGGTGTGTGCCTTGACAAATGGTTCTAGTTTTATTGGCCATCATAGTATAGTAAACACCAGGTTTATACTGTTAGGAATGTTGCATTGTCATTATGTCACTCATCATTTATGCACACATCATCACGTGACTTTCCCACGTTGTATGTACTGGTCAGCTATATTGAGGTTGTGTGTTGTGCTATTTTGGAGATAGACTCCTGCGCTGTCAAGACGCGGATTACGAAGTTCTCACATGGTGCCGAGACCTGGGAACCTCGCAGTGTAGTGGGCGAGACGAGAGAGCAAGGGATAAGACTTTCTCTGTTGAATTTGACCGAGAACACGCCGACCGATCTGAACTCGAGCTGACTCATCATGACAGAGACTGCAGAGAGCCTAGGCCGTAAGAAGAAGGTCAGAGCCGCGCACCGCGCGTCAGTCACACGTATAGTGGGGCAAGCGCGCGAGATACTAAGCGAAGGTATAGCTGCTGAGACGGCCAAGCTGGAGCAGAGGAGGGAGGCCCTCGCCGCCAAGGCCGAGCTGTTGCGTAAGCTGGACACAGATATAGTGGAGTTGGTACACGAGGACGAGCTGGAGAGCGAGATACAGCATGCAGACGAGATTCAGGAACAAATAGAGCTAATAATCATCGAGCTGGATGGGTTGCGGTCTCAGATGACGTCCACAACGGATATGCGAGCGGCGCGCGCTCGCGATATTTCTCCCCGTGAGTCAATTCATGGTACTGAGCATCACTGAGCCGACGAGAGCGAGAGAAGAGAGCCACCGCCTAGCGAAGAACGTGAAGTATCAGATCCGGAGGAGCCTCATGTCGATCCGCCGACCACAGAGGACTCAGAGAGTACCCCAGCGGGTCCTCTGCCCCGTTTGCCCCACATCAAACTCCCAAAGTTGTCACTTAAGAAGTTTGGTGGAGATCTCACAAAGTGGACAACCTTCTGGGATACTTTTGAGTCTGCTATTCACCAGAACCCCATGTTAACTAACATTGACAAGTTCAGTTATTTGAACTCGCGGTTGGAGTCAACTGCATCTGAAGCAGTAGCTGGATTGACCCTCACGTCAGCCAACTATGAAGAAGCCGTGTCAACACTAAAGCGCAGATTTGGTAACAAGCAGTCGATAATCGCCACATGGAGCTCCTACTCCACCTCGAACCTGTAACCTTTATCCATAACTTGAAGGGACTAAGACAGCTCTTCGATGCAGTGGAGTCGAATGTGAGAGGTCTGAAAGCTCTGGGAGTCTCTGCGAGCTCGTATGGTGGGCTTATGTCGCCGATTCTAATGAGTAGACTACCCTCTGAACTTCGCCTCATCGTCAGCCGGGAACTAAGTGAGGATGAATGGGATGTTGAAGTTGTCATGGAGATCGTCCGGAGAGAGATTGAGGCTAGAGAATGTTCAGCTAGAGCCACATCACCCCAGGGAAAGAAGCCTACTCCACCCGAACTTCCGCCTACAGCATTGTCACTGACGGCAGGTGCATCATCAGTGCCACCATCATGTGTGTACTGCAGCCAAGCTCATAGTTCAGGCATTTGTCAGACAGTCAGTGACCCTGAAGGGAGAAAGCAGATCCTTCGGACTAGTGGACGTTGCTTTGTATGCCTCAGACGTAATCACCTCAGCCGGAACTGTAGGTTGACAGGCCGCTGTGCCAAATACCACGGAAGACACCACACTTTCCAACATTGGTTCCTGGAACCTCGATGCCTGCAACTTCTGTGACAGGAACCCCGATGCCTGCAACTTCTGTGACAGGAACCCCGATGCCTGCAATGTCTGTGACAAGGACACCTACTTCAGCTGCCCATCCACCTCTACCTGGAACACCCCATGTGCCAACCACAACTTCCTCTGTGTGCGTGAATTCTCACACCCCTGTCTTGCTGCAGACTGCCAAGGCCACAGTGTGTGATGCAACTGGACACTGCCCCCAGGGTTGAGGTCAGAGCATTCCTTGATACAGGAAGCCAGAGGTCATACGTCACAACCAGATTGCAAGAGGCACTTGGAGCAAAGAAGGTACATTCTGAGGCAATGATTATCAAGACCTTTGGTGCAGCAAGGGGGGAGAAGAGGACCTGCAATATCTTACAGCTGAAGATTAACACGAACGATGGTGGATCATTGACTCTGCCTGTAGTGGTCGTCCCTCACATCTGTGATCCAGTCTGTGTACAGCAAGTGATATAGCCAAGACTTCATATGAGCACCTGGCCGAATTGGAGTTAGCTGACTCCGGAGATGTTGGAAGCAGTCTAGAGATTGATCTTCTAATCGGATCTGACCACTATTGGAAGTTAGTCACTGGCCGAGTTGTGAAACAAGATGGTGGACCCACAGCCATTGAGACTCATCTTGGATGGGTTCTTTCTGGACCAGCCGAAGGATTGCATCAAGAAACCGTGATCAACTTTGTCTCGACTCATTCCAGTCACATGCTGAGAGTCTACTCTGCCGCTGAGACAGACAATCTGGATGCCGAGCTGAAGAGATTTTGGGAATTTGAGTCCCTTGGTATTCTGAAAGAGGAGCACCCCGTACAACAACAGTTCTCTCAGAGGATCTCCTTCAAGTGTGGAAGGTATGAAGTTCACCTACCCTGGAAGGACTCACACCCTCATCTTCCTGACAACTATGACCTGTGCTGGAAGCGGTTGGACGGACTGCTCAAGAGGTTACGTCAAGATCCAGAGAAACTCCGACAGTATGACGCTGTAATTAAGGATCAACTTCGACAAGGGGTGGTGGAAGTCGTCAGCAAACCTGCTAAGTGGAAAGGAGAAAGGCTTCACTACCTCCCACATCATGGAGTGTCTCGTCAAGATAAGCAAACAACCAAGCTCCGTGTCGTGTATGATGGCTCAGCTAAGACCAATGGCCCATCCCTCAACAAGTGTCTCCACACCGGCCCCAATTTTGGGCAGCATATTCTCCAGATCCTTCTCAGATTTCGGATTCACAGAGTTACACTTGTTGGTGACATAGAGATGGCCTTCCCGATGGTTTCAGGTGTCGACCATGATCGAAATGTGCTGAGATTCTTGTGGGTCACAGATATAGACGAGGCTGATCCTCAGATAGCTGTTCTCCGATTCACTAGAGTTGTCTTTGGGGTTTCAGCTAGCCCATTCTTACTCAATGCTACGATTGACCACCACATCAAGAGGATGGACCCATCAGAGGAAGAGTTCATTCAGAAGTTCCGTCGCTCTATCTATGTCGATGATGTCGCCACAAGTCTGACAGATGCGGATGCTGCATACCAGTTCTACCTGAAGGCGAAACAACACCTGGCCAAGGCCAGCTTCAACTTAAGGAAGTTTGAGACCAGCTCCCCACAGTTGCGTCAAAATATCGCCGAGAATGAATTGAGATCACACGAGAGTGATACTGTGCAATCATCAAGTAATGAGTCTGGACGAGCAGTGCAACAAGTGCTGGGATGTTGAGACCGACCAATTGCTCTTCGATGTCAGTGACATAGCGTGAGTCATGAAGGACTTAGACCCCACCAAGAGAAATGGCATCAGCCTCGCCACTAGGTTTTACGACCCACTGGGTGTGATCTCGCCAGTAACAGTGAGGTTCAAGCAACTGTTCCAGAAGCTGTGTGAGAAGCAGTTGGATTGGGATGAGCCTCTGACAGGAGAGCTACTCACTGAATGGGAATCACTGACCTTGGACCTCGAGCATTTTATTCCACTAAGGATACCCCGTTCATACTATGGACTGCCAGTCATACACACTCAGGGGCTTCTGTGATGCGTCACTGATGGCATACGCTTCTGTTGTCTATATACAAGTCAGAGAGGAGGATGTAGTCCATAGTCAGTTCCTTTGTTCGAAGATGAGAGTAGCGCCAGTCAAGAAGATGACCATCCCCAGACTAGAGCTCCTGTCAGTGTTGCTACTAGCTAGACTCATTTCGACTGTGCGGCAAGCCCTGGAGACAGAAGTGTAACTGGAGGACATTTGCTGTTATACTGACTCTCAGGTTGCTCTCTTTTGGATTACTGGCACAGACAAGGAATGGAAGCAGTTCATCACGAACAGGGTGATTGAAATACGGAGCCTTGTTCCACCCAGCTGCTGGAGACATTGCCCAGGAACTCAGAACCCCGCAGACATTCCGTCAAGGGGTGTATCTTCACAGGAATTTCAGGACAAGATGATGCTCTGGCTCCATGGACCAAGTCTGCCCACTCAGGATCACTCCAAGAAGATGGTGACACCACCGAGAGAATGTATTTCTGAGATGAGAACAAGGAAGGATAAGTCGACTACTACACTCATCACTCAAGTCTTCCCCACTGCTCTACTACAATGCGAAGACTACAGTTGCCTGAAGAGATTGATTAGAATTACAGCATACGTCCTGAAGTTGGTCAATGCTGTTAGAGCTTGCAGAGTTCAGCTGATCACCCCAGTCACATCAACTGTACCCTCACTGCTGAAGACCTTCACTTGGCTCTCACGTATTGGATCAAGGTCTCACAGTCCTCTCTGCTGGAAGCAAGAAACTTCAATCAGTGGAAGACACAGTTCAGGCTCTACCAAGATGACTCTGACATCTGGCATTGTGGGGGAAGATTGAGCAATGCAGACATGCCAGAACGGATGAAACACCCGATCCTTCTCAACAGAGACCATCATCTAACGCTGCTCATTGTGAGGGAGTGCCACAAGGGGGTGATGCACAGTGGCGTGAAGGCCACTCTGACTGAGACTCAAAGTACTGGATAGTACAGGGAAGAGGTTTTGTACGTCGAGTACTGCACAAGTGTACTGTTTGTCGCACATTTCAGGGAAGGCCATATGCAGCACCACCTGCTCCACCCCTGCCATCCTTCAGAGTAAAGGAGGCCAGACCCTTTCCCTACACTGGAGTGGATTTCGCAGGACCCCTTTACGTGCGAGATAAAATCGGTTCATCAGCAAGGAAGGTCTGGCTCTGTCTCTACACCTGCTGTGTTACCAGGGCTATTCATCTCGACATTGTCCAGGACATGACCGCTAAAACATTCATTCGATGCTTCAGGCGTTTTGCAGGAAGAAGAGGATTCCCAACCCTGATGATCTCAGATAATGCCAAGACTTTCAAGGCTGCCTCAAGAGCTGTGACCAGCCTGGTGGAGGCATCAGCTGTATGTACATTTCTCAGTAATCTTGGCATAAAGTGGGCATTCAATGTAGAGAAGGCTCCGTGGTGGGGGTTTCTTCGAGAGAATGATCCAGACTGCAAAGAGGTGCCTTAGGAAGACAATTGGACGTGCCTGTCTCACTTTTGAAGAGCTGCTGACTATAATTGTTGAGATAGAGATGACTCTGAACTCCCAGCCTTTGTCTTATATCTCATCAGAGGACCTCGACGAACTGCTCACTCCATCACACTTACTCTGTGGACACAGGATTCTTAGCCTACCTGATCCGGATCCTGCCACCACTCACAATGACCTCACAAGGAGAATGCAACACCTCAGCAAGATCCTCACTGACTTCTGGAGAAGATGGAAGTCAGAATATCTTCTGGAGTTGCGTGACATGCATCGTCACTTCAAATCCTCAAAGGGTGTGGACTCAGATCTCAGTGTAGATGACGTCGTCGTCATACATGACGAGAACCTGCCGAGGGGGTTGTGGAAATTGGGCACAGTGGAGGAGCTGATGGTTGGGGCAGACGGCAATGTTCGTGGTGCAAAAGCCAAGGTCACCTCACGAGATCGTAACTACATCTCAATCAAGAGACCTCTCCAGCGGCTCTATCCACTAGAGCTATGCAGTGAAGGCGAGTCGGAACAATCAGCAGAGGAACAAGAAGGTCAAACCGACTGTGAAATGCCATCAACTACATTGGACCAAGGTCAAGATGAGAGTGCAGTAAGAGAGACAGTGATGGAGAGTTCGAGACCGAGGCGTCGAGCCTTCCGAAGAGCCAAGACAACATGCGAGCATGGTACAAGGATTTGTAACTCTAAGACATTATTTGGACAGCTCACTGTATGTATGCATACACACATAGTTCACCCAAAGGGGGGAGTGTGTTAGGAATGTCGCATTGTCATTATGTCACTCATCATTTATGCACACATCATCACGTGACTTTCCCACGTTGTATGTACTGGTCAGCTATATTGAGGTTGTGTGTTGTCCTATTTTGGAGATAGACTCCTGCGCTGTTGAGACGCGGATTACGAAGTTCTCACATATACTATGCAGAGTATGTGGCTACAGCCTTAATTATGTGGGTTACACAGGATGTACTAAGTATACTTTACTCATACAGTACACGTATACATACATACCTGCAGTATGTCTTTTCCTACACGTGGTCAGCAGGTCAAGCGGTATAGTAGCATTGGACTGGTGGTGGTTTATTCTTGTCCTGAGGGACTTGGTGGTGAGACCAACATATTGTTTTTTTTTTACACTTAGTACAGGTGATCAGGTAGATGAATTACATGAGGCTGGATGTCTTATTGAATATTTTGTTTTGTGACAGTACTAATGAAGAAGGACGTGCAGTTAAGGTGGGTACATGTTAAAACATCTCGGATTATTGCACCTTTGAATTAGAGGTGGTTGTGACATGATCACTGGGAGTTGTCCTGCTGTTACATGTCCTGTGTCATTTGGCGTGCTTTCCAGATTGAGTAGTATTTCAAGGAATTGTCCAGTTGTTGGCTTTGTGATGGCTCTGACTAGCATCTTGTGTAGAGTGGGATGTGCTAGTGTAATGAATCTCGGTTTTGGTGTAAGCCTCTCAATGGTGTTGTATTCTTGCAGTATGATTCTCTTTAGGTGGTCAAACTTGGGCGGTTGTGTAGATTTGAACATTGGTTGTCTTGGTGTTCGGCGAATATTATGTTTGAATGCTTTTTGGAGATGTTTCCTGCTTGAGAATTGGACTTTTGAGGTGATTTTTCCAATTAGTTTCTTTCTTTCTTGTAGACGTTTCTCGAACTTTTTAAGTGTGGCAATATATGTTTCCGGTCTGGTGCTGTTCCGTAAGTATCTTGTACATTCTCCATACTTGTATACATTTCTAGGATGGGCTGAGGAGTAGTCTAGATATTGATATAAATTTTGAGGTTTTTGGTATGTTTTCAGATCTAGTATGAATGTCCGGTGAAACTCAGGTCCTTTATAGATGGTCAAATCTAGGAAGTCTGCAGATTGTTTGGAAGATAAATTGAAGCTTGGAGTGGAATTGGTCCAGAGCCATTAGAAATTGGTATAATGTTTCTGGGTTCTCCCGGATAACAAAGATATCATCAATTTACCTGACTAGTAGAAGCGGTGGTTGTTGTTGCATGTTTAGAAAGTTTCTTAGTATTACCGACATGAATATGTTGGCTATGGTAGGGGAGAAAGCAGCTCCCATGGCCGTGCCTTGTATTTGTTGGAAGAATAGATTGGCAAATTGGAAGTAGTTGTAATTAACACATAGATGTAGAAGCTGGATGATTAGGTTTGGGTCCAGTATAAGAAGGTGTCTCTGTTTCTGCATATCATCATAAATTACTTGTAAGCATTCGGGTTGTGGTATGGATGGGTATAGACTTTCCACATCTATTGTTACTAGCACTGATGTTTGTGGAACTTTGATATCTTCTAGAAGATGGATTAGCTCAGTTGAATTCTTGATGTAATCCTTGTGGGCTTGTGCTAATGGTTGTAACGTAGTCTATGAAACGTGCTGATGGTGACAGAGGAGATCCGGATTGTGCTACAATAGGTCGTATTGGTGGTAATTTTTTAAACTTCTTGTGAATTTTTGGAAGACTATACGGGTTTGGTAGTTTTGTGATTGTGATAATAGGTGGTAGAGCTGTTTGCTGAAGTCTCTTTTTGTTTCTTTGAATGATGTTAAGATTTTTCCTAATGCTTGTTGGATGTTTTGAAGTGAGTAGGAATCTGCTAGTCTGTATACTGAGTGATCCTTCAAAATGTTAAGCTAGATAGTCATCTGTATCCATGATGACGCCGCCTAAGTTTTTATCTGCTGGTTTTATGGTGTCTGGACTTTTGGAGTCTTTCGATGGTTTTCCGTTGGTTGCTGGTTAGGTTACTTACTCTTGATTCACATATTGTTGGAAATGCTTTGTCTAATTCTTCTTTTGTGTTATATATGTAGTTTTCTACAGTACTGTTTCCTGAATATTGCGTTGATGAGAAGGATAAAATGTTTTGAGGGATAAACTTCATTTTTCTGTATAATTGGCTTGATTCTGAGTATGTGGTTATGGTTGGCAAGGATTTATTCGGGTATATGCATATGAGTCCGAGTGATTTAACAAATTCGTCAAATTGTTTCATTATGTGTTGATGCATTTCATTAGGTGGATTGGTAGGTGTTGGACTAAATGACAAACCTTTACGTAATACTTGCATGTCTCCATGTGTGAGTGTTTTTGTACTAAAATTATGAATCCTTATATCGGTTTTGTAGTGTGTCTTTGGCTTTTGGCTAAAAAATGGTCTAGCTTCATCTGCTTCATTGGTCTTGGTTCTAACTCAGGGCTGTTCTTTTGTTGCGTTGACTAGTTTGAACAGCATTTACTCTTCCTTTGGAATGGACGTTTCATTATTGGAGCACTTGGCTTTGAACTTGGATCTGGTATATCTGGTGTGATATCTGAATGGTGCAGTTTCATTTGTAGTTCTGGAGAGAATTCATGATCTGAAAGGTTGATTCGTTGCAAGAAGGCTGTGTATTGTTTCCAGTGGCGGATCTAAGATTTTGCAAAGGGGGGAGCATGTCGCGCGAGTTTTAGCCACACCCAGTTAATTACATCACGCGCGCGCGAATGACAACCTGCGGAGTTGTGTCCGCGTCCGTACACGTAACCCTTGTCAGTTGATTTCGCAAATTTGTGACTAGGTAAATCACTTGAAGATCGATAATCGCTGCGTAGGCGCTAGGCGTCCGTAAATAATTGCGTGTTAGCGCTAACCCACGCTCGCGCGACGGACGCAAACTAGCATGAAATCAACAGTAAGTCAGCTCAGTGGCGTAACTACCATTGGGGCAGGTGGGGCGGTCGCCTCACCGCTTTTCGACGGATAAATTGCGCGAGAATTAGCATCCAACGTACTCAGTGTACCTAGTATATAGTGCTGGGCACTACTACTTAGGTCTACAAGTAGCCAGGTTAGCGCGATCGCTAGTCAGTAGCGCTAGGCCGGCAGGAACCCTAACTCTCCCCGTTGGACCGTGTTCTTGAGAGCGGTCCTTCAGTGCTCTCCGACGACATGGTCGCGTAGCTCAATGAGTGATGAGCGGCTGCACTCTTTAGCATTGGGCTACGTACATTAATCAAGAGCGATCTTTCTCGCCAGAAGAAGTGCTGCGAGTCTGGGATCGTTCAGGTCTCCGTAGAATAGCGTTAGCGTTCCAACACAAGTGAACACGGCACATGTGTATTATTTAGCGGTTCATGCGCATGCGTAGCCGGTAGCAGGCAACGCCTTCGCCCTATCGCTCTGATTATTCTAGTTACGCCCCTGCAGCTTCGCAGATGTGAGCTATTATACAGTCGCAGCAAAAGGGGGTTTCAGTTGAAACCTCTGAAACCCCCCTAGATCCGCCACTGGTTTCAGGATGCATGTAGGGGACTCTGACGATTCACACAACTCTTTTTCTGTTCTTCTGATAATTTTCAAACATCTAGCTATTTCTAATTCGATTGTGATCGTATTCAGTGAAAAATATCTTCGTCAAGATTTTTAGGAAGAACCTTTTATACTCTTCTTGAAAAGACTGCAGGAATTTTTCTTTGCAGTTATCTGAATCAAATATTGTCGGTGGCTTTGGTCGGTGTTTCTTGGGGATTTCTTGTTTAGATTTGATTTGTATTTGTTGTTGGACTGTTGCCTCTGCTGCTTTAATTACCCGTTGGTGTTTTTTGTACTCACTTTCTTGTTTTTGTAAAAATTGGATAATATTAGCTGAAGCCATTCTGTGTTAAAGGGAGTACATGCTTTTTTTATCTTACGTAATTACACTGTTACAGGAATGCCAGGTTCTTTTTATGTAAATGTGTATTTTATGTTACTGCATTTTCTTAAAGGCCTACCAACTCTACCACAAGTGCAACCCCACCCCTGGGAAGGTAACCCAGGGGCTGCTCCCACTGGGTCAAGAGCAGGGTCAAGAGCTGGGGATCCTACCACCCCCCCCCCCCCCCCCCCAGCAATCCCCAGGGGCAGGATCACCCAAGAAGAGTGAGAGCCTGTGTGTGTGTTTTGGAATGAGGATTACCCGAGATTAGGCGGTGACTTGCCAACACAGGGGAGAGTGGCCGAAACATTTTATAAACATACATTCCGTAGCATTTTTGTGAATGAACCTGGGATTTCTATTACACTGTTAGTCTTGGGTTTATGCTAGTATACATTATTTATTCGTTTAATGGGGGGAGGGGGGATATACATGTACGTAGCTATTCTTTCAGAACCTGTCTGGTATAGGGAGTGGCACATACGTATAACACGGTATATATACATGTACATGTACACGTGATACACTATTTCCAGTGTATAGCAGAGATGTGCGTGCATCTAAGAGCTCTGTTACATGCTGTACCAGTCATCAGGGGAGTTCCTTCACTGGATCATTGCTGGGGCACAGGTTTCTGTCCCTTTAAACTCACGACCTGTACCCTGCTACCAGGAAGGTGGGACCACTCCCAAAAAGTGGAGTCTGGTAGGGCTAGTTTATTAGTTTGTTCAATGGATATGTTGCTGTTGGTCTGAGTGTCTAGTTTTATTGGCCATGTAAACACCAGGTTTATACTATGCAGAGTATGTGGCTACACCCTTAATTATGTGGATTACACAGGATGTACTACACAGCCAAATATCTCCGGACATGGTTCAGAAGAACATTACTCTCACTTCTGATACACAGTGTTTACCACAATGGATCACACCGGGCAATTTCATAACAATGTATCAGAGTGTTATACATGCATGATTCTGGTAGTTTGAACATAGCTATGCAGAGTGTAAGTGGGCCGTGCGTGTGTAGTGTTAAACTCTGTACCAAACATGAACAACTTGTCAGATTTAGTCTTATAGTGTTCCTGAAGCGATTCAGACAGTATTGTTTTTTTCTGGAACAGGTGTGAATGTTTTCAGACTGTTGTCACAATGTTACAGTAGCTATCTTGATACAGATCAATTGCTACTTTTCAGAAACAAAAATAAATGAATAGTCCGAAACATACTTGTAGAACAGAATTGGTCTGTTTCAGAATGTATAAGCACGTGTGAGTGTCATGATGGCGGGCTTCGGAAAGTGGTGGGCGAGTTGGAAGGTACAAATGCAGTTCTCTAGTTGCAGTATTCTGTATAGCAACACTATGTTTGTTGTAGAGATGAAGCATGACTTAAAGCTGATACACAAGCGAATTGAGAGGTGCACCATTCATCACAATTTTTCATTATGCATGATCTCTTTTTGCTCCGAGTTCAGAATCCAGGCAGAGTTAGAGGCTGAGGTTATGAAGGGCACTGGCCAAGATGATGGTGAACAAAAGAGGTATGTACACTGGACAATAGTTATTCTAACCTCATTTAACTAGTTTGATCTGAAAAGCAAGACAATGCACTGTCACTTTTCTTCATCTGAAGAATAGCGTGTCAGAGAAGACACAAAGAGTGTTGCCAATTCCTTTCGCAGAGGAACCTTTATAAATAATAGTCTATGAATACGAATATTAAAGCGCATAATTAATTTCTAACTTCAAAGGGAGAATCCTTAATTTTGAATGATATTTGGTAATTTCCTTCACAAGCACATTCACTTCTTGCACAGCAACCTTTAAGGATTGCTGTTGCTTTAATATTGTAGTGTGCTCGGCATCCATCTTCCTCAATTTTTCTAAAATTTTATGCTGATTAGCAATAACAGCTTCCAGTCCAGGTCCTGTTTTGATACAGCAACTTACTGTTAATATTCATTCAAATCTGCTCACACCTGGTGTGTTGAATGATGGAATAGAAGGCCTTGATGGGTTGCCTACATGCGCCCCTCGACTTCCACCACCCTGAGTTCTGTCAGCATTGCAAGGGCTCTGACTTTGCTGCCCAGGTATTCTGTATGGCTCCTGTCTCTGCAATGCCTGGGCTGATGATCCTGTAGAGAAAATATGTTCAACACCTAAATATACTAGATGGTATATACTACGAAAAAACACTCCAACCCTTCCAAAACTACTGCCACTTTGGAGTCTGTTTGCTCTTCCACGGGGATGCTGTTGCCTGGGCATGCCGGGTGTAGCCCTGTTTGGTTGCTGCCTCTGCAACGTCTGCCCTGATCCTGAATGTTGATGTGTGGTACATGCAGAACCTTTAACTGTTAAATCTCACCATGAATACTTGTCTGTTGCATTGTAATCCGCAAACTGCCACCAACGCTACTGTGCACGAGCTAGGTCTCCGTGCGCATGCGTATAAACGATCAGGAATGGGCGCGAACTGAGAACTTGGACTTCAAACGTGAACCGTGATGGCTGAGAGCGAGAGACTAGACGTTGGAGGTTGGTTATTAGTTGAGAGTTAAGTACGGTTTTAGTCAGTGTCGCAGGTATATACCTCTTCCCCCTATTCCATTTACCACCGTCCCCTTTTGTGCCGGATTCCCTTCTTCCTCCCTTGGGTACTCGATAAAATTGTTTTAATGATGTTTTCTTTTATCTAGATGTACGCTGGAGGTGCTCCATTTGTGAGGAAGATTATCATTTTAGGTCAAGATATGAAAGACGTTTAGCAACATCTAAGCACCAAAACAGGGCCGCTGTTTGGACCTTGAGTACAGTATTTGAAAAGTGCTCCAATATTGTACCATATTCTCCGACACCTCTTCCATCATCCAGTAGTCCTTTACCAGATATGCCTGATATGAGTCCTGAAGTAAGTACATTAATTGCAGTACTCACTGGTATCTGCATAATCCATTTTGTAGCATTCATCAGAAGATGAAAACACTGGTGTCAGTAATGATGATACAATAGATTTCTTGGGAGAAGATGAGAATTACGATGACTTAGGTAGTTAAAGTATCATGTTAAATGTCAATGTAATGATGATGTTTTTGGCCTTTCTATATATAAAGTCATGGATGTACAGTCACTAGGCAGTGCTCCTACGGCCAGTACAGATTTCTACCCCTTCTTCTCAAAGACAGTTGCACTACTCTACCTTATTTTGAAGAGTCCACATCCTTTTGTTAGTTGATTATGCATATATACATGTACCTTCACATTATGTCAAGATCAGCTGCACCTTTGATCGTGATATATTGCATTAAGAACAGGATTGCATATCTCTAGCTACATGTATACCTCTCTGTTTTAGCTCACTGCTCAGTTGTACATTTTCCATACACTCTAGGGTGAAGTCAACCTGAAGTTCATATGGTACATAGTGAAGCAAACTGAAAAAAATGTCCCGAGCATTGCGAAAATGAAGAATTTTGAGCCTGAAGGACTACAAGACCCACACAGGGTATAAACATGTATCTGTGCATGCTTATTTTATGTGATGAAGTACATACATGTATGTGTACTTTCTTTCAATGTTGCAGTACTATGCATCTGATGGGACACCATTTACGTAAATTGCCTCATCACTATCTTGAAGCAGTGCTTTGGTAATCCTTGTATAGCTGAAACTTTGCGTCGCTATCCAGAAGTACCTGCTGATTCTATGAGGTTAGACAAAGTGTTCACTGAATGGTTATGAACTGTGCACAGAAATTACACTTCAAGATAGGCTAAGCATTAACAAATACTTAGATAATGTGTTTTCTTATCTGTGTATCTTTGTTTGGATTTCAGTCAAATCTACCATGGAAAAAGGTGGAAGGATGAATCATTGTATCAAGCTCCCATGGCAGAGATAGAGCAAGTCACAGTGTTCCGGTATGACTTTGTTGTCTTCACTCACAGGGAACACAGTGACACACTAGGAGAAGTATTGCAATTTTACTCAAAGGTATTTAATTATATCATCTATATTTACATGCTAAACATATAGAGTGTCTCTACCTTAGGAAAATGAAAGGATTTTGTTCGTTGAGGTGGATATGCTGTTGGCATTTCATCAATTGAGCAATATTTCTTCTGCACCCCACCTGCTCTACCCTGACTCTTTGTCTTATTTTCGATATGGAGTAGTAGAGATCAAACTCTGATATTACTGATGTTGTTGCACCTCCACTCATTATTCTCGACTGGAATGACGAATCTTCCATTGTACAACAGATGTCACCTCAGGTATATATATTGATATACTGTCAACATGCTCTACTGGCAAAACATGGATGGTGTGCCACAATGTTCATTGTTGCCTGGTAGAGTAACAGATCAAAGTGTGCCAACATATCATGTGTGGCACACTTATTACATCACTAAATACATGAAGCGAGTAAGGGAGTGGTTAGTGGCTGAGAAACCATAGAAATGACAACAAATTAGTTGTTGCATGGGCCCTCGTGCTCACACAGGATATGTTGGCACAGTTATGATGTAATCCCTCAAGACTGCGGCCCTCGGGCTGTATATCATAACCGTTCCAACATATCCTGTGTAGCACTCAGGCACATGCAACAACTAATACTTATTGCATATCCAACTACAGGATTATTCTCTCTACATAAAGCCCGATCCAATGAAAGCAAAGTCATTGGGACACCCAGTTGTGGTGTGTCCTCTTCTTTTGTACTCCGATGATACAAGTGGAAATAGGAGTAAGAAGTGGAATAAATTTGATTGTTGGTGTGTGCTCCTTGCTGGTCTACCACGTGAAGAAAACTCCAAGCTTCACAACATACACTTGATCACCTGCTCCAATTAGGTGTCTGTACTGGACATGGCGGTACCTCTAGTTGAAGAGCTCATTAAGCTTGAAAATGGTGTCATAGTATATGATGCTCTACTACAGAGAGATATTATTCTCATGGCACCACTTTTAGCTATACTCAGCGATAATCCTAGACATTCTGATTTGCTGAATCATTCTGGTGGAAGTGCAAAGAAATTTTGCAGGATGTGCATGGTACGTTGATATATACATGCATGTGCATACACATGCTTGCACATATTCACTTTCAGCATTACATTACACATGTGTACACATATCTGTTTCCATACATTAGGTTGACAAAGATGTGAATCCATGTGAAGTGTTTCAACCACGTTCAAAAGCCATTTCTATGGTACAGATCAATGACATCCGACTACAGATAACTGAAGCTCAGAAATGTAGAAGAAGGAAAGAGTATGGGCTAAGGGATTGCCCTAATCCACTTTTTTCACTCTCGATTGACCTTTATAGGTTTGTGGTTATATACACTGGTTTTTAGCATGAACCAAATGTGTCTGATGTCTGTATGTACTACCAAATAAATATGTACATGTATACAGGTATACATGTATGTGTATGCAATTACATGTTTGTAGGTCCACTCCAGTCGAAGTATTGCACACAATTTTACTTGGACCATACAAATACCTGTTGAAAACAAAAATATCCCAATTGACCCCACTGCAAAAGAAGGAGGTCCTATCCCGTATGAATGCCTTCAATTACTCAGGTTTCAATTGTCGTGTCATTGGCAACATCATTCACCACCACAAATCCTTTGTGGGGAGGGACTATAAGGCATGTGCCCAGATGGCACTTTGTATAATGGGTCCATACCTACAAGACTCTCAAAAGGTAGTATGGACTGCACTTGGAAAGGTTAGCCTTCTCTTTTGTGCAATGACATTTATATACCATTTATATATGTATATTATCATAGGTGTTTCGGATAGTGTACTGTTTACCATTTAAAATGTGTGTTAGAAGAGAGTATGAAGAGTTATGTCAAGAATTTGTGGATTCTGCAAAAAAGTATTGTCCTGAGCTTCTTCAGAAGGTTAAAGTCCATCTCCTTCTACACCTAGTAGATTGTATGGTTGATTTTGGGACCTTGCACTGCCTACATCACAGAAAGGTGAATACAGTATAGTGTATCTGATGTACTGTACAAAAGGTTATATATACATGGTCCTGCAGATGTGAATCCTTCAATTCAATCTTGAGAACATACAATATTTATGCTAATCGGGCAGCTCCAAGCAGGGACATAGCTAAGAATTTTGCAACCTTGGATTACCTTAGGCACATTTGCAGTGGTGGTGTAACAGACCAGAACGAGCGGTAACCACATAGATAGCATGCTAACAATGCAGATCTGCACTCTACTATATACATGTATGTATCATGCAGTGCGTTCAGAATTATGTATGTGTATACATGTGTGTACATGTGCATGTACCTTCATTTTAATCAGCTAAGCTGCCTCCATAAGTCAGTAATACCTGAGTTCAAATCAAGGCAGCTTGCAATATGAAGTACAGTCAGGTGCATGTAGCTTTTTAAAAACAATACATTTATAATTATGTATCTCCAGTCCTGCTGGTCTGGGGCTTAGGGAGTTGTATTCTTCTGCTGAAGTACAAAGCTTTCTGAATGGCACAACAGCAAAGGAATTATACAAAGATGAAGCCATTTATCAACATGGAACTTTGAGAAAGGCAAGTTACTAGATGCGCTCTTGAACATGTACAATACATATTATGCTTTCCCCTGGGTACTGTACAACACATAGTTTTCTTTCTTGCAGAAGCATGGTGTGTGTACTCTTGGATGTGTAAAAGTGAAGGTATCTGGTCACACTGAGTCTCTTTCACAGCTGTCAACAAGTCATACTTTTGAGCTAATGGAAGGCCTGGACCTGAAAAATATGGTTACAGAGTTCGGCGGTGTCATTTCAAAAGATGGACAACTAGTGAAAGCTGGACACTACATCAAGTTTGCAGATGTACGTACATGTATACTATGTATGCTGTATACACATACATGCCTCTGTATTCTTGTTCTGGTTTACAGATCATGTATGGTGAACTACTCTTTTGTGGTGAGGTGGAATCATACCCCTTTTGCACTGTCAAGGATTTCCACAGACTTGGAGTTAAAAATGAGTATGATTGTCCTCTATTAACTCTCTCTTCAGTTATACATTGCATTCATCCATCTTCAGTTGTATCTTCTGTATCAATCATTCACGAATGCACTACTACCTGTTACTTTGTTCAGCAAGAAAGATTTTGCACAGTTGAAAGAGAGCACATTTCCATATCTAGCCTCGTTTATATTCATGATTGGTCTAATGACTTATTTTCACTTAATATCTATTGTATCAACCACTAATATTATATACATAAATAATCAAATTTGCTGGGCAATATAGATCTACTCGTTATTTGAAGCGTCACTAAATTTCAGTTTGGCACAGACCTGCTACTCATTGTACCAGATATGACTACTGATGATATCAGACGTGAGGCATAGGAACTGTACACTCCAGTGCCTAGCAATGCAGATTCAAGCCGTAAGCCATGTCTGGTCACGTCTACAGAACATTATGAATCGGACACATTCCTGATCCGAATCGGATCTGACGTATTTGGCTGTGTAAGTATACTTTAGTCATACACATACATACCTGCAGTATGTCTTTTCCTACACGTGGTCAGGGTCAAGCAGTCATAACTAATTATAGTAGCAAGTGCGCGTATTACTAATTGATAGGCTATGTGTGTTCACAGGGAAAGTGGTATATAAATGGCAGATGTAAGAGTAAGGTAGTGTTGCAAAGTAGCAACAGAAAGACAGGGGAAGCATGTAGATTAGGTGTGTGTGTGTGTGTGCACATTTGTGTGTGTGTGTGTGTGTGTGTGTGTGTGTGTGTGTGTGTGTGTGTGCGTGCGTGCGTGTGTGTGTGCGTGTGTGTGTGTGTGTGTGTGTGTGTGTGTGTGTGTGTGTGTGTGTGTGCGTGTGTGTGTGTGTGTGTGCAACTCTCATAGATTTAGCTAAAAATACTTAGTTTTCCAGCAATTTTGCACTATATACTCATTGTTCCACTCTCTGCCCCTCTTCTCCCTTCCTCTACCCACACTTGCAGTGCATAAGGCTAGTAACTCTCCCACAGCACAGCAATAGTCTGTGCAGCTACATTTTATGTTTGAGATCTCTAATTAATGCACAGGGTTCATACGGAAGATGGTGGCCCTGGAATTCCCCCCCCACACAAAACTTGAAAATTTGTAATACTCAAAAGTTGAAAATTGTATAGTACTCTCATACTCATGCATGACGCTGTGGCAGTGCCCCACAAACTTCTTCCTCCCCTCACCCCAAAATTCTACCTGATGCACGCCATAAAGGCATACTTTCCTTCCTCAATGGAGACAATTCATTTGTGAATACTGTGTGTGTAAGAAAATAGGGGGATGACAAATACCCCCCTGACAATTCCCCTCCTTGTACATGAATATATACTCTCACGGTTTACATGTATATCGGTGGTCATCACATGGCTTGATGATCCTCCTTTCATGGCACTACTATCTTCCTGAATGCTGTTGACTCATGTACATGAGTTGCTAGTGTTCTATGCCGCCATCCTATGCCCCTAACACTATTGCATTTTGTTAGTGAAAGTGGGTCCAATGTGCACTGGTGAGGCCCAACAAGGCTGAAACGGTGCTGCCTCAGTTGCATCGTAAAACTGATGTTGCTATATATATAGTTTTTGAAACAATATGTTGGATGCAACCGAGTGAGCACTGTTTGCAGTTGTCTTCATACTTGTGGGTTGAACTATGTACATTGTGTGTGCCGTGTGAACAGATTTCAGTGTTTCAGTGGTCATATACAGTGCTCCCAGAATGGTGGTGGGACTAGGGAGTTCAAGGTGGTACACTGGTATGGCAAGTGTATTGTATTTGAACTAAAGATCTGCAGATTATTTTTCCTTTGATGGTCCTTTATTCACTTCTGGTTAACAATGATGGCATGCACAACTCCAATGCTTCCTGTTAATCACATGTGGCAACTCCATATGGACTCTCCATTAGGATTTTATTAAGCCCTTTGAAGTGCATCATTACTCCCCACACTTCCACATGTAGTAGTACCCCAAGGGTGGCCCTTTTTTTAAGCCTAGCTAGGTGTAGCTCTGCAGAACCATGCGCCACTTACATGCTGCATATTAATTGCTGTAGGTGATGACCAAGATATGTATATACGTACATGTATATATTATGGACCAACAACACAATAGAATAGCAGATACTGCTGCTTATGGTGTATGTGTGTGTGTGTGTGTGTGTGTGTGTGTGTGTGTGTGTGTGTGTCTCCCCTACGCCTTTATACTTCATAATGTCTATGATGCAGCTACGTGTATATACATGTACATACATGCCTCACTCAGATGGGCATAGTGTGTGATCTCATAGTGTGAGTATTGTAATGGACTTGTTGTGCAAAAGTGCACATGTCCTAGAGCAGGAATTCCCTCCTACCATCAGAAATAGTGTTACATGCATGAAGATGCAATATTTCTGTTGGTCTCGATTGTATGTACACAATCATAGTAGCAGGTGTGCATCTTCCTCGAAATGCCATGGCATCCTCCATACACACTGAAGATGTATGTCAGTTCCTCATTTCAAAATCATTATAGTCATCCCCACTCCATTGATAGTTGATCTCATCCCAGACTCCCATACAGAAGTGTCTGGCGACTTTTGTTCTGACTCAAATCACTGCATCGGGAATCTAGGTATCAGAATGTGGTGTGAATGGACCCCTTGTCCAGACAGAGAGAGAAAAGGGTCTGGTGACTTTGGGTGAAATTCTTTGTCAAGATGATGTCACACAGAGGAATTTGTGCATGCCAATCAGATTCAAATTCAGATTCTGACAGCTTCACTAATGTCTGACCAAGGAAGCAATCCAAACTAACCTTCATTGAACTGATGGGTGACCTAGGATCTGCTGGTTTTTCTGTCCAGTACGACACTCGGCTCACTTGGACACACCTACAATCTCTATAGATCTACTCTTCAAGTCTCAGTGCACAAAGTTGCCCAAGTCAGTATCTGCTGCTCCCATCTCTCGTGACACTCAAGTGTGAGTGTGTGAGTGTGTGTGCACTATACAACAGGCATACACAAGGCAACTGTGCAATTCCTGCAAGGTTCAGTGACATATGTACCACTGGACTAAACATTAGGGTTTGTGTCTCCATTTACCCACTTCCTCTTAAACAGTGTAGTACCCTTACAGCCAGCCCTAGGCGTAGTGTCTCGTACAGCATACAGGAGCCTGTAAACCACACAGTGTCATTAGTACATTGATGGCTTCAATGTGTGTGCATAGTCTCTGTTGATAGCCATCTATGTACTAATGACACTTAGAAACTGTGTGTGGTTTACTGCTGAAATATGCTGATTAGTACAGCATATTTTGCAACAGGAGCCTCTAGACCACACACTGTGTTTAAAACAGTGTCTGAAATGAAAGGTTCTTTTCTGATTTGCAAGATATTATCACTTTATTACTTATTTTCAGCATTTTTTGTGTTTCAATAGCTCAATTTATTCTCATTAAGGACAATTGCTGTTACAAAGCTAAATCTTAAAAAATTACCAAAACTGTACATTGCATATACTATGCCCTAACTTCATCATATTTTAACTTGAGGTGTATTGCAGTTGCTTTTCGGAGTCTATTAGTTGCTGTTAACTGAAAATCAAATAATATTATAGTGTCCTTTGGTACCCAGTCAGTCCACGAGACATTCTTCCTGCGATTTGCTTCATCTTGCACTATCCAGGTGGTCCAGCTAGAAGCATATGATCCTTTCATCCATTCTACTTGAACATTTGTGTCTGTTACTTGTAAACACTTTCCAATTGAAGGACCATCAGCATAATTGTCACAGTACACTGCTACTAGATGACCAACTTGCACAGATTCGGTGCCAGACACATTGCGAATCCTCTCTCCTCGTCGAGGTCCAGTGTATACCTAGATTGAAAGAGCAATTCACCATTGATCATTGAACTAATTCACAAATTTGTGACTCACACAACTGAAATGTTTATAGTTATGACAGGAAGAAGAATTCACAAATTTGTGAATAGTAAACCACACATGAATACAGACAGATTTGTGAATAGTAGACAGAATAGAGAATTCACAAATTTGTGAATAGTAGACAGAATGGAGAATTCACAAGAATGGAGAATTCACAAATTTGTGAATAGTAGACAGAATAGAAAATTCACAAATTTGTGAATATTGCTATAGCTGAAAGTTTGTTACAGCACACAGAAACACAAATTTGCTACTAACACAACATACCATACATTCTTCCTCTTCTTCTCTGAGGATTGGTGGTTGAATAGGACTGCTGTCTTTCTTGTAACCATTTAGCAATAGCGTTGGCCAGTTTTCACCCTGACGTTCATGTTGAGCAGAATCTACAATCTCAGGAAGTCCTCCACTGAGAAATGTTCACCACTTCTTTGCTGATTCAACTGACATTAATGAACTGTACTTTGGAATGTCTTGTTTTAGTTTCTCTATATCGATCTTCTCAAAGTTTGGGAGTACAGTTTGAGGGGGACTTTCTGGAATCTCCTGAATGGTTTATGATTATTATTAAAAAAATCCTAGAGTAACTTTCAAAAATCTCTCCAGAATGGTCATTGATAATAAGGCAGTTGGTTAACAGAACTATGTGGTTAGAGGTGACTGACCACTCAAAAGAGAGATTTGAAAAGAAAGCTAGGGTAGGTAGCAAATATCAAGTATAATGGCCCTGCTTTCACAAGGAGGACAAGTGCATTAAAAATGGGGCTTAAATATATTTGGTATAGATAATGCCTGCATTCATGTAGATTCAACTCTAATGTACCCTATAGTATCGCCCATCATCCATCATCGGTTGTGTGCGCTAATTATAATACTACACTGTGAGAGCTAAAGCACCCCCTGCCCCCCCCCCCCCCCCGCCTTGTGATGTGATTGTATTTACACAAATATTGTATTTTTATGTACATAAATGGAAAATACCTACTTTCAATAGTAGTATTCCATCCTTTGACCATCCATCACCACTCCGGTTTTTGTAAAACATTTCCGCATGTCCATTGGCATTAAGAGTGAATTTGAAGCAATGAGGTTGAGTATGTCCATGCAGATCTTCAACTGATGGTGTTAACCATGCTCATACATCATATACATACTTCAAAAGTTCTACCTTGGGGTGGGGAGAGTAACTCATAGTAGTTGCATCAATGAGACCTAAAGCAACATGATGAACATGCATTAGTGACATACATGTATATGCATATATCCCCAAATAGACAAACCTGTAACATTTTCAGCTCCAACTCGATGAAGATATGTGGATACTTTTCAAAAGAACTGATCAATATCTTCATGAGTGTGACCAACTGGCAGGAAGTTTAATCTTACCTGCAGCACATAGTCAGATTGTAGTACACATGCATCTTAGATAGTAAAAATACCTTTTTAAACACTTTCTAAAATCGAACAGAACGAAAGCTAATATGAAAGCAAATATTTGTTCTTGTTTTCTCTGGAACAGTTGTCTAACTGAAGATAGAGCACTCTCGGAAGAGGTTCTCCATAACGGCATAAGTCTGCAAGAACCTTCAGCAGTGCATGAATAGTAAGGTTGCAATCATGAGGAAATTGCAAGATGTCATAAAATCCATAAGCAATCTTCCCTTTTGGAGACTTTGTGTGAACAAGGACACCTGTTAAATGGGTCCGTAGCCTCCATAAGTTATGTGTTGATTTAGTTGTGTGCAACAAGTGTGATATGTTAGTCTTATTTTGGTCCATTCCATCAATGATAATGGTTACATATTTTTGTGGATCATTTCTCGCCTTCTCCCTATGGCTATAGTACTTATTTCTCTCAGCTCTGTGATAAATAAATGTAATTATGAATTACACGAACTATAGGAAGATTAAAAAATAATGTAGCTAACTTACTCAACCATATCCAAGTGAGCTCTAAATTCTTTCTGAAGAGTCAGTGTTGCCTCTTTCTGGCCATCTATCTTCAGTCTTTCTTGGGAAAATCGAACACACGTGTCACATTTGCTGAATTGGTTTTGCTGCATGCATTTATTATAGCAGTGTATTTATTGCAAACGGACCAAGCCCACCTAGTCATGATAATTGGCCGATTTTCTATGTCAGTATGTGCATGTAAAAAACAGTATGTAAATTGTAATGTAATATATAACCGGCCTGTTAATAGTCACAACTAGGTAGATTTGCTCAACCCCAAAGATATATGTACATGACACTAGCTAAACTGTAAATTAGGAAGCAACAGCTCACATAATAATAGGCTCCAGTACTGTAAGTGCATGGTAAGTCCAGACTATACATGCTACATGCATGACATTATAATTTTAGGGAGTTTTATAGTACCTGTAGGAGAAACGCTTATTCCACAATGCATAGAAATGAGAAAGTGACAGCTTTTTTTTTCATCTGTAAGTCCCTGTTGAGTTAGTTCATCCATCATTTGATGATACACATTCAATTTTTAAAGAAAGCTAGGAAGATGAACTTGTTGGGTATGTGGCATTCGGTCACCAATCCGTTTAACTCTTTAGGGTCCATAGCGCCATTTGGCGCACAATAATTGCGGACCCTTGGGGTCCATAGCGCCATATGGCGCACATTTACGAACGCCCGCTTACCTTTTGTTTATGATCACTTCTCTCCTCGCGAACCTACAGCTAACCGTTCACTGTTGTACTGTAAGGTCATAGGTCAACGCAGGAAGACAGCTCCGCCCCCCCTGGCGGCAAAAAACGCAGCGCATGCAGCGGTTACGCATAATACAATTGCGTGGGAGTAGTAAACATCGCGCACAGATATGGCATTCACAGCGGATGAAGTTGTGCAATTGTTCGAAGGAGAAGGAAGTGCATTGGACACAATCTGCATGGAAAACAGCGATGATGAGCTGGGACTTGAGCAGGTAGAAGTGGTAGAGAATCCCTATTACAACCATACACCAGAGTTTGACGATTTCGAAGTGATAGAATGTAAGCATTTGCTGTACATACATACTAAAGTATCAACCTCAGCAACTGTTACCATAGGTGAGCATACAGCTGCAGAGAGTTACAGGTCTCCAATCAGTGCCATGGACATACAAGGTAGTCCTAGTAGTCCTAGCAGTGCTAGTGACAGGGAGATGGACATTGAGCTGCCTTTGCAGCCAAGCACGGTAGTGGGAAGTGAAGCACGAATTGAAGGAGGAAGGAGTGACAGCAGAGGGAGAGAAACTGATCCTGCGAGAGAAAGTAGACAAGAGACCACTAGTGAGACTGAATTAGTGGCCGAGCAGCCTGTGAGGGGGAGTAGTAGCAGAGGAAGAGTTAGAAGGAGAGGAAGAGGGAGAGGGAGAGGGAGAGGGAGAGGGAGAGGGAGAGGGAGGGGAAGGGTGACAGGCAGGGGGAGAAGTGGTAGTAGTACAGCCAGCACAATCACAGAGAATGGTAAGTATGCATACTCCAACAATATACAACATACAATATGTATATATATCTGTAGTGTGGACATCACAGTCAATCCCTGTCAATCCTGAGCCATTTCTGAGGGATTGTGGACCCAGTATTTCACTTCCAAAAACCCCTTTGGAACTCTTCAGTCTCTTCTTCACCTCTAATGTCCTACAACATATTGTTACCGAAACTAACAGATATGCATCTCAGTGTTTGCAAGGAACAGACAAACAGTGGGCTACAAATGAGAGGGAAATCCGGGCATATCTTGGATTCTGTGTCCTTATGGGGATCGTCAGAGAGCCAGAAATTCGTGATTATTGGTCTAAGAGTAATCTTCTTCACTACAGTCCAATAGCGAGTCGCATCAGCAGGCAGAGGTTTGAAGAAATAGCCAGGTACCTTCACTTTGTCAACAACACTACTCTACCAAATCGAGGGCAGCCAGGATTCCACCGTCTACAAAAAGTGAAGGAGCTGCTAGACATGGTGCGTACTCAATTTTCAGCAGTTTACAACCCAAACAGTTGTCTCTCTGTGGACGAAGCAATGATCCCCTACAAAGGTAAACTTATACATGAACATGTGTGTATCTATGTATATGTATATACATACATGTACATATACATACATGCTGCAGCTATAACTATGTATGGGAATGTAAGTAGTAAGTGAAGTACATATGCGGGTAGTACATATATGCACACACGTTATGTTGCAGGCCGTTCAGCAATGAAGCAATATGTACCGAAAAAACCTGTGCGAAGAGGATTCAAAGTGTGGGTTATTGCTGACAGCTCCAACGGCTACTTCCTTGACGTAGATGTGTATGTGGGGCGAGCATCAGATGGAGTGACAACTGAACACGGTCTTGGGGCAAGGGTTGTTTTGCAGCTCACTGAAAAATATAGCCACATGAATCACAGGGTATTTTGTGATAATTACTTTTCATCACCTGCTCTTTTTGATCAGCTTCTATCCAAGGGGCTGTATGCCTGTGGCACTGTTCGTTGCGACAGATCTGAATATCCTGCAGCACTCAGGGGGTTGTCACTTGGACGTGGGGAGTACAAGTACCAGCAGCGAGGACAACTGACAGCAGTTGTGTGGCAGGACAAGCGCCAAGTAAATATGATATCGACGATGACAGATGCTAACAGCACTTCCACTGTAAGGCGCAAAGAGAAAGATGGTACACACACTACATTACAGTGCCCCAATGCCATCATTATATACAATAAAAACATGGGCGTGGTTGATCATGGCGACCAACTACGCCGTTACTACACCCTACGACTCAAGTGCATGAAGAATTACAAATATATCTTTGGTTCCTTGTGGACGTATCTATCACAAATGCATTTATTTTATATACTCAATATTGTGTACATGTTGCCTCCCCTGAGAGCTTGAGACTAAAGCAGTTCCGGCTTCAACTTGCTGAGGCATTGATTGGGGACTATTATGGTCGCCAAAGAATTGGCAGACCACGCACTTCATCTGCGTCCTGCACTCAACCCATTGCCCAGCAACTGTCACACTTCCTTCTCAAGAGTGGTCTCAAAAAGCGGTGTGTGTACTGCTACTACTCACGAAATCCTCCCTGCAGGAAAGAGAGCAGATGGTACTGTGGGGATTGTGAAGGCAGCCCAACCCTTTGCCTCACAGGTACTGCTGATACCAGTGACTGCTGGAGACTATGGCACTCAGGGCAATAGTGTCACCCTCTTCTTGTGCCACCTTATTATTCATCCTATATATCAACTACATTTTATGTCACCCTATTCTTGTACCACTTTCTATCCTCACCCACATTTTATATCACACTGCAAGTGCACTGTATTCATTACTTTTAGGCTTCCAGGCCAGACAGGCAAGGCTGACATACATACAAGAACATGCCCTCAATCCTTCTTCCTGTTCTAGTATCCGCTGGTTGATACTATAAAAAAACGGGCGAGGCTATATGTATCTCCCCAGTATTGCCAGACTTGTTAGCTACTTGCCTGTTATGCTTACTAACCCTTACCCCACACATGCATGTACATGTATATAGCCTCTTACCTAGGCGCTTTCAGCAGGAGCGGAGAAAGAGAGGTTCGGAAGAGCTCTTTCTCCGCTCCGACCGCCCAGTGCCTGGGAATGAGGTAGATAGATATATATGCTACTTTTTTCTTACCTGAGAGTCTCCAAAAGCCATCAGTAGACCAACCTTTCTGCCAGTATAAACACGATCAGGAAAACAGCGTTGTTCCTAACGGTCACGGGGCGAACGAATTTCCACGCAAAATGTCAGTCCGGAGCATGCGCGCGCAATTAATTAATTACGGACCCTAAAGAGTTAAAGTAACTTTCCATCCATGCACATGCAACCTCAACATTGTTTGTTGCTCTTCTTGTATTGATGGGCTTACTTTTAGTTGTAATTGATCCTGCTTGTACTAGTCGACAGACAGTTCGCAATCTCTTTTGTGAAATTCCCATAACTGCAATGAATGCTTCTTTGCACCTTTTCCCAAAGAGGACATAGCCATCAATACTGGAACTGTTATCACTGCAAAAATACCTTTGTAATTTTAACAAAAAAATATGGGTTACGGCTATGAATCTTATATAACAAATAAAAATTGAGTTGAAATAACATAGATTTCATTGTGTTGTGAACACAAATCTTTTTGTGTCCATTTTGCATGCATGTAGGTTGTAATGGCATGCAAAATTGCTGAAAAACCCAACCACTTTTGGTAATTTAACATTAAGATTGTTGAATACATACTTGCTCATTTAACATAAACATGTGTTCTAGTAACACAGGTTAATTGGTTATTGAAACAGAGTTGTTACTACTTTAACAAATAATTTGCTGAACCCTTCTTTATTAAGATGACAAATGCAAGACTTAAAACAACAAATGTATTATGCTCTTATAACTACAACTTATTTCCTAATTCAACAAAGCAAAACTCTCATTGCTATTTTAACAATATGATGGTCAAAAGAACACAGCTTTAGTAACATGCACATTGCCCAAGTTTTACCCGTTTGCTTCAGTAAGTAACATACTCATGTGCATAATGTTTATGAGATGAGCACTGAATGAATTGCTAAAGTAACACAGATAAGTAATAAGTGTAACCAAGCCATAACAGCTATAAAAGTCACGTACACACGATAATGGTTCAGCTCAATGAAACACAACAAATGCCATAGAGATCGAGGTTTTGTATGTAGTTTACTCATATGTCGTGGGACTCCAGGGTGTCGTAGAAACGTTGTATACCACTGAAGTGGACAGAGGAGGAGGGATTCCTCTTCGTCCCTGCTTTAGATGTGAGACCGAGAATTTTCTCCTGAATAAAGAGCCACAGGTCTCCTGTTTTTCTATGATATGTTAGATCAAAAATATAATGAGCAGCGATTGCGAAGAAAATTGCTGCCATGAGATTGGATGATTCTATCATTAGCTCCTGTTCAACACTAATGAAGTATTGGTTCATGATTGTTTCCTCCTCATCATCATCCTTAAGCATTACAATATGGGGTTCATTGTTGTCTTTGTCAGTAGCCTCAGCGGTAGGTGTTCCACGCTGCAGAAAAGAATAAGCATGCTTCCTAACATTCTATTACACATATATAGTGCTTTGGGAAGTGGGTATAAAGCAAGTCTGTGGAAAATATAGCTATCATGCTCCAAATTACACTCACTGGTACTATCTTCAAAATGTAAGGGATACTTTCTGGAAGTTTCTTGGCTTTTATTAGGGTAAAAAGCAATGCCAAACATCGAAGTGCCAACATAGAACACCTCTCTATGATAAATATAATAGACCACACATGATGATCGAACTCATATATAGTTGTTGATGGGAGACACAATAAATGCAGTAAATAGAAGGTATGTATATACATGTATGTACTACAATCACCATCATCCATTGCATCACTGTAGTTTTCTGTTTCCAACTGCAGGGCTGTTGATCGTATTTGAGTGCTTTTAGAGTAAGCACACACTGCATGGGCCCAACGAGGGAACCTGTCTTCAAAGGCATCACGTATATCTTCCTTCTGACATGACAGTGAAAACTCCAGGGCAGCCTGAAGGCAGAAAATTTAATTTCTTATGGGCCTATTCATGCATACATACATGTATGTATATAAGGTGGATGTATAGTATAAATGTTACAGTGTGCAAGCATAAGTATGTACAGTACATATATGTATACATGTATGTCAAATACGCTCAGGATATACGTCATGCACATACATAAGTGGCTTTCTTCAGTAAAGGATATTGAGACAAATACTCCAGTAGTGTTGAAGGGTTGTGGTCATTGATATATGCCTCCCATCGATTAGGAAAAGTACGTCTCATCATATCTTTAAGTACATCCACTCTCGGTTTAGTCTTGCTCATTTCCCCCTTAAGTAACTCCAGATTACGTCCATAAGACACTTCATCATCTGCATTGGTTGGTGGGATGAAATGAACAGATGAGTGCTCGGTGAGTTTCACACGCTTTCGAGGACCACCATCCTGATGAGAAGCACGGTTAACATTCTGGCAGCGGTAGTAAATGAACCATTTCCAAGAGTTCTGCAGTAAAATGTATTAAATATTTTGCTGTTATTCTACATATGTGCTGTACCTCTCCATCTCCCTCATCATCTCCAAGAAATGGGTACATGGTTACCAATGCTTTAGCAACCACACCGCAATGCTGCAATGTTGGTCGCTGAATGTGCGTCATTAGCATTGTAGCAAGGGTCTGAACAATGTATTTCCTATCTGTATCCGTGAGCATCTTGGACTGCAGATTGTTTTTTTGTGCCAGCACGGAATTTTGGAATGGGGAATGGCTTGGGGAGCTGAGGAACCTAGAGGGGTATATATATATATATATATATATATAAAAGCCACCATGTATACCTTCATTCTTTTAGGGGTTGATCCCATTTCAGGATTGTCCGCACCACTGCTAGTTGCAATACTCATAGTAGCCTACATGGAAATACACATAAGTACACACACCAACCACTCAGGGTACAGAACACCTACAGTAGATGAGGGTGGACTTTGTTGTGGGTGATTCCCAGGAGGAGAGGAAATGGGGCTAGTGCTTGGCAGATCAATTGGCTGAGATGTGTAAACATAACACCAATCAGTATCCCACGAAGCCATATACTATTTTGTAACAAGCAGTTAATCCATTTTTAACACATGTATATATATGCTTACCATAACGAAATTATACATATATGCTCACTTGGCACTCTGCGCACCAAGTGCGCAGAGAGTTATGCACTTTCAGCCTTAGACCAAGGGCAGGAATGACATCTTTCAGCCAGTCTGGTCCTGGAGCTGTCGCTAAACCGAACGCAATGTCCTTACCATCCATGTCTTGCTCTGTATTGAGACAAATAACACTGAGAATTCTTCGAATAGCCTGCAGTACCTCGAAAGGTCTGCAGAATGGAATCGGGAAATCCGCCATCCTCAAGCCACTGGTAGACATCATCGATTGATTTTTCCTCTAGCTGACCAGCCATAGAACGCTGGTTGAACAGTGGTCTGTAGCTCACAACAACTATAGATCTAGTTAGTGAGATCAGCAAGCAGGCAGCTCACACAAGTCACCAAACAAAATGCCGCGCGCGGGCTTAACATCTAAATCCGGTTCCGGTTCGGGACTACTGAACTGGTGAGCTTTATATAGACTTGATGGACGGCTCGGTGTTTACTTGCTCTCTTTGCTCATATTGCTGCAACACGCGACTTAGCTTGCTGAAGCACACCTTTGAGGCCCATTCTGTAGAGCCAACTTTTCACTTTGTGTGCGGTATAAAGGGGTGCTTGCATTCATTTAAATATGGCTCCACCTATTCTTCATTCAAGACCCATGCCTCCAGAAAGCATCCTAACTGGAAGCAGTGTTTGAGTGCTGAGACTGGATCAACTCCAAGTCAAGATACCATGCCAGAAAGTGAAGATCTTCCTGTTACCCTTCAAGAAGACATAACTGAGATTAGAGATGTCACTATGAGTAGGGGTGGATCTGATGCTATCCTACTTTCTACTGCAGCTGATTCAGCAGTCTCCATTTCAGCCAGCTCTGCATCATCAATTGCACAAAGGACAGCAGCTATGTTTTTGCTTACTTTCCAGGAAAGGTACAAGGTGCCCCAAATTGCCATTAATTTTGCTGTTGGCTCAATTAGTACAATTGTTGATGGAGTTTGTGAGTCCATCAAGCGTTCACTGGAAGCAGGCAGCTGTTCCATTTGATATGTCAGCATTTGATGAACGGGAAGACCCCTTTGCTTCTCTGGGATCTGAGTATAAGCAGTCCAAATTTTATCGAGATGTATTTGGATTAGTTGTGAGTTATGTACTAGACAAAGAATGATGTGATGGGTGGCGGTTAGGGAGCATACTACAATTCCATGTCAGATATTTATGTACATGTACATTGCATTTACTCCCCCTACATATGTAATATCCTACTTACGTGTATAGGAGTCAGTTACTGTTGAACTGGGTACAACATATCACTATAAGGAGAGAGGTGCCAAACGTTCCCTAGTAGAGAAATCTGAAACGTTCCAATATGTACCATTGATTGACAATCTTGAATGGATTTTGCAGAATAGAGAAGTATATGATGAGGTAAAGTTTGGTGACATTGGTATCATTTCCACAAAACTCAATCATTTTTTGTTGTACATGTATAGGTATTTAGGAAACGAACCAACTCCACTGATTATTTATATGACTTTTGTGATGGCCAACTGGCCAAAGACCATCCACTTTTCTCTGTTGATAAAGAAGCTCTACAACTGATTGTATATACAGATGAGATCGAAACAGTCAACCCACTAGGCTCCTATCGTGGGCATCACAAGCTATGTATGTTTTGCACACATGATATCTTTGTCTAACTACATCATTACTTACTGTCCTTTGTGCACAGGCATGTTCTACTACATTCTTGGAAACATTCAACCTCATTTGCGTTCATCTCTGAAGTGTATTCAACTGATTGCCTGTGTGTCTGTTCCAAATTTACAGAAGTATGGTTACGATATGATTTTAAAGCCATTTATATCAGATGCCAACAAATTGTACGAGGTATTATACTTTGTGTTTTGATCCATGTACAGGTATTTATATGCTCAGTTGACATTTTTTCTTTAGGGTGTCACAATGTCGATAAGAGGTGAGAAACGTCTGGTGCATGGTGGAGTTTTGTTTCTATTGGCTGACACTTTGGCTGCTCACAGCATCGGAGGATTCAAAGTAGGTGTGGGATTTTCCCTCCGAAACTGTCGTATGTGCCTTACTACCAAAGATCAGATGTCAACAAAGGTAATATTAGTTTTAACATGAGAGCAAGTCTATACCAGAGTAATCTCCTGCTAGTTTAAAGCAAGACATTTCACCCCAAGGACTCCTGACACCTACAATTACCATTGCTCATTACTGGATGGTCCGTTATATGCCGAAGATTCAATTACCTATGGCATCACTTTTTCAAGCCCCCTAAACAATATCAGAAACTTTCATGTTGTTGGGCAGCTCCCACAAGACATTATGCATGTGTTGCTGGAAGGAGTTGTACCGTATGAAGTCTGTCTTATGCTTACATCCTTTGTTGCTGAAAATAAATATTTTACAAGTAATCTGCTAAATGATCGCATTGAATCATTCTCATATTCCACACAAGAAATGAAGGATAAGCCTTCACCCATCAAATCACAAGTCTTTACATCTGTGGGTGCATCAATTAGCCAATCATGTAAGTAGATGTTTTGTGTATATACATAGGATTGAGCTAGGTTGAACTACAGAGGTTACTGTGAGACCCTGTTATATAGTCTAGTCGTGAAGCTGAAAATTCTGTTTATGCATGCTACATCTGTTGCCAATCGCTGAATTTTCTCTTATGTGTATGCTGTTTTGTCATCTTGTGCATGTGTGATGTTCAGCATGGGTTTGCTCTGCTTGCCCACAATGCTCATTCATATTACATGCAGCTGCCCAGATGTGGAACCTAGCTGTAAATCTACCTCTAATGATTGGTGACAAAGTGCCTATTGAAGATGTTAAGTGGGAGTGCTTCCTTCTACTCCTGGACATACTTCAATTGTGCACTGCCAGAGTTTCTTCAAGTGCACTTGCTGGACTACTGGAGGCATTAATTGATCGTCATCACACGTTATTCATTCAGTGTTACCCACATTCATCTGTAACTCCAAAAATGCACTACATGGTGCACTTCCCTCGCCAGATTATTAGGTACTGCATGCTTATTACATGTATTCAAATTAGCTGTATAAACTTTTTCACACAGAACTGGTCCATTAATTAGTACGTGGTGCATGAGGATGGAGGCAAAGAACAGCTTTTTTAAACGTGCTGCTCAAGCCAGTAACTTTAAAAATGTGCCATTCTCTGTGGCAAAACATCACCAACGGCTTCTCTGTACCTACATTTCAAGTGGAAATTTCTTTGATACTACGTTAGAGTGTGGCCCAGGTATACATTATTTCATTTTTCCCTATATAATTAATTTTTTTTTCTATTCAGCAAAGGAACCCAAAGCACTTAGCACTGAAGAACCAGCAATTATCCAGAAACTCAGAGAGAAAGGAGTGGAGTTTTCTGATTCAGATTTGGTGTACAGGTAATTAGTCTATTATGCGCAGCATTAATAGTGCAGGGAGAGGTGACCTTTTACATGTATCTGTGCACATGGTGGTGGTGTATTTTCTAAGGTAGATAGGGTTTTCTTTCTCTCTTCTGTTTTAGGTAGAGTGCTAAGCATGTGCAATTCCCAATGATGTCTACACACCCTCCTATATAGCTTTGAATGCATGCATGGAGTACATGTATACCTCTCATGTGTATATACATGCACTTATATACAAATGTACATACCTTTGCTTTCAGACCAAAGTGGGTTGTTTATTTAGGAGTCAAGTACATGCATTCTGACTACATTCTGCTTTATTGGCAAGCTGATGACCTTCCAGCTTTTGGACGAATCCAAAGTATTGCTATGGTTAAAGGACTCGCTCTGTTTGAAGTTTGCGTGTATCATACATATGGAATTCACCGGCATTACCACAGCTTTGCCATAAGTAAAAGAGGAGAAGTTGCAACATGCTTGCTGGTTGAGAATCAATCGTTTCATGCTCAATTGTTACACGATGGATATTTGTATATTACATTTTATTCTCACATTGAAAATACTCATTGAAAATATTTTATCCTGCTTTGTAAGAGTAAATATATGCAATTTTTTTAATTGTGACAGCTTAACAAACATGAACAAATATTATTAATATGTATCTGCATGTGACAATGTTAGAAGTTACCCACACTAACAATGTGTAAAAATAACATCTATTATGTAATATTGCAATAGATCTGTTAAATTAACATCTTACAGGTAGTATTTATTTGTTTCTCAATATTGTGAAAGTAACAATTTTAATAGTTACCCTAACTAGTAATAGTTAAAATTACACATGTACTGTTTAAAATAAAAATTATAATTAATGTGTTAAATTAACAAAGTAGTATGCTATATGCATTCATGGAATTGTTAATTTCACAAATATATTTCAGTAATTGTTAACATTGTAATTTTGACAATGTTGATTGTGATCTCAACTGATGACATTGTTACATTAACATATCAATGTGATATTGAAAATGGTTTTTACATATAACACAGTAGTATGTTAAAATAATAATTAATGTGTTAAATTAACAAAGTAGTATGCTATATGCATTCATGGAATTGTTAATTTCACAAATATATTTCAGTAATTGTTAACATTGTAATTTTGACAATGTTGATTGTGATTTCAACTGATGACATTGTTACATTAACATATCAATGTGATATTGAAAATGGTTTTTACATATAACACAGTAGTATGTTAAAATAATAATTAATGTGTTAAATTAACAAAGTAGTATGCTATATGCATTCATGGAATTGTTAATTTCACAAATATATTTCAGTAATTGTTAACATTGTAATTTTGACAATGTTGATTGTGATCTCAACTGATGACATTGTTACATTAACATATCAATGTGATATTGAAAATGGTTTTTACATATAACACAGTAGTATCAATGTGATATTAAAAATGGTTTTTACATATAACACAGTAGTATGTTAAAATAATAATTAATGTGTTAAATTAACAAAGTAGTATGCTATATGCATTCATGGAATTGTTAATTTCACAAATATATTTCAGTAATTGTTAACATTGTAATTTTGACAATGTTGATTGTGATTTCAACTGATGATATTGTTACATCAATATATCAATGTGATATTGAAAATGATTTTTACATGTAACACAGTAGTATGTTAAAACAACAAAAGATTTTGATACATTAACTTCAAGTTGCAGATTTTACAGTACAGGTGTTAAGACAACATTTTGTCATGGTAACAATTTTTGTTCCAATAACATATCCTTTTTTGCAGTGTAGATCGCTTAGTTGATGCAATAACAATATCAAATAAAAACTGTCTTTGATCTGGCCGGTTTCTGCTAGAAAAACTGTTCTGTATTTGCTGAAGTTCCACTGTATTTACGGACGCAATGCAATTACAGCTGCAACATGAAGATGGAGGCTTTGGACTGAAAGAACTTCACTGAAGTCATTAAAAAATACCCTGCTAATGTTTAAGGGTTCTTCTTCATCACTCAATCTATCCTCTGAAATGTAGCTGGTAATTTCAGATGCATCAAGAAAGGCAAGTGAGCTGTTGCTTTGTCTGCTCTCTAGAGACTCATAAAGAGTAGGTTCCTGTCCTTTAAGAGGGGTAGAGTGTTGAATGTTGTCACTTTCAATTGCTTCAACAAAATCAATTTCACGCAGGGAATCAAATGAATAGTCCATTTCTGACTGAGAGTAAGTTAGACGGGTTCTAGACCGAAGTGAATCTAAGTGATTTATATTCCCCGCGCACAGGATTCTAAGCCGTATATTTTCTGTGCACAGGATTCTAAGCCGTATATTTTCCACGCACAGGATTCTAAGCAGTATTTTTCCCATGTTCAGACATACACGGGAAAAAACAGCTGGCTTACAGCAGCTGTCGCTTACTGTCACTGCTGGTTTGCTTTGTCTTCGTCGAGTCTTCGGTATATAATGCCAACGTATCGCCGATGGAATTTTGAAGTGCGTGGGAAAGACATCCTTGTCATCCGTGAAGGTGAAGAAATCTCGTCTGTCTGCGGGTTGAAGTTCGGACCCATCAAAATTGTAACAAAAGTTAAAGGAGCTGCTGCTACTGGGACTCAGGTGAACGAACAAGTTGTGTCAATCTTTTTAGCCTGGTGTCAATTTGAAATCAGTTTTGAGTGCATGCCACTCTGTTGGTACTCATTGATTCACATGTGTGATGATTAACAGCTACTGTGCCCCCCCCCCACTTTTTCATAGCTGTTCTCTGCCTCTGAATAGTGCCACTGCACGTATCTATCTGTCGAATAAAGGAGTTTAGAAACTTGCGAATGTGTGTATGCTATATAGCAGCCTACAGCGATATTGCAGCAGTATTCTGCGCAACTTTTTGAAGGCAGTGAGCTTCTTTCTCCTTAGTCTCCGTCTTTTGCCCACAAATCTTCCACGTTTCAGTAGCACGTGTGCTTTTAATTACTGTATTGTCATGACACTCAGCTGATCCCGGTGCACTGGAAAGTCACTTCTTCTCCCAACCAACCCCCACATACACACATTCTTTTGTATACCCCTTGTATGTAATTTATATTTAGAACTGGTCATCTCTAGTCTAGGTAGTGCTTATATAGCTTTCATTGTGTCAACCGTAGGTATTAGTTTCGAAGGGAGAAAAGGGTATTTTGAGCCAAACTACCTTTAAATGGAATAACAATGACTTCTGCCAACTTTTTCGGCATACAAAGAATGCAGAGGAATTCATTTCTGTATGGCAACAGAATACGACTTTCAATAAAGTCACTCAGAGTTCTGAGCCCGTTTCTGCAGTTGAAATTGACCCTGAAGAGCAACCAAGTAGTGATGCTGCTACTGTTCTTTCCCAGAGCTCAGCCAAAAAGAGATCTGCTGAAGAAGTTCTAAATCAGAATTCTTCTAAGAAGCACTGTGCTAGTAGGTGCTCTCCACTTGATGAATCCATTGAAACTAAGAAAGTTGGTAAGCATTTATTTAATTTAAAATTCAATATTCAATTGATCCATGCAATTTCATCAGGTTTAATGGTGGAATTCCCCGTGTGTAACTCAAGTGAGCCTGCTCAATCACGTCTCCTGCGGAAAGTCGATAATGTATTTGTCGAAGGCTTGAAGATGCGTCTAAAAGAAGACCCTAGCGGTCCCGGTGTTCCCCCACTGGCCATAGCATGCAAGGATGTAGGGATAAAGGAAGTGTTTCAGAACAGGCATAAAGATGTTTACAACTATGAAGTTCTAGGTGGAGCAAAGGCTAGACAGGCTGTTCTCACAGAACACCCCGAGGAGACAGTGTATGCCCATGTACATTGCATGGTATACTGTGGGTTAACTGATGAAGGAGGAGGAAGTGGCTGACTCTGTGATGCGCTTCCCTTTCCTGGTGATCGCCACTGCCTTAGCTAGGGCAGTGTCTTTCTCCACCTTCTCTGGGTTGCTTCAAAGGGTTGCTTTGAAGCCCTCTCCAAACAGCATCTTCCCTGCTTCAGGGTATTGCTCCGCTCCATATTTTGACCAGGTGGTATCTACTGCCTCCAACACCTTGGAACGCCTCTCCTGAGAAATGAGCTCTGATGCATTGCCCACTAGGCAGATAGTTCGTTGGCACAGGGACAACACCTCCACAGCTGGCACTGACATCTCTGGGTCCTCATCTATGCCGCCCCCTATTAGGCCTTGCCATGCCGATATCACTGGACGGACAGAAGCTAGAACAGCGGACTGAATCTTGGTGAGGTCTGTATCCTGTTGCTTAGGGAAACGCTTGCCCAAGAAATCAAACAGGTATTTATCCACCTTTGGTGGCACACATGCATCAACATCTGGTCGTGGGTGCTCCTTAAATAGAGCTTCCCTCTCCTCCTTGGAAAGGCATCTCTTTAAGTGTTTACCCAGGTAGCGCTGCATGGTCTTAGGAGCTTTGAAGGTGCCTTCCTTGGCCTTGACTAAGGAAGCTGGATCAAAATATGAAAGACCTGACGGTCCTGGGGTCTCACCAGTGGTTGTGCTCCTGGAGCTGTCTTCAGGAACTGGAGTCTTTGTCTTTCTGCTCTTGCTCACCCTGAGGCCAGACTCTGGAGAGGGGGAGTCTCTGGCTCTCTTACGTTTCCGGTTGCGTGCCGGATCTCCTTTATGCCTGGTGCATAAGTACACGATGCCATAAAGACGGATTTTTATGGCCAATTAATTTTTACCTTGCCTCCGCATCATCGCTGCGTGAGGTGGTAGAAAGCCCATCCCTGTTGGGGCTCTCCAAGGGAGGGTGAGCTATCCCCGACACGTCCCAGACCATGGGACTCTGATGGGGATTAGGCCCGCCTCGTGAGGCAGTCGGCCTGTGGGGGCTGTTAGCGGGCTCGCTCCGTGGAGCTGTCAGCCCCAGCCTCTGACTTCTCAACCCCGGAAACAGGGTAATGGGGCGCTTCTGGAGGGGGAGCGTATCTCGCTCGTCTTCATTGGGTCTCGAGCCCCTGTCCTCCGATGAGAGGAGCCATTGTGTAACTCGCTCTCTGGTCTGCCTTGTGGCTGGAAGGCTTCTTGGGGAGTCTATCTGCTCTTCCCCGTCGCTCATCTTGTCAGACTGATCCTCACCAGTGACGCTAAGTCAGCTCCAACTCAAGAACGTGTTCTCTCTGATGCGAGCAGGACAAAAAGGCGGGCAAGGCACGTGATTGAGTTATTTTATTTTTAGCATGAACTTTGAACTTTGCTGTATTTTGCAGGACTTAGAGGCAATACCATGTAGTAATAAACTGACTATGTTGTTGGAATGTATCCGGACCTCCGAAATACAATTACAGCCATTACATCACCTTGATCCTCAGTTCCAGCAATCGATTTTACAGAAGATAGTAGATCAGGAGGTTTCACTGTCTGAAATGTGAAGAAAGAGGCATCTGAATTCCGCAGTATGTGTGTTAAGTCTACTTTCATGCGACCCACAAGTTGTCATTCCTGGGATGAAGCAAAGGAAAAGTTTCCTGCATTTACTTCTGCAGAGCGACTTTCACAGTATACCTCATTGGACTACAAACCTGCGGTTCCTGAAGTTTTTTGTACATTCTGTCAGGCCGCTCTTGACAGCACAGCAACAGGTAGCTTATCGTCTTCAATGACAAGAATTGATGTGAATGGAGTGAGCGTCTATTTAATTGAGGCAATGTTCAGTTCAATCTCTGCACAGAGCTTGCAGCGTGCTGATACATCATACAGTGGTGCCCATTTAATGATATGCAACATGCCTGAAGTAAGAAAATGTGGGGGGGAAGTAGACAAATTATTCAATTTTCTTGCTTACTACTACAGTAATGTTTTTAGTGTGTTATCTATGCAGGGATGCTCATTGGCAGATGCGGAAGAGATGGCATACACCAGTCGCCAACTGAACAGTTTATCTACAGGAGTGCATTGCTTCAATATAGTTGTTTTTTTTTGTAGTGTGTCTCACAGCAACATATTATCCAAGAGGGAATTGAGAAGTGTTTTGACAGTGCTGAAATAGCGTATTGCTACAAGGAGAGAGCATCTGAGGAAGAATGTACGTTTATTACTATAGCAAATATAACATATATGGTGTAGGTCATAGAGCTTTGTATATGACCAGGTATTGAGAGTACTGCTTGTGCCACTACATTTATGTTTGTGCATTTAGGTCATCCTGATAGCCTGTGCTAGAATCCATTGTTATTGGTCACGGGTCATATGATGGTCAGTTGCATCCAGAGCACGTTAATGGAACACATGGCAACATTTTTCGATATGAAGACAGGACTGATTTGAAAAAGCAGCTAGTTCAACTCTTCTCATTTGATGCTCAGACAGTTATTGATGCTGATCCCACAAATGGTTTGTTTACCACTATCTATAGTCATGTCAAACAAGGCCGTAGACAACTTCGTTTGTTTGCGGGTGCTTAGACAATGCTTTCCAAGCGTATGCAAGTATGTCGCAGCTTTCACACTAAGCAACACCCTTTAACTAGCTTCGCTCTGAAATATTTGGGGGTGCTTCAGCACCCCCAAGCACCCACTTGTATACGGCCTTGTCAAATATATGTGTTTTGTAGGAACTCACAAATTTGTGAGTTTATATTAGAAGTCACAAATTTGCAAGTATATATGCTTGATTGTAAGGAGTAACAAATTTGTGAGTTTATGCATGTCCATCATGCAGGACCACTGGAATCAGCAAGACTGGGTCGTAAAACCTCCTGAGATGTCAGTATTACAAAACATTCAAGAAACTGTGTAATATTATAACATGTGCATATAACACTGGACAAAAAAATAAATTTCCATGTGCAAGATGCATTAGGGAAATGTGTATGACAGATCAAATTCTCACTATCTGACTTGTGGTTGTCCTACTTAAGGAAATATCCACATTTCCAATACCTATCTTGGTTAGGTATAGGGCATAATTTCCCTTACATTTCCTATATCTTGCCAGATAATATTTCCTGGACGTTTCCTGTATATTGTCCAGACCACATTTTTAATGCATTTCCAGTAGCATTCCACATCACATTCACAATACATTTCCAGTTGGCTTTCCAATCCATATACTCTATACATTTCCAGTGGGCGTTCCAATCCATATACTCTATACATTTCCAGTGGGCTTTCCAATCCATATACTCTATACAATTCCAGTGGTCTTTGCAATCCATGTATTCTATATATTTCCAGTGGTCTTTGCAATCCATGTACTCTATACATTTCTAGCGGTCTTTTCATACCACAACCATTAGACTATTTTCCCTTCCATGCCATGCATATGTGCCCATGCAATACAATCAATACATAACCAATCAAAGATCAAAATACAGTCAAATATATAGGTAATTGCAAGTCACATAAACTGATCAATAGGATATGTCAATGATTATACATTAAGTTACAAGCTAGCTCCAGGTATGTTATGTCAAGTTGTTATTCCTTTAATAGCCACGATGGCAAACTATCATCTACTGGCTTTATTCGAGAGGAAGGGTCACCCAAAAACACACGAGGAATAACTTGACGGCGGGCTTTGGAACTACGCTCTCCCTGTGTCTTCTGGTCAAGTTGCTTAATGAGACGATTAACTTGATCACTCCTCCATGGCATTGTCTTAACTATGATTACTTCCTCATCTCCTTCCTGCCCACTCTCTTCACTTGACATAAACTCCATCTTCATAGCTGAAAGCCATCGGTCCCACTGGCGCTCATCAGTGAAGTTCATTTTCGCTAGCGCAGCCTTCCTCTCAGTTAGCTTCTGAAAAAAGGAAGAATAACTCTCTCATACACCACAATCAACATGTCTTGTGAGGTTTCACATAAGCACTTACCCTACTTAATCTTTCATGACACCGTTTCTGCTTTAATTTTGTTGTACTAATCCCCCGTCGAGATGCTGACTCTGCAGCACAACATGAAGTATAATATGTATAAGCTGCACCTAAACGGAAAGAGTATATAGGATAAATTTGTCTATAAAAACATGTATAACTGCATGCATTTTACCTTGGATTTGTTCAGTGCTATATTCAGGATTAAGCCCCTTAACTTCCCGCACCAGACGATTCACAACACCTTGATTAGCTGTACTCTTGAATGTGATTCTTATGAAAGACAAAGGCAATAGGAGAGGCAATAATAATGAAGAAGGGTATCTGTGCTAGGCACTTACCCTCTCAGGGGCATTAAGGCATGACTCAGAAATTGCGCGTACAATTTCCGCACATTCCGCGTTTACGGAACTCAATACCGCACGAAACACGGCATACATGTACTAGTGTGAAACACGCCTCTGAACTTAGAGCTGTGCCAAGCAACGTGAAGCTACAGGAGCTGGAAAAGACGCCTCACGACTGAGCCAGGCATCGTGGAACTGAGTAAGGTCAGAAGATATTAGATGGCTCTTACATGTATGGGCAAAAACGGTAACCCGATTTTTAGGAGCAACCATACATAGCCCGTTCCCACTATCTAGAGAGCAACGAAGTGGTCGCTACCCTACCTAGGAACTACACTAGGGGTGGTTAAAGGTACATGAATCTCTCTCTCTCTCTCTCTCTCTCTCTCTCCACAAACACACACACCACTTAGGTGACACTGTGCAGACCTATCTACTCTCCTCAAGCCGAAGAGTGGAACACTATATTGTACTTGTTACGTCTTTACTTATTAAAAGATACTTGTCACGCTTGCGTGCTACGCAGCTGTTTCAGCGAGTGCGCTGACCTCTGACCCGCGCAATAAATCCGTATACTTCCGCATTCGAGAAAGTGCGGTGGTGAGTGTTGCGGTACATAGAAAACAGTCCAGGAAGAGCAGTTCCATCGCCCACTAAAGACCTCTACCTATTTCAGCGCAACCATTGGATTGTTGTGTGTGACTCTCGCTGGGGAAGTCATGTCTTTGGCGTACACCGGAATGACACGCCCTGTAAATCTTAAAAATCGCCAAAATGAGCTGGCTTGGAATGTATCTATGGATATCTTCCAAACGAGATGACAGTTTTTTATCCCCAGCGAGATTTACTTAGTACTTTGACCTCTGATTATATCAATGGAAGATATTTCAGACGCTGTATATGGGAACTGCTCTTCCTGAGCCCATTTGTAAAAACACTTATTTTGTAGTGTAAGTACCGCCCACGTAGTCACGTGACTTTCATTTTCGGTTTTGAAAGAGTCATATATGAATACTTTCAGTACATCAAATTTGAAATCCATAGCTGCAACCAGTTGTCTAGTATGAGTAGTCAAATAATTGTACAGGGAGCCATGCCTTAATACCCCTGAGCTGGTCCAATTGTCCACCCAGTAAAGTCATCCTCTTCAATTTTTAACATGTGATATACACGTTTAGTTTCTCTCTGGAAAAACCATAATTAGATTTAGATAAGCACACAACATGCCACAGAAAGATACCTTAACAGTGTTTGGGATGTCCTTTTTCTTCTTTCTCTTGCCAACAGAGCTACATGAAGAACCACTACTACTACTCATTGTATTGTCTATTTTCTCTTCAATCTGATTCTGAAGTAGAGCGCGTTTTCTTACTCTTTTTGGAAACGTGGGAGAGCGTGTCACCCTCATCGTCGCTTGAATCACTTGTTTGCAAAATATACCTTACTTTGCTTTTCCCTCCACTCTTTCTAGCTTCTTCCAGTGCTTCGTAGCTGTCTCTGAGTCAATAGATGGGTCGCTTTCTCCTTCGGAGGCTGAGTTAAGCCCAAAGAGATCGGGACTATCCTCCATACTTAACAGAAGCCAACGCCAGTAGAAAACAGAGAAGCGCCAAACTTAGTCCCGCCAAAATGGTTGACCTTTAAACTGGGCTCTAAATGGAAAGGAGTGGTATGGCTGCAAGTTGCAAAACGGCCAAGCTCTCGAGCTGCCTTGTACAATGTGAACATTGTAGTGAAATGCTGACAATAAAGACGTATAGGAGGCACCGAAAGTTATATTTTAATCTTGAAAAAGGCGAATGGATCACTGCAGAGATGCTTTCGTGCCAACACCTGGACCCGGGCCCACCTTCTGCAGGTTTGAAAGTTTTGGATATACCTTCGGTCCGTATCAGTACTTGAAGTTAACTTTGTTTATTTAGAGATGACTACAACTGATGATGATTCCCCTGAGATGCCTTTAAACTGTGATAGCTACTTTTCTCCAATTGTTCAGAGTGAGACTGATGACAGCTTTGGAAACCAAAATGACACTGGTGATAGTAACTCTGATACAGGTACATTGTGCTCCCTTACCTAGCAGTAAAGTCAAACTGATCATGTGCATTCGTAATGTAGGGTACAGCCTAGGAAGAGGCTGCATATGCCATGTCTTGATATTGTTTTCTCTGCCTCTAAAGCCTGTAAACTTACCTTTCTAGCTCTGCTTAGTATCCCGCAATGCAAAGTATTTCCTCCTTTTCAGAATTGAGCGATAAAGAGGAATTGTGGGAAGAGCCTGACAATGAAGAAACTGATATTTCTATTCCAAGCAGTTCACCTCCACCTCTTCCCCAGCAATCAAATACGTCATCTGATAACACTGTAGTTGTATGGCTTGTTGGATTCCTCCTTTTGCTGCAAGCTCGGCATTACATATCAGATTCAGCAATGAATGCTCTTTGAAATTCTTGCGTGTGGTATTTTGTATTCTAGGCCGTTTTTCTCCTGAGATTTCTTCAATGGCTTTGTCCATCCCTTCTTCAGTATATTCACTTGGAAAATTTAGTGGTCATTCGGCTGAATTCATGAAGTATGTAGTGTGCCCGAAGTGTCATCATTTGTATAATTTCAGTGATTGCACCACTCATACGGGGTACAGAAAAACTTGTAACTTCGTAAGATTTCCAAACCATCCACATAGTCGACATAGAGCTGAATGTGGTCAGCTATTGTTAAAACTGTAACATTTTCTTCAGGACGACAAATTTTGTACCCTTTCAAGATTTTTAAGACGTTCTCATCTTCATTACAGCACCTACTGCTTCGTCCTGGCTTTGCTGAATCATGCCAGCACTGGATATTTCGAACAAATCTGATCAGCTTCGGGATATATATGATGGGAAAATCTGGAAAGATTTTCAAACGTTTTCTGGCCAACCTTTTCTCTCTAGTCCTTGGAGTTTCGGTGTAACAATTAATCTGGATTGGTTCCAGCCCTATAAAGACACTACCAATTCTGTTGGTGTAGTATATCTTACAATTATGAACCTTCCTAGGTCCATGAGGTTCAAAAGGGAATATTATTCAGAACCAAAACATGATGTCAACCCTTACATTGAGCCTTTGATAGATGAGCTATGTGAAATGTGGACTGGGGTTACCATGCAAGTACACACTGCATCTGGAACTCCATCAGAATTAGTTAGATGTGCACTTCTTTGTGTTGCATGCGATTTACCCACAGGGCGAAAGCTCTGTGGTTTTCTGGGTCATTCAGCAAAGTTAGGCTGCTCAAAATGTTTGAAGTGCTTCTCAGGTACCGTTGGATCTATGAATTATGGTGGATTTAATCGCTCTCAGTGGCCGTGTAGAACTAATCGTAGTCATAGAAGTAGTGTGCAGAGAGTTCTAGGAAGTAAAAATCAACAACAAAAAAATTCCCTTGAATCTTCTGAAGGCTGCCGGTACTATGTTTGCTCCGACTGCCATACTTCGATGCTCCTCGCATGCACATTATTGACCCAATGCACAATTTGTTCTTAGGAACTGGAAAGCACATGTTGCACCTCTGGCTCTCTAGTGGGATCATAAAGCCGGCCCATTTTACCCAATTGCAAGAAATTGTAGACCAAATAATTGTACCCTCAGATGTTGGTCGCATTCCACGTAAGATAATTACTGGATTTTCAGGGTTTACAGCTGACCAATTTAAAAATTGGATCACAATCTACCCCATCCCGGCTCTATATAATGTTCTTCCAAGGCAGCATTTTGAGTCCTGGCGTTCCTTTGTCCCAGCATGTCGAATCTTGTGTAAAAGAAAACTAAGTGTCTGATATTTCACTGTTTGATGCCCTTTTGATGAAATTTTGTAGTCACGTTCAGGATATTTATGGAGAATCTGCTATAACACCTAACATGCATATGCATGGTCACATGTGGAAGATTATGGACCTGTGTATGGGTTTTGGCTGTTTGCATATGAGAGATATAATGGCATTCTTGGTGACCAACCCAACAACAGTCGTGCTATTGAACCGCAATTGATGAATCGTTTTCTTAAAGATAATTTAGCCTACTCCTTCGAATTTCCAAATGAATTCTCTGATGATTTTTCTCCTGTATGCTCAAAAAATCACCAGTCACTAGGGTCAGTAAGGGACACACTCTCTAGTGATGAAGATAATACTGCTATATTTACATCAGCTGGTACAAGAGCCATCTTCGATGAAACCGATATACAATTAGTATTGACTTTATATGAAAAGTTTAACAGTAGAGAAATTCAACATGAGATTTGCAATGTGACTGTAAATTCTATATTTCTTCGCTATACTTCATTATCACTGTGTGGAAAGACGTATAGCTGTAGTCGATCAAGAACAGGTCTAAGGTCACAATGCACTGCTTTGGCTGAATGGAATGAAAGTATTTTTGGGCCACCTCCAACACCACTACCTGATGGTACTCACCCAGATTCGAAGAATAGGCCAGTAAAAATTCGACATTAGGCTACAGTCATGGTCGGGAACAAGTAATTCACTTTCCTCTAGCAGCAGTGCAGTGGTACAAGCCCCATTCAAATAAGAATGGTATTGGAAAACCAGCTCAGATTTGGTGTTACAATAATTTTGAAGATGGTGCTATTTATTCCTTTCTACCAGTTCAGAACTTGAGGAATAGATGTTCATTCAGTACAGCTACATTTGATGATGAGTTGGTTGTTGTAGTTGTTCCATTACCTGAATAGCTAGTATACAATTTTGTGTACATGTTTATTATGTATAGCCGTTATATATCAGATGTCAGACTACAGATTGAAGTGTTACTAAGTATATGTAAATGGGAACTAGACAGGGTCAAGGAATATGGGATTCCGTGGTCAAGAAAATATCACCTCTTCAGCAATTCATGATTTGTTATGTAAATGTGAGCTGCACAAGTGTTACCCTGTACTCAAGGACATTTCATCTATTCTGTGGATGTGAACACATACTTCTCAGGTCGTTACCATGTGAAATATCCAGGAAACATGATTTATATATGTACAGATGGTATTTACCACCTGCGGTATTGGAATTGATAATGCACTGGAAATGTAACATCCAAATTTCCTGCATATAGACTGGACTTCAAAATGTAGGGAAATTTGATTTCTTCCAGTGTAAACTCTCTCCAGTCTATGTATGAGATACTCATGTGTATCTTCTTTGGCTTGTAGTGTACTAAGATGTAGAATTGACTTAATTTTTATCATTTTATTATGTCCAAGTAGAGGAATGCTTATGATTTGAATTCAGTTGCATCAGAAATATGCAGTTTGTTAAAAAAATAATTGACAGGAAACTAAAGTACAAACATATTTTAAAAAACCCTGTGCTATTGTAAATTTTAGCAATTGTACTATAGCAGAATAGAAATGCAGGGGTGTTGACAAGGGAACACAAAATCAGAAAAGGAACTTTGATTTCAGACACTGTTTTAAGTGTCATTAGTAAAAAGATAGCTTAAATGACTGTGCATAGTCTGTGCTAGATCGTACTAATGAAATTAGAAACCATGTGTGGTTTACAGGCTCCTGTTGCAAAATATGTAAGTATACATATAGCCAAGAGTCATTAAGGTACTTTGTATGTGTTATCAGACCAATTACCCAACACTCATAAGGTTCCATGTACTATGAACATTTTCTCCCAGTCACACAAGGGGTGTGATTTGAAATGTATATGTAGTAGTTACATGAGTGCACGGTGGAATGCACCCCAATTAAGGCTATTATGTTTGCTGTTAGGCTACTTTCTCAATCTTATAGTCAGCCTGTTGCCCACAATAAGCTTTGTGTAGCCAAACACTCTATATGCCTTGCCAGACAAGTGAGTATAGTGACCAATTACGACTTTACAGTTTGATTAGGCCCTTTGAACACTACATTATGCCCCTTCTCTCCCCACACTAGGGTGCATACTTGCCGATTTTGCTCATGTTGCCTTGTGCCTTGTTAGAGCTGATGTGTGTGTGAGTGTGTGTGTGTGTGAGAGAGAGAGAGAGAGGGGGAGGGGGTGTGGGTGGGGGTGGGTGGTCAATGGCAGTATTGCTTCTTGGTTAGTATCATTACCCATTGATTGAGAATGTAATTTCAGAATTAATTTAACAGATCTGGGGATCTGGGTGTCAAGGATGAATGACTATTCTGGACTGTCCATGCTACTCCAGGCCTTTGTTTGCTAAGATGGCCATCCATCAGGTTAGCTCTTTTAGTTTGCATTCACCCTCATCTAACGTGCTCCAATCAATCGGTATAGCATTCACTTAATGACTACATGTGGTGAAATGCTGTTACTTTGTTGTGTGTGAACAGTCCCTATCTGATGTGAATGGCAAAGTTTGACAACACCCACAACTTGTGATTGCTAATTACACAATTTCAATCTCCTCTGGATTAGGCTCTAGTCACTGTTTCCACTCTATACCGAGTGTCTATGCCTCTTCTCTCCCATTATACCATGCTAATATGCCCATGTAGCTTTTCCTTGAAATATAGCCTTGATTTCCACACTTGATACTCTAGAATGTGACTGCATGTATCTGGTCATAGTAGTTGCTTTGTGTGTGTGTGTGTGTGTGTGTGTGTGTGTGTGTGTGTGTGTGTGTGTGTGTGTGTGTGTGTGTGTGTGTGTGTGTGTGTGTGTGTGTGTGTGTGTGTGTGTGTGTGTGTGTGTGTGTGTGTGTGTGTGTGTGTGTGTGTGTGTGTGTGCGCGCAACTCTCATAGATTTAGCTGAAAATGCTGAGTTTTCCATCAATTCCAATTTTATTAGGCCCTTAGTAACACAATGTTCCACTCTATATGCCCCTGCTCTCCCTTCCTCTACCCACACTTGCAGTGCATAAGACTAGTAACCCTCCCACAGCACAGTAATAGTCTGTGCAGCTGCATTTTATGGTTGAGAACTCTAATTAATGCACAGGGTTCATACAGAGGGGGGTGGCCCTGGAATTCCCCCGGAATTCCCCCTCCTCCCAGCCTAGCTCTGTTCCCCTTTTAGTATTTAGACATCGCTCTCGGTCAGTGACATCGGTCTCGGTCAGTTTGAAGTCAGATAATCGATCGATGCCTGGTAAGACGACTAGGAAAAAGCCAGTTGCAACATCAGCTGGTGCTGCTGGTACCGCTTCTTCAACCGCCGGTACAGTCCTTGCGAAGACCACTTGCGTTATCTGCTGCCAATCTCTTCATCCTGGTAAGGATGAAGCACTCTTCTGTGCCGGTCGTTGCCAACAATGGTTGCACAGATATTGTGCTAGTGTGAGTGTCGAGGCGTATCGGTCGATTAAGGAGGACGGTAGCTCATTCTCCTGCTATGACTGCTACCGACGAAATAAGGATGCTCAGCTTTCTCAACTGGAAGGAACAGTTTTTGAACTAAGAGCTGAAATTTCGCAGTTAAGATCTTCTTTAACTGGTCCTGAAACAACTGCGGCTGATTCACCTCAGAACACTGAGAGGACCTATGCTTCAACCGCTGCTGCAAACATTGGTGAGTGTACGTATTGTGTATCCCCTAGTACAACTATATGAAGGGTTAGCCGTAGCTATACCGACAGAAAAGTTTAATGTTATATTGTATGGTATTGATGAATGTCTTCCTGGCTCATCCAGAGCCAGTCGTCTAGAGTCTGACCTCAATATTGCTGTATCAGTTTTATCCTCGATCGAGAGTACTATTCAGGCCCAATCTATAGGGGATTGTTATAGGTTGGGTAAATTCTCCTCCAGTTCTACCCGCCCTAGACCCATTCTTATCAAGATGATTAGAGCCTCTGATGTGTCAAAAATTATGACCAAAAGGCATCTTCTGCAACGGCCATACTTTGTAAAGCATGGCATGCCTCGTGAACAGAGAACAGTTGAAAATGTGTTATTAAAGGAGAGGTGGAAGATCATTCAGTCGGGTGTGTCTCACCTTCACATTAGAATAAAAAATAGTCAACTCTTTGTAAATGGGGAACTATATGGTCAGGTTATAAACTCTAAGTTTAACTGTGTGAAGAATTCCTCTGTACAGCAGTCTCAGTCCAATACCTATCCTAGCCCACCTGGCAGCCCTAGACAAAGCTTAAGTGCGTCTATTGTTCAGCCTGACAATCAGAGTGATTGTCATGTTCAATTCACTTGTAACAGCTGTCACCAAAATGAATCAAACTCTGCCTCAGTTAGTGGCACCACTGACTTGAAGTCTCCTCAAACCTGACTATACTGTAATAATGTTGTATCTGTATGTTTACGTAGTCTAACTAATAAACTATCACAATTTCAATCATTTGTGTACACCCATGATTTTTGTATTCTCTGTGTGTACACCCATGATTTTTGTATTCTCTGCCTGACAGGAACTTGGCTCTCAGATTGTGTTAGTGATGGTGAAATCCTCCCGTATGGTTATGTTATATATCGCAAGGATAGATTTTCATGTGGAGGGGGTGTACTAGTTGCCATTAAAGAGTCCCTTTACAGTTGTATTATTTCTTCTCCTTCTGACTTAGAAATTGTAACTGTTAAAATTGGCCAGAAAAATGATTCTGTTTATGTACCCCCTGATTCTCCTCTTTCTTATGTCTCTACCTTAGTCAACTTTTTCTCTGATCTTGTTTCTACTTTTAGTAAATGCACTTTTGTAGGCGATTTTAATTTTCCTCATATAGATTGGTCTGTATTAACTGGTAATACCATTACATCTTCTTGTTTTTGTGATTTTGTTTTTAATTGTAACCTTACTCAGCATGTCATAGAGCCTACACATGTAAAAGGTAATATATTAGATCTTATTCTTACTTCACCAAGTGTTGTTGTAAATAGTTTAATAGACCCCCGGTCTCTTTTTAGCTCCTCTGATCACCTAACTATATCTTTTGATCTACTTTGTAAGGTTCTTCAACTGTTGTATCTAAGCCATGTTACGGTTTTGATTTTTGTAAAGCGGACTATGAAAATATTAACTCATTCCTTTTAGACTTTGATTTTAGTGTAATCTTTAACAGTTCTGACATTGAGTTTATTTGGTTTTTAATTAAGTCATCTATCTATGAAGCCATGTCTTTATTTGTCCCAAAGAGTCTGGTTAAACGTCATCATGGTCCTAGGTGGTTTGACTTTGACGTTCGACACCACTTGAAGTGTTTGAGAACATTGAAAGAAAGTTTAGAACACAACCTACTTCACAAAGGAAACAGAAAATTCACTCTATGAAAAAGTATCTTCAGGAAAAACTTGCTCAAACAAAAGCTACCTTTGAAAATCAACTAATCGAGTCTCCTCTTATATCTAACTCTCCAGCTATTTTTTCGTATATCCGCTCTATTTCCAATCAAAATGCTCTACCACCTATTGTAAATTTGGATGACACCTATGCCTCTTCTGATGTAGACAAAACTACACTTTTCAATGAGTATTTCTTCTCTGTATTTGTTAGAAGCTCCTATCAGCTTCCACTTACTTATGATTCAAGAAGGCCATCATCTTACCTGGATGAAATATCAATTTGGACGTCTTTCGTGTTCTCAGATCATTGGATCCATCTAAAGCCATGGGTTGTGATGGAATTAGCCCAAAACTACTCAAAAACTGTGCTCTGGCCCTTTATCAACCTCTACATCATCTTTTCTCTTTGAGCCTACTGCAAAACTATCTGCCTTCTGAATGGCGTACCCATCTTATTGAACCTATATTTAAATCAGGCAATAGGAACTCAGTTCGAAACTACCGACCTATTTCTTTGCTATGTGCTGTCTCCAAGGTCGTAGAAAGACTTGTTTATAATGGTATTGTGGATTTTGTCTCTAATTCTGTTTCAATACAACAGTTTGGTTTCTTACGTGGTCGCTCAGCATTACAACAACTACTTATAATGTTTAACACTCTTATTTGCCCTGGTTCTCAAACTGATGTCCTCTATTTAGACTTCAGGAAGGCATTTGATTCTGTGTATCACAACGAACTACTTCATAAACTCTGGAATTTTGGCATTACTAATAATCTTTGGCTCTGGATCAAGGCCTATCTGACTGGTCGACTTCAATATGTCTCAGTTGGCCAGTCTGTGTCAAGTTGCCTCCCTGTTGTTTCTGGTGTTCCACAAGGTAGTATTCTTGGTCCACTTCTCTTTCTTATTTTTATAAATGACCTTCCAACGTCACTCGAAACCTCTATGGTTTTCCTCTATGCAGATGATGCCAAGTGTGTACTGCCTATCTCTTCAAAAGTGACTGTATTTATCTTCAAAATGATCTTACAAGACTGTTTGAGTGATGTAGCAGGTGGAATTTGACCTTGAATGAAGAAAAGTGCTCTGCCATGCATTTTTTAGAGCTACAAGATACCCTACTACCATTTTTAACTATACTTTGAATGGGAATCAAATTCCCACTAAATCACTTCATGAAGATCTTGGATTTTGTCCAGTTTAGTACTCATCAAATGTGGTCTAGCTCAAACCTCAAACTTAAACATTCTCCATCTACTAACAATCTTGATAAAAACTCTTATTTTAACCAAATTCCCCGGCTATGGAACTCTGTTCCCTCAATAGATATTGATGTTCCTCTGTCATCTATAAAACTGAAGCTTCGGAGCTATTTTTGGGACCACTTCGTTTCTCATTTCAATCCAGATAATATCTGCTCATATCATTTCTTGTGTCTTTGTCACAAATGTTCAGTCTCCCTGTAAACATGCAATTTGGTAGACTATGATAATGAATTTAGTTGTGTGTATGTTGTCTTTTTTTTCAGGGTGTTGGCTACTTTGTCAACATTCCTTCAACATATCACCTATTACATACTTCGTACTTCCTTCTATGTTGTAAAGCCATATAATAATAATAATTACAGATGTAGGGATATGGGGTTACGCATGTTATGATTGTTGCATGCTATCATCCCCTCCCTTTGTCTGCATGCATGCTGCACTTTGACCTTGTTTCTATACTTTTTCCATCAACATTTTAGTGAAAATGTTTTTTCACTGGTTTTTACTGTGTGTAGCAACACATATAAACCTACTGACTTTCATGCAGAGTTCTACCTCCCTTGCATACCTATAAGCAGGATATCTAGCAATTGTCAGTGACTCCTACATCCTGTCTTGTATGAATATTGCCTACTCAGTACAACAGCGGGTCCAGTTGCCTGCAACAGTTAGTTGTTCAAAGAAACGGAGCAACATAGCCAAAAAAGACAATACAGCGCTCGAAACAGCGGCAGGTCGACGAACTGTGCACAAAACTAACTTCACAACAAGAAAATGGCGTCTAAACTAACACTTGTAAGGTTGCAGACCTGGAGTTTGATGGCTTTGGGAGAAAGTATGAAGATTTCGTGCATCAAAGATCATGTACGCTCCTGTATAAATGATTTTCGTTAAAGAATTAGAGCGATTACTAACCCCAGTTTCGCGGTTGGCCGTTTGAACTGAAGAAAGAAGAATGATGAACAATCCGGGTTTTTACAAATTTCCGAGATTCACTGTAGCTGTATATTTTACGTACTTTGAGAGTATTAAAGTGTATAGAAGCACTCACAGAGCATATAGCTTGTCTAAAAAGGCTTAAAACATCCGCGTTCGGGAGTTCTGAGCCGTTACTTTTGTTAAGGCTTAACGGGCGTGTCTGCGCCATATCTATATATAGAGTCTACCGACTCTATTATAGTTCTTGAAACAATATGTTGGATGCATCAGAGTGAGCACTGTCTGCAGTTGTCTTCATACTTGTGGGTTGAACTATGCACATTGTGTGTGGTGTGTGAGCATATTTCAGTGTTTCAGTGGTCATACACCGTGCTCCCAGAACGGTAGTGTGACTAGGGAGTTCAGGAGGTAACTGGTACTGCAAGCTTTGAATCCATATGCACTAAAGATCTGCAGATTATTTACTTTGATGGTCCTTTATTTACTTCTGGTTGTGGCATAATACTTCCTTCTATGTTGCAACGTCTTGTCCTATGCATGTATGTGGGTGTTGTTTACATTCTCCCTGTGGGAAGAGTTGTGTTAGTCCTCAGATGACTTGTCCATGGCCATTGCTGCCTATACTCTGTCAGATGTGTGTGGTTACATACATAATATACACATGTGTGTGCCACAATAGGTATTGGGAGAGGCACATATAGATGTGTGTCTCCTTTAGCCACCACTCTGATATGTGTATTACGTACATATGTATACTGCAGACTTCACTGAAAATATGCCTCAAAAGTATGCACTCTCTCTAGCCAATGGACCTCTTACACTTTCAGTGCACTGAATAGAGTGCACTCTGTTCCTGACAATGTGTAGGATGCAGTGTTAGAACAAGGTAGTGTGGATGCCATCCTACTAAACTGGCACTCGTTGGCTAGAGAGGGCATACTTTTGAGGCACTTGCCAGTGCACTGGAGGTACCTGAGAGCTCAGTGCACCTGTGCACTAAGCCCCCGGACGAGGCTGGTAAATAATTCCAAATCTGCTTGTCTAAATACAACTGACATTATAACCATACATAGAAGTTAGTAAAAACTGTTGCGCACATGCGCGTCTTTTAGCTGCCCTACCACCCTTTGTGGAGCTGCTCCGGCCCTGATATCAGTCAGTGCAGATAACAAAATATGCTATTACAATGAGGCTTTTGTTTTTTTCTGCAGTCCCCAGAAGACATAAAATATTGGGATGTTGCCCATGCCTGCAAAAATCACAGAAATATCTATAGCCAGGCGATTTACCTAAATGCCTCGATCTCTTTCATAGCTTGCTCTCTTACAATAGCTGGTGTTGCAACTATGATTATAGGTTCGATGAGGTTTGATGTGCTTGAACCACGCCGAACTAGTGCATAAGAACTTGCTCAGGAACTTGTCCGTAGTCACGAAACTTCATCTCTTCATCTTCCCGCTGAATGGGGCAAAATGGCTGGTCTTTCTTTTCTTGGCTCATGCGGTAGCTATCCTCCACCAGCTCCGTCACTTTGTCCAGCAACATCTGTGGCTCCATGAACACCAGATTGGGCAGGATATCGGGGAAGTAGAACAGATCCTACCCCACCCTACCAAACCTTCTTTGTCCAACACTGCATTGTTCAGCCATCCTACCTTACCTTATCTTAATAAGTTTTCTATATCAGTGAGCTCTACATACAATATATTATTTCTAGTTCTCTACAACATCGACGACACTCTTCAAGTCATCATTTGCTTTTCGACCGGTATTATTTCTCCATTACTAAATGGCTGGAGTACCTTAATGTCATGGGTTTTGACATAATGTTCATATTTGTATGTACTATTTTGATAGGTGCATTTCCAGCCACATTGCATTTTACTGCTTCTGATTGTTTTCCATGTGATTCTCTCAATTAGGACGTCAGCCTGAGCCGTGTTAGTCTGAGCCATAGTCAAAAGCAAAACTAACCCTGTGCCGTGGTATGTGACCTTGTTTGTTTTCAGTGATCTCCACGCCAATGGAGAAACTGTAGTCAACAGCAGGTCTGCTTTATTAAATGATTTGAACTGGTATTGATTTACTGTGCAGGAAAAAATGCAGCATAGAAAGTTTACACCATCTTCAATATATATCTAGAGATCAATACCTAAGACACTCACCATCACTGTACAATTCTGTTCTATCTCAGACAGTGCAAGACAACTAGCTGCAGCTTGTGCTTCACCTAAGAATAAAACGGACGAGTAAATGTATTTCAGTTTCAAAGTCTAAAACTTACTCAGAGAAGAGTTTAGGGAGAATGGCATTTTAACTTCTACCCCAATCGGATTTTTGGAATGGGTATACTACTTGCCTTAGCACCAGTAGCTGTTGTGTATTAGTGCAATTTTAACACCATGTATTGGAATGTAGGTTCTCCAAGGAGGAAGTCCACCCTACCATGAGGGCCACCCGGTCTGCCAATTGAGCATTCTGCAGCTATTGCTATCGGTTCAGGGGGAATTAGTCCAAGCAAAAATTTTCGCACTATGTACCGATCTTCTAACTCCTCTGGATCCTCAATTTCCTGTGCATGAGGATTGTTGACCTATAAACAACTTCTGAACAAAAAAGACAAGTGAGATAAGTGATACCAGCTTTTGGTGGTGAAACAGATGGTGCATCTTCAAAACAAAAGAAGTTGTCTTGTGCCCTCACACACATACTAATGCAACATGCAATAGCGTCTTCATGTTCAAATTTTAGGATGCCTGAAAGTGGTATGACTATCCAATTGAATTCTGTCTCCTAAAATATGTAGACAATGATGTTTACCAAAAAAAAACTTTAAGGATGTTACCAATATCGGATAAGGAAGCCTTGGGATGAAAAAGACTATTCGCCAGAGTGTCCTTCTTGGGTTTAAGAACAACTGGACAAAGGGAATAGTTTTTCATACTTTCTATTGATTTGGCAATGTTATCCCAACTCCTCATGTTTAGCCATATGTATGCTAAGGGATGTCTCCCCACAAAATCGTGGAGATGGTGAGTCTGGCTGGCTTGCTGTGACTTGGACAGGCTGGCTTGTGAGGAACAGAAGTGTATGTGACCCCTGTATATGTAGGACAAATGGGGAGGAGGAAAAGAAGACAGAGAGGAGAGTGTATAAGGGTGAGAGAGGGAAAAGGGAGGTGTATAATTAAAGGAGTTAGTGGAAAAAGAGGATGTGACATTTCAGTTTCACTATTGTAGAAGCTGTATCCGCAGTTCGGCGCAATAATTCGCTTGTTCACTGAGCATGCGTGCATATTAAATAACCTACGTAAATTACGTAATGTAAGCTCACATCAGTAGCACAAGTGCTGCAATGTCGTTGACTGCTGAGTCTTCTCCTCGCAAGAAACATGGAAGGAAGCGACTTAGGTTTGAAGAGGAGTGGAAGAGAACACAGAAGAAACTGAAGAAGGACAGCGTGAAGGCTTACACTATGTATAAAGGTGACCAGCGTGCTGAAAAAAAACAGCTATTGGCTATCAGATGTAAGTGTGCGTACAACTGTCACTCAATTGATGATATGGAGAGAGAAAGGATATTTCGCGCGTTCTATAAGCTTAAAAGTCATGCTCAAAACAAGTATCTATTTGGCCCGATTTGCAAGCAACCTGTAAAAGTAAGATTGAGGACTTGCAAAAATGGTTCCCTTTCTCCCTGTTGAATATCGTAAGTTTTACATTGATTTAGCATCCCAGCCATGTAGTACTAATGACTCTGACTAAGACTAAACCTCATTTTGGATTTTTTTTAGTGTTGTGTTTTTGCTACCTCATTTTGGATATTTTTTATAGTGTTGTGCTTTTGCTATGGTATAATGTGTAGTGAAATGTGCTAATATTGCTCATTCAACTAGAAACTGTTATGTATGTATTCAATGCTTATACATTACATATGCATTCTCATTCTTCAGTTTGAAAAGATCACATAGCTTGTCCCCTCAAAATATTTAACACAAAATCCCTTCAACGTAAGATCATTATGAAATGATAACCAATACATGGAGCAACTAGTTTACAATTCTGCAGCATGAAGTTCCCCAACAATTACCGTTTATAAAATAATATTTGCCAACAAAGGGCATTTTCTCAAAACAAGTGAACTCCACTAGCCCCTTTGAGTTGAAGATCATTTGACCACATGGCGAGCCAGACAATTCACATATAAAAGGTGAGCCATCAGAGATCCTAGCTCATCAGAAAACCACTTTAGCTGCAGAAGCAAATGGGGGTGTGTGGGGGGGCAGATGTGTTCTATACTGACTAGTCTACTGCTCCGCACACACGTGTACTTGTAGAGGTCAATCTCGCTGGACGACCTCAGCTGTACAAGAAATAATGCGCAACAATGTGATGTGACTGTTACGTTAAGTTCGATGAGTTTCGACAAGCTTCGGCACAGTCGAACCAATCGAACCTACACGAACCACATCACAGAGACAGGAAGGTGTGTAGGGTGCTACAGCACCTACAGCACGCACTTCCTAGCAATCAACACATGGGTTGTAGGACACACAAATGATACTCGCAATCACTACACATGGACAAAGCTCCACAACAATTAACACCACCTTGCCCCAGCACACGATACAAGTAGCCACTACAGTTAGCACGTACTCTTTCACTTCTTTCCTTCTCTCTTATACTCTTCCTGTCTCCTCCGCACTGACGCGTTAGAGTAATGTATCAAACTTCGTCAGGCATCAAATTTCGACAGCCTAAACAGCGCACTCAACAGTGCTCCACTAAATCTAACTACATGCTCTTACAGATAGGTACGATGGCACTAAAACTTTAGCCAATCAGAAGCGAAGCGGTGAACGTTTGAAGTGACCTGCCCAATACATTGATTATCATCAGCCCGATATCTATGCCTGAAAAACAGAACTAGAGCCTAGCTAAGACATATAGAATGCTCTGTAGGGTGCAGCAATCACTGCAACCGGAGAACCATTTAACATTCATGATTCTCAACGTGATAGCAGCTGCTTCAGAATTTTTAATCGTACTTACTTGTTTCTGAACTGTCTTACCAGGTTTAGTTAGCATGCTGTCATATAACTCAACAACATTGTCCTCCTAGCATAATTTGTTTGAGAGACAAGCCCAATGACTGTTCTGTCGAGCACTTAACCACTCATCCCGAAGAACACGTCGGTCTTCCAGAGAGAGAGAACCAATCCATTTAGTCAAAGACAAGGCAGATGCTTGAGAAGAAAGGCCTGTAAGCAAAAGAATACTTTAGAGTCATTACTGTATGGCGCCCCCCCCCCCCCGGAAAAATCAGTGGAAACCTAAATTTGGCAAATCTCAATTGCCACTAATGTATAAGCAGCATGGTAGTTGAACAAGGAAATGGTATAGTCACAGGGTATACATGTGCTTACGCTTACTATAAAGTGAATTACATGTACATGTAATTGACCAACATCAGGGGGGTTTCAATAGTAGAGTATAAAAGGTATAACATTCAACCACATCAAAGTGGTTTCGCAAAGCTCAACTGCATATAAAACTATGTTATACATGTGTACACATGTACTCTACTTGACAAAGAATGTAGTGTACACGTACATTAGATACCTTGCATTTTCAGATCTGGCCTTGGTCCCTCAGCAGTTACTCTCATCTCACGTGTAGCTGACTGCTTTGATTTGGCACGACCACTCTTAGATACTGTTCAGAAATGTTGATTGCACATTCATATATTATAAATGTTTATCAAGTCTCACCTGCTACACTTCTCGAGTTCTTTGGTAGCCTGAGGCTGCCATCCACGGACTGATCACCTAGGCCTAAAATAACTAGAACATGCATATACATGTACATGTACATGTAAGTTTATATCATGTGATTAAAGATGTGCCAACCTGTACTAGAGAGAGGTGTTTCCAAATGAGGAACAGTCACACTAGAAGTCTTGCATGCTGCCCTTGATCTCGTAGACACTATACAAAGTCAAATGAGATAAGTGTATTAACTAATTTACACACACACTCCACATTGCACTTGTAGTGTATTTGACGAAGAATGTACATGCATATGTGTATAGTGCACAGTGTACACGTATTTAGCTACCTTGCATTTTTAGATATTGCTTGGGCCCCTTAGAAGTTACTGTCATCTCATGTGTAGCTGACTGTTTCAAGTTGGCACGACCACTCCTAGAGGCTGCGGAGAAATGATAAGTGTACATTAAAATTGTAAATGTTTATCAAATATCACCTGCTACTCTTCAGGCCATCATCCAGGCAGTGATCACCTTCACCTGGAAGTAACAACATGTACATGTACATCATGTGAGTAGGCAGTTAACAAATTACCTTCATCTTCAGAAATTGAACTAGGGCTGTGTGTTTCTGCATGGGGAACAGTCAAACGTGAACTCTTGCCACGTGCTGTTATTCTCATAGACACTTTACAAAGTGAAGTGAGATATACTACATGTACATGTGTAGTACTTTGTGTAAGCGTACCCCAGATAATTTTCACACACTATATGTACCTATACTTTTACAATGTACACATACATGTACACACAACACACCTTGTTTCTTCAGATCTCGCCTGGGTCCTTCAGCAGTTACTGTCATCTCTCGTGTAGCTGATTTGGCACGACCACTCTTTGAGGCTGCTGAGAAACATTGAGCGTGCATTCATAGATTGTATGTGTTTATTAAACCTCACCTGCTACACTTCTCGAGTTCTTTGGTAGCTTCAGGCTGTTATCAAGGGACTGATCACCTTGGCCTGAAAGTACACGTAACAAGAACATTCATCTACATGTACATCATGTTATTAGACTCAACGAACCTTCATTGTCGGAAACTACACCCGAGAGAAGTCTTTCTGAACAGGAAACAGTCAATCTCGAGGTCTTGCCAGCTGCTCTTGTTCTCATCGACACTGCACAAAGTAAGCAGGTAAATGAGCACACACTGTACATATACTTTTACAATGTACACATAGACACTGTACATGTACAAGCAGTTACTGTCGCCTAGAAAGCAGATGGTCATGGGTTCGAGTCCCACATGAGGCAGCTAATTTTCCTTTGGAAACAACCTGCTTCGGGAGAGTTGTGTTGTGTTGCTTTGTCTTTCTGTTGTGTCATGTTGCCTTGCAATTGTCTTTCTAAGCATCTCATGTATGATTAAAGTCATGTACACACAACACACCTTGGATCCCTCAGCAGTTCCTGTCATCTCTAGTGCAGCTGACTGCTTTGATTTGGCACGACCATTCCTAGAGGCTGCTGAGAAATGTTGAGTGTACACTCATACATGTAGATCGTAAAATGCTTATCAAATCTCACCTGCTACACTTCTCGAGTTCTTTGGTAGCACTGTCATCAAGGGACTGATCACCTCCACCTGGAAGTATAATGAGAACAATTAATGCATACTTACACAAATGATGTGAATAGACCACACATGTAGTTACATGTAGACAAGGAGTCGAGAAATCTACGAAATTTAGGAAACTGAGGGTCCTGCACCGTAGTGTATCAAGCACAGCAAAGGTGCTACTACAAGGCCCAAGGCTTTTTATATCCCATAGTTCCTAATGTGTCCGGAGTGTAGCAACTATATCTACAGATGCTTATGTTTCAGGCAAATGTGTACATGTGTAAAGATGGTAACCATATAGCCTTAGGATGGACTCTATATATACATAGCTAGAGTGGAGGGCGGTTTCTACATGTACATGTACATGTATACATGTATAAAATCCACCATCAGATGAGTATTATGGTTTTAAAATCCATTGTGTTAACCAATCAGATTGCCGCACTTCAGACAGCTACATGTACATGTAGACTCCAATACAAGTTAACACATATGAACCTTCATTGTCAGAAACTGAATAAAAAGATATTTCTGCAGAGTCATCAGTTGAACTCAATGCATCTGTACAAAATCAGGGATAGTCAGGTTATGGCAAGGTTTTGTTATTAAACTTTGTAGAATCTGGGTATCTAACACAACCTCTTATTAACCCTCAGCACGCATGTGCAGGAGGGTTACAGTAGTTGTCTGTGTCTGTCTGTCTGTCTTTCTGTGTGTCTGTTACATGTAAGTCACATCTCATCTCTGGAGTGCCTATTCATCCTGAAAATAATGTCTCACACTCAGCAGGCAACATAGGTCAAAATGTTTGTAGGGTTTTCTCTGGAACTGCTTCATTCACAAGTTATGGCATTATTTGATTACCTACGGCATCCTAGAGCCATATTGCAGTGGTATTCTGGGCAACTTTTCGACGGCAGAGCTTTCTAAAGCTCTTAAAAGGTTAACAATAGGCTAAACACTACCTGGAATACAATATAATGTGCACCAGCAAGCTTCTTTCTCTAGTCTTTTCACAAATCTTCCGTATACTTCCTGTTACACGCATTTCAGAAGCACGTGCGCTTTTTAGGATTCACACACACATGGCACCAAGGGTTCTGCACTTTAGTGCATTCATTTCATCAAGTAAGAGGCCAGCACTTGCATGGCTGATGTCAAGTACTTCTTTACTGTGTATCTAGTCTTACCTTCAACAGAACTGATTTGGCAAGCTTTGACAGGTGTATTCTCAAATCCAGCTATCAATCTATAGTGTAAACCAGTCTCTTCTATCACATTTACGTTTAGACCATTCTTAATGTGACATTATAGAAGTGTGGCTCTAATTACTCTCCACCACATGTTCATGTATATAGTGTACGGAGATTCTCTAAGGTGTGCTAGGTACCTTGAATCTACACTAGTTGCATTGCTGGTGAGCGGGAGTGAAACTAAACTAACTAGTGAAAACCATGCTTTAAATACATGTAGCTTACTGTGACGTGCTAGTTCATAAGCGTCAGACCGGCCAATGAACTTTGTTGTTGCCAAATACAAACTACACGTGAAGAAAGCAATGGGCTAACTCTATTTTGGAGCAGACAAGCTTCTCACTCCCATGGCGACCTATGGCGTCTCCATTGCTCTTGCTTTTTGCGATGCATAGTACCCGCTCAGTTGCTGGAGGCGCATCAGGCTGCACGCAGTGGTCAGGGGCTGCAAGCAGTGGTCGGTGCATCGAGAAAGATGTTTCTCGCTCTCTTCGACTGTCTCAGAAGCAAAACGCTTACCTCCAGCGAACACTGTCCCTCGCTCAGCATCAATGTTTTTCAATGTCATGTGCGCACGCAAAATTAGAACTCACTTATAACATTACGGTATGAACAGTGCCCGTCACAAACATATACATGTATATATATAGAAAAATCAGCCTGTTGACACGACTAGGTTAGCTCACTCCCACTCTCCAATGACAATCACCAGGGTTGCATACAGGAGGGGGTGCGCTGGGATTTCCTCCCCCCCTCCAGCTTGAGCTCGTTAACTGTGTGTTTTAGTTCATAGCTGTCACAAACCCTATATTTTGGTTGGTCAATAGGAGGTTCCTTATTAACCCTCACACATGCGCGGAAGGGTTATTGTGGTCGGTCTGTATGTATGTGTGTGTGTCTGTCTGCACAAGCACGAGCCCCGCATGCAATATGTGCAGACATTATGGCCAACTAAGTTGCTCTTTGCGCAGCCACATACACATTTTGTCCGGAAAATGACCATCGGCCCGACTGTAATTCATAGCTCTGCATACATTTTCAAATCTACATGAAGCAAAACAGAGAAGAGATAAGAATTTTACGATATTTACATCAATTATAGCACAGGTGTTTAAAACACCATATGATACGCATAGTAGAAGAGGGGCATGGCTGCATAGTGGACATGACTGTGTAGGAGAGGGAGGAGCTGCTGGGAACTTGTACCGTGTCTGCAGTACTGGGACACTGAGGTTTAGTGCTAGGGTCAGGCTGTTTGTACGCAGCAACCAAGTCAACATTGTTCTCTACCACTGTCGCTTCGTTTCCAAGGCAATGCCCCCACCCCACCCCCCCGTATGCAACCCTGATCATGTATATACTGTACTTTGGGAACTGTAAAATAGTAGTACACTGTATATGTACAAGTAAACAATGCAAAATTCCTCACCATAATTAAATGTATCATCTGCCAGTAAGTTCTCCAATTTTGGGTCAGTTGAACTGCTCTTCCCTATATGTTAGAGTATACATGTAAGTACATGTATACTAGAGCAAGCATACAAATACAGAATTGCACACCCATCACTAGCAATGACAGTCGGTTGGGAATTTGAGGTAGAAGAAATGGAGGGGGGTTCAGAAGTAGATGTCAGGGAGGATGACTGAAATGGAGGAGAGTGGAGGAGGAATAGGCCGAGAAGGCTGAGTAGATGATGATTTGGGTCTCAAAACAGTCTTAGACCTTAGACTGAGGCAGCTCCTTTGTTATCCCCCTTACACCAGAGCTAACACTCTATTCCCTTTCTCCTAGACGCCAAGGCAGCAGGCCCACCAGATTTACAACGGTGACAGAAAAAGGGGGACTTCCTAGCAGTTCTCTGGGTAAGTGGGCACATTGTAAATGGGACCACGTTCCACATTTTGTGCATTCCACCATGGGCTTGCCATCATCGCTAACAGCCCCGCACACACAGAGTACCTTGTCAGTTACGGAGGGGGATGTTGTACACGATGATTGTTTGGCGGGAGGGGCTGGACCAGAGGATAGTGCATGCAAGGATGAGGTCCGAGATGCGGGGGTGGAAGAAACCGCAGGGCAACTTGCGTGGGAGAGAAGACGGACCACCATCATCGTGAATCCACGTGTGTAAGGCGCGCTTACTGTGCATGACAGGTCACAACATTTTTTGTCCAGCCCTTTATGCATGCCATCCCATGCGGAGGATTTTTATTAATATATGCTTATGGTTCAATACCTTGCCCTTGCTAGTAGTAGCCAACACCACAAGTAGTGCTTGAAGTAAGTAAGGAAGCATTGTCACATCATTTCCCAGCAATTGTTTGTTACACGCATACTAGATGAATCCATTTTAAATGCCATTTAACCAGGGCCGGCAGAGACGGTGGGGCAGGTAGGGCATTTCCCCTACCACTTTTTGGTGGTCCATACAGGAAATGACGCGTCTATGATTTTAATGCAAGATAGTGAACTAGGCTAGCTGCGTTAGTCGCGCAATGTACCACTACGTCTGATTTTTACGGTGGCCGAGAAGGGCAACATACCGCCCACTGCGTACCGCTTACCGTCCACCGGGGTTTGGAAGTAGACTCCACCTACTACCCTGCCCCTTTTGCTGTCAGGTGTGCGGAATGCCCTTCTCGGCCACCGGAGATTTTCACTTTGCTCTTTGGGTGTGGTTAAATTTACGCAGAAGTGTGCGCATGTCTAATGAGCAGGTTCAACCACAGCTGCTGGACATGTACATATGTAGAGGAGTCTGGGGACGAGGCTGGTAAATCTGCTTGTCTAAATACGACTGACATTATAACCATACATAGAAGTTAGTAAAAACCGTTGCGCACATGCGCATCTTTTAGCTGCCCTACCACCCTGTGTGGAGCTGCTCCGGCCCTGTTAACTACAGTTAGACGAAGTTAACACACAGTGGGGGGGGGGGGGGGGGGAGCAAAAATAATTACAACTCACTGTCCCCATGCATTGCCAGTCACATGCTTCTTATTCAATACCTAGTCCTAGGCGGACTGTCCTAGGAGTGCAGGAGTCACAATTAATTATTGCAGAAGTGCAGGAGTCACAATAATTATTAAGGGGAATAATATTCACACTCTCTTACACCCTCTCTACACACAGACAAAGCTACACATTAGTACTTTTACCTAGACAATACCAATCAACACCAGGCCATGGCTCAGTTGAAACATAAAGGGAACAATACTACCATCCTTGTTACACTCTACACATGGACAAAGCTTCCCCAAACCCATGCAGTCAAGGGATACACAGTACTTATACCTAGCAGGTCACACTAACTGCAACAATTAAATTACACTGTCATGCAAGACACCTGTAGTGTCCTCCTCTGTGTCTGTCTCCCTGAACTGGAATGTGGGAGTCCTAGGAGGACTGACTGACAACTCCTAAGGAGTGTCTGAGTCCTAGGCAGACTGCCTGAGTGGCTCTCGCGTATGTCTGTCTCTGAACTGCGGCAGAGTCCTAGATGGACTTACTGACGAACTGTGGGTGGGGGGGGGGGTGCGGTGTGGTGGTGAAGGAGTCTGTCTGGTGCATTTCCTATACACTACTGCTTTTTCACACAATCAATTTTACATGGATGCTATCCAAAACTTAGAAATGTAAATGCTTCAACCTGGAGATAGTGGGGGAGCAAAAATAATTGCTCTAAATTACAACTCACCACCCCCATGCATTGCCAGTCAAATTATCAACTGCTTCACATTGTGAAGTGGGCAACAAAAGCGAGCCATGACGCCGACGGTAGATATAGACAGTTTCTCCTTCAACTAGAGAGTTGATCTCTTGTTTTTAATACAGCCTCACAGTCTCCAACCCATGAACCTGAGACACACAAGACTTGGGATCTGGAGATGATGGCATCTACCCCTTCTGTCAAGCTGTATTGTTTTAGTATTTCTTTTACAGTGTATCCATATGGTGGAACAATATTCACACTCCCTTTACACTCTCTACACATAGATAAAGCTTCCCCCTGCAGTAGACAGTACTTAAACCTATTGTCTATTTGCATTCACCTGAGCCCCACAGGTTTTACATGCTATGTGGAGGGAAACACGAGAACGCATTGGGCTATTCTAGTTAATGAAAATACACCCCTGTGGAGCCCTAAGCCAAGTCTCCCCCTGGGACACCAAAATTAACACAGATTTCCCCCCCAGGACAAATTTTCGAGGTATAAATACTGCCCTGAGACCAATTAATTCATGAAAATACATGTGTTTATTTCAGGAGTAGAAAGGAAAGAAAGGCTACCAAGACATATAACACCCAGACCAGACAAACGTGACACATAATAGCACATAGACCAGACAAACAAGACAGAGATTTCACCAACCATACAAAATAGGACTATGCAAAACACAGAAGTAAACACAGGCCAAAAATCAGGTACTAGGATGCCCAGCCTTGAGAACTGGGATGGTCTTTTACAGCTAGCTAACTTTCCCCACACATCCCAGCACCAGCAATTGGACAAACATGACACAAAGCAGCCAAAAACGTGGCTATTCAATTACAGTCTAGGGTAATCATTTTGTAATTACATGGTACAAGCGTTTATATTAAGCTCCCACCCACCAATAAATGTGTGAGTGTATGTTGACTTCTCATAACTCTATGATTGAATCTTCCAAAGCAGAAGAGTTGCCCATGGTTTTGGAGGCGAGGGATGTGATGTCTGACCTGTTCACAGAAGGAAACACTCGACTCTGGCTCTTGTCCTATCCTCCAACTTCTGATGACTCGAATCCCATGAACTATGCGCCGTCTGATAAGAAGTTCATTCTTACAGAGATGAATGAAGACTTCAGAGCAACTACCACAGGAAAATGCCTGCATGGATACGAGTAACAGCAGGATTGAGATGTCCATGTTTACACCGCATTACAGACCGTACAAGTCCGTACCTACACCATAGAAGTCCGTATGGGACCGAAAGTAAAAAACGGACTTTCTGCTTTCGATTGGTCCCACACGGACTGCCGCGGCATCGCAGACTTGCAAACGTTGAGTATTGACAGGTGTCGCGATACTGTATCCATGCGGGCATTTTCCTGTGTACTCTACCTGTCTTGAAGGTATGGAAGACAAGAAGTCCTCTTGGACGAAATACTTACAGACCCTGGTCATTGAATTGGCCAAAGGACTTGTTGACCAGACCCATCACAAGAGAAGTGAAACAGAACTGCGCCACGAGCTGCTAACTCTGCTCTTGTTGTGGGCGTCCCATTTCGCACATGTGACTACAGCACCTACTGCATTTGAGGAAGAGTGCTTTTTCAAAAGCTCTTTTGAATTTGAACTGATAGCAGAGCGGAGAGAACAGAGGACGAAAACCTCAAGTAGACAATACACTGGTTGGACATGTAGGTGGTGACTCTCTCTATGAGGTGCCTGTAGAGGTGAAAACGAAACTGACTCTCATTTCCCAACTGGCCTATATCCCGCTATATGGTCTTGCTGGCCAATGGCCTACACACAAAAAGCAATGTGTCTGTGGGCATTTTGGCCAGGTCCGTATTCAATCCACTACGTTTGCAGCCAGATGCACCCATGCCAATGGTGTTCAAATGGAGGTGTGGTGTCAGCCTGAACAAAGGCGCATGTGTTGCCTGATGTCTTATCCAGAAGCTAGATGTAAAGCGATTGACAATGGATAGTCTGGATGATAAAAAACACTAGGTGATGCCGCACCTAGAGTGTGTGGGGAAACACGTAGTTCAAACTGGAATTGTAGTATCCGGTGTTGTTAAAAGACAAGCCATAATTGATCTATAGAATGTTCTGATGATAGGACCAGGAATGAGGCTGCACCATACCATGTGGCTGGTTTTAGCACAAACATTGAACAGAAAGTGCCTCCGAAAAAAGAAGGGGAGATCTACGGCAACGAACAATGCTTCCTTTACAACTGGAAAGAGCTCTGAGCCCAGACGTTCATGCTGTGTTTGCTGTCAACCTATCAAATGTCCTTCAGTGGCATCTGTCAGCAGTGGATTCACTGCTATTGCGGTAGCATCAGTAATCAAAGCTATCAAGCTATTAGGGAGAGACTATGACAGTTAGTGTTAGGCGCAATTTTCTTTTTTGGTCACGTGTTCTTAGGTAAAATTAGTATAAGAATGTCTGTAGTGCCCCTTCCAGCTTTGTGCGGTGTTGTTTCACTGTCTGTGTGCTACTCCACGCTGCTATATACCTCGCTCTAAATCATCGACCGTAATCGTCCAACTTGTTTTTTGGCCGATTTCAGCATCTATTTGACTTCTCTCCTCCTTCACCTACGTTTTCCCGACTTTCTATCACTCCCTCTCTCTCTCCTTCGCACATATTTGCTACCTCAGCTGGGCCTTCAGCCCCTCCCTTCATCCAACTTCGTTTTCTGTTTCGTTTCAGATGGTACGTTTTTATTTAGCTGCTCACCTGTAAAGAACTCGGTGCACCGCTTTGCGGTGTTAGGTCTACCCGGCATACATATGTGTCTAGGTGGATGCATGCAATTTTACATGTATAGTCATTTTTTTTGCAGTTGCTGTCTCTGCCTATTTCTGAATCTGACAGTCAGGTGCAGAATATTCCCTTAATTGTGTTCTCCCTTGCCCTCTGTACATACCGGGTGTGGAGACGAGCTAAGTTTTATACTTAATATTTACCTATACATGTTCTTGGGCTCCGTTTATGTGGAAACATCTATGTATGATGCCTTCTTTAAAGCCAAAGGGGAAGGCTTACCATAGAAGTACTATAATGAGCATAGAGCAAATATACAGAATCCAACCATAAAGGCGGAGTACAATATCAGCTACTATGCTTACAATGCTGAGAAGGGGGTCCCCTTATTTTTGAAATATGCGGACCAAGTGGCGGTGTGATGCCTCGAAAAAGAAAGCGCATTCCTCAGCCTCTTCGTCTAAGGAGTGTGTTGTGTTTGCTGTCAACCCATTGCCACGGGAAAAGATGAATCCCTGTTTTGCAACGGGGACTGCCAGCAATTGTTGCATCGCTACTGTTCTGGTGTCAGAAGAAGTATAGACCTATCTCTCTACTCTGCATTATATCTAAAGTTCTTGAAAAGATTATATACGATAAAATTATTTCATTTGTCTCAAAAGCCATCTCATCTTCACAATTTGGTTTTTGGCTCAAGCATTCCACTTTGCAACAACTACTACTATTTGTGAATAGTGTTTGTGAGTCATTCTGCTCAAAGTCCCAAGTTGATGTCGTTTATCTTGATTTTAAGAAAGCTTTTGACAGTGTTTCTAATAATGAATTGCTAGTCAAGCTGTGGTCTTTTGGAGTCACTGGGAATCTTTGGAGGTGGTTTGAGTGTTATCTTTCTGCTACGCAACAATGTGTTATTTTATTTCTGATCCGCTTCTTGTAATCTTTGGTGTCCCTCAAGGAAGTATCCTTGGTCCACTTTTGTTCCTTATTTTGTGAATGACCTTCCTCCAACTGTAACATCATCTCGTGTATTTTTGTTCGATGACACTACGTGTCTGCAAACAGTTCACTCGTTCTCAGACTGTCTCTCTTTACAAGATGATTTGCAACATCTGTTCTGCCGGAGTCAACTATGGAATTTACACTTCAATGACAAGAAATGCTTCCTTCTGAGATTTTCTCCTAAATGTTCAGATACCTTTCAACTATACACTTAACAACCAGCTAATTGCTACGTTGGTGTCATCATGTCCCACAATTTCTCTTGGAGAGAGCACTTGAAATATATATCTTCTAGAGCCTATAGGTTTCTTGGCCTTATTCGACGTTCATTCAGTGGAGGTCATCACCCAGGGACTAAAGATCCTTTACATAACACTCATACGTTCACAACTCACATACTGTTCACAGATATGGAGACCTCACTTTCTGAAGGATATAGCTACTCTTGAGAGGATCCAACACGGTGAAACCAAATTCATTCTCATTGATTTTTCATCGGACTACAGATCTCGTTTAGTGGCTCTCTAATTGCTCCCACTTATGATGCAGCTCGAATTAAGTGATATTATGTTTTTTACAAGGTGCCTTAAGGATCCTGTTCAATCTGATGCATTCAATATATTCTCATTCGTCACTTTTTGTGCTGGCCCAACCCGTTCTACTCATTTTAAGCTGAAGCTTTCTTACTCAACAACTAACACTATTAGTCACTTTTCTTCAATAGACTACCTCGACTTTGGAACTCTTTACCAGCCATCAACCTAAACCAGTCGACTGCCTCCATCAGAAAGAAGTTCATAGATTTTTTATGTGCCAGTTTAAGTCAGAAAATCCATGTTCTTTTCAATTTCTCTGTCCATGTGCTAAATGTTTGTGTCCTTCTATTACGCATAATTATTCTTACATTAGTTTGTAGCTAATACATTTACTGTATTTGGGCCTCTAGTTTCTTGGAACCTCAGTTGTTTTGTCATCTTTCACCTTTTACTACTTCACCCTCTGCATGTCTGTACTGTAAAGCAATAACAATAAGCTGAAGAGAGCTACTAAAACACTTCATGAATTAGGTGGTGACAGGAAGAAGGCCTCTTCTAGGGCAGCCTATAGAGCTGACCCCGAAAAAAAAGCCGCTAGAAGAGCTCAATACCAAGCAGAGCTGAAAAAAAGAAGGCCGCTAGTAGAGCTCAATACCAAGCAGAGCCTGAAAAAAGAAGGGCGCTAGTAGAGCTCAATACCAAGCAGAGCCTGAAAAAAAAGAAGGCTGCTAGTAGAGCTCAATACCAAGCAGAGTCTGAAAAAAAAAGAAAGCTGCTTGTAGAGCTCGGCATCAAGCAAAGTCTGAAAAAGGGGGCAGTCTCTAAGGCACACTATCATGCACAGTCTCATAGAAAGAAGGCTCTCTTTTGTCCTTATTTTGCCAGGAAGCACTGTGCTAGCACAGGAGAAGAAGTGGGATTTCTTACTCTAGGATTGGTATAGGATTATTCGTTGATAGGTGATCTTTTCTGATGTGTCTGGTACTTAAGTATTGATGACATAATCTGGGAACTATCCACTAGTGGATAGGGCTAAATGCCAGGTAGTGGATTGGTGTACTACATATCATCTAACCATTGCTATCCATGATCATGCACAGATCACCTGCCCACCCCAATCCCCAACTCTGCACATGACCTGCCCACCCCAATCCCCAACTCTGTACATGACCTGCCCACTCCAATCCCCCACTCTGTACATGACCTGCCCACCCCAATCCCCAACTCTGCACATGACCTGCCCACCCCAATCCCCAACTCTGCACATGATCTGCCCACCCCAATCCCCCACTCTGTACATGACCTGCCCACCCCAATCCTCACTCTGTACATGACCTGCCCACCCCAATCCCCACTCTGTACATGACCTGCCCACCCCAATCCCCACTCTGTACATGACCTGCCCACCCCAATCCCCACTCTGTACATGACCTGCCCACCCCAATCCCCACTCTGTACATGACCTGCCCACCCCAATCCCACTCTGTACATGACCTGCCCACACTATGCACGTGACCTCTTCACTCCAATTCCATACACAGCACAAATCATTATCAGGTCTACAATTTTGGATCAAGCAGCAAAGAAGTCCAATAATTGATCACAAGAGTATGTGTTCCAGGTTGTGGCAGTGTTCAAACTTTTACTGCCCAAGTAGGAAAGCCATGAGGTGGTGGCCTACTTGACATCACACCTTTTCGCACCCTTCTTTTGGTTTGACGACTGGCCTGCTCTGTCTTTCGTGACCTACGTACTCCATCTAACTTCTCAAAAAATGCCGTAACTTTATCACTCCTCCACGGAAGCTCTTTAACAACAAACACTGCCTGATTTTCTTCATTATCACTTTCATCACTGGACATTAGCTGGGTAACAAGCACCTTCTTCCACTTCTCACGATCACTATCACTGTAGGACATCCTTTGGAACTCAGATTCCCTCTCTGCTCGCCTCTGCATAAAAAAGAACAGTGAGATTATATACAGCAATTTTCCCGTTCAGGCTCATTGCTATGTTTCACAATGTGATAGCAGTTTGAATAACAACACATAGGACGTTTCGGCCCACAAGCCTTCGGTTTGCTACACAGAAATATAACTTGGCAAGCCTCCTTACCCGAACAACTCTCTCTCGACGACGCCGCTGAAGCTTTCTTTGGGAGTATACCCCTTTGCGTTTGAGTGATTCATCTTGAGACAAACTTGTGTAATATGTGTACACAGCAGCTGCAAAAATTTAAGTGGAATTTAATACAGTAGAACCCCTCTAATCAGGACACCCTGAAATGAGGACACCTCAATAAACAGAACACTTTTTGCTGTCCCAAACGCCATGTTTGTGTGAAATCAGGACACTTCACTAATCAGGACACTTTCTTCTGCCCAAGGGTGTGAAGTTCCAATGTATACTTAAAATGACAAAGGCCTTCTCACCACGTATATCAGCAGTTGGAAAAATGGATTATTAATTTTGACCTCTCTTAAAAGGGTATCACAGACAGTCTTGTTAGGTCCATCTCGGAATGTAGTTCTGAAAGAAAGGAGTCAAATACATACCTTAAGAGGAACTACTTTCATCCAAAGCTGCATGGATAAACATACCCTGGTGAGAGATCAAATCCAGTGAATTCATCTGCATCTAAGAGAGCCTTATATGTCTTCCTTGTCTCAGTCTGTATTTTGAAATAGTTATCACTGATATGTGCCCCACCCCCACCCCCCATGCACACATTTAGACTCTAAGGCACATACATCTGTGTGCACGCGTGCACACACACACACACACACACACACATACTTACACACATTCACAGACACATAGACATACACATGCATGCACACGCACACATGTACACACACATTCACAGACACATAAGCACATATACGCATGCACACGCACATTCACTTCACGCACACATGTACACACACATTCAAAGACACATAAGCACATATACATGTACGCATGCACACGCACATTCACTTCACGCACACATGTACACACACATTCAAAGACACATAAGCACATATACATGTACGCATGCACACGCACATTCACTTCACGCACACATGTACACACACATTCAAAGACACATAAGCACATATACATGTACGCATGCACACGCACATTCACTTCACGCACACATGTACACACACATTCAAAGACACATAAGCACATATACGCATGCACACGCACATTCACTTCACGCACACATGTACACACACATTCAAAGACACATAAGCACATATACATGTACGCATGCACACGCACATTCACTTCACGCACACATGTACACAGACACATAAGCACATATACGCACACATGTACACACACATTCAAAGACACATAAGCACATATACATGTACACATGCACACGCACATATGTACACACACATTCAAAGACACATAAGCACATATACATGTACGCATGCACACGCACATTCACTTCACACACACATGTACACACACATTCAAAGACACATAAGCACATATACATGTACGCATGCACACGCAAATTCACTGCACGCACACATGTACACACACATTCAAAGACACATAAGCACATATACATGTACGCATGCACACGCACATTCACTTCACGCACACATGTACACACACATTCAAAGACACATAAGCACATATACATGTACGCATGCACACGCACATATGTACACACACATTCAAAGACACATAAGCACATATACATGTACGCATGCACACGCACATTCACTTCACACACACATGTACACACACATTCAAAGACACATAAGCACATATACATGTACGCATGCACACGCACATTCACTGCACGCACACATGTACACACACATTCAAAGACACATAAGCACATATACATGTACGCATGCACACGCACATTCACTTCACGCACACATGTACACACACATTCAAAGACACATAAGCACATATACATGTACGCATGCACACGCACATTCACTTCACGCACACATGTACACACACATTCAAAGACACATAAGCACATATACATGTACGCATGCACACGCACATTCACTTCACGCACACATGTACACACACATTCAAAGACACATAAGCACATATACATGTACGCATGCACACGCACATTCACTTCACGCACACATGTACACACACATTCAAAGACACATAAGCACATATACATGTACGCATGCACACGCACATTCACTTCACGCACACATGTACACACACATTCAAAGACACATAAGCACATATACATGTACGCATGCACACGCACATTCACTTCACGCACACATGTACACACACATTCACAAGCACATATACGCATGCACACACACATTCACAACACGCACACAACACACAGAATAAGGACTGTTGAGCTAATCATATCTTACTCTCACAACAGTAGGAACTTTCCTTCGCTCATCAGAACCAGACGTTCCACTTGACAAAGACTGGGAAATCAAATTCCGTTCCATTGACTCAATTTTGGTTTCTGTCCGTTCCATAACTTTACCCAACATATTTGAAATGTCACCCAGAACCACTGCTAAATTAGGATCACTACTCGTACTAGTTGTAGCCATATTCAAAACTTTTCGACCAGTAGATAATCCATTTTTCTTACTTGGCTTTGGTGTCGACGATGCAGACTTCGATGGACAAGAGCCATGAGATATTTGTCGTGTAGGGGCACTTTTAGATATCTGGTCCAATCGACTAGACCGTTCGCCACTGTTACTAGACGTAGGAACAGGAGAAAAAAACCGCCGCTTCTTTTCCACCATTCCTCTGCAGTCATCGTCGTCACATGAATCAGGGTCGGCTCTTCCTACCAGCTCTCCATCACTTTCAAACAGTTCGTCACTACTAGGAGCACTTTCTAGATCGCTTGACAGATCAGCTTCAGCATTGTTCAAAGACATGGTCGCTGTGCCATCTACGCGCCAAAACTTCGTCACGTGACTAGGAGTGCGCGATATATAGATTTCAGAGTGATAGGTATGGATGCCTCGTCAAATCCCAAGAGAAGAAGGCAACTTCGACCAGATCAGCGAGTTTGTCCTCATTGTGACCAAATCGTCTCGTACAAGACGTTCAGAATGCATAAGCGACTCTATTTCAACGTTGAAAATAAACGATGGTTTTGCGGAGATGCCAGATCAAGTACCGAAGGTGTAACTAGTGAGGTGGATAGAGTGGATGAGGAGTCAGTATGCGAATCTAATCCTGGGGAAGAAACGGTTGAATCTTACAGACTAGAGTCGAGTTCACCTCCATGTGATGAGCCACAGTCTTTGGAAAGTTCTGATGAAAGTGCTCCTTTGAGTGAACCAGCGTGTATGTCAACCTCAGGGTCTTGCCCAACTACTGATGGTCAGTACTGTAGATGCAGTCCATCTCACATGCTGGTATAAACTAATAATTGCTTTTGTTTGTGTAGATGAAATTGAAGTATGGTCTGATCTGGAAGATGACGATAGTGGTAAAGAAACTCCCAGTGAAGAACCTCCCATTTTGCAAGAAAATCATGAAAGCAATACATCCTCAAGTGTTTTAGTGAGATGGCTTCTAACATTTTTCCTTCGGCTCCAATCCCAATTTTATTTGGCAGATCGTGTGCTTGGCATCATTTTTGCATTTTTAAAGGCATATTTTCTTGTTCTTGGGCGTTTGTATGCTCCGTGTGCCACAATTGGACAGCAACTTCCATTGACTGTTTATATGGCTCGGAAAGTATGTCACAGAGCATCTTTTCACATTCTTCCTGTCTGTAAGCGTTGCGGTACAGTTTGGACGTATCAGGACTGCATTGAAGAGCATGGCAGAAATCGAAGAGCCAAGGTATGCTCACATATTGACCCCCTGGGTCGTAGAAAAAATGAATGTAGTGGTGTTCTTTTAAAAACTGTGGAATTGGCAAGTGGAAAAAAGGTGTTCTATCCTCTAATGACATATTGTTATATTGATCTGAAGACATCACTACAGCACCTTTTACTTGATCCAAATTTTACTAGTCAATGTAACCATTGGAAACTGCTGAGTAGTTCTGGTAATGAATTAAGGGATGTTTATGATGGTCGTGTGTGGAATAGTTTTAGGAAATTTAATGGCAGCCCATTTTTAGACGATGACAATGTGTATGCTTTCATGATTAATATGGACTGGTTTCAGCCATATAAACATCTAACGTACTCAGTGGGTGCAATATACCTCAGTATATTCAACTTACCACGATCAATGAGGTACCAGTTACAGAACATATGTCTCGTTGGGATTATACCAGGACCTAGCGAGCCTGAACTTACAGTAAATCAATATATAAAGCCATTAGTTAATGATCTTTTGATTTTGTGGGATAGTATGGAACTTGAAGTTAACCTAGAAAGTGGTATACAGAGGAAATTGGTTAGAGGTGCTATCATTTGTTGTTCATGTGATCTACCAGCTGGGAGAAAACTCTGTGGTTTTCTAGGGCATAGTGCCCACCTGGGCTGTTCAAAATGTAAGAAATATTTTCTGTCGACTGAAAATGGACTAGATTACTCTGGATTCATGAGGCAAAGCTGGGTACCTAGGTCTAATAGTTCCCACCGGGAGGATGTCAGTAAGTTGGATCAATGTAAATCAAAGACTGCTCGTCAAAGGATGGAAAAGGCTCTTGGCTGCCGCTACTCATCTTTACTAGACCTTCCATACTTTGATCCACCAACTATGTTGGTAATTGATCCCATGCATTGCTTATTTCTAGGCCTAGCCAAACATTTTCTTAAAAAAGCACTACTAGGGCGTGGAATACTGTCTGAGAAGGATCTCTCAATCATTCAGAGTAGAATTGATGCTATGAGGGTTCCTTCAGATATTGGGCGAATACCTCATAAAATTCAACAGGCATTCTACAGTTTTACTGCTGACCAGTACAAAAACTGGGTACTGCATTATTCTATTATATCTTTGCATGGCATGCTATCATCTGAAATTTTGGAGTGCTGGCGGCACTTTGTATTAGCATGCCGATACCTTTGTCAACCTATTCTTACACAGAATGACGTAAAAATTGGAGATGCACTACTTCTTAAATTTTGTTCTAGAACAGAGGCTCTCTTCGGTAAGGATATAATCACTCCCAACATGCATATGAGCTGTCACCTGCGGGAATGTATTCTTGACTATGGGCCATTGAATCATTTTTGGCTATTTGCTTTCGAAAGATTTAATGGTATTCTCGGTAAACTGCCTAATAACAATAGATCGATTGAGACTCAAATGATGAAGAGGTTCATTAATGACACTGCTGTGTTAAGAACACCCTGTCCAGAAGAGTTCAAGGATGATTTCCTACAGTTTATACCTTTTCACCAGCTGCCAGCTCCTGGTGGTACTTCAGAAGCAAGCACAACTCCTGGAGGGTTAAACTCTATTGAACTTCCCCATAATTCAGTCAGGTCTAGTTTTAATGCCACCGAGATGGAGGCCATAAATTCCTTAATATCCACATTATATCCTGAACACTCCTATCAAATAGCTTCTACCTTTCTCAAGTATCAGACTCTAAAACTAAAAGGAAAAGTACATGGAAGTTACCGAAGCCGTTCGAAGAACTCAAGTACAGTTCTTGCGGACTTGCATGGAGAAACACGACCAGCTAGAATTAATTTCTTTGCCTGTGTTTCAGTGAGCTCGAGAGTAAGTGAAATTCATTCAAAAGTCATTCTTGTCTCCCTCAATTGGTTTAAAAGTCATCCTCAAAGAAATGTGTGTGGTAAACCTGTTACAATTTGGGAATGTGATTTATTTGATGATTGTAACTTCTTACCTGCTGACAAAATTTTGTGTAGAACTGTCACTCTTGTTGATAAATTAAATGATACAGTTGGAAATGTCTTGTTTGTTTCACCATATACATAAATAGCATTGTTTATTTTCAATTGCATTGTACTGAATATTGTTCTTGTAAAGAAGCTGTAATTATGCATTCACAATTAGTGTAATTGTTATGGTATGTATATATAGTTAGCCAGCATATACATCCATATAAGACAAGATACATATATGATAAATGTGTACATGTATATCGTTTGATATAGATGATCAATCATTGGCAAAACAGTTGAGGAAATGTCAACTATCTAGTGCATATATTTGATATATAGATGATCAATCAAGGCAGGACAGTTGAGGAAATGTCGACTATCCAGTGCATATGAAATACTATTTGATAGACGATCAATCAATAGGCAGGACAGTTGAGGAAATGTCGACTATCCAGTGCATATGGGACACTCTGTGAGAGATGATCAATCCATAGGCAATATAGTTGGAGGAAACATCAACTATCCCTTACATTTGGAACACTATATGACAGATGGCCAATCCAGGACAAGACATATATAGAAAACTTCAACTATCTTACCATAAGTATTGTTAATAACATAGTTCATCTGCCTTTCTAAGATAGTCATAAGGATTGAAGGATGTTACGTGTCATGTACCAATCCTTTACTTTGATACGGCAGGATAGTTTACTTTTTGACCTGTGTAGGATAGTGTTCTTTAGAAAATACTATGCCTATCACAGGGATGACATACACATAGATAGAAGAGCCAGATACATCCTGTCACAACAAAAGCCCAGATACAGAAAGAGATGTATTTGAAAGAGCTACAGACCCATTTTTCACATGACTTTGAAGCTAAGTCTGAGTTGACAAAGGCATTTAAGAAGCTACATGAATCCGTAGCAAAACGAATGCCCAGGGTTTTACAGAAAACTGTATGTAGATTAGCAGCCAGGAGGCTGAAACAAAGCCCTGCAAATTCGTAAAGAGTATGCTTGATTTTTGCTGAAGACCATTAAGTCCCTCCAGATTACTCAAAGGGAGGACTTTGGTTATAGGTTGTCACACTATGGCCTCAGAGCCATATTTCTATGACTCTTCTTACTAGCATGTAAAGAGAGACATTCCCATACCTATTAATGAGGATGGCCAGTGTGTAGTAGCTAAAGAACTCGTAATGAAAAAGAAGGTGCATATGCACAGAGAAGGAAATGGGAGTGTTGTAGTGAGAGTAAACCCATTACTGACACAGAGGTTGATGCCATCCTGACCTCAAAGGCAGTGTTTGAAGAGCCACTACAAGAAGTCAGGCATGCCTTAGATGAATGTGATAGTGGTTGTGGGAATGGACACTACTGTAAAGTACATGTAATTGAATTTTCCTCTGTGGGCGTTAAAGGCCACCCATTGGTTTGTTCCAGTACTAGTGGCCGTTGCCAAAGTCAACTCAGAGTACTGAAGGCAGCTGCTACACATTTCCCTGTGTTGAGGCAGTTCCTGCACCATGTACACAGTGCTATCAGAAGCCACATGTGTATTTGAAATTGATAAGGCACTGTGTTCTGGTAACTACTGCAGACTAATGGAAATCACTAATGTAGACAACCTAGATGCTTTGCTGAGCAATGATGTAAGCTGAAGCTATGCGCAGATACACAATGTGCAGATGCAGCCCTTAGGCAGCCTAATTTAGAAACACAGCTTCCCATCACTCATGCTGGCCTAATAGCTGAGCTAGAAAAAAAGAAATTTATGACTTTCCAGAATACATTTGCTGTAGCTGTGAGGGTCTGCATCAGAGGAAGTCAGTAACTGTTGTTAAGCTCAATGACAATCTTAGCAATGCTGTGTGGTTGAGGTTGAAGAGCTTCATTTTACAACAAACCCCAGATGCTGGGATTTTGTATATGCGTAAGTATTGTAAACCCATGATAAAAAGGGACAGATCGCCACCATGGTGTGTCCTGAATGGGTTGGAAACTGTGCCTATCCCACCTGAATTGGCAGCACTTGACCCACTGAGTAGGCAACTCCTCCAACGTGCCAAGTGCTACCAAACAATAGTTGGATTGGGCACATACACTGCTAAAGTGCCCATCTACAATTCCAGGGTACAGTGTTTTTTCTTCCACTTCCATTGAACAAGACACTTAGATCAGGTAGAGCAATGTGGTGGTGCCCTACCTAATCTTGAGTTGTACATGGTAGGCCAACAAAAAGTAAAGTTGTGTGGCATAGCTTGCTGGATGTAAGCTGTGTGAAAAAAGCTATAAGCACATTTAAGTTGTGTAACAGGCTGTATAGAGATGTGAAGAGTGAATCAATTGATGAGACAACCAAGCACATAATTAAAGTTTCAAACACATCTACTACTAGCAAGGCTACCAAAGATGATGTAGCTTCATTTCAGGCTTATATAATCCGAACTCTAGATAACAAGCTGTCGCCTACTTGATACATGTATAGAGCAATACAAACAGCTCAGTGTCAGAGAAGGTCCAATAGACAATAGGCAGCAGTATCTTGATGTCATGTGCTTTCCAGTTCTCTTTCCTACTGGAAGGTTGGGTGAGTTTCATCCTCGACAAGAGAACCTCTCTCATAGTGAATACATTAAGTCGAGATTGTTAAACGAAGATGCAAGGTTTCGTAAAGATGCCCAGTATGTATTCTACCTGCTGTGGCAGAAGGAAATGAGAGAGCTCTCAGCAGGTGTGTATAATCTGCTGAAGAGTACTAGAAGACAGGCCATGTCAGTTAGCAAGCTGTTGGACTGCATTGATGTTTCTGATGAACGCCTTGAGGCAAATTTGCGCACTATGCTTCAATCAGTATGCGGTACAAAGCAGTACTGCTTCTTAAGGAATAGTGAATTGAAGTGCATGATACGTGAGTGGGGTTCACTCTCTTTTAACATTCAGCTGTGCTGAATACGACTCTCCTGATATCACAGAGTACCTTAGAAGAGTAAACAATATCTCTTCCTAGTATAACATTGGTACGCTTTGCACTGAGGACCCAATTTCAGTCTCCAGAAAGTTCTCCTTGAAGTTTTATGCTTTCTTTTACTGAATGGTGAGGTACCTGGTACAGTAAATCACTTGTACTGGAAGTAGGAGTACCAAGCTTGCGGGGCACCTCATTATCATGTGCTAGTGTGGAGAAGAGAGAGTACTAACTTTGGATTCAGGACAGGATAACTTGTTATATTCCTGACAATAATTCCTGTCCTAAATTGTACCAGCTAGTCACTAGGTACCAGCTACATAAATGTAGTGCCTATTACAAAAGGAGGAGAAAGTGTGGCAAGAACGCTTTCATTACCAGGTGCCGCTTTGGGTGTCCACGCCCAGTGTGTGACAGTGCAAAACTGAATCCTGTACAAGAGAGCTTGAAGTCAAAAATCAATTGATACGTACAGATTCACAGGTCAGGGTCAATGACTACAACCTTCGCCTGCTACTGCTCTGGAAAGCTAACATAGATATCCAGTTTGTAGCAGAGTCATTACTAGCTCTAGCCCACCATGTCAGTGGGTGTGTTACCAAAGCCGAAAAAAGTAGCATGCAAGAGATCTGGTGAGAATAATAGCATTTGGTATGGGTATGTTACCAAAGCCAAAAAAAGTAGCATGCAAGAGATCTGGCAAGAGGATAAGAGCATTTGGTATGGGTATGTTACCAAAGCCGAAAAAGAGTAGCATGCAAGAGACCTAGCAAGAGGTAGGAGCATTTACAGCCGCCTCTGGAGCTTTGGTATTCGAAGTTTATGATTTCCAGAATGTGGTCTGTATGAGGCAATCATACCTCAGTGAGATGTCTGACACTGTCGAGTGGCTAGATGTCTCCATGCCTCATAAGGGAAGCCGTAGATTGAAGGATCATAAGCAGTTGAAAGAGATTGCCCAACATAATCCAAATAATGAGGATATCTTTGAGGATAACCTTATTGATAATTTCTATCCTCATCGACTTCAGGAAGTGGAATATGTTTGTCTCTGTGATTTTGTGGCGAACTGCGATTGGCAAGGTAGAGATAGACAGGGAAGGAGAATCTACAAGAAGCTACCTAAGCCTAAGCTTCGTAATCATAAACTCTTTGATCCAGAGAATGAGAACCAAAGGGAGGACTATTACTACTCCCTAGTTCTGCTTTTCTCTCCATTTAGAGATGGGAGTGGTTTGCTTATGGAGAATGAAACTGCAGAAGCAGCATTCTACAGGCTAATGAGCAACACAAGCTCTAGTTACCATGGCATATTGGAAGCAATTTTGGCAGCTCAGTCTAATATTAGGCAGATTAATGAGGCCAGACAGGCTGAGGGTCAAGAAGAGAAGGTAAGTAAAGATGATGATGACCCTCAGTTGATTGGTGAGGCCAAACAGTCATGAATGATGTTCTAGATATCAATGCCTCTTCATTTAGTGAACTAAGCTTAGACGATAGGGTGGCCATGTTGAATGGTGATCAGAGGCGTATCTTTGAAAATGTCAAGGCTCACCTTCTTCACCAGCAATGTCATGAAGCTAACAAATGCTCATGTGACCTTAAACCACTTTGCATGTTTATCAGTGGTGTAGTGGCACTGGTAAGTCATTTCTGATTGAGACAATTAGAGCTTTAGTTGCCAACATTTGGTCATTAGATAGTTTTATGTGTGCAATTGCGGCACAAACTGGTTTGGCTGCTTTCAGTGTAGGTGGTATTACCATTCACAGGCTTTTTCAACTGCCTGTTGAACATTCAGGTAAAGCTGCTACCTACTAGTCCCTGCCAAAAACATCTCCAAAGCTTATGAAAACCACACTTTGTAATGTGAAGCTATTTATCATTGATGAGATATCCATGGTCTCCAGTCTCAACTTGGCATACTTTCACTTGAGACTGGAAGAATTGTTTGGTCGGGATGAATGGTTTGGATCACGAAACATATTATTTGTAGGTAATCTTCAGCTGCAGCCTGTTGGTGGCAGTCCTGTCTTTGAGAGGATTGCCACTAAATCCCTTCTTTATCAACAGCTGTTAACATTTGGAAAGACTCTGTCGTATATGATGAACTAACAATTAATGAATGAGACAAAGAGTTTTCATTATTGTACTGTGTGAGAGGAGGTTGTCTAACAGATGAAACTCTTTGTACTCTTAAATGACGACTCATAGAGGTTCCAATATCAGACAAATTTAGTGAGCTTCAGGAGTCTGGTCAAACCCCTGTGTGCCTCTTTCCAACAAGGAAAGCATGTGATACCTTCAATTATGAAATGCTCAGCCATCTAACTTCAGAAGTACATGAACTGCTGTGTACTGACGAAGTTGATCAAACTACAACTTCCCGTAAGTGGACTAAATAAGCAGCTGAGCAATTAGATAGTGACTGTAATATGACGGCTGGCCTAGAAGCCAAGCTTACACTGGCGGTAGGAGCACGAGTTATGTTGCGTCACAACATTGATACCAAGGCCGGACTGGTCAATGGTGCTCTTGGTATTGTGCTGTCCAGTATGTAACTGTTCTGTTTGACCACATAAGTGAGCCTTACAAGGTAGAAGTAGGTTCATGGTCATGAAGAATTTATATGTGTACAGAAAACGATTTCCACTAATTCTAGCTTATGCTGTCACTATTCATAAATGCCAAGGGTTGTCACTGGACAGTGCTATTGAACCTGTCTGATGAAGTGTTCAGTGCTGGAATGGCCTATGTAGCATGGTCTTATTGTAGGTGAACAAGGCAAAGAGCAGAACCCACGTAAAGTACGTACCTGTATGGCATTCCTCAGAAAAATTCTTGAGGATAAGCTGAATGGCAGTAGAGTTAACTTGGGTCTCCCGGCAATACTTCAGAACTGCTCTAGCCCACTTCAAGAATTCCTCATCAAAATGATTTCGTATATCAGATTGATCACAGACAAATCCAAACTCCTGTGAACCCTAATGAAGAATACGTAACGTTGAGGATGCCATTTTAAGTCTATCTCTCCCGCTCCCTTCCCATTTTATAAAAAGGAAATTGTGCATAATTATGTCCTTCACTTACATAAGTTCCCTTTTTCAGTAGTGGATATTCATCAATAATTTCCTCAACTGTTCACTCTGCGTTAGCATCCAAAATCCACTCCCTGCACTTTGGATATGTCCGTGCCATAAGCTCTTTGAGAATCTCTGGCTTTGGCTTAGTCTTGGCCAGTTCATCTTTCAACAGCTCTTCAAATTAAAAATGTTTGTGCATAAATATATTTGTTGCTTATGTACACAGTGTGAGTCACCTGTAAGTTCCTCTTAAGTGATTCCTCATCATCTACACATTCTGGTATAGATGGATAAGGATGCATGTCCTTTGATAAAACCTCCTGCCGTTTTGGCTTTGGTGAGTCATCTTGTGGTCTTGTTTTTCTGTTTACATTATGGCAACGGTTATACAAGAACCATTTCCAGGAATGCTGCATGGGGGAAAGGAATGTTCTGCCAAAATGTCATATAATATACGAAAGGTTACATGTATAGGGATATTGCTGCATGTAGGCCAGAAAAAAAACACTATTTATACCTGTCCACTTCCTTCACTGTCATTAAGAAAGGTATACTTGGTCACAAGAGACTTCGCTACAGTGTTACATTCAGAAAGACTTGGACGTTGCACATGGGTCATGAGCATGGTAGCCAGAGTTTGAACAACATACCTCCGGTCACCATCAGTCAAAATCTTTTGTTTAAAGTTTTCTTCAGTTTTAGTACGAAATTTAGGAATAGGAAATGGTTAGGCACAGATTGTTAATGAAGGATTATTATAATTATTAATATCTCTCAAATGATAAAAAAATTAACCTTTGATTTGATTATACGTCTGGAATGAAATACAGTAGAGGACTTTGAATGATTTAGAAGATACCGAGCAGAGTTCTGTATCTCCCTCTGATACAACAGAGTGGTCCTATTAATATTAAGTGCAAAGACATTTAGTGTGAAAATGCTGTCCTGCCCAGATATTCATATTCATTACCTTTGGGTTAACACCATCCAGAGAACTCAGAGGGCTTAGAGGACTACATAACTGCGTAGGAGTTGGTTCTCTTGGTTTTGGCTGAAATAAGATGTCATTGAGCCGTATAATAATCTCTAGAGCAACATCTTGTATTCACTTGCTACCCAGACATTACATAGACTCTAGAAGATTGTTGTAAAATCCATTTTGCACACAACCTGCTACAAACCAACCTGTGAAACCTACAACAGGAATCAGACTATAACACTTGACAATAAGTGACTTGTATTAGAGCTCCAGAAACAAGAAATTAGAAGAAATGCAGGTACACATATATCCCAAGGGCATCGGAGCCGTAGCGGCTGGGGCAGCCATGGCCGCCCCACTTTCTAAACTCTTTCAGCTGTAGGTGCAGCGCAGTCAACTGTCAACAGTAGACTCTTGACAGATCGGGACTCGGTCTTGGACGCGCAACAGTGTATGATATTGCCCAGCGGCCGCACCGCGCTGTGCACGCGTAATACTACACTACGCATGCGCAGACAATCTAACACTAGAGTGTTATCGCTCGATGGTGCCCTTCTCTTCTCTGCCTACCTGGGCCCTCTGCCACTGTTACAATTCCTGAGCTCTGGCGCTTCGCGCAGGAGGGGACCCCCTTACCCCCCCCCCCCTCGCAGCTGCTTCGCGACTGATAATCGCTTTTACCAGCGCCACCGCCGCTACACTTCAAATTCCCTTCTGACGCCCTTGTATCCAATGCAAATATACACAGAGAGAAGACTACAAGGCAGAATGTAAACTGGAACTGTAGCTGTACTTGTTAAAAGTGAATCTGTAAAGCCAATAGTAGTAGCTATGCTTCTCCAAATCAACAACAAATCACAAATGGTACCTAAGTGGCTCCACCCTATCACTCACACACACTCCACAGTTACTTTATAATACATGACCTGTAATATATACAGTCTTAGCTAAAAGTGTATTTAGTCAGGGAAAAGTCAAATAGGTCTGTACAACCATGCAAAGTAACATTATGTAGCTACAGATGTGGATGAAGTGCAATGACTACCCAGAAGAACTATAGGACAAAAATGCACATAATAAATTGAAAACTCCCACAACCATCTAACTTGGAGAGACTACCTAGGCAACCACAAACTAATTCCACACTTTGATTCCGAAAACCACATGTGAAGGTACAACTTAGTAGGTTAAACAATCAGATTGTAACACCTGACAACAGGTTTTACTAAAACACAGTATTAGCTAAAAGTGCAGCATATAACCATGCAAAGTAACATTATATAGCTACATATGTGAAAGAAGTGCCCAGAAGTATAGGACACAACAAATTGCACCCTCCCACAACCATATAACTTGGAGATTCACTTCCTAGGTAGCCACAAACTAGTTCCACACTTTAATTCCAAAACCACACGTACAGGTACAGCTTAGTAGGTTAAGCAGTAGTAGACCACATAAAACACCAGTAAGACTTGCAAATTCAGTGATACCAAAGCGATGTACTATGATGTCCAATATCATAATAGAACCTTCCTACATGTACCTGCAACATATAGGCATTTCAGGGCATTGTAGACTTTCAGTCTCTGTCCCAGCTTTGGTAGCACATCTTTCAGACAGTCAGGTCCAGGTGAAGTTGTAAAGACAGCTGTAATAGCCTCTCCATCCATCTCTTGTTCTGAACCGGAAGACATGAAAAAAAAACAGAGTCAACACGCCATCATAGTGTTACAGGCATTCCGTATGAACACGAGCCTAAGCAAAAGACTTAAAAAATGAGCGTACCTTTAAATGCATCAACAACGTCAGGTGGAAACCCCTTTTCTTGCAGCCAGCTTGTTACGTCCTCCACAGACTTAATCACTTCTTCCATATCCTGGAGCTCGGTTAGAAAGTATACGTAGTTAAGCGGCCCGCAGATAAGTAATATAGACGATCACTGCTGCTGGGGAAACGATGGCGATATAAAGTCTTATACGGAAATTGATCCCAGAAACCAATATTGTGCATGTCTACAAGAAAAACGCGTATTATATATGGAGATCAACGTGCGCGCGTGCGCCAAATAACTATTTGAAGTGTAGTGTATAGTCCGTGTAGCTGTAGATCTATAAAGAGATTCGCGTGTGGAGCCATGGCGAGTCCGAGTTTGGCGTACAGCTGTAACCGATGTAGTTTTTGTTGCACCTCCACAGAAGTGCTCGTTAAACATGTTTTTGAATCTCATTCTGTCGATCCACTGTTTGTTTCCTTGCCCACTTGCATATGGAAGATGTCCGCACATCTTCAAGCTTGGATCGACCTATTCTTCTTTTCAATCGCATGCAAAAAGGAAGCATCACAACTGGAAAGACGAAATATTGTCTTTGCATTCCACTACAAGCCAAGAATCCGAAGGCCCAGGCAATGTCGCAAGAATACAACCTCAATGCGAATACGAGCGTACGGAATGTGATGAGAGTGATACTGGGGGAGAACCATTCCTACCACACATACAGGAGCCGACAGGTCCAAGTCCAGTTAGTCGATCAGCTGCACAGTTCCTACTGACAATTAAGGAGAAGTACTGCCTTACCCAGGCTGCAGTTGATTATGCTGTGGGTTCAGTGAATCAAATGGTATCTCATGTGTGCGAAGAACTTCACGTCTCTGTTGTGAGAACGCTACAAAATAACAATATCCCTATTCCTGAAGAACTAAATGACACATTTACCCTGATTGATCCATTTCAAGGACTGGCAACTGAGTATCAGCAGTCGAAGTATTATCAAGAACATTTTGGACTGGTGGTAAGCTATTAATTGATCCATGCATGCAACTATATCATAAGGGGCAAAGTGTTTTTTTAAAGTCCCCTCCCTTGTCATTTCATACCAATTAAGGGAGGCCGAGTCTGTCTAATATTTCATATATGAATGATGCTTTGTCTATATGCACACATGGATGGCTCTAAACCCATGCACAATAGCATGCAATCAGCCTCCTGGCCGGCATATATACACCAATATAATATGTATACTGACTGCACAAACATAATAGGAGCCTGTGACAGTTCAGTTGGGATCATCCTACAGCTACCAGAGAAAGGGAACAAAAACTCGCCTTGTTGAAAAAATGGATACATTTCAATACGTCCCATTGATTGAGAACTTACGTTCTGTTTTGGAAAAAAAGCAAATATATGATGAGGTATATATAATAATTGTACTGCTGTCATTGTGTGTATATATATATAGCCCCAATATATACTGTTTTGCCAATTAATGCAGAAGACACTCCAGAGACATGTTTAGCTAGTTCTTATTAATATTCACTCTCTAAATTGTAGATAATGAAAACACATAGCCGAAGTGATGAAAATCTTGAAGATTTTTGTGATGGTACACTTTTTAAATCTCATGAGTTATTTTCACAAAAGCCTCTTGCATTGCAACTAATTATCTATTATGATGATGTCGAAGTTTGTAATCCACTAGGCTCCTACCGTGGTGTTCACAAACTTGGTAAGTTAGACTTTGTAGTTGTAGTCATGCAAACAAACTTACTTACTGTGCAAACGCACCTCATGTGGCTGCTGAACCACTGCTCAGCTTCCACAAATATCAGGTATTACACATATAATATTTTTCCAGCCCTCTTCTACTACATGTTGGGGAACTTACAACCTAAATTTCGATCCACATTGAGATCAATTCGGATGATTGCTGCTGTAACATCTTCCAATCTCCAACATTATGGCTATGAGAGAGTACTAGAGCCTTTCATTAATGATGCAAACAAGCTTTCAGAGGTATAATAAGGAAGTATTCAATTAGTACCTTAGTATAATTTATATGTATATACAAATACTAGGGAGTGCACTTCACTATCAGGGGCCAAGAAATGGTTGGACATGGAGCTGTTCTCTTGATGTTAGCTGACACACTTGCTGCACATTCTATTGGAGGTTTTAAGAGTGGGGTTGGTTTTGCATTGCGAAAATGCAGGGACTGCTTGGCAACAGCCACAACTATGACATTGAAGGTACCATATACAATATTAACTATCTGTACTACTTCATGGCCACACACACACACACACACACACACACACACACACACACACACACACACACACACACACACACACACAGACACACACACACACACAGACACACACACACACAGACACACACACACACACACACACACACACACACACACACACACACACACACACACACACACACACACACACACACACACACACACACACACCACGCACGCACGCACGCACGCACGCATGCACACACACACACACACAAACATACACCCACCAGTTCAAAGGACAGGATTTTCTTCTCAGGACTCCAGAAAACTATGACTACCATTGTTCTCTTCTTTCTGGGCCTCTACCTACCACTGATTCTACAACCTATGGTTTAAACTATCGAAGTTGCTTAAATAAATTAAACTACTTTCATGTCGCAAACAATTAACTACCCCAAGATGTTATGCATGTGCTCCTAGAAGGAGTTATCCCTTATGAAATGAAACACATGTTGAATGCATTTGTTTCAGAGAAAGGCTATTTCACACTTGATACTTTGAATGAAAGGATACACTGTTTTCCTTACACACAAGAGGAAGTTGCTGACAAACCATCACTGCTATCTCAAGTAGTTTGGTCTTCAGCCCAGTCATCTTTTCATCAGTCAGGTATAAATGTCTGAAGTACAATCTGTCATTTTGTGACTCTTCCATTATCCTGCATTGCAGCTGCTCAGATGTGGACACTGTCAATATACCTTCCCTTAATTAGTGGTGACAAAGTCCCATCTAATGAGCCTTTGTGGGAATGTTTCTTGCTGTTGCTGTTGTTTGCTAGACATTCTACAGATTGTCATGGCTCGTGTTCTCTCTCCTGGTTTAGCAGCTTACTTAGAAGACCTAATACATGACCATCACAGTATGTTTCGTCGCTGTTATCCTTCGACTAGCATTACACCGAAAATGCATTACATGGTTCATCTTCCATCCCAAATTCTCAAGTAAGCTGTACATTTTTGGATAATAGTAATGCAAAATGGTTGTTATATTGCAGGCTTGGTCCACTGGTAACATCATGGTGCATGCGAATGGAGGCCAAACATTTTTTTCAAGAAAATAGCCCAGACTAGCAACTTCAAAAATATTGCATATAGTGTAGCAAAACGTCATCAGAGACTCATGTGTGCATATTTGCAGAGTGATAACTTCTCCGTGCTTGCAGAATATGGCCCAGGTGAATACTGTTATACATACACCAGCAATTAACCAACTTGGAATTCCTCTGCCATACATTGTCAATCTATTTGTTTTGTATAGCTACAGATCCAGCCCCCCTTTCATTTGAGACACACAGAGATGAATTGAAATCTATACTACCAGGAATAACAGACAGCTGTCCAGTGTACCGGTATATAGAGTACTTTATTTGATTGCGTGTATAATAACTGAATTATGTGCATGTGCATTAGACCAAAGTGGGTGAAGTTTCAAGGCAAAGTGTACAGACCCAAACAGTTTGTACTGATTGGATGTCAACAAGATGATGACTTACCACTCTTTGGCAAGATTGATGATTTACTTCATGTACAAAATGTACCAATCCTCATTGTTATTCAGTGTGTGAAACCTTAGGAATTGACCACCATTATCACAGCTATCTGCTAAGGTTAACACATCACAAGCTTGTTGTGCCAGTGACTCATTTAGATCACTCACACCCTTCTGTCAATTGTTATGTGCTTTCTTCTGGAATGTATGTATCATTACGCTCTTTTGTTTTAAATATATTGACCACTCAGATGTCATAAAATTCATATGAATATATATTTATCATGATCATCAATATAGATGTAGTGGATACATCTACTTATGCAGATCTGAATGATAGGAGCTACCAATGTATAGTAATATATATTTGTTTATGCATGTGTGCATAGCTTCACTTGGTTCCTCAAAATGGGGTGGTAGGGCAGAGCTGTAGGTATTTAAGCTGCAGAAGTAGAAAGTGTAACTTGGAGTCTGAAATACCAAAAAATCACCAATATCACATGTAAATGTACATTTCCTTGTTTCCATCCCATACACATATATTGTTTGTTGTGTTATAGCATTTGCAAAAGGAAAGTGACAAAGCTTGTTAGGTGTTTTATTTTTTACCTTGTAATGATAACACTACGTTCAGGCCCGTAGGCTGGGGGGGTTCGGACGAACCGCCCGCACGCCAGGCGAAGGTCCGTCGGTCCGCGCAGTGAGTGGGCATGGTAACGTCGATGGGCCATGTGACGCCAAGAGCAGAAAGAGAGAGAGAGGAAACGAGCAGCTCAGTGGAGCCTGAAACGATACCTGCCGCCAAAAAAGAAAGGCAATGATGGCGCTGCAGCTGGTTTGGCTGGCTCGGAGTCGCTTTCCCGGCTTCAACCCTCAGTCATACACAGTTGCCCAGTCTGCATGAGCGTCAGCGAATCCGATTGCACGGCAACTGTTGATTCTTTGCAATTGTTGACTTTTTTACAACTGCAATTACACTTGCCTTACCATGATAGAAAAGTGTCCAAAAAGCAACAGAATCGATCTCAGAAGGTCTAAAATTCAAAAATTTCCTGGGGGGTATGCCCCCAGACCCCCCTAGCCACTGCACTTTTGCGCACATTGCTCTGGGTCCACCTACTGAGAATAAAGAACCCCCCCACTCCAGGATCAGGCTACGGGCTTGACGTTGTGTGTTTCAAAAACATATTTATAAATGAAAGGGTATATAACATGATATTAATATAGAATCCTATATATAACTATTTGTTGGAAGAAAAGAGTAGTAATAGTTTAACACAAGTTATTAAAACATATTATAATTCATTGCTGTGATTATAGTATCTTTAATATAACATAGACATGTTAATTTTGGTGATACGTTGTCATTTGTACAGAGGTATTTTGCAAATAATAAATTATATTGCTATTGTAGCTATTATACCTTGCCATTTCAACAAATTGTCAAGCAACTATTTGCATAAACCCAATAGATGTTTTCCTGTACAACAGTTGTATGTTATTGCAACTTACAAAATTTATCGCAACAGAGCCATGTCTTATCTTTACAAATGCATGTAATATTAGCACATCATTGCAATTTTCACAATTGTGTATGTGATGGGAACAGTAAAATGACATTCTAACAAGAAAACATCATTTGTTGCTTTAACCATTTGTTGAACCAACAATAATAGTAACACAAGTGTTATCTAAACTGATAATGAATTGTTAAGATAAAGTATACTTGTTACAGTATGAACATTTTTTTGGGTTGACGTTTTTGAGGTATTTTTGCAGTATAACACTTACATTGTGTGTTTCACAAACATTTTGTGTGACTGAAACAGTATATAATGAATGCACTAAAGTGCAGAACCCTCAGAACCACCACGTGTATATAATGCGCATGCGCGCTATCCGGCCGACCGCTTTCAACGGAGGGAGTACTGGATCTCTGCAACGGAGCGGTTTCAGAGAAAAACCCACAAATATTTTGACCTTTGTTGCCTGCTGAGTACGTGACAGTATTTTCATGACAAACAGATGCTCCAGGGAAACGATGTGACTTAGCAGACAGTAAACCTCCTGCGCATACACGCGCCGAGGTTTAATAACAAAGAACATGTGATATTAACATAGAATTTGCTGTTTCCCACATAACTATATAGTTGTTGGAAAACAGTAGTAATAGTTTAACACAAGTAATAATATTGTTAAAACATATTATAATTCATTGCTGTGATTACAGTATCTTTAATATAACATAGACATGTTTATTTTGGTGATAGATTGTCATTTGTACAGAGGTATTTTGCAAATAATAAATTATATTGCTATTGTAACTATTATACCTTGCCATTTCAACAAATTGTCAAGCAACTATTTGCATAAACCCAATAGATGTTTTCCTGTACAACAGTTGTATGTTATTGCAACTTACAAAATTTATCACAACAGAGCCATGTCTTATCTTTACAAATGCATGTAATATTAGCACATCATTGTAATTTTCACGAATGTATATGTGATAGAAACAGTAAAGCGACATTCTAACAAGAAAACACAATATTAACATATCATTTGTTGCTTTAACCATTTGTTGAAACAAACAATAGTGTTATTTTAACACAAGTGTTATCTAAACTGAAAATGAATTGTTGCTTTGATTGCAATATATTTAGGATAATATATACTTGTTGTATTAATATTTGTTTTGGTGACAAAGTTTGTTAAGATCACAGAGGTATTTTTGCAGTGTACATGTACATCTACATAATCTACATATATATGTACATGTAGGAATTCTCATTATGTGTGCATGCAGTCTACATGCATTTTTGTTGTGACTAGGTTGAGAGGGGGCATTCAATGGAAACAGACGTTTTGGCAGACTTTTGTGATGGCACATGCTACAAGAACCACGGCCTCTTTTCTGTACACAGGAATGCACTCCAGATTATGATGTATTATGATGATGTTGAAGTGTGTAACCCTTTAGGCTCCCACACTAAAGTGCACAAGCTGGGTAAGTATCTCTGTTCATGTAGATATTCATATGTACATGTATTTACAGTCCCAGTGTTTCACAGGCTTATTCTATTTTCTTCTTGGGAACTGCCATCCCAAGTATCGCTCCAAACTCAAGGCTGTTCAACTTGTTGCTATATGCAAACATCACTATATCAAACAGTATTCCTTGGATGCTATTCTTCATCCCTTCCTTCAGGATTTGAAGAAATTTGTACGTTGCTTTTTATATACATGTACACATGTTTACAATTTAAATTAGCACCTCTTGTATGATAGTTATTTCACTATGTAATAATTCCAGATGTTTATTGGCTGTATGCATTGTACATGTACACACAACAGGAATCAGGCCATTTGTTCACTGTGAATGGATGTGAGAGGGTGTACCATGGCTCAATGACTGTATTCTCAGCAGACAACCCAGCCAGCAATGCTGTTGGTGGCTTCAAAGAGAGTGCTAGCGCTTATCGACTGTGTTGTCAGTGCCTTTCTACACTTGATGAAATTCATTCTCAGGTTAATAGTTAGAGAGACTCCAAGTATAGACATGTACTTTTATAAGTATGATGTTTCCTTACAGTTTGATGAGTACAACTTCATACTGTGCACCAAAGACACACACATGCAACATTGCCAGTCGATTGAGGATGCTGATAATCCTGACGATGTTTCAAAAGAGTTTGGAGTTAATAGGCATAGTAGCCTTCTAGAATTATGTCATTTTGAGATGTGCAGTGGTTCACTAATTCCACATGTGATGCATGACCTCTTAGAGGGTGCCCTGCAGCATATTTTAAAACAACTTCTACATGTTCTGATTGATGAAAAGAAGTATTTCACCCTGGCTCATCTCAACAGCAAGGTAGTGGGCATGGAACTGGGCTATATGGAAGACAATCGTCCCTCTCCACTTGCACGTGGAGACAAAACACTGAGGCAAAATGGTACGGTGATTGTTATTGTGTGCATACACGCATTTACACAAGCATCACAAGTTATCGAATGATATTTCATTGCAGCATCACAGACCTGGACACTGGAAAGACTGCTACCAGTAATGGTAGGAGACATGGTTCCTGAAGATGACGAGAACTGGCAACACTACATTACAACTCTACACAATTACCTGCTTGCCCCGGAATGTCATTCTTCCTGTGCATCATGAAAAGTTTGTACAACTCTATCCTGATGCATCAGTCACCCCAAAAATGCACTATCTCTTACACGTCCCCGTCTTATGTTTAAGTGAGTATGACAGTCTTTAGGATATATATTTTTAAACATGTGTATTACTGTTGAGGTATATGTACATGTATAAACACAATGCCCACTGTTCATTTTGTCTCACGTTTGGGCCACTTGTTCGCTATTGGACTATGAGATATGAGGCACGGCACCACTTTTTTAAGCGGCTAGCACAAAACATTGGCAACTTCATCAACCTAAGTTATACACTGGCACTCAGACATCAACTACTCCAGTGCTACTACCATCAGTCGGACACCTTTCTTGACAGTGAGGTTGAGATTGGACCAGGTAAAGTTCCTGAAATTAATGTGGAAGTGGTTATGTAATCATACTCTATATGTACATTAGGTGACACTGTTGCTGTGCGAGATAGACCTCCTCAGATGCAGAACAAGGATGGATGTTACTGGTAAATCTCATACATCCACATACAATGTACATATAATGGACTATATGCATTGCATTTTTGGTGAACGGAGTGAGCCTACTAAGTCATGACAAATGAGCTGACTGGAAATGTGACACTATGGTATGTACAGTGTCGACCACATATAGAAAATTGGCCCATTGACCTGACTAGGTTGGCCAGCTCCGCTCGCCAATTGTGCATTGCACATACATGTAATTAGGAACCATTGAAGCATGTATGATGTACACATTATGTGTGTTTACGTATTTACATGAACATACATGCCCACATAATCCATGCCCACATACATGCAGGGCCAGGTGGGTTAAAGTTGCCGGTGTACTCTACAAGATTCCATGTGCACTACTGCTTGAAGTGAGTGATGACTACCCACAGTTTGGAAGACTAAAGGAAACCCTGGTCGTGAATTCTACACATGTAGTGTTCCATGTACATGTTATGGAAACCCTCACATATTTGTCACATTACAATGCTTACTATATAACACCTTCACCTTTCCATCAGGTTGTATCACATATTTGTCACATTACAATGCTTACTATATAACACCTTCACCTTTCCATCAGGTTGTACCCTTCTCTAATCTGCACTCACCATTCCCAATGCATATTCACCATATTACATGTGATAATGTAACAAAACAAATAGTAGTACCAAAGTATCACATATCTGGTTGTCTGTACTAATTCATCATGATGAAAATCAATATTTGTATTTTATGACACATTGAGGATATGCTTTGTTATTTCTGTATACCATGTAAACAGTGTGATCATGCGATGAACCCATTACACTATCATAACGTGTAAGTCCATTTGTAATGGGAGGAGCCATCAACTTTGAGTCTGGTGGGCTGTAAACAGAGTAACCTGCTAGCATCCTCACCAACAGAATAACATAAGACTTGTCTCGTAAAATGGGCGTATCTGTGTGAATATTCTCCACTACTTGCAAAATAGACAGCAAATCCCCATCTTCCTCCCTTACTGCACCCCACGTCGAATCCAGTATCGCCCTCGCAAATGATCTGGGGATCAATTCTGCCCGTTCCGTGGTACAGCCACTTTTCATTCACCACACCACTGTTCCTTATGTAAATGCGCTCTTGTTCTGCATATTTTCTTTCCAAGACAGGATTGAATACTTTTTCAATGCTCAACACTACCGCTTTGGGCATTGACTGTAGAAAATGACTGAGCACTCGGAAACGCTCTGAACTCAGCGAATCAAGAATATGACAGCAAGGTCGTTGGGGTGGAACTTGCGCACATAGATGCTGGCAAACAGAACCTTCTGGCACTACTTGCATGGTCCACTACATGTGCGTATGCGTATGTGCATGCGCTATCTTTTACACGTCATAACTTCTATAGGTGTTAATTGTACAAAGTACACTCGAAGTAGTCTAGCAGAGAAGAGAGCTAGTCTCTATGTGTTAATTGTACAAGGTATATACACTGAAAAAGGGAAGCAGCAACATCAGAGGAGCTAAGAGATCTAGATAGAAATGGGGTGGAAGAAGTTGTTATGCACAATGTCATGTGAACTAAGCTTTGCATGATTGTATAAACAGCTAGACAATCATATAACATGAATGTCTGGGTGTAAATAAGCACCCTTAGAGAGCAGTGATGCACCCCTCTCTGCTTGAAGAAATCAAGGGGTGCTGTTCAGCACCCTTTATTTAACAGTGTACCCTGTTGAAGTATAATTAACTTAAAAACTAAATGCTACAATAGTGGTCCCAGCTGATTTAGCACACACACACATACACACACACACATACACACACACACACACACACACACACACACACACCTATCAGGTACTCTAGCAGAGCCTCTGGCTGGGAACTTACACCACCTTGGTGAGTTCTGGTCCCTGTAAACTAGTAAACATTACCTTTGTGTGTTGGCATTTGAACTACATGTGTATTGTTTCATTGCAGGGTTCGAGTAATGTCGAGACAGACTACAACAACTAGCCCACTACTCAGGTACTTTAGGTAGTCTAGATAGGTGTCAGGTATTGAATGAACTACACCCAACATTTCGACTTGTTCAGTCTTCAACAGGTATCGCCATGCAGTTTTACACCTGTTGAAGACTGAACAAGTCGAAATGTCGTGTGTATATAATTTAGTTTATTCAATACCTGACATGTATATAAGTACCTTAGGGAGAAGAGAGAAGAGGGTAAATATCTATAGATGCATACGATGTCCTGGGACATCTCAGGACAGTCCGTGGCAGTCCTGGACATACCCCTCTATGTCTGGGATTGCCAGGGACTGTCCTGGGATATCCTATGTCCCTATCTAGTTAACCCTGTCTGAGAGGGAGAGAGAGAGTTTGGAAGGAAGGAGGAGGGTTAGGGAGAAGAGGAGAGGGAGATGGATATAACTTCGTTGTCTGCCACACCCACCAGCACGTCCTGCATGGTGAGTTATAATATTATCAGTATATCCACATACTGAGTTGGCCAGTGGTAACACACACACACACACACACACACACACACACACACACACACACACACACACACACACACACACACACACACACACACACACACACACGTCTCTTCATAACGGAAGTTGAATAACAGGCTGTCAGTGTTTTGTTGCCCCTCTGCACACATGTGCATGTGTGTGCGTGTGAGGACACCTTTCTAATAGGGACACATCTTCAGATCCCAACTCCATTGAAGCCTGTACATACCACCCTCTGAAATGAGGACACCTCTCTAATAGGGACACATCTTCAGGTCCCAACCCCATTGAAGCCTGTACATACCACCCTCTGAAATGAGAACACCTCTCTAATAGGGACACATCTTCAGGTCCGAACTCCATTGAAGCCTGTACATACCACCCTCTGAAATGAGGACACCTCTCTAATAGAGACACATCTCCAGATCCCAACTCCCCTGTACATACCACCCTCTGAAATGAGGACACCTCTCTATAAGCCTTTGGTTGCCAAACACCCTATTTGCCTTGGTAGATAGTTATGCCTCGGTGCGCATGCGCACAGTGAGCATATGGTAGTCACTTTGTGTGTCTGTCTGTCTGTCTCTTCCAGCTATATCTGTTCCACCGGTGAAAATCAAGTGAAAGTAAATGTTTATACAGCTATAAAACCGTGTTTTCTTGAGTTGAAATTTGGCAGATTTGTAAAATAGTGCTTTGTTCTTGAGTTATGGCAAAATTTGTGTACTTCGAGGCCATTAGGAGCACCTATGACACCTCCAATCGAAAATTTACTAAAAATAGGCCGCCTGACAATGGTAATATTCTCTGGCCTTAGTGTAGTAGAAGCGGAAGAATAGCTCGTGCTTAGACTCGCGTAGCCACGCCTATTATCACGAGCGAGCCGCGTCCAATTTGTTGCACATGCATTGTAGGCGTATACCACCAAGGCATTGTACCACCGGTGCTTTCATTGAGTTCAGTGACCAGTTAAGTTTGATTAGGCCCTTTGAACACTACTCTATGCCCCTCCTCTCCTTTCCTCTACCCAGGCTGCAAAACTTCAGATGTTGCTCATGTTGCCTTGCTAGAGCTGATGCTTGAGAATGTGTGTGTGTGTGTGTGTGTGTGTGTGTGTGTGTGTGTGTGTGTGTTTGTGTGTGTGTGTGTATGTGTGTGTGTGTGTGTGTGCACAACTCTCATAGATTTAGCTTAAAATGCTTGCAATTCCAATTTTAGGCCCTTAATTTGAACATCAATGTTCCACTCTATTTCCCTCCTCTCCCTTCCTCTCATCAGTGCATAAGACTAGTAACACTTCCACAGCACAACAATAGTCTGTGCAGTCATGCACAGTGGTCCCAGAATGGTAGTGGGACTAGGGAGTTCAGGAGGTACATTGGTACTGCAAGTGTATTGTCTTTGAACTAAAGATCTGCAGATTATTTTTCCTTTGATGGTCCTTTATTCACTTCTGATGATAGCGTGCACAACTCCAATGCTTCCTGCTAATCACATGTGGCAACCTCTTGTCTTATACATGTATGTGGGTGTTGTTTACATTCTCCCAGTGGGAAGAGTTGTGTTAGTCCTCAGGTAACTTGCCCATTAGAATTCAATATAGACCTTCTACTCCCGTGGCCAGCGACCATTGCTGGCTATAATCTGTCAGATGTGTGTGGTTACATACATATGTATATGTGTGTGCCACAATTGGTATTGGGAAAGGCACATATATGTGTGTCTCCTTTAGCCACCACTCTGATGTGTGTGGTTACATACATATGTATATAAGTATATGTGTGTGTCTCCACAATAGGTCTTGGGAAGTCAATTCTCACCCTTCTGTGGTGTAGTCCACATCCCTGCATACAGTTGCCGTCTGATCTGAAAACAGTTCTGATCCCAAGTTTCTTACATGACCGTTGCATCCTCTCCAGCAGGCCCTTTACATATGGCATGTAGAGAAGCCTGGGTTTTTCCGTTGATGGTGGCGCAGGGACTGTAGTTGTGTTGCTGGTGTTGGGTGCAGTTCTGGAAGTTCTTTTCAAGTTCAGCGAGATGATTTTTTTCTGTCCCTGCTGATAGAGCAGGAAATACAGCTGCTGACCTTAGTCCTCACTCACTTTATACATGAATATTCTCACTCCCACAGGTTACTAGTATATCATTGGAGAGCTAGTGGCTTGGTGATGGCTTTTTTTCTAGGCAATATGACCCAAGAGTGCGTTATTACTCCATATGGGTTCTCAATTTGGATTTTACAGTTTTATTAAGCCCTTTGAAGTGCACATGCCCGTACCCAGGGGGGGTTCGAAGGGTTCGGACGACCCCCCACAACAGGTAAAGGTCTTTTACATTCGCTCGTCATAGTATACTAGACATTCGCTCGTCGTAGTATACTAGGAGAATGCCAAGCATTTGTGGGCAAGCGCAACGAGCGGAAGAGGCAAGGCCTTGCCGTGGGGATGCATGCGCACTGACCGCGGTCGGTTGATGACATACTAGGAGAATGCAAAGCATTTGTGTGCGAGCGCAACAACCGGAAGAGGCAAGGCCGGCTACGTTTGTGCGTTGTGCGGGGACGCATGCGCACTGACCGCGGTCGGTTGATGACATATGAACATACATACATACAAACAGAATCGACATTTGAGTTCACTAGTACGGGCTCGCTGCGCTGGCTCAATCACAGTCGCACACTCCATGGGATCCACGCATGACCACACCTTCTCTAATCGCGCAATTGTGTAAAACACGCAAACATGTGAGCGTAGCATATTATTATTAATAATAATTTTAGAGACAGTAAGGCCAGAAATGCCTATTAGTCTACAATAACTACTATAATGAAACTGCATGAGATGACAGACCTTTGTAAACAAACTGTGCCAGTGATTGTAGGATTACAGGACACTTTGACGACATCATGTAAACAAACTTGTCTTTTGCTGACATTCCTATAAACTCTTTGTTTCTCTCTTGAACAAGTTGAAAAAGTTTTCCCCTTAAGTATTCGTGCTTCCTGCATACACAGAAATGTATTTCATCTTCTAACATATTGCATTCGGTGCATAATCTTTCACTTGAAGGTTGGAGAGGGTGCTTGTATCTGCCTCTTTCTATCTGTAGACAATGACAGCTGGTACGAAGTCTTGCGAGTGCAATTCGATGCTTGGTTATATTGACTTGTGTGAGGTAATCCTCTAACAAAAAGCTTGACTTGAATAATGCATATGTTCCTAACCAGTATCTCCTCTCTTGCCTGTAAGTCTTTGCAAGTCATTCCACCACTGTTGTCTGAATTGATCAGCCAATCTATTCATCACCATATTAATGTTCTCTGAACTGCAACTCTGCAAATCAAAATATCCGGCCTTAATAAATATCCACCCTTGACCACCAAAATCGTCTTTTCCAACTGGCTCTTTGTTTGCAATTGATATTGAGCATTTCACAGCATCTTTCAAATACACAGGTAAATCCCAGCTGCATAATCTCCCCCAATATTTTAGAATCCTTTCTGTCTGCCAAAGATGCATTGGTAACTGACCAATTTCTCCCCGTACTGCAGTAGTAGATGCATGAGGTGGCAAGTGTAATATATATTTCATAAAACGCTTTTCAATTAACTCCATCTTATTACACTGAGGAAATCCCCTAATCTCACTTCCATAACACATTATTGGAATGATAAGTGCTTCCCATAATTTTATAGCGATGGTAATGGGAGGGTACTTCATTTGAGCTAGCACACTCTGTAAGGCAAATAAGCCTCTCTTACACTGTTCAGCCACATAATCCTGTGCCTTAACATGCGTTCCTTTGTTTCAAAACCATATACCAAGATATTTATATTCCTTTACTAATCCGCGAGTAATGCCACTGATGTGTGCATTGAATGGTCTTTGTATAGTTGAGCCAAATATGCATACTTTATTCTTGTTGTTAACCTCCAGCTTTATTAGCCGACAAAAGTGGTCCAGTGTATTAAGTTGTCGATTTAGGCCTTCACTATTTGAAGAAAACAATACAATGTCGTCCGCATACATCAGGAGATCAATAGAAATACTACGTAATGTCACACCAGCATTGGTAATTCAGCATCCAGACCACACATAAATAAACTGAACAAAATAGGACTTAGGGGACATCCTTGGCGTACTCCCTTTTGGCATGGGAAGTAGCTAGTGCACACAGAATTTCCAATTCTGACACATGATTTTGCCTTAAAATTCAATACGTTGAGAAATCGTTAACTAATCCCTAGATGACAGAGTTTGTGCCATAACAGATTGTGATCCACCGAGTCGAATGCCTTGCGAATGTCCACAAAACAAGTGAAAAGCTGTTTTTTTTTTCACTCAATGACTTCTCGATTAATGTAAACAGACAGTCTGTGGTTCTCCTATCAGTTCTAAAACCGAACTGACACTCCGGCAGGTGGCCCATACATATGCCCAAGAAGTTGGTCTCTGATTTAGTATTGTAGTAAAGAGCGCTCCCATAATGTTTAGTAATGTTATGCCGCGATAGTTTTCAAGAACCCTTTTAAGAGCAGATTTGTGTATTGGACATATTAATCCATTACTCCAGCATTCAGGATATTCACCAGTGCTCCTGACCTTGTTGAAGAGTGAGGTAATTAAGGTAATGAGTTTCCCTTGGCAGTTTTTAAAAAGTGAAGGGGGTAATCCATCCATTCCTGGCGACTTACTAGCTTTTAATTGCTTAATAGCAGTACATACGTCTACTGATAATATGTCCCCATCCAACTCTGGAATGGAAACAACCCTTGCTGCACAAATTGTGGGCCCCTCCATTGACAAATTTGCTTTTTGCATAAAATTTTTTTAATGTGAGAAAACTTCCAAAGCATCAAGGTTAGATGAGTCAGTACATTTCTTTGTGTACGTGTGAACTAATTTCCAAAAAGCAGAAGAGTCTCTACTAGATGCAAGAAGATTTCTGTGTATTTCTCTTGTGGCTTCAACTTTCTTAGCCATAATTAATGCTCTGTATTCCCTTTTCTCTTTAAAATATTGAGCTCTTATTGCTGGATTGAGTGGGTTTTTAAGAAACTGTTTGTGAATTGTGTTAACTTTTTCTTTTTAACTTTACATGACTCATCGAACCATGCGTTGATTGGAATTTAGATTTATGGATCATTGCACGGGATTTCTTCAGCATAGTCAAATTATATTTGTCTTTGGCCAATAGCCCTAAACATACTGTAATTAACAATGCTCCTTCATTGATATTACTGTTCAATACTTTCTGCTGAAATTTTGTAATTTCAGACTGGATGTAGATCTGCTTCTGCTTATTCACGAATTCTTTCATAACATTGGAGTCCCACCTAATCTTAGTCAACTGTTTGGTACACGAATGTTTCTCATTTATCCTTGTTTTGCCGTCAGTAGAACAATGTAAGTTCAACTTAAAAGTCAGTGGGCAGTGATCCAAGTCTATCGGTAGAGGTTCAACTCTAAAGTCATGAATATGTGAAAACATTTCATCAGACGCCACTAAATAGTCCACCACACTGAAACCACCAGTGTTTAACAAGTGTAGGATCCAAAAAAGTCTCCCAAGCATCTTCCGTTCATGATTCTCAAATTTGCTCCAATACACAAATCTAGTAATGCCCTTAGAATTTCAGCGAGAATAAAGCACTGGTGCAGAAGTATCTAAAAATGGGTTGCTAATAGGAAGCCCAGTATCATCAGAAACATAACCTTTCAATGTGCCTGTTCGTGCATTTAAATCTCCACATATTGCCACCCAACCTTTTGCAGAGTACAAAATTATTTCTGATTCCAATGATTCCCACCCAGCATTATTACTCAGCACCGCTGTTGAATCAGCTGGAGGAATATAGCAAAAACCAAAAAGAGGATGTAGTTACACCTTTGCTCAATTTATGAGTAAATTTAATCCATATTCGACCATCTATATTAGTATCCAATAGGTACATATTGCATATTAGCCGTTTATGGATGTATAATAAAACACCACCTGACCCTCTCTTTGCTTTCTTATGAACACTTTTCCTTGGCTTGTTAATGCAAATGTAATTACACAAATGGTTTCAACCATGTTTCAGACAACAATACTATATCGTACTTCAAAAACACTGATTGTGATTATTTGTTAAATTTGTCAGCAGTAAGTCCATGTAAATTGAGGACAAATACATTAATATCGATCTCTTTGTAATTTTGTTGTATGCCTTTCTGGCCAAAGACCTATCGGGAGATTGTGTTTGAGAGGTGCATAGTATCTGAAAACAATTGCAATGTACTGCCTTTCACTTCTTCATTATCCACAAATCTTTCCTTTGTAAATTGAAATTCTTTTGTTACGGAAACTTGGATCCTGGGACATTTTCTTCCTGATCGCACGTAGTTGTCTTTCTTGCGTTGCTTGTTCCTTTGTCAGGTCATTGTTGATAAAAATACTTGTTTTTGCCAGCTTTCTTTTGTTTTTCATAACATTCACCTTATCAGCCAGACATACCAAAAGGTCTCGGTTTGCTCTCTTTTTGTCTTCCTAGTCTTCTAACACTAATAATGTGAATATCTGTTAGGCATAACTGATCTCTAAATAATCTCAGTACAGCCTCTTTGTCACTGGGCACCTCATTCAACCCATACACCACAATATTCTTGCTACGTTCAACTCTCTCTACTTTCCAACATCCTTTGTTGTTTTTTTTACGGCTTCACACACCATATCAATTCTACTATTTAAAACAATGGATTCTGAACTCATTTGTTTGCCACCGTTATGAACTGTTTCAGCGGATGACATTTCTAGACTCACTCTAGATGACTAACTCGTGTCATCAGGGAACCAACTTTTTCTCTCAACTGACTCAACTCAGAATCAATAGTTGCCTTTAAGTTTTCAAACCACTCATATAAGATCTGCATTAGGTTTTTTTTTCAATTTCTCCTCTAAGTCCTTGACAAGTTGGCTAAAGTTAAGACTCAGGGAAGTCATATTAGAAGTGGATTGTTGCGTAAGTGGTGACCCAACCTCAAGATCTAATGAACATGTAGGCATTGTTTGAGGTACAGGCTCTTGTTCTTGGGTGATAATATTTGTAGATGTGTCATGTAAGTGTTGTGAATGAGGTGCATTCTTATCCATAATAGCAGATGTCAAGCTGCTGTCTGCTGACTCGTTATCCATCTGTGGTGAAGCTAGCTTGCTTTCAGATATGGAAACGGTGGCCTCACTCATCATTTCCCGTTGTGTATGCTCTAGCTTATTTGCTATCAACCATTGGCCCAGTGGTTTTCCATCATACTGAATTGTTTGCCTCCATTTTCTAGCATGCATTCCACATGCCCCTTCAAACTCTATAGGCATTTCCCTTCATGCTTAATACATTTGCTGATATTTCTTCCTGACTTACTGAATTTAGCTGCATGGAACTCGGCTTTAGTACCATTGCAAGCAATTACGATTTTGGGGAGATTATCCATGCGTTATCTCACGTCAGCAGTCACTCTTTCGCTAATGCAAGGACATATGCAGTAGAGTAATTTTCGGCCGTTACGTATTTTGGACATGCCGTATAGGGGCATGAAAGCCGCGCTGCACTAAACTGAATGCATGAAACAGAAAGTGTGTGATACCAGCAATAACCTACCTGAACGGCGCAGTCTTAGATTACGCACGCTAAACCAAAGTGGGGAGAAAGGGAGTGGCCGAATAAATTGATTTTCGGTCGATGTGATCTTTTCCCCAATATGCATAACATCATGCATGTTACCGTTCCTGCTAGCCACCTAGTGGCATGTCTAGGTCTCCCTGCTCAAGACGTTTACTTGCGCTTAGTGCTCGCCATACGTGCACACACGCAATAGTCAACTCGAAAACGCTGACTCGACACTATTGAGTTCTGAGGTCAACACTACGTGACCGTGTAAGTGGAGATGTGTTACCTGGGGCCAAAAGTGGCCCACACACATTGCTCACAGCTGAAGAAGAGCAGCAGCTCGTTTGGTTTTTATGTAACTCAGCTGTAATTGGCTATGGTAAAACACGAAAAGAGGTATTGCTGATGGTAGATCGTGTTTTGAAGTCTAAAGGTCAGAGTCGATCTGTTACAAATGGGTGGTGGGTGTCGTTTTGTAGAAGACACCCAGAGGTTTCACTGAGGACACCTGCAACCATCTCAACAGCAAGAGCAAAAGGTTCCTGCCCAGAAGCTATCAACCAGTACTTTGACATGCTTCAAGACACCTTGGATGAGTACAATCTCCATGGTAAACTATTATTAATTTACAACATGGATGAAACAGGATTTCCATTGGATCCAAAGCCACTTAAAATCGTCCACGTTCGTGGAGAGAAGAATCCTAGCACTATCTCTAGTGGAAAGAAATCCCAAGTAACAGTGGTAGGATGTGTTAGCGCATCAGGGCAATGCATTCCTCCAATGGTAGTGTGGGACAGAAAAACCCTCGGTCCAGATCTGGCAGTGAGGGAGGTGCCTGGTACCATTTACGGTCTTTCGAAAAAAGGTTGGATGGACAGTGAACTCTTCCATTTGTGGTTCCAGAGGCATTTTCTAAGGTATGCCCCAGCAGTTAGTCCACTTCTTTTACTTTTGGACGGGCATTCAAGTCACTATTGTCCGGAGACAATCCGCTTGGCAGCTGAGGAAAATGTTGTGATATTCACTCTACCACCAAATACAACACACCTTACCCAGCCCTTGGATAAGGGTGTTGTGAGGTATTCAAGTTATGGTTAGTTATTATACCTTGGTGTATGCATACATTACTTACATTGTGTTTGTAATAGGTAGGACATTTGCGCATGCGTATGAATTATTTCATGGCTATATAACATTCGTGTGCACACTTTTATTTCAGAAGAATTAAATATTATATGTGTGGCAAGTCGTCGCGCGTGCTATATACACAGGGTGTAACAAATTGGCGACGAGGATACGGATGGCAACAGTTGCTCATGGATCGATTGGGCCGTTTGACAGCTCAGAGGAGGACTGGGAAACGTACGTGGAGAGAGTCGAACTCTACCTCGCGGCCAACAAGATCGAGGACGGAACGCAGAGACGTGACGTGCTTTTGAGCGTGTGTGGAGCGAAGACTTATCACACCCTACGCGATCTCCTAGCACCGGCTAAACCCAGAGAGACCAGTTACGCAGACGTAGTGGAGACACTGAAGACCCACTTCAACCCAAAGCAAGGGGTAGCGGTCCACCGGTTCAAATTCAATTCGAGGACTCGCAAACAAGGAGAGTCAATCGCGAAGTACGTGGCTGAATTGCGACACCTCGCCATCGACTGCGAATTTGGAGACACACTGAATGTGATGCTCCGCGACCGCCTCATATGCGGCGTGAACGACCCCCGCATCCAGCGACGATTACTATCTGAAGTCGACGTGGACTTCGACTCGGCACTCAAGACAGCCCTGGCTATGGAGATGGCGGACAGGGATGCAGCGGAACTCACCGTGACTGGAGGTGTGGGTGCGGGTGACAAGGAGGTGCCTGATAAGGAGGGGGAGGTCCATAAAACCAGCCACAAGTATGATAAGAAAGGCAGCTGTCAAAACTGCTACAGGTGCGGTGGCCACCACAAGGCAGCTGTTTGTAGACACAGAGAAACAATTTGCCACCACTGTGGAAAGAAAGGTCACCTTCGCAAGGTATGCAGAAGTAGACTAGGAGGTAAACCACAGAAGACATTACCCGTGACAGCAGAGCTGGAAGATGAGGAAGCTTCTCTCTACACCATGTTTCCACTCCGAAACAGCAAGTATGATCCGATATACATCATGTTGACTGTCAATAACACACCTATTCGAATGGAGGTGGACACTGGGGCAACCCTCTCAGTTATCAGTGAGGCCACTTACCGGGAGACGTGGGGGACAGAGCAGCCTGCCCTCTCTCGGTCAAGGGCAAAACTTAAGACGTACACTGGGGAAGAGATACCAGTGATGGGGGTGGTCGAGGTGATGGTACGGCATCATGGACAAGAACGGAAACTCTCATTAATTGTCACGAAAGGAAATGGACCAAGTTTGCTCGGAAGGGACTGGCTTACCGAGCTACGACTAGATGGGAAGACTACATACCACATCAGGGAGTCTCCCGCTCTAACTGCCATTCTAGAATCGCACAAATCAGTGTTCGCCAATGAGCTCGGCACAATCACGGGTGCCAAGGCAGAGATCCACGTTGATCCACAGGTCCCACCGTCCTTTCACAGACCTCGGCCAGTACCATTTGCACTCAAGAAAAAGGTGGAAGATGAACTCGTAAGGCTACAACATGAGGGGATAATTCGACCGCGACAATTCTCCCAGTGGGCAGCCCCGATAGTAGCAGTACCCAAGAAGGACGGTTCGGTACGACTATGCGGGGACTATAAGGTTTCAGCAAATAAGGCGATGATTTGTGACACTCATCCGATCCCACGGAGCGAGGACATCTTCGCCGCAATGTCGGGCGGTACTACCTTTACCAAACTTGACTTGTCACACGCGTATTTACAGTTGCAGTTAGCCGACTCGGCAAAGGAGTATCTGGTAATCAATACACACAAGGGTTTGTTTGAATACACCCGGATGCCCTTTGGGATCACTTCAGCTCCGGCAATCTTCCAGAGAACAATGGACAACCTACTCCAAGGCTTGGACCATGTCACAGTGTACATTGATGACATCCTTATCACTGGAATGTCTGACACGGAACACCTACGAACTCTAGATGAGGTGTTATCGCGCCTGGAGAGAGCTGGTATGAGATTGAAAAAAGAGAAATGTACGTTTATGGCTGAAGAAGTGATCTACCTGGGGCACCGGATCAATAAGAATGGCATCCAACCGACCAACGACAAAGTTCGAACCATCAACGCAACCCCTCGACCAACGAACGTTTCCGAACTACGAGCGTTCCTGGGCCTAGTGAACTTCTATGGAAAGTTCATGAACAACCTGTCAACAGTTCTAGCTCCACTGTATGAGTTGTTGAGAAAGGGAGCAGCTTGGAGATGGAAGCAGAGCCAAGACAAAGCGTTTGAGAAAGCCAAGAAGCTGCTGAAGTCTCCGAAATTGTTGGTCCACTACGACCCCAACAAAGAGCTCATTCTCAGTTGTGACGCATCCCCATACGGCCTAGGAGCAGTCCTAGCCCACCGCATGGAAGATGGGACAGAGCGTCCCATAGAATACACCTCTCGAACTTTATCGCCAGCTGAGAGAAACTACGCCCAGATCGACAAAGAGGCGTTGGCGATCATCTATGGGGTGAAACGGTTTCATCGCTACCTATATGGACGGCGATTCACAATCTGCTCAGACCACAAGCCTCTAATGTACATTTTTGGGGAGAAAAGGGGCATATTACAGACCACTTCAGCACGAGTCCAGAGGTGGGCACTTACTTTGATGGGCTACCAGTACACTATTGTTCACCGCCCGGGTGAGAAATTGGGTAATGCAGATGGACTCAGCCGACTTCCTGTGCCAACAATGATTAAAGACCCACCAAAACCTGCAGACACAGTCCTACTGATGGAGCGACTGAACTCCTCTCTGGTAACGGCAGCACAGATCAGATCCTGGACAGGCCGTGACCCATGTCTGGCAAAAGTACGGAAACTGGTACTGGAGGGATGGACTGAGACGGAGGGCGACGAGCTCAAGCCGTATGCCGTGAGAAAAGACGAGCTCAGTGTGGAAGATGGGTGTGTGCTCTGGGGAACGAGGGTGGTAGTCCCACCACAGCTTCGTTCACAGGTGATTGAGGAAATACATGAGGGTCACCCAGGGATGAGGAGAATGAAGAGTTTTGCTCGGAGCTACGTGTGGTGGCCTGGCCTCGATCAGGAGTTGGAAAAAAAGGTCAGGATGTGTCTGGTGTGTCAGGAAACCCAGAAGTTGCCTCCAAAAGCAAGTTTCCATCCTTGGGAATGGCCAGAGAAGCCGTGGAGCCGCCTCCATATTGACCACGCAGGCCCAGTGCTTGGAAAAACTCTACTGATTGTTGTTGATGCCCACTCAAAGTGGATAGACGCACACATAGTTTCATCTACTTCAGCAAATGTGACAATCGAGAAACTTCGTTCAACATTCGCCACTCACGGTCTTCCCCAAACGATTGTGTCTGATAATGGCCCAGCATTCACAGCAGTGGAGTTCCAAGAGTTCCTGAAACAAAATGGAGTGGAACACTTGCGTTCTACCCCATACCACCCTTCCTCAAACGGGCTCGCAGAGCGAGCCGTGCAGACAGTCAAAAGAGGAGTAAAGAGGCTGACAGGGACATTAGAAGTGAGACTTGCTCGGTTCCTGTTCAAATACCGAGTTACTCCCCAGACAACAACCGGTATTGCGCCAGCGGAGCTCCTGATGGGCCGAAGACTGCGAACACATCTGGATCTCCTCTACCCGACCACGAAAGAAAAAGTACAAAGGAGACAGAGAGAGCAGAAGGGAAGAGAGGGGACACGCAGAGTTACTTTTCAACCTGGAGATAGAGTCATGGGTCGAAACTTTTCAGCAGGAGCAAGTTGGTTACCTGGCACAATCCTTGAGTGTGAGGGAGAGGTAGCAGTGAAGATAAAGTTGGATGATGGCCGAATTTGGAGGCGCCATGTGGACCATGTTAGGAATACCGAGGTGCCCGAAGAGATAAGGGTGGAGTCTCAACCAACACCTTCATCTGGTACTTTCGAGAGCAATGACCCGTTGACTGCTCCAGCCGAACAAATGACAACTCCGAACAATTGTGGAACAGAACATACTGAACAAGAGACACAGGAACAATCACAAGTGGAGCCACCAGAGCCTATGGGACTTAGACGCTCCACTCGAGACCGACAACCTCCAGATCGGTATCAATAAGTAAAGAGTAGTTCTCTCTTAGGAGGGAGGAACTGTGAGGTATTCAAGTTATGGTTAGTTATTATACCTTGGTGTATGCATACATTACTTACATTGTGTTTGTAATAGGTAGGACATTTGCGCATGCGTATGAATTATTTCATGGCTATATAACATTCGTGTGCACACTTTTATTTCAGAAGAATTAAATATTATATGTGTGGCAAGTCGTCGCGCGTGCTATATACACAGGGTGTAACAGGTGTGTTCGGTCCATTTAAGGGTTGATGGAAAGAGGTTTGTCACGATTTCCTTGTGAGTCATCCTGGCCAGGTTGTGACGAGGTATAATTTCTCAAGGTTATTATGGATGGAGTCCATGACATGTTCCAACATAATGGCAGGTTTTTGGAAAACAGGAGTGTACCCATTGAATCGAAATACAGTGATGAATCCACTGCTAGAATCCTGGAAAAGAGTGATTTAACATACATTCCCCTTTTCACTCCTGCAAAACGTCACATTGAGAAGCTCTCTCTGCCAGAAACATTTCCAGAAGAAGACATGTCCATCTGTGGTAACTCTGACTCATTCCTTTAAGAATCACCTATTTCTACATGTGATGAGTATCAACCCAGTGTTAGACAAAATTCACTGGTGAATATTGTGGACTTACATGTAGATATACCACAGTATGAACTGGAAGGGAACCAACAAACACAGAGAGAGTCCTCACAAGTGCAGAGAATTTAACAAGACTAGAAGAGAAGCAGAGGGAAAAGGATGCTATATTAGCTGCAAAACAGCACAGAAAACAGTTAAGAGAGGAAAGAGCGCCCAAAAAAGCAAGTGTACAGTTTTATCATCACTGTTTATAGATAGAGCCTCCCCCTTTCCCTCGTTTGCACTATGTCTCACCCACTTTGATTCTTGGCTAGAGAGCTAGTCTGTGTATCAGGTTAAATATACATGTAGATCTCTTCTATAAGGTACATATGTCTCTCACTTGCGTTGCTTCTTTATGGTAAATCGTGCATTTGGACCTGCATTAACTTGAAGATTAATGTATCTCAATGCAGTGCTATTTTGTGTTTGATGTACTTCAAATGCTTTCAACCTTTGCAGCTGACCGTGGTGGTTCTGATGGATGCCTAAGCTTATCCCCAGCATCCCTCTCAAGATCATTGTTTTCAGATAACCCAGCTTTAACAAACTGGGTGGGCAACCTCGGCCTGACTATGGCTGACCAAGACACTTTAAGCAGTGGCAAGTTACTGTCAGCAAACCATATTTCAGCAGCAAGCAAGCTACTAAGAGCGAGACACTCATTACTTGCTGGAGAAGCTGCAATGGGATTCTAGTCCTAACAAATTTGTGCAAATCATATATGTTGATCCAGGACATTGGGCCTATCTATCAAACAAATTTTCTGGGGAGGAAATAGATCTGTATGATTCAATGCACACCATTCCCACTCAACAGGGGACTATTGTAAGACAAGCCTGTCGGATTGCTCAGTCTCAGAATTCCAGTATCACGATCAATGTCATGGCATCTGACTTATGCAGAGGAATTGATCCCTTTGATGTCAGTATTGCCAAGATGAGATGAGAAAACATTTAGAAAACTGCATTAAAAAACAATCAATGACCCAGTTTCCGAGCTCCATTCGCCGTTGCATACAGAGGAGAATAGTGAAGTCTTTAAACATGGACATCCATTGTCTGTGTAGACCGCCTGAACACCCCCCAATGGTCTGTTGCGACTGCTGTGATAAGTGGTATCATTCAGGATGTGTTGAAGTCCCTGACAATGTATTTGAAGTAGAAGAAATTTTATGGCTCTGTCCCTCGTGTAAGTTATCATTAAGTCAAAGTTGACCTTTTAATTACATAAAACCTTAGCAGCAATTAATAATCACATGGAAGGTTTTGGTGACATATTATAGCAAAAAGTCATGTCGGCTTGTTCCTACTGGCCCAATTATGTTTTAACTGATTCGTATAGCCACGTAGTGCAGCAGCCTGACTCACCTAGACGATGGAGCAGTTTAGACAACAGCTTTTTTACCGAGACGGGTGACTTCACAGGGGGTAGATCTACAAGTAGTGCAGCAGCCTGAGCCTCACTCTCACTGGCACTGGAGTCTGTCCAACTGTCTCCCAACCAGAAACAACCGTGATCTGGCTGGTATATACGCACACCACCCTTGGGCACTACATGCCCTCAGGCGTCGTGCATATATACATGCCATATCACTCGAAGGGGTGTTATAACTAATACATAGGCAGTAGGAAGACTCAACCTCTGTATATACTGAAGAGTGTCAGACAAAGTTGTATACAAGTTGGATATTTGTGTTCATAGCCTTGTTTAGCAACTGAAAAGTGGAATGAACTGTAGTTCTTATTTAAATCCCCAGGCCAAGATGAAAGCTCCACCTCTTTTTCAGCACTTGGGGTTGCTAGGAAAAGTCTCAATGAAGTGTAAGGTTTGTTTAAAGACCCATTCTTTCTTTTGTTAAATGTATGGTAGATCAATACGTTTTAATGATATATTTAGGCAAAAGTGGTTCCACACCTGCTATTCCTGCCACCTCTGTTTCTGTACTGAACCATGCTAGAGCAACGCACAGGCAAGTCAAAGGTTTGTGCATCTTGTTGACCAGCAGATTGAGAATGCATTTGTCTGCTGATTCTTAGATAAAGGTGAAGTCTGTTCTTCTGTATCTGGGCCTGGGACTAGAGGAGGTGCAAAGATGAAGTCTATTCCTCTGTATCTGAACCAGAGTCTCGCGAAGGTGACTCCTCTGTATCTTCACCTCAGATTGGAGGGATGCACAAAGGTGTGTAAAACCAATCCCTTCATGTTCCCTTTTGACTAGCTAATTAACCCTCGGCGCGCATGCACAGCGTGGGTTATGGTAGTTGGGTCTGTGTGTATGTGTGTGTGTCTGTTAAGTCGCATCTCACCTCCGGAACGTCTGTTCGTCCTGAAAATACTGTCACGTACTAAGCAGGCAACGGAGGTCGAAATATTTGTGGGGATTTCTCTGAAACCGCTCCGTTGCAGAGATACATCACTTCCTGCGTTGTAGGGTACTGCAGCGACATGCAGAGCCTTCCAAGGGTCCTAAAAAGGCTAACAATAGGCTAAACTCTACCTGGAATACGACTCAATGTAAGGTAGCAAGCTTCTTTCTGTTCCGTCTCTGTCTTTTGCCTAAAGTCTTCTGTATACTTCCCATTAACGTGATTAGAATGGTTATAGATCTAGGGTGTGCGCCTTCAAGGATTTGCACAAAGGTGTGTAAAACCAATCCCTTCATGTTCCCTTGTTAACTAGCTGATTGAGACTGCATTTGTTTCCTGATTCTTAGACAAAGGTTAAGTCTGTTCTTCTGTATCTGCACCTGGGACTAGAGGGAGGCTCAAAGGTGAAGTCTATTCCTCTGTATCTGGACCAGTGTCTTGCAAAGGTGATTCCTCTGTATCTGCACCTGAGACCAGAGGAAGGCACAAAGGTGTGTAAACCAATCCCGTAATGTTCCCTTTTGACTAGCTGATTGAGACTGCATTTGTTTCCTGATTCTTAGACAAAGGTGAAGTCCGTTCTTCTGCACCTGGGACTAGAGAGAGGCTGAAAGGTGAAGTGTGTTCTTCTATATCCGCACCTGAGACTGGAGGGAGGCTCAAAAGTGAAGTGTGTTCTTCTGTATCCGCACCTGAGACTAGAGGGAGGCGCAAAGGTGAAGTCTGTTCTTCTGTATCAGGACCAGAGTCTCGCAAAGGTGACTCCTTTGTATCTGCACCTGAGACTAGAGGAAGGCACAAAGGTGTGTAAACCAATCCCTTCATGTTCCCTTTTGACTAGCTGATTGAGACTGCATTTGTTTCCTGATTCTTAGACAAAGGTGAAGTCGGTTCTTCTGTATCTGCACCTGAGACTAGAGGGAGGCGCAAAGGTGAAGTCTGTTCTTCTGTATCTGGACTAGAGTCTCGCAAAGGTGACTCCTCTGTATCCGCACCTGAGACTAGAGGAAGGCACAACGGTGTGTAAAACCAATCCCTTCATGTTCCCTTGTTGATAGGTGATTGAGAATGCATTTTTTTTCCTAATTTGTAGACAAAGGTGAAGTCTGTTCTTCTGCATCTATACCTGAGACTAGAGGGAGGCTCTAAGGTGAAGTCTATTCCTCTGTATCTGGACCAGAGTCTTGCGAAGGTGATTCCTCTGTATCTGCACCTGAGACTAGAGGAAGGCACAAAGGTGTGTAAACCAATCCCTTCATGTTCCCTTTTGACTAGCTGATTGAGACTGCTGAGACTGCATTTGTTTCCTGATTCTTAGACAAAGGTGAAGTCCGTTCTTCTGTATCTGCACCTGGGACTAGAGGGAGGCTCAAAAGTGAAGTCTGTTCTGTAACGGTGTGTAAAACCAATCCCTTCATGTTCCCTTGTTGATAGGTGATTGAGAATGCATTTTTTCCTAATTTGTAGACAAAGGTGAAGTCTGTTCTTCTGCATCTATACCTGAGACTAGAGGGAGGCTGAAAGGTGAAGTCTATTCCTCTGTATCTGGACCAGAGTCTTGCAAAGGTGATTCCTCTGTATCTGCACCTGAGACTAGAGGAAGGCACAAAGGTGTGTAAACCAATCCCTTCATGTTCCCTTTTGACTAGCTGATTGAGACTGCATTTGTTTCCTGATTCTTAGACAAAAGTGAAGTCTGTTCTTCTGTATCCGCACCTGGGACTAGAGGGAGGTGCAAAGGTGACGTCTGTTCTTCTGTATCTAGACCTGAGACTAGAGGGAGGTGCAAAGGTGAAGTCTATTCCTCTGTATCTGGACCAGAGTCTCGCAAAGGTGACTCTGTATCTGCACCTCAGATTGGAGGGATGCACAAAGGTGTGTAAAACCAATCCCTTCATGTTCCCTTGTTGATAGGTGATTGAGAATGCATTTGTTTCCTGATTCTTAGACAAAGCTGAAGTCCGTTCTGTATCTGGAACTGAGACTAGAGGGAGGTGCAAAGGTGAAGTCTGTTCTTCTGTTTCCGGAACTGAGACTAGAGGAAGGCGTAAAGGTGACATTTATTCCTCTGTATCTGTACTTGAGACTACTGGGATGCAAAAAGGAGTGCAGAACAATTGTGTATGTTCTTCGTGTTCGTTTTGTTGACTAGCTAATTGAGAGTTCATTTTTTTCTTGATTCTTAGGCAAAGGTGAGGTCTGTTCCTCTGTACCTGCACCTGAGACTAGAGGAAGGCACAAAGGTGAAGTCTGTTCCTCTACATCTGCACCAGAGACGAGAGGCCCAAAACTGAAGTCTGTTCCTCTTTATCTGCTAGAGGGAGGCATAAACAAATCGAAGGTTCATGTTCCCTTTGTTGAATACAAGTAATACTTGTACCATGGCTTTTCAGGTTGGTCAATTTGAGGTTAATAAATCTAATATCAACCTTATCTGATTACTTAGCAACCTAATAGTTTTTACAAGGTAAATAATTTGTTGCTCATGCATACATTGTTACAGGTGGGCACAGACAAGTTTGATGTACACAACAGCGACCCAGAAAGGTATGTACATGTACATGTCCTGCATTGTACACCTAAACACCAGGTTTGTACTGTTTCCTCCACAGGTGTAAACATGGATAAGAGAGTATTGACTGGTGTGTTGATATGTACAATTAATCTGGTGACTATGTCAGAAAGTGCCATATTATATCTCCACATGTAATAGTCACCAACAATTATGACACATGTTAACGTTGCGATCTGGTCTGTTCCACAGTCAAAACATGAGACCCAGCAATTCCTGTTTCTACAGCAGATTCATCAAGAACTTCACACAGATTGCCTAGCCACTAAACTGCGTTACAAATGAACGTCCATCATCTGTGGGGCTGCCAGGTTGCTTGCTTTACCTAGTACACTAAGACACACGTAGTTAACTCCGCAACAGCAAATTTCGCTCACGGAAATTTGAATTTCCACGGTGCGCAAAAAGTTCAATTATGTGGAGTCAGCGTTTTCGGCTAATATAGCCTGCGCGCGTGCGCAAGTGGCCAACATGGCCGAGCTCCTTTAAAATAATTAAAAGAGAGACCTAGCAAGAGCTTTAAATACATTGAATTGAAGTTACAGCAGTAGATAAAGGAAAAGATCAATTTATTCGACCACTCGCATACTTTTCACCATAGCGGGGCGTACGTAATTCAAGATTCTGTACCATTCAGGTAGGTTATTGCTGGTACCACATTCTCTCAGTATTGGGTGTTCAGTTTAGTTCAACGGCTTATATGTCTCTCTACGGCAGGTCGAAAATACATGACGGTCAAAAAAAGGCCCTGGTGCATCATTACTCCCTACACTTCCACATGTAGTAGTACGCCCCAAGGGTTGGGGATTGGCTCTACAAATTTGCTTCTGCGCTTTTTTAAGGCTAGCTACATGTAGCTCTGCAGAATATTTTTATTTGATGCGGTGTGTGTGTGTGTGTGTGTGTGTGTGTGTCCTACCACCTGAAAATAATGAATGCTCGAGTGAAAGAATGCACAGAACAGAGTGTAACAATGAATGCAAAAATATACAAGGTTTGTACAACTAATTACAGACACTTTCTTTTTGCTAAAGGTAATTGTTCTTCCAGTTCAGCTATTTGTTGGCGATATGCTTTCTCTGCTTGGCGAAATGCTATCTCTGACTCTTTCTTCTCTTTCTCGGTCTCTCTGAGTCTCTTATTGGTCTCTCTGAGTCTCTTACTCAAACGGGAAGCATGCTGTTGTAGTTTATCCATTTTTGGAACCTCTGTGAGAACAATACCACAGACGGCACTCTTTTGAAACCGTGCCTCTTTTGGAAGGTCGAACAGGGAGGGTTCAAGAGTAGTTGTGTAATTGTGAAACCTCATGCACAATTGAGAGCAGCAATTTGAGTACTTCCATATCCACCATGCGTAGGTTTTGCTGCATCTTCCACAACTTAAAGCTCTTCAATTCTACTGCATTCACTAAGAAATCTTGGTCATCCCTGAAGGGGAAGAGTAGTATTTTGACCTCCTCTGCTGTCAGAACCATGACGAGAGGTCGTGGCTCATGAATGTTGAAGGCACTATAGTAACCAACGACTTGTGCTAGACAATGTGGTGTTATTTTTTTTGGCATCTAGGATGGCGACCACTTTTGGCATCATCATGCTTGTTTCTGCCAACGTATACACACAATAGTCTGCCTTGTTTGCTTTGGACATGGCACCCCTGATGCTTCTCTTGTCACGTCGTTTAGTTCGAACCCTCAGCATGCTACCTGTGTCTTCCTCCTTCTCCATCTCGCTGCCTGTATCCTCCTTCATCATGCTGTCTGTGTCTTGACTCTGCTAGGGTCTTAAGGTCCTGCAGCACAGTAGCTTCCTCGTCATTCACCTCTTCTTTCTCTCCTTCCACATTGTTTTTCACACTTTCCTCCAATCTCAGGGTGTACTTGAAGCAGTCACACACCATGTTTACGACTGGATCACAAAAGGCGTATCTTACTTCAGTCTCATTCCGCCCCAACTCTACAAGCCTTTTCTCGTTATGTAAGATGTTTGCTACGGTTGCATAGATGTTTGCAGTATGCTCGATAACGGAGATCAGCCTTCAGTTTCTCCCTTAGAGTGCTTGTCACATGACTAGGAAGTTTGGAACTAACAAAGTGGGTGTCCGCAATGTTGCACTTAGGCGTGTGCATTCGTAAAGATGATGCATGCCTGAATGGTCTTGTTGCTGTTTATGAGATCGAGTAGTAGCGGAGTTGGGGTAATCAAGACACATTCCAACATTTCGACCTGTTCATTCAGAGTTTTGTCGCTCATTCTAGTTTTTCTGGGAGGAGTTTGTTCTGGGAGGAGTTTGCTCTTCTGGGAGGAGCGGCTGCTTCGCTCTCTTTTATAGAAAAGCGAAGGATAACTTTTGGAAAATCCGCGGTGGTCCGGGCAAAAGCTGATTAGTTGTTGCAGAGGACATACCGAAATATCTAAATATACAGTCCGCCTTGGAAAATGAAACTTCCAAACACAGCGCGGCATGCGCATATACGGCCGGCCGCTTATAAGGCAAACTATTGAAGCTGCCAGATTCTGAATTTGAATCCGATTGCCGTGCACAAATTCCTCTGTGTGACATCATCTTGACAAAGAATTTCACCCAACCCTTTTCTCTCTCTGTCTGGACAAGGGGTCCATTCACACCACATTCTGATACCTAGATCCATACACCCACATACATGCATAGGACAAGAGGTTGCCACATGTGGTTAGCAGGAAGCATTGGAGTTGTGCACACTATCATCAGAAGTGAATAAAGGACCATCAAAGGAAAAATAATCTGCAGATCTTTAGTTCAAAGACAATACACTTGCAGTACCAATGTACCTCCTGAACTCCCTAGTTCCACTACCATTCTGGGACCACTGTGCATGACCACTGAAACACTGAAATCTGATCACATTAGGTTCCAATTACGTTTGTTACTCATTAATTAAGAATGCATTTTGTGGCTGTAGTACACTGCAAAACACAATGTGCATAGTTCAACCCACAAGTATGAAGACAACTGCAGACAGTTCTCACTCAGTTGCATCCAACATATGAACTATGTATATAGCAAGATCAGTTTTAGGATGCAACTGAGGTAACACTGTTTCGACCTTGTTTGGCCTCATCAGTGCAGTGTAGTCTCATTAGACCCACTGTCACTGACAAAATGCAATAGTGTTAGGGGCATAGGACGGCGGCATAGAACACTAGCAACTCATGTACATGACTCAACAGCATTCAGGAAGACAGTAGTGGCATGAAAGGAGCCATGTAAAGTCCACTGATATACACTGTGGGAGTGAGAGTATATATTCATGTACAAGGAGGGGAATTGCCAGGGGGTATTTATTATCACTCTATTTTCTCACACACACAGTACTCACAAATGAATTGTCTCCATTGACAAACATCATGTATGCCTTCATGGTGTTCATTAGGCAGGATATTTGGGTGGGGGGAGGACAAAGTTTGTGGGCCACTGCCACAGTGTCATGCATGAGTATGAGAGTACTATACAATTTAGTATGAGACTATATACAAGTTTTCTGGGGGGAGAGGGGGGGGGAACAGAGGGTAGGGGGAGGGGGAATTCCAGGGCCACCCTCCTCTGTATGAACCCTATGCATTAATTAGGGGTCTCAACCATAAAATGTAGCTGCACAGACTACTGTTGTACTGTGCAAGAGTTACTAGTCTTAGCACTGATGAGAGGAAGGGAGAAGAGGGGAATAGAGTGGAACATTGATGTTCAAATTAAGGGCCTAAAATTGGAATTGCAAGCATTTTAAGCTAAATCTATGACAGTTGCACACGCACACACACACACACACATTCTCAAGCATCAGCTCTAGCAAGGCAACATGAGCAACATCTGAAGTTTTGCAGCCTGGTAGAGGAAAGGAGAGGAGGGCCATAGAGTAGTGTTCAAAGGGCCTGTAAATTCATAATTGGTCACTGTACTCACTTATCTAGCGATCTTTAATTATTGAAACACACTCTAATTATGTGCAACGGAAAGTATATGGAAGAATTTAGAGGAAAGACGGAGACTAAAGAGAAAAAGGCTTGCTACCCTACATCCAGTTGTATTCCAGGTAGTGTTTAGCCTATTGTTAAGCCTTTTTAGGACCCTTAGAAGGCTATGCTGTCGAAAAAGTGTGTGGAATGTCGCTGCAGTACACTCGTAGGATGTCACGGGTAAGCAAATGACGTTGAACGGAGTGGTTTCAGAGAAATGCCCACAAATTTTTTGACCTCTGTTGCCCACTGAGTATGTGACAGAATTTTCAGGACTAACAGATGCTTTAGAGGTGAGATGTGACTTAACAGACAGACAGACAGACAGACACACAGACCCAACTACAGTAACCCTCCTGCGCATGCGCGCCGAGGATTAATGATCTAAAACACTCTTGGCTATAATTATGTATACTTATGTATACTTACTCTTACAGCATATTTCAGCAACAGGAGCCTGTAAACCACACACTAATTTCCAATTAGTGTCATTAGTACATAGATGGCTATCTAACACAGACTACAGAGGATTGCAAGATGTTTGTCCAGGTTCAGTAATAGATGGGTGGTGGTATCTGAAGTAGTTGGTTAGACACTTCAGTGTACTTATGTATGAAGTGTACTTATGTAAATGCAGAATTGTTCTCTACTTAGACAGTCCTTCAGTATCAACACCCATCTACTACTGAACCTGGACAAGCATCTTGCAATCTTCTGTATGCACACACATTGAAGCCATCTATGTACTAATGACACTTAGAAACTGTGTGTGGTTTACAGGCTCTGAAATATGCTCTACCACTGCGGATGATAGGGCAGTAAGGGCACTAAACTGTGTTCAGAGGAGGGAGAGTGGTGGGTAAAATGGAGATACAAACCCTAATGTTCAGTCCAGTGGTACATTGACCTTGCAGGGGTTGCACAGTTGCATTGTGTACGCCTGTTGTATAGTACACACACACACACACACACACACACACACACACACACACACACACACACACACACACACACACACACACACACTAGAGTAAAAATTCCGTGTACGCACACCTAGTGTGAGTAGAGGAAGGACAGAAGTACAGAGTACTGTTCAAAGGGCCTAATCAAACTGAAAACTCAGAATTGACCACACTAAACTAAGCATTAATTAGCAGAAGGTAAAATTCCAGCTACCTTACTTGTAAATAAGAGCCACACAGAGCAACAAACAGACTGGGTATGCACATTGTGTTCATCATGTACATGTGGTGTAATGTCTGCACATGATGTACACATGTATCATCACTCCATCTTGATCTGAAGTGTCCTGTTCCAGAGGGTTCACACTTAAATAATAGTGCAGACCAAAGGTAGTTCTACAGCCAAATAACAGAATACGGAGATCTATGAAATAGTTTATGTGACAGCACCCATTATGTATGTAATGGCAGTTCAATTTCTGGTAATGTTCTTAGAGATGATAAGTGAGCACAAACTGTGATAGTGAATATATAGACCGATGTATGGAAATCCCACTAATTTACAAGTACGTATAGGTGTCCTGATTTCAGAAAAAAAAACACATAAGCTAGTCCAACTGGTACATCATCTAAAACACATGTGCATGACCAAAACAGCAGGTAGTGGCTTTCCAATTCTGCAGAGTAAGAAGAAACACCTAAAAAAGATGCAGAAGCTTGGTAGGGTCAAGTGTTTTTTCCTCAGGATGTTTGTGTACTCGTGTTTTCATCTTTAGGCTAATTAACTAACTTTTCAAGCATATACTTCCATCTCTTGGTGGCTTAGTTGCCCTGGGGGACTGATTGAGGCTGAATTAGAGTATAGCATGCTTTGAAAGGATGTCTGACTAGTAATCAGAATGTCCTGGGTTCCAATCCCAGCTGGATCTTTAACAATGACTTGGCATTGATGTTTGTGTAATTGTGTTTCCATCGTCGCGCTACATGTAATTAACTAACTTTACGTGAACATGTATGTATCATATATACAAGTAAATAAAAAATTTAGGAAATTTGAAATGTAATATAGGAATTGCATAAAAATGGACAAGATTGGGACACAGACATGCTATGTACATCAACATACCTTTTAGTACATTGATGTATATAGCATGTCTGTGTCCCAATCTTGTCTCTGTTCATTTTTATGCAATTCCTATATTACACTTCAAATTTCCTAAATTTTTTATTTACTTGTCTCTTGTCATTTTTTTTACTATTGTAAGGAATAATTCTCTCTAGCATGTGCTCTCCATATCCATAAACATCTGACCAAGTGTTGAGCTACTGTATACAAGCATAGATACTATATGGTATCTATGATATAGGCTTACCGAGGTACATACGTAGAGGCAGAGCCAACACACTGTACGCGTGTGCAGTGTTCTGAGTAGCACCAGAATCGTCAACACATCTCTGTTTTGCTTATGTAGTACTAAGTGCTAGTTGCTATACAAATCGTCAACACGTTCTCTATCAGCCAGTTCACTCCGTGCCTAGTTGTTACGCGCTAGTTGCTAAGCTTTTGCGCATGCGCGGCTGGTGTAAATGACGTCATTAATCCTTTATACCCGATAGTGCCGAAAAGCATTTTCCCGTCTCGACCCGATAAGCGTGCGTTTCGGCATTGTTTTATGTCACAAAAGTGTTCTAGCTGTAGGCATATAAAGTACATAATGCAAAAGAGGAAAGTTGAAATGACCTACGTTGCTCATATGAAGCAGTAGTGATACTATCTATAACAACCAGCGACGGTCAAAGTATACGGACCGACACGGAATATAATGAACAAATGGCAGCTGGCTTTCGCGGAGCATAACAGCTGGATAAGCCGCTGCATTCACTATTGTGCGTTTGCTTCGTTCAAAGGACTCACCTGTCTGACAGTCTGTCGTGTTGCTTGCCTTCAGTCTCTTCTACCCGAGCTATTCTACAGCCTAGTGTACTTCTCTCTGTTCGCGCGCGAGGACTCGCCCATTCCGTTCATTGACCGCACCCATCATATCCGCTGGCAATGGCTACCGGAAGTACTAAATACCATACTGAGGATGTTTTGGAGATGTTGGAGGAGATCAATGAGCCTATGTTTGATGGAAGTGATGATGACTTGGATTTAGATCTTGACTTTGATGATGAGAGGTGAATACAATTATTGCATGTAAAATTAGTAGATAACTGCTACAACATGTGTAGAGCTGGAGATGGTGATGAGGAGGTGGACTTCCTGACTCTGTTGGAGCGTGAAGAGCTTGCTTCATCTTCAAGGTGAGTATACTTTTAAAATGAAACTGGATACCTAACACCGAAACACGATATGTGATGAACCCTTTACACAGTGAATCTGAAGATGAAGCTGATCCTGTTACTCCTGTACCGCCATCTCCTGCACCTACGAGGAGGAGAAGAGGAAGGGGGAGGGGAAGGGGAAGGGGAGGGGGAGGGGGAGGGGGAGAGGAAGCAGGGGAGGAAGAGGGAGAGGAAGGGGAGCCAGCACTGAGTGAGATATCATTATTACATATGCATATTCCATATGGTATATTGTAACACAATGTTATCAAGACACTTACTCGACTTTACTTTCAGAGAGACCACATACAACTGGAGTACCGACCTAGAGGATGTTGATATCTCCCCATTTATTCAGAGGGTCGGACCAGCAGTTCCCTTCTCTGCCTCTGTCCTGGAGATTTTCCGGCTCTTCTTCACCACCACCCTGATGGCCACCATCATTGGCGAGACCAACCACTATGCCAGGGAGGTGTTGGGAGAATCTGCAGGGGCCAAGTGGGAGGATGTGGTAGAGGAGGATCTTTGGGCCTTCCTGGGATTTGCTCTGCTTATGGGAATCAACCGGCTACCACAGCTACGGCTATATTGGAGCACAGATCCGGTATATCATTACTTACCCATAGCAGAGCGAATTACCCGTGATCGCTTTTTGGCCATATGGAGATTTCTTCACTTCTCCAGGAATGCACCTTCACCAGTAGCAAGCGCGTCATCTGCAACGGCCGCGTCATGCGTCGCGTCATGTTCCACGTCATCCTCTCCATCAGATCCCCAACGTCCCATTGACCGACTTTGGAAGGTCCGGCCAGTAATATCGGCCGTTGTGGCTGCCTGCCGTGCCAATTACCGGCCTCATCGGGAGCAGTCTATTGATGAGGCAATGGTGGCCTTCAAAGGAAGATCCAGTATGAAGCAGTACCTCCCGAAGAAGCCGGTAAAACATGGCTTTAAGATCTGGGTACGTGCAGACAGCCACAATGGGTACGTGTGTGAGTTTGAGTGCTACACTGGTAAGAAGGGTGACACCACTGAAGTAGGCCTGGGAGGGTCTGTAGTCACTCGGCTCACACGGGACCTGGTGGGGAAGGGATATCACATTTTTATGGACAGCTTTTTTTCATCAGTAACATTGTATCACAGGTTATTATCTGACAATATTTATTGTACTGGGACGATGAGATCTGACAGACGCAACTTCCCTCCTGACCTCAAGGATGCAGCGAAGCGTGGCCTAGCCCGCAGAGGTGATAGAGATGTGAGGCAGGATGGGAATGTTAGCGTCTGTGTGTGGTAGGACACTCGGCCAGTGACCTTTATTTCATCTGGCCACAATCCTGCTCACACAAAAGTGATACGTAGGAAGAAAGCGGACGGCAGCGTTATCGATGTTGATTGCCCTCTGTCTATCACCGACTATAACCAGTTTATGGGAGGTGTAGACAGAGGGGATCAATATCGAAAATACTACCACGTTCATGTCAAGTCGCGCAAGTCGTATAAGTACATTTTTTGGTTTGTTTTTGAGATCTGTGTGTTGAATGCATTTGTACTATATTCCCGTCACTCTCCATATACTGATTCCACACCAACTTATTTGTCATTTCGGAAAAACTTAGCTCATGCCCTAATTGGAAATTATAGTAGTCGCCGTCGTCATGTCATCTCACAAACAGTCATCCATCACCACCTTGTTGTAAACACTCACCACTTCCCATCCAAAGCACCCAGCAGATGTGTATGCAAACGACCGACATGCAATCGACAAACTGTATGGTACTGTAACACGTGCGACAAACATTTATGCCACACAGGAGATCACATGACAGACTGCTTTCTTATTCACCATGCACAAAACAACTTGTATTCTACGTAGATAACCTTTGTGTTCCTTTGTGTTTCTTTGTGTTCCTTTGTGTTGTGTTCCTTTGTGTTCCTTTGGTCATTTGTGTATTTTTGTTTCTATTATGTGGTTTGTGTAGGTTTGTGTTCATTTTTGTAACTGTTTGTGGTGTAATGTGATGTGATGTGATGTGTGTTCCTACTTTCTCGTGTTTGCCTCGTCAAACTCCTCTCACTTTGGCTGCTCATTCCAGTCCACAGAGTCCTCGCAATTATGTTTGACTCGTCAAACTCCTCTCACTCAAACACTCAAGCCTACCCTCTGCCACTCCCCCACTTGTGTTTGACTCGTCAAACTCCTCTCACTCAAACACTCAAGCTAATCCTCTGCCACTCCCCCACTTGTGTTTGTCACATCGAACACTAAAGCTACTCCAATGCTCCACCACCCCATGTTTGACTCATCAAACTCCTCTCACTCATCTACTCCTCTGCTACACTAAATCTACTCCTCCCATTTCACCCATCTCAGTTACAGTAAGTTTTACTAACGTTTGTATTCATGCATGTTTACTCATATACATTTTCTACAGTGCCATTCAATTCTTCACTATTTTACCAGCGCTACCAAGCTGTCAACACTGAAGTGCATTGCTCATCTATCACTCTATTTTGAGCAGTCACATCACATTATTTGCACAGACACAGTACTATATATGAAGTATAAATCATGTAAACTCACCTAGTAGGCGCGATGGTGCTGAACGTGACTATCCCATCCGCGGTAGATAGCCCCTTCCTGCATCTCCTTGCGTATCCTCGTGGTGCAGTAGCTATACACACAGTAGATGCGTACGGATACGAACCAACAGCCACAGAGCTCTTTCCACAACGGCCAGAGAGACGCACGCTCTAATCACGCAGTATCACGAGAGAAATGCGTGGGCGTTACCGGATTACGTAAAGCGCGCAATAATTAGGACTCGGATATAAAGGGTTAATGAGTCTTGTCTCATGACGTAATTGTTTTATTGTATGACGCAAGCTAACTATATACGTAAAACGTATGTAATATGCACATACATTCAAAATGAATTACGTCATCGCTATATCACACAGTACGGTAGTACTGTGTATATAGGGATTGCTATGGTCTATCCCCATTGAAAACCATATATAAGGATATTCTTCATTTTCACTTTCAATTTGAAGTTGATTTCACTTTTAATGATATCAAGGTGAAGAATGGGTGAAAAATAACCATGAAACAAAAATTGGTTGATCTGTGATGTAAGATATGCATAATATCACAAAAGTGCATTTCACATTTTTGCCCATGTTCTTCATCTTCTTATTATCACACAGTACGGTAGTACTGTGTATATAGGGATTGCTATGGTCTATCCCCATTGAAAACCATATATAAGGATATTCTTCATTTTCACTTTCAATTTGAGGTTGATTTCACTTTTAATGATATCAAGGTAAAAAATGTGTGAAATATAACTAGTATGCAAAAATTGGATGTGTTGTGATGTAAATGTGTGTAATAACTTAAAAAGTGCTTTTCACATTTTTGCCATGTTTTCCATCTTCTTCTTATTATTATTATTATTCTTCTTCTTCTTGAAGAAGCGTAACTCAATAACCATAAAATCAATGAAGTTGAATCTTTGCATGTGGAAATGTATCATTACGAACTGGGGAATAGAGGTATAATTTTTTCGTTAACCCTTGTAGTTCTTGTACTACTGATCGTTATCTCTCCCAGCAATGTATTATGAATGAGGATAACTAATGAGCAAAACTCAGCAACCATGGTAGCCATCAACCTGAAAGTCAGCATGTGTAGAGATATCATCACTAATAGCAACATAACAAAAGCATATGTTGTTAACCCTTGTGACTCTTCTAATACTGATGTAAACACTCCTCTCAATGCAATACATGTATACATGTGTATAGTGATTACATATCATATTGAATGTACGTGCAGAGTACATACATTGTACGCATATAAAACCATGCGTCATATAATAAGCCAATTACGTAATGACAGAATACTCGTTAATGACGTCATTATATCTGCCGCGCATGCGCAAACGCTTAGCAACTAGCGCGTAGCAACTAATAGGTACAGTGAACTGGCTGCTTGATAATAGAGAAATGTGTTGATGATTGATTGGTTTAGCAACTAGCGCTTAGTACTACATAACAAAAGACAGAGGTGTTGACGATTCTTGTGCATACGCGTACAGTGTGTTGCTCTCTGCCAGGCACTACTCTAGGTATGTACCGGCTGTTGGAATAGCGGCACGCTACCAAGCCAAAGCGCTGGTGACCGACAGTACATTGCTAGCATGTTTGCTCAGCCAATAGTACGTTGCTAGCAGGTTTGCTCAGCCAATAGTACGTTGCTAGCAGGTTTGCTCATAGTTCGTGTACGCAGCTGCTTGTAGCCACTCCCTACTAATCATACATCTCAGAGTGTGATTATTAGGGCCTCTAGCAATAATGGGCCAGGTATTTTATGGATATGGTGAGCATGTGCTAATGGGAATTATTGCTTACAATTGTAAAAAAATGATTAGAGACAAGTAAATAAAAATTTAGGAAATTTGAAATGTATATAGGGATTGCATAAAAATGAACAGAGACAAGATTGGGACACAGACATGCTATATACATCAATGTACTAAAAGGTATGTTGATGTACATAGCATGTCTGTGTCCCAATCTTGTCTCTGTTCATTTTTATGCAATCCCTATATACACTTCAAATTTCCTAAATTTTTATTTATTTGTTATTATTATTATTATTATTATTATTATTATTATTATTATTATTATTCTTGGAGAAGCATAACTCAATAACCATAAAATCAATGAAATTGAATCTTTGCATGTAGAAATGTATCATTACGTACTGGGGAATAGAGGTATAATATTTTAGTTAACCCTTGTAGTTCTTGTACTACTGATCGTTATCTCCTCCAGCAATGTATTATGAATGAGGATAACTAATGAGCAAAACTCAGCAACCATGGTAACCATCAACCTGAAAGTCAGCATGTGCAGAGATATCATCGCTAATAGCAACATAACAAAAGCATATGTTGTTAACCCTTGTGATTCTTCTAATACTGATGTAAACACTCCTCTCAATGCAATACATGAAAACTCATATTGCACGCACTACATTCCAATAGGGCTACACATAGACAACTGACAAATAACATACAAACCACCTACATGTACACAACACACCTAGAAAAATGGGGGAATAAAAAAAATACTAAAGATAAAAAAATAAAAATGAAAAAAGGGGGGCATGTAAATAAAAAAAAGTAAAAACAGATAGAAAAAGGAGATAGAAGTGTTAAAGTATAGATAGAAAAAAGAAAGGGGGAGAAGGCAAACTATCCCCAACCATGAAAGCTCACAGCAACCTAGTCCAACTTAAAACCTTCCCACAATAGTGGGTCGGAATCCAAGATGGCCCCACTAGTTAAGTAGCACCTGGCCTATTATTGTAGGACATGCATACCACTAAACTGAGGGGAATAGCAATCAGTGTACTACTCCTGCCCACACAGGATATGTACCTGATCACAACCAGGTCACTACAAGCCCACAGTAGGTCCACAACCTCCCTGTATATACAGGCAGGACCCAGACCAGAAATAGAGCCTTCTTAACAGTCCCTACCACTCCCACCGTATAGTGGGACCAGCAAAAGACCATGTTAGATAGCAGTCTACACCTCACCTACAATGTAGCAGGATCAGTATAAAACCGCATGAAAGAGATGGAAGTAAGACAGAAGATAGAAGTAGAAGAAGCAAAGAGGGAAGTTAGGACTAACAGTATATTTGTAAGAAATGGGGGTGTCACTGAACTCAGATGCTCAGCCTTGAGAGCTGAGAATGGTGGTTTAAGATCTTTTACGACCGGTCAACTCTCCCAACCCATCCGAGTTCAAGTGACCTAAACTACACACTCAGTAAAAACCATATAGAAAACAACATATCTTATAAAGGGTAGCGGCAGGGGTAGCAACAACACTGAGATAGAGAGTAGAGAGAGTAGACTTTCACCAGAGGTAGCAAAGACAGGAATATGACCATAGCCTATGCAATAACGTATATATATATGATAGCTAAAAGAAATCGGTGTAGTGTAAAGGAATTTAAATTAATGTTCATTTGTTCTCACATGCCTAGATGTAACATGGGCAGTCAAGTAAGACAATGCACCAACTGGCAAGCAGACTCCGTCCCATATATGGTTCTTTACATTATGCTTAAATTTACTAAACACATTATAATGTCGTCTAGCAAACTTCTTAAATGTACGGCATATGACGGAATATCGGAAACCTTGCTGAATTAGTTTGGATGTAATCATATAATTCCTACTACAAAAATCATTATAACTATCACAAATTCTACCGATCCTGACTAGCTGAGATATATACACGCCATATGCAGGCTGTACCGGTATATTCCCACATAAAAAGGGGAAATTAACGATGTTAAACCCAAAACTCTCTTTTGTCAAATACTTTAGTAGTAAACTTGTGATCTATAATTCGTATGCATATATCCAAATAGGAGAGCTCACATAATGATTCAGTTGTTCTTTTAAGGACTAGTTCTGCAGGATATATATTAGGTATCTCCTCCTGGAATCTAGTATTATTCAGAGTAAGTAGGTCATCAATGTATCTTACTGTGGTACTGAATCTCTTAGCAAAGTTAATATTGAGACCCTTCATAAAATGGTATTCGTAATAAAACAAAAACAGGTTAGCTATTAAAGGAGCACAGTCAGTCCCCATTGGGATACCAATACACTGTCTGAAGACTCTGTTACCCACTTCTATAAATATGTTGTCCACCAGATATTTTAACATATTCACCAATTCATTCAATGTTATGTTCCGTTCACCAGACTGAGACTGTGACCAGTATGCTATCCCCTGTCTGTTTATGTTTAGGTATTTAGCTCCTCTTATTGTATATGCTTCTTTAACTAAAGTATTTAGATTATTTTTTTAAAGAAGAATGAGGAATACTAGTGTAGAGAGTAGAAAAGTCGAAACTATCAAAGTGGTATGCTTTAGAGGTATCATTAATCTTTTGTAAATTATGAAGGACCTGCTGCGAGTTCTTAATGATCCAGAAACAGTTCACTCCCGTATTCTTAAAAATGCCTTCACAATATTCCTGAAAGTGAACTGTAACTGTAGTTAGACACGATGTTAAAGTGCTAGATAACGATTTTGTAGTGCATTTGTTGGACGCAGCAATGAACCTACTACTATAGGGAGTTTTATGTAATTTTGGTAACCAATAAAAAGATGGTAACTGTTCCATATTTTCCTTAACTGGAATCCTCATCTTCCCTACGATATCCTCCAGATGTTTATTGACTATTTGTACATTTCTAGTGTTCTCCATTACATATGTTGTAGGCAAGTCAGGGTTACTAGTTAACTCCTTTAGGATGACGTCTAAATAATACTTCTTACAGACTACTATTACATTACTACTAGCCTTGTCTGCTGGAACCAACACTAAATGTTCGTGAAAGGTTTTTAGGTAGCACAGATGTTTTGGGTTCTTCAAGACTTGTTTCTTACGTTTATTAATGCATTTCTTCTTCAACATACCTATTCTATTTTTAATACAGTCCAAAACAGCATTTTTCCATTCACTCAGTACCCTTTTATCTACCTTACTACTTTTGGCCCATTTATTCCTATACTTAACCACAGCCTCCTTGCACATTTTAAAGTTTAGGTTCCAATTAATATTATTCTGTTCCCTATATGATGGTCCTTTCATTATAAGTTTCCTTAAAGCATAGTCCGTAATAATTTTAAGGTTACCTGTAACCACATGACCAGCTGGAGCATATATATATGGAGAACTACTACAAGAACAAGTCATATTTACCTTACCAACATTGAAATCTAACTCCCTAACTGCCTGTTTGTAGTTAAAGATGGTACCTGAGATACTTTTAGTGTAAGTATAACACACCATTGGTGGAACATATGGTTGTAGGAAGGTAGGAACTGTCTTTGCTATCCTTTTCCTGCTCAAAATCCCAGGTAAATTTAATATTTCCAAACCCTTGTTAGGGAAATAAATATTCAAAACACCCCTATTGTAATTATCATAAGCACGCACCGAGTTGTCTACTGTAGCTTGCCCACTTCTCCTATGTGTAATCAGATCCCTAATCATTAAAGCCACTCTACTAGGAATGTTGTCTTGTAATTGTACAGTTTCTACCACATGCCAATAAACACTTCTTAGGTAAGCTTAGAATAAATGTACGTAATCTATAATTAAAACTCGTTGATCTGTAGTCTACCAACAAATCTTCTAATCTGTTCTGAACATCTTCAAAAGGTATCCTACGTCTTGAACGCTTACCATTCCTAACATGATATTTGCGAGGGTGTTTATTGAACAAAGAGTACACAATTATACCATGTCCCCACAAACGAGAGATGTTACCTACTTTATAAACATTATCATTAAGTCCGTATGGGTATACTGAGCATAGTTCTCTGTACCAAAATTCCTCTCTAGCACTTAACTTATCAGCTAAAGCCATCTGATCCTCAGGCTCAGTGGTAACTTCCTCTATGGGCATTATATTAATATCCTCAATACTATGGTTATCTGAGTTAAAGTGGTTATATAAAAATATATCACACATCTGTTTAAGCCGTGCACGATGGTTGTTAAAACGACTTCTTAGTGTTTGACTTGTCTTTCCTACGTATTGTACCCCACATTTCTTACAAGAAATTAAGTAAATAAGGTTCTTAGTACTACAATCCATGCATTCACTAGAACTACTTACATGATACTCACGATTTGTAATGTTGCTCTTGAAGCTATTAGTAACACCAATATAATCACATGTTTTACACCTAGTACTACCGCACTTACTTACCCTAGATTGTAGAGCCTCTGCCACATCCCTTCCTACCGAAGTAGGCTTTGAGGATGTAACATCATTCCTACAACCTAACCCACCACAAGAGGAACCTGTCTTTAAGCACCCAGGTTTATGGTGCACCACCTTGGTTTGCCGGGCTGGTGGCTGCCCCCTACGTAGACGCGCCATGATTAACAGTTCAATACCAGAAACAGAGTTAAAGAAAGAGAAATTTTCACTATAAGAGGAAAGTAGTGAAAGACAGAAAGAAAAGTAAAGAGGAAAAGGTAGTGGTACAGGCATGAAAACATGCCTAACTCAATATGTATACATGTGTATAGTGATTACGTAATGAATGTACGTGCAGAGTACACATACATTGTACGCATATAAAAGCATGCGTCATATAATAAACCGATTACGTAATGACAGAGTGCTCGATAATGACGTCATTACATCTGCCGCGCATGCGCAAACGCTTAGCAACTAGCGCGTAGCAACTAATAGGTGCAGTTAACTGGCTGCTTGATAGTAGAGAAATGTGTTGATGATTGGTTTAGCAACTAGCGCTTAGTACTACATAACAAAAGACAGAGGTGTTGACGATTCTTGTGCTACTTCAACTGTCAGAATACTGCATACGCGTACCAGTGTGTTGCTCTCTGCCAGGCACTACTCTACGTATGTACCTGCTGCTGGAGTAGCAGCACGCTACCAAGCCAAAGCGCTGGTGACCGACAGTACGTTGCTAGCATGTTTGCTCAGCCAATAGTACGTTGCTAGTAGGTTTGCTCAGCCGATAGTACGTTGCTAGCAGGTTTGCTCATAGTTCGTGTACGCAGCTGCTTGTAGCCACTCCCTACTAATCATACATCTCAGAGTGTGATTATTAGGGCCTCTAGGAATAATGGGCCAGATGTTTTATGGATATGGTGTGCATGTGCTAATGGGAATTATTGCTTACAATTGTAAAAAAATGATTAGAGACAAGTAAATAAAAAATTAGGAAATTTGAAGTGTATATAGGGATTGCATAAAAATGAACACAGACAAGATTGGGACACAGACATGCTATATACATCAATGTACTAAAAGGTATGTTGATGTACATAGCATGTCTGTGTCCCAATCTTGTCTCTGTTCATTTTTATGCAATCCCTATATACACTTCAAATTTCCTAAATTTTTATTTACTTGTATATATATGTACCTGTATTGAATTGAGAGGAGTGTTAACATCATTACTACAAGAATCACAAGGGTTAATAACACATGCTTTTGTCATGTTGCTATTAGCGATGATATCTCTACACATGCTAACTTTCAGGTTGATGGTTACCATGGTTGCTAAGTTTTGCTCATTAGTTATCCTCATTCATAATACATTGCTGGGAGAGATAACGATCAGTAGTACATGAACTACAAGGGTTAACGAATAAATTATACCTCTATTCCCCAGTACGTATTGATATATTTCCACATGCAAAGATTCAATTCCATTGATTTTATGGTTATTGAGTTACGCTTCTTCAAGGATAATAATAATAAGATGAAGAACATGGCAAAAATGTGAAAAGCACTTTGAGATATTCATATTTTACATCACAGATCAACCAATTTTTGTTTCATGGTTATTTTTCACATATTCTTCACCTTGATATCATTAAAAGTGAAATCAAGTGAAAATGAACACAATGCTTATATATGGTTTTCAATGGGGATAGACCATAGCAATCCCTATATACACAGTACTACCGTACTGTGTGATTATGAAAACTTGTATATGGAGTGGTGCATGTATGTGCATAACAGTATTCAATCATGATAATCACATGCATTATAGCACGAAAAGCTTTATCCTCTGGTATACAGGCCCTTTGTGCGTATAGGTGTGCAAACTGTCCTTGAGGTGGAGGTATTTTCTATCTTAACTGGAACTTCCTCATCCACACACCCACACTACCTAGAAAGGCCTGGGAACCAAGCTAAAAGAAACCCATCATGTACACTATCCCACACACTATATCTACACCAGTGGGAACTGTCAATTGAGATTCAAAGGACCTAATCTGAAATGTAAAATCTCTCAGTAAGTAATCCATGCCTTGTGAAACTGTTTAAGAGAGTTTTACTAGTATGAACTACCCACAAATACCCTACTGATACCCCAAAAATACCGAAAATATTCCAGCTATTAGTCAGATCACTCAGGAAGACACAAGAGAGGAGCCAGTTTTCAGTTACTGACTTGATCTGAGCCATGTTTGAGCACTAACCTGTATGTGTAAGTGAGGGAATTAAGGAGGGAGAGTGGTGGGTAAAATGGAGACACAAACCCAATGTTGACACTCTACCACTAAACAGTGACTAGAGCACAAGTATACTAGTTGAATGCTACACATTGTTGGTGAGTGGGTGAGTGTGCACACAAAATTAGAAGCACGTATAACATTACGGTAGGTCAGTGCCTGTCACAAACATATAAACATAATAAATACATACACTATTCTTATTATTGAGGTGTCCTTCTTTCAAGGTGTGTGTGTGTGTGTGTGTGAGAGAGAGAGAGAGAGAGAGAGAGAGAGAGAGAGAGAGGGAGGGAGGGAGGGAGGGAGGGAGGGAGGGAGGGAGGGAGGGAGGGAGCTTACAAGACTATACAAGAGGTATATACATGTACATATCCATCATATGAGGCCCACATGACTATCACATGATTGGCGAGCAGAGCAAGCCTACCTAGTCATGTTAACGGCCAATTTTTCTATATATTTACATGTGACGGGCGATGTACATACCGTAATATTATACGTGCTAATAATTTTGCGTGCGCACTGTCCCGCTTGCCAAGAATGCTTTGCATTCAACTATATACATGTATATATATATATATATATATATATATATATATCTACCTCAGAGGGATTATTGGAGGTTGACACATTCGTAATGGATCTGAGGAAGAGAACATTCTCATTTTCATTGTGGTACTTGAACTTCAGGTTACCAGCAGCTACCAAGACTGACTTGACTGCACGCATGCTGACTGGACAACTGTGGAGGGGGAGTGCGGGAGGGAGAGGAAGAGGGAGAGAGGGGGAGGGAGAGGGAGAGCGAGAGGGAGAGGGAGAGGGAGAGATGCTATCCAGTTCATCCAGGCTGTTCAAATTAATCCTGACCTTCTCTGAACAGACCCAGTAGGTTGTTACAATCTTCACTGAGAGTTTTGTGGCACCAACAAAACCATAACAGCAGAGCATGATCACTCCAATCATGGCATAATCTGGGATCATCATGGCCACGGTATTGAACAGAACCTGTGGGTTTGCAGTGGAAAAGAGGTTAACATAGCATATGCAGTGTGTAATTTAACCCTCTGAGATTATCTGGCAGTTCAGAGCGTCCAGCATATCTATAAACACAGGAGGATGGTTTGAGGTAGCGGTCCCTTTGAAGACAAGGGTACTATCACCACCCTGGTGGTTTGGTGTAAAGGTCCAACCATCCTCCCAACACTGCTGCCACTTCAACAAGGTTCACCCCCCACAATCCCTTCAACCACCCACCACCACTTCCTGCACTCCCACCACCACTGCTGCCTCCTGCAAGTCCTGGCCCTTGTGGATGTTCAGTTGAACCTACAAGATTAGGCAGCTCATACATGAACACATATGCAACACATGTCATGAATTACAAGATGAAAAGCACTAACCCTCCACAAGCAAAGCATGTACAGCATTTTAATATGACAGGGAAGGAATGTTGTCAGTGGTGCTAATAACATTTCTTGGAACCCATGGTCAAAGTAGACTGCTCACCTAATGAGGACTTGACACTTCCTGACCTCACTCACCGTGAATACTATGTGGTCAATCTTACACGTGATCATGGGAAACATACATACATGTATACGTACATACACAGTTGAAGGCTCCTAACCTGCATATTATACCTACATTTACATATATACAGTCATTACACTGCCATGCACAAAAAGTGCAAGTGTCATCCCATTTACGAAAAAAAAACAGTGGTCCACATTTGAAAATAGTGTGTACTAATTAGAGAGAAATGATCCACTACAAATTCTGTGTAATGTATGAGGTGATGGGTGTCAACTATCTCTGGAGACAGGCTGACTTCATTTGCCCGATCCCCTCCCCTGTCATTGCATTCACAGAGGGCAACAACGCAGGGGTCACCAATCATTGTAAGATTATCTATTGTATAGAAGCAGAAAAAAAGCACACAAAGAGCAACTAGAATGAAGTCAAGATAAATTATCAGCAAAGGCTGATCTGTGTGGTCACCAGCATTCTGAACAGGTGTCAAACCCAATAGTCCATGATTTTGCCATATTTTTATCTGAACATTCACAAGAATATGAAATAGGTCAGAAGCACTTTTTCTACTATGGTAGCATTTCAAGGTGACCTCCATTACTGATACATGTGTAATGCCTATACATCTGTTTGGCAGTGAGAATTGGATTTTGTCAGAGTCACTTTTATGAAAAGAAAAGCCTAAAGATGGCCAAAGCACCTATCTAACACCTGTGCTGGCCTACCCTTGGATATGGAAACCATGCATTCTGTGCTGGAAGCTCAAACATACGCATTTGTGTCTTGTGAATGAGGTAGATGCATATTGGAAGAACATGTACATGTATGTTTACATGTACCGCTGCATACATGTGAACTCTATTGTCCTAAGATGGACCACAGGGATGGATGGGGCTACAAACAGTGTGGACACACTAACCATGAAAACCGAGAGCTAGTGCATCCACTATAACCTACTGTGTCCATTTAGCCACTTAACCCAAATAGCCTAACAGTTGTCAGGTACTTGAAATAAGTACTTTGAAGCCATGCAGTGCTGAGCATTGTGAATGTGCTGTCTACAGCTATCTAGAGGAAACCTTTGACACTGTAGGACCACTACCTGCAACACCATGCAAGGATATAGAAGGCCAATTCAGTCTCAAGACACACAACACATTTAACTTGCAGATGGTATGCTGTTACACATGTACTATGTAGTATGTATCCATGTGCATTAAAGTACATGTGGATATCATTCTAGCTGTATTAGAGAAAGACAACCCAGACAAAGAAGACACATATGATACAGACCAGACAAACAAGACATATAACTCCTCTGCCCAATGTCATACTAAAGTGTGGATAATCTCCTAGCAACAGGCACACACACACTGCACGCACACACACACACACACACACACACACACACACACACACACACACACACACACACACACACACACACACACACACACACACACACACACACACACACGGGCATGAGCCTTAGCTAGCACAGAGTTGCAAGCACACCCCACACAGCACAAGGTATGCCACACTGCTTAAGTTACTACATAGAAATGGTAGATCCTTGCATGAGAGTTTGTGGCATTGGATGTGTGGGGAGAGTTGGCTAGCTACAAAAGATCTTTAACCCACCATCCCTGGTTCTCAAGGCCAGGGCATCCTGTGTCCTACTCTCTTGCGTATATGTGTGTTACATGGTGTACAGTACCTCTGTGAGCATGCTAGCAGGCTGTGTGGGGCTGGGCCAGCCCGTGGTGCTGGGGTAGGCACATTTTAATGCATGGGGGCCTGTTGTGTGATGCTGAAAAAAGCCTTGCCAAATCTGAAATCCCTCTTTCTTTCTCAATATCTCTCCCTATCTTTGATACCCTCCATAACTAACACACACACATTCTAGAAATCAGGTGTGGTTAGACTGCATACAACACGAGAAAAGGCTATGTGCACATGAACGTACATAGGAAACTGTCATCAAGGCTAATGGCCAGCAGTAGTAATACTTTGAGTGGGTTTGAACTACCCTGGACTCGAGTAAAATCTCTCCATGTATTGCATGCCCGACATGGCAGTAAGGGGACTGGCTACATACAGCTAGTGTGCATACTAACTGCAAGCCCGTAGGCTGGGGGGGTTCGGGGGGTTCGGACGAACCGCCCGCATGCAGGCGAAGGTCCGCCCGTCCGCACAGTGAGTGGGTGTGGTAACGTCGCTGGGCCATGGGACGCCAAGAGCAGAGAGGAAACGAGCAGCTCAGTGGAGCTTGAAACGATACCTGCCGCCAGGGCAATGATGGGATTGGCGCTGCAGCTGGTTTGGCTGGCTCCGGAGTCACTTCCCTGGCTTCAACCCTCATACACAGCCGCCCAGTCTGCATGAGCGTCAGCGAATCCGATTGCGCGGCAACCGTTGATTCCTTGCAACTGTTGACTTTTTATTATACAACTGCAATTACACTTGCCTTACCATGATAGAAAAGTGTCCCCAAAAGCAACAGAATCTATCTCGGAACGTCTAAAATTCAAAATATTTCCTCTAGCCACTGCACGTTTTGCGCGCGTGCATTGCTCTGGGTCCCCCCCACTCCAGGATCAGGCTACGGGCTTGAACTGTGTGTCATGTATATACATGTACGTACCTTTCCTGGTATTCGGAGCTGATAATAACTTTGGCATTCTCAGTAAGTCTTCTCCATTGCCTGCATGGTTACATGTGTACATGTACGGCCAGGTCACAAAAGTTATGTGCATACACATTTATGGCACAAATCGGCTTCAATGGAGTTGGGACCTGAAGATGTGTGTCCCTTTAGAGAGGTGTCCTCATTTCAGAGGGTGGTATGTACAGGCTTCAGTGGAGTTGGGACCTGAAGATGTGTCCCTATTAGAGAGGTGTCCTCATTTCAGAGGGTGGTATGTACAGGCTTTAATGTAGTTGGGACCTGAAGATGTGCCCCTATTAGAGAGGTGTCCTCACACACACACACACACATACACATGTGTGCAGAGGGGCAACAAAACACTGACAGCCTGTTATTCAACTTCCGTTATGAAGAGACGTGTGTGTGATTGTGTGTGTGTGTGTGTGTGTGTGTGTGTGTGTGTGTGTGTGTGTGTGTGTGTGTGTGTGTGTGTGTGTGTGTGTGTGTGTGTGTGTGTGTGTGTGTGTTACCGCTGGCCAACTCAGTATGTGGATATACTGATAATATTATAACTCACCATGCAGGACGTGCTGGTGGGTGTGGCAGACAACGAAGTTATATCCATCTCCCTCTCCTCTTCTCACTAACCCTCCTCCTTCCTTCCAAACTCTCTCTCTCCCTCTCAGACAGGGTTAACTAGTTGTCAGATAGGGACATGGGATATCCCAGGACAATCCCTGGCAATCCCAGACATAAAGGGGTATGTCCAGGACCACGGACTGTCCTGAGATGTCCCAGGATATCGTATGCATCTATAGATATTTACCCTCTTCTCTCTCCTCCCTGTAATGAACTAAGGTACTTAGATACGTGTCAGGTATTGAATAAACTAAATTATATACACACGACATTTCAACTTGTTCAATCTTCAACAGGTGTAAAACTGCATGGTGATACCTGTTGAAGACTGAACAAGTTGAAATGTTGTGTGTAGTTCATTCAATACCTGACACCTATCTAGACTACCTAAAGTGCTTAGTTCATAGTTAGTCTAGAGTAGTGGACTAGTTGTTGTAGTCTGTCTCTACATTACTCGAACCCTGCAATGAAACAATACACATGTAGTTCAAATGCCAACACACAAAGGTAGTGTTTACTAGTTTACAGGGACCAGAACTCACCAAGGTGGTGTACGTTCCCAGCCAAAGGCTCTGCTAGAGTACCTGATAGGTGTATGTGTGTGTGTGTGTGCTAAATCAGCTGGGACCACTATTGTAGCATTATACTTCAACAGGGTAGTAGTGCCTCAGTAGCTCAGTTAGTAGAGCGCATGCAGCTGAGTGAAGGAGGTAGGTAGTGGATTCAAATCCTACCGGAGGCATCTTTTTTATATACTTTGTACGTGAAGACAACCTGTTCACAAGTAATAACAAAAGTATGTAAGCGTGCTGCAATCAGGACACTTAAACAAAATGACGAAGTGTTAAATCCTCAGCAGCATGCATGATACACAAACTGAGTCTTTGCACCTTTCCCTAATGAAATTACAGCACAAATCTGAACCATTAGATGTGGAGTGTAGGGAACTACATGATTTAAAAGGCTGAGGGCCCTGGGCTGTGGCATTCTCACATGTATAATACACATGTACATGTAATGTGTACCTGCACAACCAGGTCATCAATTGGGGAGTGATTAGAAGGTCAGGACAAATTTAAACATGACCTGGGATTGGAGAGGGAGTCCTAGTAGACAGTCATGCTCAGAAAGAAATAGGAAGTGGTGTGTATCTATTCATTACCTCACCATATACCACCTATTTTACTCTTACTCTACAGCAGCATCATAGAGTCAGTAGACTCTAGGAATGGCACCAACACGACCATTAGCTTTAACAAATGTAATGCATCAGAACCCCCTAACGCGAATGTTTTAAGCCTTTTCAGACAAACAACATGCTCTGCAAGTGCTTCTATACACTATAATACTTTCAAAGTACGTAAAATATACAGCTACAGTGATTCTCGAAAAATTGATTGTTCATCTTCTTCTTTCTTCTTCTTCAGTTCAAACGGCCTACCGCAAAAGTGGCCGCTCTAATTCTTTCATGAATATCATTTATACTGGAGCATACATGATCATTGATGCACAAAATCTTCATACCTTCACCCAATGCTGTTCTGCAACCGCTATTTTCTTGTTTGGTCATGTGCCAAACACGTGAAGTTAGTTTGTGCAGTTTTTGTTTGTTACACTTCGTGCTGTTTCAAGCACTGTGTTGTCTTTTTGGCTACATTGCTCCTTTGTGTCGGTTTCTTTGAACGACTAACTGTTGCAGGCAACTGGACCTGCTGTTGTATTCAGTAGGCAATACCCTTACAAAATGTGTTGCTAGTTACCTTGTGGGTATGCAAGAGAGGTAAAACTCTGCACGAAAGTGAGTAGGTTTTTGCATGTTGCTATACGAAGTAAAAACCAGTGAAACAAGTGTAAACACATTTTCACTAAAATGTTGAAGATGTAGGGATTGAAGTGCCAAAAAGCATAGAAATGAGAAGTGCAGCATGCATGCAGGCAAAGACAGCATGCAACAATGAATGCACTAAAAAGTGCAGAACCCTCAGCACTATGTGTGCATGAATCCTCAAAAATGCGCAAGCTATTGAAACACAAATAATGTGTATGGCGGTTTTCAAAATGGCCGACAGCACAGATATTCATACAAAGCAGGAAGTCTCTGCAACAGAGAGAAGTCCACACGACCTTCATTGCCCGTTAAGTATGTAATATCGTTTTTCAGGATGAAAAGACGCCCCATCTCTTTTTAATCTATTTTTAGACTTACGGCATGTGAAGTTATTTGTGTTCCTAAAGGTCCAACTGTCCTCCCAACACTGCTGCCACTTCAACAACAAGTTTCACCCCCCACAATCCCTTCAACCACCCACCACATGCACTCCCACCACCACTGCTGCCTCCTGCAAGTCCTGGCTCTTGTGGATGTTCAGTTGAACCTACAACATTAGCCAGCTCATACATGAACACATATGCAACACATCATGTCATGGATTACCAAATGAAAAGCACTAACCGTCCACATACATGTACGTTGTATACAGCATTTCAATATGACAGGGAAGGGATGTTGTCAGTGGTGCTAATAACATTTCTTGGAACCCATGGTCAAAGTAGACTGCTCACCTAATGAGGACTTGACACTCTTCCTGACCTCACTCACCTGTGAATATTATGTGGTCTTGCACGTGATTGATTGTATACTCATGTACATGTACATACACAGCTGAAGATTCCTAACCTGCATATTATACCTACATATACACTGCCACACACAGAAGTGCAAGCACATGTTTGGTCATACCATTTATGAAAAAACAACATTGCCAGTGGTTCCATCTAGTAGAAATGATCTACTACAAATTCTGAGGTGATGGGTGTCAACTATCTCTGGACATGGGCTGACTTCATTTGCCTGACCTCCTTCCCTGTCCTTATTGCATTCACAGAGGGTCACAGGGGTCACCAATAACTGCATACTACATATAAAACATGTAGAGAAGCAGAAAAAAAGGCACACAAAGACCAGAGTAGGCCAATTAGAATGAAGTCAATATATAATAGTTCACCTCGGACATTTCTGCATCACTTTTAGGTCTTATAAAGCACAGATTCAATTCATATATGTGTACGTTGTACAAAAATGATCACGCGATGAACTGCAACTGCACTGGACGTCACTGCACATGTGCAGCACGAAAGGGGGTGGGTCAGGTGAGATATACAAATGTGTATAACTCCACTTGGGATACAGCTATGTGATTATTATTGCATCACCCTACTGAGTGCACTATGAGTCTTTGGTGTAAATTGAATGAGGAAGTATGGACAGTATGTTAAAAATGTGCAGGTAATCTTAACAGAGTGAACATGTACATGTAAGAGAACATGACACATTGAGGAGTAAGTGTGCAAGTGATGACACGCCATACCGCCATACCGTCTCACCTTGGTACTCCTTCCAACCTCCCTCACCTGTGAATGAATCATGTATACACTAAAGCCACAGGATGGGGATGAAGAAGTGCAAGTTTAAACGGGCAGATCTTTGTGGTTACAAGATACTAGTCATGCCCTTGAAGCAGCATAAAAGGCACCAGAACAGGTCATAATTTCACTCTCAAGAACTCACAGAGCTATATATAGGAGGTTTGTTTTAGTAGCTTCTGTGTGTTTGTGTAAATCACTTACTGGGCCTTGTGTCACCTTTTCTTTAGCTGTCCGTGAAAGAATGACCACCTTGGAAAAAGGTAATAAAGCATACATAGTATAGTGTGTATAGTGTGTCAAGGTATACATGAGGTGTCAACCGATCAGCGTAGCGGCATAAATGTGTAGCTACATGTAACATCATTATCAGTCCCAAGGAATAGGCCAGGAACTTACTTATTTAATTGTTAAGGCATAGAAAAATTGTGGAACATGTAGGTGTTTGAAGAATTATTCCAGGTGCTAGGCGAACATACACGTAAATGTATTAGTAATAGCAGAAGGAATTTACATACTCACTACCCCTGTTATTGGCATGACCTCCACAATTGTCTACCTACCTTCCCATAGCCACCTCCCACCCCCCTACAGCCCCCTCCTATGCAATGCTATCGATTTCCACTCAATGCCCCATCCCTGCCCAGCTCCAAACTAACGCCACCCAACAACCCATCCCCCCAACCTACCCCACCCAACAACCCATCCCTTCCCAGCTCCCAACGTACCCCACCCAACAACCCATCCCCCAACCTACCCCACCCAACAACCCATCCCTGCCCAGTTCCCAACCTACTCCACCCAACAACCCATCCCTGCCCAGCTCCCAACCTACCCCACCCAACAACCCATCCCTGCCCAGCTCCCAACCTACCCCACCCAACAACCCATCCCTGCCCAGCTCCCAACCAACTCCACCCAACAACCCATCCCTGCCCAGCTCCCAACCAACAACCCATCCCTGCCCGGCTCCCACCCAACAACCCATCCCTGCCCAGCTCCCAACCTACCCCACCCAACACCCCATCTCTGCCCAGCTCCCAACCTACCCCACCCAACACCCTATCCCTGCCCAGCTCCCAACGAACCCCACCCAACAACCCATCCCTACCCAGCTCCCAACCTACCCCACCCAACACCCCATCCCTGCCCAGCTCCCAACCCAATATCCCATCCCTACCCAGCTCCCAATCTACCCCACCATCCTCCCCCAGCTTCCAACCTACCCCACCCAATACCCCATTCCTGCCCAGCTCCCAACCTACCCAACCCAGTACCCTGTCCCTGCCCAGCTCCCAACCTACATGTACCCTACCCAACACCAGCTCCCCACAACCGCACTCTACCCAGCTCCCCACAACCGCTACCACCCATATTCGAGAAGAAAGAGATAGGTTAGTTTGAATACAGTCTTTTAATGCTGTTGTCATCTCATGTCCATGTATGTAGGCCATTCCTCCTCCTCCTCCTCCTACAACCACCACTACCACCATCACCACCACTGCAGCAACTAACAAAAACTCTTGGTTTTCAGGGTGGTGGTAGTGGTGGGAAATAAACTTTAGAGTGTAGACCGGTGTCATGTTTTTCTTACATGTAGAGTGTTGAGTTGGTGGAATGTTGAGTTGGTTCTTTTAATCATGTGAAGTACAATAAAAAAAATGCGGATTATGCAATATGGAACCAAAAACATGCTCTCAATAGGTATATTCAGCTAATGAGGGGTTCACCAGTGGCACTCTCTGTCAAGTGACAGTGAAGGATCAGTGGATTACTAAAATGCTCCGCCCACTCACCTAGCAGAAAGAGAGAGTGTGTGTGTGTGTGTGTGTGTGTGTGTGTGAGAGAGGGAGGGAGGGAGGGAGATACAAGCCAAGGTTTCCTTGAGATTGTCTGGCAGTTCGGAGTGTCCAGCATATCCAGGGTTCATTGAGATACACACAGCATGATGGTTTGAGGGAGATAGTGGTCCCTTCGAACACAAAGGTACATGTACACTGAGATGCAGCAAAACAGAGGATGAATAATAACATGTGTAAACCCTACATATGGAGTTACATATGTTATTGTTGCATGAGCGGGTTTAAAAATTTAGGTGCATTATACCAATAGCTTGTATTACTGTATTGGGTCCATAGAGTACCACTCATGATATGCTTGATATATTAATTTAACAATCGGTGCGCATGCACAGCGAGGGTTACTGTAGTTGGGTCTGTCTGCCTGCCTGCCTGCCTGCTTGCCTGTCTGTCTGTCTCTGTCTGTCTCTGTCTGTCTGTCTGTCTGTCTCCATGTTAGTCCTCAAACTCACTTGCATATCAATTAAACTACTTTAGTTTGCTGTTTATATTGCTATCTTATAGTTAGACACACCCATCCTGTTGCCCACAATAAAAACGTTGGTTACTAGGAAACAGCAAAAAAAGCCTTGCATTGTACATGTACATACATTGCAATGTTTTATGTGTATACACATCTACATCATACACATTCCCTCTTCCAACTCACCTAACATGGACTTGAAACTTCTAGTCTCCCTCACCTGTGAATGTTACACAGAGATGAAACAGTGTAAATGTACATAATTACATACATGACTTAATTATCCATGAGATGCTTAGAGAGAAAGAAAGACAAGGCAACACAACACAACAGAAAGACAAAGCAACACAACACAACTCGCTCAAGGCAGTTATTTTTAAGAAAAAACTGGCTCTGGTGGGATTCGTACATGTATACATGAAGAACCATAGCACATACAAAGGAAGAAGGCATAAACCAAACACTAACCACAAACACATAAAACACCACAGCAGCCTCAATGGCTTAGAAAAACTCACACTGGCTTCAACGTACACCTAAGAAATATGGAGTCTTAAACTAGCCTCAATGGATTAGAAGGTAAGCGCGCGCACACACACACACACACACACACACACACACACACACACACACACACACACACTGTGGTTAGGGATGGATATAAATATTTTTAATACAGTTACAATTCAAAAACAATTCCAATGAAGAGTTCTTGCCATGAAAAGTGACATTAGTGTTCAGGTAGTATTTGTTCGATCTTTTTAAAGTTGAGATGGAGCATTGTAGATAGTGACATTACAACTCTGGAACGTATAAACTAAGCCATTTGCAGATAGAAGATGAATCTGTACATCCCAACAGGTTTGATGGCACTAGTTTGTCTGGTTGGTCCTTAAAACACTCCGCTTATCACGCCACGCGAAGAAGGTAGACAACGCCCACTGGGTGCTTTTCACAGTGTTCTTTGGGACAAATTTCTTACTGAGAGCCTCCTCCTTTGCATCATCCACAAATTCAAACCTCGTAGCTGTAGAAGTCATAAACGCTCTTTTCCGTTTGAGCAATAGCGAGAGTTTATACACGTAGGTCTTTTTGCTGTCGGCTCGTCTTGCTGGAGGGACGTATCCTCCCAGCCCTCGACTTCTAGACCAAAGGTCTCCTCCATTTGAACTGTCCCTGAATAGCCATCACTCTTGCAAAACCGCGTCAGGACTGACATACATATATAGCTAGCTAGCTATGTGCAGGTTGACGTGCATCACCTTATTTGGAAGCTTTGTTTGCGTGCACGCAAGAAACGACCAATCAAAAGGGAATAAACATTTTATTACACCTTCTGTCATGGTGTTGCGGTTTATCCGCCCTCCCTCCTCGGGCACTACGTGCCCTTGGGTAGTCAGGTGGATAAACCGGCAACACCACTCCAAAAGGTGTAATATCATATACAAAATCGCCCGTTCACATCACTAGGAGGGCTCACTACACTCGCCAATTAAGGCATGCCTTAGGTCCCAACACCATTTACATGTACAAGTACATGTTGCACATACCACTCTCTAAAATGAGGGCACCTCTTTAACAGGGACATATCCCCTCTGAAAAAAAGTCGACAATCCCCCAGTGCCCCACCCTTGATTATAGGCATAACCCTCAGGGCCAGTATGTACATTTACATGTATGTGTGTATTCTCATGCATAAAGAAATTTCCTTTTCCACTTTGTGAACTCCTGGAACAAGGACAACTCACTAAATCAGGGCACCTTCTTCTCTCCCCTTGTCTAGACACCTAATCACCCTTCTCTCTCATATACATGTATATATTTCAACCATCTTGGACCAAGACACCTTACTACAGGAAACCTCTTCCCTCCTATTGCACTTTACAGCAGTACTTTTTTGGTTCAGCTCCATCCTCATATTTTACAGGGGTAGTGCAAGATACACGACAGTGGATAGTAAAGTATATGTAGCACTACAACCATATATTACTGAGCGTAGGGCAACAACACACTCAGAGGCTCACACCACGCATACAATAACCCTGCTCCCTATGGCCCTTTCCTACCCTACACAGCTCCCAATGGACCTTTCCTACCCTACACAGCTCCCAATGGCCCTTTCCTACCCTACACAGCTCCCGTTGGCCTTTCCTACCCTACAGAGCTCCTAATGGCCCTTTCCTACCCTACACAGCTCCCAATAGCCCTTTCCTACCCTACAGAGCTCCCGTTGGCCCTTTCCTACCCTACAGAGCTCCCGTTGGCCCTTTCCTACCCTACACAGCTCCCATTGGCCCTTTCCTACCCTACAGAGCTCCTAATGGCCCTTTCCTTGGGTTTGAGTACTTGGTTTGTGTGTGTGTGTCTCTGGCTATTCTGGCACTACAGGCTATGGGCTATGAGGTGGCCTACAAGCGATGCCAGCAGCCTAAGACTAATCAGGGCTTGAAAAATAAAAAGGTGATTTTCCAGAAACAACTCCGTTCAAGAGATGTGGCGTGAAAATAAGCGAAAAAGCCAATTGCTAATTAGCTCCGGCTTACCTTCTGCTTGGTTCACACACCGTGGAGGCATCAGAAGTTTCAGAAACAACACTGCTCAAGAGTACACTAGTAGTATGGGCCGACTCGATTAATATCTAGTGATCATGAAAGTTAGACACAGGGACTGTGTATAGATCTACACCGGCATGCGCACGCAAGTGTATAAGAGGGGGTGGAGCTATTAGGTGAGTGCTAATTAGTGACCACTATTCGGAGATTGTGCTATAATAGCACCAGTGGAAGACAGTGTCCACTTTTTAGAGGTACGTATCTCAAGTACGGTATAAAGGGGGAAACACTTAGTACATAGTAATTGTCTGCTATACAATAGGTGTCCAATTAAAGAGGCTAAAAGAGGTTTTAGGGAGACTCCCTATGTAGGGATGGCACTGATATGACCATTAAGCCTTAACAAATGTAATGGCTAAGAACTCTCAAATGCGGCAACTATAAGTCCTTTTAGATACATAACATGGCCTACAAGTGTTTCTATACACAATGAATGCACTAAAGTGCAGAACCCTTGGCGTCCACACGTGCGCCAATCTATAACGCGCGTGCGCAAATGCTGAAAAGGCACGTGCGATTGACACTCAAGGTTGGCTCTGTACACTGCTGGAAGCGCTATAGCTTTGACCAGAGCAGTACGCATGCTTGTACTCCCTCATGCAGTAACCGCTGGTGTTTCGCTGTATATCGAACAGGAATACCTGATTGCGGGTAAGCCAGAGTAGGCTAGATCTAATTAGCATATTGGCTCTTTCGCTTGCGTTTCACGCCATAACTCCTGAACGGAGCGGTTTCAAAGAAAAACCCGTTTTGACCTCCGTTGCCCGCTGAGTACGTGACAGTATTTTCAGGACGAACAGACTCTCCAGAGGTGAGGTTTGACTTAACAGACACACACACACACACACACACACACACACGCACACACAGACAGACCCAATTACCGTAACCCTTGCTGCGCATGCGCGCCGAGGGTTAACAAGACTCTCAAAGGTGGTAAAATACAACACTACAATGACATACATGAAATTGCGGAAACCCCAATTTCTTCTTCTTCTTCTTCTTCAAGTGGTTAGCAAAAAATTGGTACAAGTATTTACCTATTTTTGTATCAAAAAGCTTCTTATTCTTATGTGCAGTACCTCTCACCAACGGAATCTTTGTAGGACCCTTCTTGGACAAGTAAAGCTACGATATACTAGCACTTCCATGTAGTTGAACGCCATTTCCTCGTTATTACCCACGTTTATTTCACATGACCACAAGCAGCAAAATGGGGTGGGACTTGCACAAATGCAGAGCATTGTATTCGCAAGCAAGAATACTATGAAAAACCTGTGAAACAAGGTAGTAAAAACATTTCCACTAAAATGTTGAATGATGTAGGGATGACAATGCCAAAAAGTAGAGACACAAGTGCAGTATATATGCAACAACACAGTGATTGAGGGCAGTACATATGCAGCAAAACAGGGGATGAATAATAACATGTGTAAACCCTACATATGGAGTTACACATGTTATTGTTGCATGAGCGGGTTTAAAAATTTAGGTGCATTATACCAATAGCTTGTATTACTGTATTGGGTCCATAGAGTACCAGGCCTTCCCCACTCCTGATATGCTTGATATATTGATAAAGTTTAAATTTCTAGCAAAAGCCAAACAATAACATTCTTTTGACACTGTAAGATTACCTGCAACACCAAGGCTTTGCTCCAGGGTTTGGAGGATTCCCCTCAGCTACTAATGCTGGCTACCCACTCCACTCAGTGGATTACTGCCGGCTAAAATGCTCCGCCCACTCACCTAGCAGAAAGAGAGAGAGAGAGTGTGTGTGTGTGTGTGTGTGTGTGTGTGTGTGTGTGTGTGTGTGTGTGTGTGTGTGTGTGTGTGTGAGGGAGGGAGGGAGGGAGATACAAGCCAAGGTTTCCTTGAGATTGTCTGGCAGTTCGGAGCGTCCGGCATATCCAGGGTTCATTGTGATACACACAGCATGATGGTTTGAGGGAGATAGTGGTCCCTTCGAACACAAAGGTACATGTACACTGAGATGAGTAATGAGAACTCTCTGAATGGACAGGATCTGCTGGGCCATCATGGACAGTACCTGGAAAGTAGAGGGCGACTGCCACATGACTAGCACAAGATGCTTACATGTACACATGTACAAATAAAAGTACATGTCACGTGAATATCACATGATGCTCACATGACTATCACATGATGCATCAAGAACATGTAAAACATACAGCAGTTTTTGTGCTTCTTGCAACACAATTTGCGTAAAGTGGTGTGCGCATGCGTGTTGCTAGCAGATCCCAGGTTAAGCGCTCAATACCTAGTCTGCTAGGGGAGAGTTATCCGGCGTTAAAATTGACATGCAACATGATCCCAAGTGATGGTATGGCTCCTTCCAGTAGCCAGCACACTCCAGTAGTGGCTAATGCTGGTAGACGGTCTGTTGTTTTGCAAGTGCTTGGTGGCGCTAGTGTGGGCAGTGCCACAGTATCTCGCAATAATCTAATAAGCTCTTTTGGTGGTAAAACTCCGGTGAGTAGGGTATAAGGTTTGAGGTGTTGAAATGGAAGGTGGGTTTTATATAGAATTTTTCTACAGGTGCAATATACGTATAAAATAAAAGTAATTAATCCCAACAAGAAAAGTGATGTAATTGTGCACATGGCCTCCATACTAGATTTGACTCTGTTGTGGTTCTTCATGCCAAATTAATTGAGAAGTTAGGTGATCAAGTACCAGAAACTTTTAGTTTTGATGTTGGGTACTATGAGGGACAGCACCACTCCAAAATTTGGCTCTTCTCAGATGCTGCTCTGCAAGCCATGTATAAAAGTCATCCAACAGGTGAAATCACTCTCTGGTGTGATGGCCGCACACCAAATCACAAGAAAGAAGGAAGCAAACTTAAAGGCGATGATTGCTCCATGGGCCCTTCAAAGAGACAAAAAATGGAAGAAGATGTTGACTTGGTTTTCAAGGAACTGAAGGAAAAGCATGGAAATACATTTGACACACCACGGCTATGTTGTGAGCTCGTATGGTGACAAACAAGATCCACGAGGATCTGGATAGTCCTCCAAACATACCAGCTTTTTGTTCCACGCCAAGGAGACCTCGACAACAGTCTCTTTCCTCTGCTATTACTGGAGCAGCAAATGCGTTGGTCAAGGCCTTTGGAGACACTACACAAGAAAGTGAGACAAGCACTTGTAGACAGCCAGGTGTATCACCAGGAAAGGCAGTTGATCTCAGAATGAATAATTATGAACAGCTACGCTATGTTCAGCAGTTGTTTGATGATGGTATTTTATCTGAAAAAGAATATATGGAACAGAAGCAATGCATTCTTTCATCATTGAGAAAGCTGTAGCTATTACTCCATCAATTTGCAATTCCAGGAATTTGTATGTACATTACTATAAATTATGCCCATGATATTTGTATGTAATGATGTCTGTAAATCTGAAACAGAAGTGATTATGGAGCTTGTGTGTGTGTATTGTACACACCAGAATGGGAAATCCAGCCCTTACAGTCTTGTGGAGTTATAGTAGCAAAACTAGCTGGTATTGCTGTCTCTACATCAGTAATGTGGGGCTCAATACTTTTTAACTCTGTCTTGACCTTTGAGAAAGCTTCCTCAATTGGATTCAGGTCAGGGGAATAGGGAGCGAGAAACTGTATCATCACTTCAGTATCCCTGAGAGAGCCAATGACCTCTTGGCAGTGGTGTACGGAACAGTTATCAAGTATAACAACTGAATGAGGACTAAATCCGTCAAAAGGACAGAGGTGTGGGATAAGATGAGAATGAATAAATTCATAAAATATGTCACCTGTACTTCTTTCCTTGTGGGTTTTGACATCCAGTATTCCATTCAGTGACATGCAAGCAATAGCTGACACTCTTTCTCCTCGAACAAGGAGTGATTCCCTTGTAGCAGGTTTCCCACGAAGGTTGTATCCATACTTGCGCAGAGTGTTTCTTTGATCAGCTCCAGTTTCATCAATGAAAACATACATATCAGTGGAATAGAGTGAGATATCAACTGCAAACTTTTCTCTCAGGAGTTGATCTTGCTGCAGTGCAACGGAACGAAGTCTCTGATGAGTAAATCCACTCTGATGCAAAAAATTGTATATAGTTGATGCGCTTACATCCAGCATTAAAACATCATTTAATTCTCTTTGTATCTCTCTTATGTAAATTCCAGGGTTCGAAACAACAAGACTGAGAACCACAAATTGCCCAGTTGATGTAAGGACTCTGGTGGTGTCATTCACATGGTAAGCTTTTGCTTATTTGTCCAGTATTGTGGAAGAGATTTAGGGTGCGCATGACCGTGGATTTCTCAACCTTCAAGTTTTCGGCAATCGCAGAATAAGTGTGACCAAGACCCTCACATTGCCACACCATTCTCCAGCGCAGGTCCTCGTCATACGCTGTTTGACGCCAAGGCTCAGAGGAAGTCATGCTCAATGCAACTTTCAAAACACATGCATACGCACACCGCTTGACGCGCTGGAGTTGCAAGAAGCACAAAAAAACGCTGTATACATGCAGCATGACATATGAATATCACATGATGCTCACATGATATCACGTGATGTATACCTCTAACTCAATTCTGTTGAACTCGTCAAAGCAGGCCCATGCCCCAGCACTTACCAGCCCTGATTAGAGAGGTGTCCTAATAAAGAACTTGGCACGGCGAGGTAGTCCAGGCCATCGGAGCAGTTGAACACCACACACTGGGTGGCCAGGGCCTTGGCGACGGGCCCCTTGGGGGCACCCCCTAGGTTTAGATGAAATGCCCCCACTAGTGTACAATAGAAGGGTCCTGCAGCTTCTGGTGGTACTCCTGAGGACCATTTCCTATTGCCTCATGGGCTTCCTTGGTCCAGAAGATCTGGCTGACGCAGACTACTACCCCACTGGTCAATTCTCTTTGTCACTGGATAGGCCTGGAGGAAGCATAACATCGAACTGAGTTACAACACACATGCATGCTCTATGTGCATGCATGACATAAAGGGTACATAAAAGAACACAAATATAAATAAATATATAGCAATTCTGAGGATAGGAAGATAGGGAGGGTGGGGAGAGTATGGTAGTAAATAGGGTAGGAAGTGTAGTGGGAAAGGAGGGAGTAGAGGAGCAAAGGAGGGTGGGGAGAGAATGGTAGGAAGTGTAGTGGGAAAGGAGAGAGCAGAAAAGCAAGGGAGGGTGGATGTAGTGAGAAAGGAGAGGAGAAGAGCACGGGAGGGTAGGGAGAGGTAGTGAATAGGGTAAGAAGAAGCAGGAAGCAGGAAGCAGAGAGCAGAAGAGCAAGGGGAAGGGTGGGGAGAGTATGGTAGTGAATAGGGTAGGAAGTGTAGTGGGAAAGGAGAGTAGAAGGGAGAATAGATAACAGACTGAGAGTGACTAATGTGATAATGCATGTTACAAATAATGCTGATGCCGTAGCCTGAAGCAGTCTGAGCCATCCTCATTCCCTGTCATGCATAGAGCTGGCTCTCCTGAGCACACCTTACAGTACCAGAGTATGTCATGCGCTCTCTTGGTTCCCGGTACTGTGAGCAGTATACGCACTGCCTCTTCTTCTGAAGCTGAGAGGGAAGGTGAAGTGTGGTGCGTACAGCTCGTGGTGGGAGAGGGCCATGTTATTGCGGGGGTGGTATTGCAGGTGGAAGGTGTGCTGGCAGGGAACGAGGACAACCCAGCTGCTTCCGTGTGTTGTAGTTGCCAACTAACTGGTCAGCAAGCTTCAACCGGAAGGCCTTTAGATGTTGATGGCTACGGGCAAAGTGGTGGGGGTGAATAAGGATAAAATATAACTGTTGGTTACAGCAACATCAAAAAGAAACCAAAAAATATACTTATAGTTCTTACGGCATCTGGTTCTGACACGGTAGTACTGTCAGAGTTGATCTCCTTTATCAACCCCTCCCATGTACTTGTTGTACAGTACTACCACGTCAGTACACTGCTCATGGACCCTGCTGCCGTTCTTCTGTCTCCACGGTGCAGTGTGTGTGGCATCTGCCTGGACAAGGGTGGATAGCATGGTGACTGGCTTCTTGTCCATCCAGACAGATGCCACAAGGTGTCCTCTCTGACAGAAGTTGTGTTCCCTCCGCTCCAGGGTCACCTTCCTGAGGGTCTGTGGAAACTCCACCTGTTTGAACGAGTTGTCCCACAGCAGTACTGCTGGTGTGATAGAAGTGTGTCAAGGAGGTGACAGGTGGTTAAATAGTTGTCACAATAAAGTTGGTAATTGCCTCCTCTCAGGCTCTTACTGAGCTGCAGGACAACTCGTTCACCAAGACCAACCTCAGTTGTGGTGCCATCGGAAGGTTTCCCCACATACACCTCAAAGTCACAGAAGTAGCCTGTGACAGCGTTGGCCCTCACCCATACCTTGAATCCCCTCTTTACAGGCTTCAAAGGAAGGTACTGTTTCATAGATGATCTGCCTGTAATATGCATGTGCAGTGGTATTTATTTACTTGTTTGTCTATATCCATGATACATGAACAAGCACACATGTGGAAGTTCCTTAACAACATACATTAGGATGTCCAAGTGTCCATATGGATTACCATGCATACAATATCTTCATGCAAGCCTGAAGAGCAAGGAGTATTAGTGCTGTTGCACAAGTATGGGGCTGCATAATATGTTTGTATGTTTACCTTTGAAGGGAATCATTGCCTCATCAATGCTGATTTGGGCATGAGGGTTGTAGTTCTCCTGAAATTTCCTCTTCATCGCAGATATGATTGAAAGAACCTTCTGTAGCCGATGGAACCCAGGCTCATCCCTCAAAGGCAGTGTTGTATTGTCCATGAAGTGGAGATATCGTGAAATCTCCTCGAAACGTCTGCGGGTGATGTGGGAGGATATGAATGCATTGTGCATCTTGGAGTCGGTGGACCAATAGTCCCGGATCTCTGGAAGACGGTTGATGCCCATGACCATCATGAACCCCAGGTATGCCCTTATCTCTGCAAGATCTGTCTCCCATGTGGCATCACTGTTTGCAGTGGCTAAGCATTGTGCTGCAAACTGGTTTGTTTCTCTCACAATGTCAGAGAGAAGTTCGTCATCGATGTACTGGGAGAACATCTCCAGAGGATCTCGGCTGGTGCATACCTGGGGTCCAACTGGAATGGTGCACGGTACCACAGAGACGTGTGTGGGGGTGAGGGTCCATCCTAAATATATATGCATGTAGTGTGTGTGTGTGTGTGGGGGGGGGGGGGGGGGGGGCTGATAGCTGATGAGAGCTAAGAAGCTTGAAATAGGGCTGTCTGAGGATACTCACTGTTTTTTGTACATGTACTTTGCGTAAACCTCTGCAGGCACTGTGTATATACACATAATTGTGAAAATGTACAATTATACAGACCATTCTTCTTATCATCAGGGTGTAGGCCCCTCTCCCTTCCTGTACAACCTGTGCTGCCTCTGCTACCTCCTGTCCTCCCTCTCCCCCTCCCTCTTCTCCTTCCTATCCCCCTCCCCCTCCCTCTGCCCCTCCCCTTCCCTCTCCCCCTTCCATTGCCTCTTCCCCCTCTCCCCCTCCCTCTGCCTCCAGGTCCAAGCTGTCACTCACAGCAGAAGAGCTCTCTCCCTCCAGGTCATTTGGGCTAGTGGTGTAACCCTCAACCTCAGAGTTTATGACCAGCTCTTAATGTTCCTCAAGGCCCTCTTGAAGTGGAGTGACATTGCTCCAAGCAACCAACTCATCATCTACATAGCGTCTCATTATGTAAATATTTATTTACCATGTATTTTAGCAGCATAACCTTCAGGGACCTCCAGAGGCTCGAAAGCTGGCTGACTGTCATCATCTTCCTCATGCCAAGCTCATCGTCACTGTCCGGAAAGATGACTTATCCAAGGCCCTCAGTGTCATCTCCAGCTTACAACAGCACCTAAACTAAAATGCCTAGCCATTCTAGGCGTAGCTAAAATGCGTGGGCTTTGTAGCGGAGATATGCTTTGGTATACATATAGAAGGCATTGTCTATGCAGTGTCGTGTGTTGTATATACCACTCATGTACATAGAATACACGTGCATGTATGCGTTTTATCATGAAATTATTGTTCGCATACCATAGCGCATATCTCTGTGTACGGATCTGGATCCCAGAGCAGTACTACATATACCCTATTCCTATGCTACAGACTGGTATAGGTTTCGTGGCGCTCAGAGTGGGGCACAAAAAGTGCTCTACGGTTAACCGCACCTACCTCGCACGGGCTGCGAGACAACCTCTCGCACTTGACACAAGGTTCAGTTTGTATGACTTAGTGAGTCATGTAGCGGTCTTGGGGTTATATGGTACGACATGGGATAGTTGTACGATACTCGGGGGCCAGTGTATTTCCGAGCTCGGTGTTCAGGTTTCTGACCTTCGCGGTTATTGTCCCGACCTTGTTGGTCTTGTGTTCTAACCTCTGCGGTTATGTGTTCTGACCTCGGCGGTCACGTGTTCTGACCTCTGCGGTCACATGTTCTGACCTCTGCGGTCATGTGTTCTGACTTCTGTGGTCATGTGTGCTGACCTCGGCCGTCACGTGTGCTGACCTCTGCGGTCATGTGTGCTGACTTCTGTGGTCATGTGTTCCAGCCTCTGTGGTCATGTGTTGACCTCGGCCGTCATGGTTCGACCTTGCCAGTGGTGTGTTCTGACGTCGGTGGTCATATATGTCGACTTAGGCAGCCTTGAGTCATATCTACTGGCATCAGTGTTCTAACCTTTTAATTTGCACAATCCTGGTATATACAGGTATGGCATATTGGTGCATTGTGTATTGAGAATGAGGGGGGGGGCTTGTTTTAGCGCAGTCTAATGGAATGTTGTACCATTATCAGGAGAAATAATCAAGCTTGCAGTGGGTCATTCTGTCTAGTCTTTCACACACTGTGGATATTGTTATCCAGATGTATTCGAGCAAGGTATATGGGCCCAGATGCAGAGTATTGAGGATTTGAAACTAAAGGAGCTTGCAGATTCACTTCCAGAGGTAGTTCTGAGAGGAAAAGCACAAGCTACAGTTAAGCAGTACAGTGGTGCATTTGTCCGTTGGAAGAAGTGGGCAGGTAGAAAGAAAGAGGTATGCACATTTCCAGTATCACCATTTCAATTCAGCCTATACCTCACGTACCTAATCCAAAAATCTAATTCGCCTGCACCAGTGGAGCAGGGCAGTCCATGCTGTTTCATGGGTACATGCAATAGCAATTAGGGAGGATCCGACGCAGCACCATTAGTACAGCAGACGCTGGCTGGGGCTAAACGCCTGTTGTCCAAGGCCACTGACAAGAAAGAGCCCATAATTGCGAGTATTCTGCTGAAGTTAGTGAGTACCCTTGAGGGGGAAGAATGCGCCATTAGCTGATGTTCACACATTGGTGATCTGTCTGATTAGCTTTGCCGGGTTTGATGAATTGGCAAAGCTGAAAGAATCAGATCTTGCATTTTTTGAGGACCATCTTGAGGAATCCAGTAAGACAGACCAGTACAGAGATGGGGCATGGGTGGTGGTTGCACGCACCCGCACTGAGTTGTGTCCGGTGCAAATGTTGGAGAGGTACATGGCGCTAGCCTCTATTGGTGAGGATGCACAGAAATTTCTGTTTCGTGGTATACTAAACACGAAGTAGGGAGCTAGGCTGAGGCCATCGGGTGGGCTCAGTTACACAAGAGTGAGAGAGTTGGTGCTGGAAATGCTGGCGAAAATTGGTTTGGATAGGTCCAGATATGGGCTGCATAGTCTCAGATCTGGTGGGGCATCAGCTGCTGCCAATGCGGGTATACCTGATCGTTGGTTTAAGCGGCAGGGTAGATTGAGAAGTGAAAACGCTAAAGATGGATACGTCAAAAGATAGTCTGGTAGATAGACTGAGTGCTACACGTAACATAGGGTTGTAGGCATCTTGTGTAATAATATATATCGTTGAATTATCTGCTTTCTTTGTAGCCTCTCGCCTCTCGCAAGTTGCTTGGTCACCCTAAGAGAGGGTTGTATGCATGCGCATGGAGGGGTTAAATAGGAGATATATTTTCTTGCGTTTGAGTGCAGTGAATTAGACAGAAAATATGTTCGCATATAGTGCACATGCGCGGTTGAGTACGCGGGGTGTGGTTGAGTACGCGGAATTTATGCGTGGGATGCCTTAGCATCTCTTGGCAACTAGCTGTTCAGCAGGACCGGGAAGTTTTTCTTTTAGGTATAAGAGGGGATGGGACATGGCTGCTAGGATGGTGAGTAGGTGTGGTGTGTTTTATGTAGACACTGTTGGTGGAAAAAATTTGTTAATTTTGCCGTTGTGTCTTTATGATTCCCTGTGCGAGTATCTCTTTCTGTAGACAAGCCTGCAGGTTGGATGCAGGACAATCAGTTGCAGATCAGTGGTGCTGTATGGGGACTCAGAACTTAATGCATATATAGTGCATATTGTGTTTGGTTGTTGTATGGTAGTGTTTTTTTTCCACACTCAGAATTTTTTCCCCGAAGACAGTTTTTTTTTGCTGAGTGTGTTTTTTCCCCAGAGCATTTTAGGAAATGTGTTTGGTGTATCGTTAGTTACTATTGTAAGTTGTGGTTCCGGTATGTTTTTTTTGTTGTTTGTAGTACATTGTCTTTCTGCCAGCAGCTCTCGCAAGTTGCCTGGTCACCCTAAGAGAGGGTTGTATGCATGCACATGGAGGGATTAAATGGGAGATGCATTTACTGCCATGTTTAAGGCGTTTAGGTGTCAACTATTTTGTAGTCGAACTGGGGGTGTATGTGTGGAGGATTAATACTATCACTTCAACATCACATATGTATCAACCGTCAACTACGTGGGTGTGTGGAGGGTTAATACTGTCACTTCAACATGCATTGTCCGTCAACTGTGAAGTTGAACTGGAGGTGTATGGGTGTGTGGACGGTTAATACAACATCACATATGTATCAACCGTCAACTATGTGGGGTCAAACTGGGGGTGTATGGGTGAAGTACCGCGTCACCACTGCATTAACTGTCACAACTGCATTAACTGTCACAACTGCATCAACCGTCAACATCACATATGCATCAAACGTCAACTGTGTGGGGTCGAACTGGGGTGTGTGGAGGGTTAATATCATCACTTCAACATCGCAAATGTATCAAACGTCAACTACGTATGTGGGGTTGAACTGGGGGTGTGTGGGTGTGTGGAGGGTTAATACCTTCACTTCAACATCACATATGCATCAACCGTCTAACTGTCAACTACATATATGTGGGGTCGAACTGGAGGTGTGGGGTATGTGGAGGGTTAATACCGTCATTTCAACATTACATATACATCAACGGTCAACTATGTGGGGCTGAACTGGAGGTGTATGGGTGTGTGGAGGGTTAATACTGTCACTTCAACATCACAGGTGCATTAACTGTCAACTATGTGGGGTCAAACTGGAGGTGTATGGGTATGTGGAGGGTTAATACTGTCACTTCAACATCACATATGTATCAACCGCCAACTACGTGGGGTCGAACTGGAGATGTATGGGTGTGTAGAGGGTTAATACCGTCACTTCAACATCACATATGTATCAACCGTCAACTATGTGGGGTTGAACTGGAGGTGTATGGGTGTGTGGAGGGTTAATACCGTCAACATCACATATGTATTAACGGTTAACTATGTGGGGTTGAACTGGAGGTGTATGGGTGTGTGGAGGGTTAACTCATTGCCCGCGGATATTGAATTTTACGTAATGACGTGTAACGCGTAATATTACGTAATTTCTGCGTGGACGCGCGGCCGTTCGGAGACGGTTAGTGTTAACCACGTTCCTGCGCTGTCACTGTCTCAGAAGAGAATGCTTGGCAGCACTGTACCTCGAAGTTGTGTCTATGAAGGATCTTGACATGCTAGAACTCAGTTCTAACACTAGTGCGAGCGGATCAGAGAGGATTCACGCGGAAGACTAGGTTATGTGTGGCACGCGGTACAGCTGGCGATTTCCATGTGGATATTGGACTGAGGTAAGATCATTACCAACATGGCAATGCAATGTAGTATACATGTATATGCCCTAAGCCCTGTAGCGTTGCTTGGTATGGTATGTTTCAAAGCATGAAGTTGGGCAGAGTGGTGGTTTTTCATTGCATGTTTTGCAATAGAACGATGTTCTCTTCCTCTCTCCCCCACCAGGATTGCTGCATACTACCAACTCTCGGGGCTGTTCACGCTTTCCAAGGAGGTGTAACCGGCCATTGAGTCTCTCAGGGTCTGACTCTGAACGAGATCTCTTTCGGGGACGACCAACACGACGAGGAGGAATAGAGGAGAGGTACTGGGTAGCAAAGCTGTCCACAAGGCGCCGGCCGAAACTCAATGTGTGATAGTGGCCTGACTACACTGTCACGATAGAGTGCATAGCTGTTGATAACAGTTGTGTCCAGTAGCCAAAAGAAGACCTTCCTCCACCACTTCAGGGTCTTCCGAATGAATGGGTATGACGCACCATACTGGTCCATGATGTCCACACCATTCATGTTTTTATTGTAGGTATCAATTAGAACTGGCTTGTCCTCAGTTCGACCACTACGTGAAGTGACTGTTGACATCCGAGCGGGACCTGCAGTACTCAGCACAATGACAGGAACCTTCTTTGTCATGTTCTTCCAAATAAGGCACACCAGGCGCTCAGACCGAAATGCCTTCAATTCTCCACCACTGATGCTCATCCCTGCTCGTATCTCATCAGGTAAATCTACCCTGTCACGTTGTGCTGTACCTGTAAACATTGTTTGTGCATGTTGCAGAGCCTGAGCCAGTGGAACACTGGTGTAGTACCTATCAGTGAATAGGTGGTGCCCCTTGTGTAGGTATCTCTCCATGAGGTGCATCACTACCTGAGCAGGTTGAGGGAGTGATGTGTAGGAGGAACTGGCACTCCCTAGGGTCTCAGCTCCAGTGTATATGAGGGTATTTAGCAGATACCCATTTCTGCTGTCAGCCACAGAAAAAAGCTTTATACCCCACTTTACAGGCTTCTTAGGCATGTACTGCTTGCCCACAAACCTCCCACGGAACCGAACCATGGTCTCATCTATGGCAAGGTTTTGGCCTGGGGTATACTTGAGCTGAAACCTGTGAAGAAGCATGTCTAAAAATGTTCGAACCTTGTCGATCCGTTTGGCTGGTGTTGTAAGACTGTGGCTAGCATGGAGCATCCAGAAAATTAGTTCAAACCTGTCGCGGGCCATGACACGAGAGAAGAATGGGATCTGTGCTAGCCATGATGTCTTCCAGTAGTCCTCCAAGGAGGGAACAGTGATGACTCCCATGTTCAGAATAATGGCCAGGAATCCAAGTAGCTCCACTACAGTTAGGGGAAGCCACTTCCTGAGTCTGCTCCTTGGTGGTAGTCCCCCCTCTCTGTTTAGCCTCTCCAGTCGTTCAGTGGCATATCTGTAAGCAATGCAAGAACAGAATAGTGTGTGATAATATATCCAATTGTAATGTATTTACCGATTTGTCTCTTCTACAATGTGTCCTAGTACGTCGTGGTCAAGGAAGTTTGAGACGAAATGTATTGGTTCAGGGTTTGATGGGAGCTGAAGATGATGACCTGATTGCTCGTGAAACTGTAGTGAAGGAGGGCCAGAATCAGTAGCACATGCTATGGACTGCCATGGGATGGTACTGGGAACAAAGGTACGTCCCCCACTTTGCCTTGTTGCTCTCCCTCTTCCTGCAATTCTCCCTCTCCCTCTCCCTCTTCCTGCACTTCTCCCTCTCCCTCTTCCTGCACTTCTCCCGCTCCCTCTTCCTGCACTTCTCCCTCTCCCTCTCCCTCTTCCTGCACTTCTCCCTCTCCCTCTTCCTCTCTCTCTGTCTTTCCCCCTGTCTGCCCTCTATGCAGGGGTCTTGATCTGTGACATACAGTATCTTTCTCTAACTTTGTTATCTTTGTTTCAATGTATGTACCTACCAGTACTCTCATCACTCTCAGGCTCGAAGTCACTCTCTCTCTCCTCTGTAGCAGGGTCTTCAGCTATGGAGAGTACACAATTTATTCTATGCATCCCTTGTTTATATTTGTATTTTTTTGCTATTTGTGTTATATTTGTACAAAGGTTTAGTTACCGTCACTATCAGAACTCTGAAAGTCACTACCATCTTCAGGCTCACTCCATTCACTGTCAGAATCCTCTGGAAGTGGAAATGCTGGATCCTCTTCTATGTCTATTTCCTCTCCAGAGTCCAGACCATCAAGCCCCTCCCCGAATACTAAATCCAAAGCTTCCTCTGCATTCATTATTTGCACAGCTGAAATAGATGCATCAATTTGCGCGCCTGCGCAGTTTCTCGCGCACTTACGGTAACTAGGAAGGACGTCACGTGATATCGCTTAACGACGGTTCTGCCACACCCCCAACTAGCGGACATACAAACGCGGTAAAGGAGGATCCTCGGAAAGCCATTATAGTGGCGCATCGCGTATTTTAATGATAACTACGTACGCCATTAAAGTGGCGCGTAGCGCTGAATGAGTTAATACTGTCACTTCAACATCACGTATGTATCAACCGTCAACTATGTGGGGTCGAACTGGAGGTGTATGGGTGTGTGGAGGGTTAATACTTCAACATCACATATGCCTAACCGTCAACTACATGTATGTGGGGTCAAACTGGAGGTGTATGGGTGTGAGGAGGGTTAATACTGTCATACTGTTATCTCGTCCTTATTCAATCAAGCCCAATATGTCTCGGGAGCAAAGATTGGTTGAGGCAGTTTTATTGCAAGAAAGATGGCACTTGATACAATCTGGTGTTGCTCGTAATAGCATTAAAATTCAAAATACCCGTCTTTTTGTGAAGAATAAGTTACATGGCCAATTCATTAATCTCTCTTCTCAGTCAGATACAAGAATGTTGCTGATGTAGTGCCCATTGTAGTGGCTGAGAGCCATCAGTCTGGGTCTAATGTTCCCACCACATTAGTTGCTGATCCAAATACATCGTCTGGTAATCTGATGAATTCCAATGCACACCCTTTATCTCCAACTCCTACCTCTACTATTCCTACTACCTCCAATAGTCTGGTTCACTCTGACAGTGATGTCCGCTCTACACCAGAACAGCCTGATTCCTCACCCCTACAGTCTTCACTATTTTCTAATGTCAATGTATGTTTGTTAAACTTGCGTAGTGTTGTTAATTATCATTTGTGTATGCATCTGTTTTTTGTTTATGTGAGACATGGTTGTCTGATCGTATTTTTGACAGTGAAATCCTTCCCCATGATTTCATTCTCTACCACAAAGATAGGCCATCACGAGGTGGGGGAGTTTAATTGCTCTTCATGTTTCCATCCCCAGTTCATTGTTGTCATCCTATGTAAATCTTGAAGTTTGTCTGTTCAAGTTGATGTAAATCAAGATTTTATCTTATGTTCTGTATATATCCCTCCAAATTCATGTGAATCTTACCTGCTATCCCTGCTTAATTACCTTTCAGATCTATTGTATTCTCACAGTAAGTGCATTATTGTTGGTGATTTTAATTTTCCTGACATTTGTTTGTCCACACTTTCTGGTACATCTTCATTGTGTCCAATTACTTCTATGCTTTTATTTTTCATTATTACTTAACCCAGCATGTTATGGAACCTACACATATTAATGGGTAATATACTTGATTTAGTTGTAACAAGTCCTAGTGTAAATGTTGTTGACCTGTCTATTATTTCTTCTGTACAGTACTTTTCATTTGATCATTTTATTGTCAGTTTTCGTCTCTGAAATAAAATTCCTATTCTATGTAGTAAGCCAAGGTATGTGTTTGATTTTCCTAAAGCTGATCCGGATAGTCTGTGTTCTTATCTTTTGGATGTGGATTTCTCTGTTTGTTTTTTGTCTAAGGATATTGGTGTACAATCAAGACTTATTTATGATGCTATGCTTTTGTAAATTCCTAAGGTTCGTTTCAGATCTCGGCAAGGTCCTGAATAGTGGGAACACGCTATTTTTTGCAATCACGTACAGGTACTTTAAGTCATGAAAGTTATATTACGTGTGGGAGACATCAGTTATAACGTGATACTTGTTGTAGGAAAGGTCAAAAGGTGGGGCAAATAACAAGTCTTCACATTTAATGCTGCCGTCTGTCTGAGCAATTTGCTTTAGTGCTTCGTCATAGGCTCTGAATGATAGCCTTTGTTGAATAAAAAAATTTCGCTGTATATCTTTGTTTGGTAATCTTTTGCGTTGTTTCATCGTCACTAGATGGTTCAGGGTCAGAAACAATGTCTTCGAGGTCATCTATTTCCTCTATGGTTGCACCTATAGATGGGACTGACAAGTAATACGAAATGAACGCACAATAAGCTTGTTCATTTGGTAACACTTGGCATATGGACATCAGATTCCCCCAGTGTAACCATTGCAGTTGCTGTGGAGTCTGCTATAGTAACATTTTGTTTTATTGCTCCACTGACTGCTGGACTACCTCTTGCTCTGTCATTGACGGTGCAGCAAAAGACTGTGGTAGATGGTCATCCTCAACTGCAGGTATACCACCAATAGTTGGAGTGTCACTGGCAGGAGGCTCAGTCACAGTGCTAGGAATGTCAGGTGAAGAACAGTCATTGGTAACAGTCAGAAGGTGGGAGATGTTTCCATCTCGTGGGAGCTGCTCCAGAGAGGTAGTGTCAATGGTCACACCCAGTGCACGGTAGTACTGGTTGTGTATGGTCAGCCAAACCCAAGCTCTGTGACCTACACCTTGCCTAACTCGGAAGTCACGATGGGTCTGATTGACTCCCTCCTTCCTTACAACAATAATGTCAGAAGGTAGCCTAGGCAGACTGTGGGCAAAGGAAGCCACATCCTGAAGCAGGTTCACAACATGTCCACTATACCCATACTGTCCCTGGTCTGGGGTCTGTAGACAGATATGATGGGTATCACTGCTGAGATAAGCATCTCTTCCACCTGATTCAGCCCCTACAAATGATCGGTGCAGAGATGATTAAGACAATTTAATAATATCTTTACCTGTAGCTCCTGGGGAACAGGACCAGGACCATATTGTTGTCGGAGGAGTAGGCTTTGGGGCTGTGCTTGTGTTGGGTGCAGTGTGCACACTCTGTACCAGCAGAGGTCACCCTGACAGTCATGCCAGGGAACCTCTCCATGCAAGTGACGCAAGCAGAATGTAACTTGCTCATTTTGGAATGGACAGCTGGCTGGTGAAGGAGAGGTTGGTGAGACATTGATGGCTGCATGTGATTTTCTCAGTCTCGTTGACGCCTTGCTTCAGTCTCTTCAGGTGTTTCAGCTGTTGACTAACTCAAAGTCCATGCAGTCAAGCCTCTCTTATCCTGCGTTTCAGTGGCAAGTCACTGCTGCTGATTGGTGCGAAGTCCATGCAGTCCAGCCCTTCTCTCATCCTGCGTTTCAGTTGCAAGTCGCTGGCTGTTGACTGACCCGATGTCCATGCAGTGGAGCCTCTCTCTCATCCTGCGTTTCAGTCTCAAGTCGCTGCTGTTGACTGACCCAAAGTTGATTCAGTCTAACTTCTGTCTCTTCTGGCATTTCAGCACTGCGTTGAGAGGCAAGCCGAACATGTTCTTGAGTGAGGCGCGTCTCCTGCTCTTCAGGTGTTTCAGCACTACGTCTGTCAGTAAGCCTAACATGGCGTTGGGATAGGCGTGTCTGTCGTTTTTCAGCTGTCTCTGATGCGAGACGCTGCCTTCTATGAGCTCTGACTCTCGCTAGCCGTTGCTCATGGGCCTCCTCACTTTCCTGATCACTCACTCTTTCCTGGTGTGGTGTTGTCATACTGTTGCCTGAGATTAGCAAGCTCGTTCGCTCGGTTTCACGTACACAGTTTTCTCAGACAATGGAATTTCTGATCTGAGCCAGCCTTACGTTTGCGCGTTGTGCGTGTTGATTGTCCAGAGCAACGCCCGTACATATATATATATATATAAATCGTCCCAGCCCTAACACTAGGTTGGCTCGCTCCAGCTCGCCAACAAAAAAGTGACCCCAGGCTGAGTAGGCTCTATTATATGTACATGTATTTACCGGTGGCTCAATCAACAATGCTGGGACATCAATGAATGGATTGGAGAAGTTGGAGCTGGAGCTGGTACAGGCTTTCTTTTTCTGCTTGGCACCCAAGAAGTAACCTAGACACCTCAAGGCAGTGAGGGACTCGTAGCAGAAACACAGATCGTGAAGGTAGGCACACAATCATGCCATTCTATGACAGTAGGCACAAAATCCTGCCATCCTATGAAGGTAGGCACAATTACACATTGGCAGATATAACATGATTTGTAGTGAGTTCCTGCATCAGAATGATGTATCACTACTACTCTGGCCGCCTCTTTGGGCAGGCACTTCTCTGGCCGCCTTTCTGGGAAGGCATAGGGCAGGCACTACACCAGTCACCTCTCTGACCAGGCACTATGCAAATTACTCCTTGACAGGAATAACACGACTATAGTGAGTTCTGCTATCAGATATAGAGTTTGTAATTGCTGCAATTTTTGGGAGTCCAAAACAATGGATGGAAGCAATTCCACACCTGTTTACCTGATGCATTGTTTGACGGAAAAGTGGTAGTGTGCAACATAGTGGCAAGTGCCGCCATCTCTTTGTCACTACCCCATGCAGCCCTAGACATACCATTGGTGTCAATATGGCCTGGGGACACTTGGATCTGTCTCTTTCAATTTCAGCTAGCCATTTGTAGCTAACAATATATTTGGCTAGGGCAATTGGATGATCTGAAAAAACATTCATTTTACCCCAGCTTTTCTGACAGCTTGGTGGTTTTTCTGGGTTCCAGTAATGGATTTTGAGATTGCTCAAAACAGACAGTGACCATCTCCTATAATCCAGTCAATTTTATGTGAGAAAACACTGCTGTCATGGAGTATGACATCTCTCATCATCTTTAACAATTGTGGATTTACTCCAGAATTTTATATAGTCTACTGCGGCAGACATCCATTCTTTACAAGGGTTCACAGGGATGTCTTCGGGGGCAGACTGAAAAGCAGTTATAATTACATCAGGACTTTCAGCAGTACAAGGAGGGGGGCTGTCAACCCTGTTAGACCAGGACTTACAGTAGTCAAATGGGGGGGGGGGGGGGATGTCAGCTTCATTGTCAGCTGATCTTTTCCTAGGGATAACGGACTTTGTCCTTCTGGAGACAGCTCTCCTTTTTGGAGAATGAGTTAACGGAGTCCAGTTTGGTAGTTGTGCTGAGACTCACGTGTGTAGTCCATATTGGATTTATAATTGTGCTGAATCTTCTGTGATTTTCTCCAATTATGACTCTCTTGCTGCTCTTTTACATGATATCGTTGTTTGGCTTTTGCAACCTCTTTTTTTTGTAATCCTCAGTTTTTTGAATCTTGCGTCATGCACGTTTCCCTTGCACCATGAAAATCTGGTAGGCCTAAACTGGCATAAAATTCAGGTAACCAGTGGTACTGTACCCCACGTACATTAATCATAAATGACATGTTTGACTCCATCAAGCCTGAATTTGTTGAAACATGATAGTGGAGTCTTTATGTTCCACTTCTTCTTTCTGAACCTAATTAGGGTACTGTGAGCAGATTCCAACTGATTTGTAGCCCCTTTGCCCAGTTACTTTAGGATTACCCGCTTTGCTTGCGTGCTTCAGTAGTGATACACAATTTCGTAAGCAAGGGTATGATACGGGCATGTCAGTGTGTGAAAGGTAGTGTACCTTTTACGCTTACAGTGAACCCTTTTGGGATCACATATGCCACAGCTGTACGTAAGCAGATCATGAAAATTACCGCTGATATGCTTCCCCTCCCCATACTTCGCAATCTCCTTCCATTCCTTCCATTCATGTTTATCACTTACATGGTGAGGAATCATCTTGAGTCATGACTCCAAAGCTGCTGGATCGGTCCCAGCATCCACCATTGCTTTAAAGACAGGGCGTCTGGGATTACTAATGAAAGCATCGGTAATGCCGCCACATGATCCATGCTTATGTTGAATAAAGGGACACTTGGCTTTCTCAACACCAGGAAACAGTTTCATCAGCACTAAATTGTTTTCGGACGTTCAATTTTTTTAACTTTTTGTAGTGAGCACGGAAGTGCCGACCATAGAGCATTATTTTACCACTCCCAAAATGCCTCCTTACTGTGTTGGATGAGCTAGAGTCAGCATCCTGCCAATGAAGAGCTACATTCATTCCCTCTTCTTTCATTTACTGAACAATAAATCTGCAGCAAACCCTTCACAAGATTTGGACATGCACTGGTACAGTTCCTCATTTATGGAATCTTTACCCCTTTGAGAGAGATGATGATAATACAGGACACTATAGTCCCGAACGTGAAGAGTAAAATTTGGGAAGGGTGCCCCCTAGTCAACCATGCCCCGTCAGCTACAGTAACAGCTCTCTCCCAGCTATCCATTTTCTCAGGGGTTCCTCCTTCATTTTCTTCTTCCCCAGTTCACACTGGGCATCAAGCATCTCCTTCACAGGATCATAGATTGTGTTATAAAATGCTCTGTCAGATACAGGGTGCATGCCAAGGGAGCCTAAGACATTCTCATACTGGGCATAATTGGCACAGAACTGAGGAAGGTAATTTGCAATGACACGCTCATGACAGTTTGCTTTGTGTCTTTGCCTTTGTAAGCGTATGTGCCTGAACCAGGAAGGGTCACATCTTTACTACCACACCTCCCACTGCAACTGAAATAGGCTGTTCTATCACTTCTCAAGTGATACAGACTTTAGTCTAAGCTCCCCATTACAGCCCTCTGCCCAGCAACAGAATGTTGCATTTATGCTAGAAATAAGTTTTTCTAGCTGTATGGCACTTGTTAGAAAAGGAGTGTTGCCTCCACGGCATTCCCCAAGGCTTCTCAAAGCAGGGGTGTCTGGCACAAACACAGGATCATTAGTTTTTCTCCTACCAAAGCAAGGTGTATCAGTAACAGAGCTGCATGTACTGGAGTAGTGGCATCTGGCATGCAGCTAGGAGTGCGTTGGTTGGGACTACCTACAGGCATGACTTTGTCTTAGATACAGTAATGCCAGAGCTATCTTCCAAACACATAGGATCATTATTACCTACCGAAGTACAGGTGCTTTCTTTGCAGCTAGGAATGCACTGTTCTGGAGCACCAACTTAACTGTTCTCTATTTTTTTAGGGAACCATTAACAGCCGTAGTCCCACTCCCACTAACTTTCAATTCAGGGCTTTTATGTGGCTCCAGCATCGTGTCCTGCTGCATTTTTGTGGAGTACCAACTGAACGTTTGCTGTAAATAGGGCTGTTCTCTATTTTTTTCGAGAGAATCATTAACAGCCATAGTCCCACTCCACTTTTAATTGAGTCCTTTGATGTGGCTCCAGCTTCAAGTCCTGCTGCATTTTTCACTGTTGCTGTACAATGTTTGAAACACTTCATACACACACTGCACACACACATGCACATGCACACGCACACACACGTACACACACACACACACACACACACACACACACACACACACACACACACACACACACACATACATACACACACTGTTCATGTACATGTAGTCATACTAGGACATGGGTGAATGATTTGAGGAATCTACAATGTTCCCTAGATACATGTACATCTTGATCTTAGTAAACTGTCCACTTTCAAGAAGCAGATGTCAACACACTTTGAAGCAACAGTAACAGCTACATGTATCTCTTAGGGAAGACAAACGTACATGTACATGTAGCACCAACACACAGCTACATTATAAACAAGGTACATCTGCATGTGTACATGTACATGTATGCTGGAGTACATTAACTGCTTCCTGAAAGTCTACGTGCTGGAAAGAAGCAGTTACACTTGTGTGTATGTGTATGCTTCCATTAGGCAGTGAAATCAGACTCCCCTGGAAGTTGAACACCATAGATGCTTCCCAGGCTAGCACACAGTATAACAGCTGATTGAGTGGGTTATGTGTATGTACACATGGATCCATCAGCCATGTTGTACTGGTTAGCATTTTTGGTGGGCGGGAGTGCATACACAAAATTAGAAGTTACCTATAACATTACAGTTTGAATCACATATAACAATAGGCCCATTGACATCACAAAGTAATATTGACTATTACATTACCATCTTGATGAACTATCAATGCTTATTGCACAGTAAATATACAATGATTTTGTCTTGTTTAGGCTGGTTTGTGTGCGATATTATCTAAGACTGATTCTTGCCAATAACAACACTCCAGCAATGTACATGTATGCAACCATGGCAACATGTCAATAATACATGCAAAAAGTAGTACATACATATGTAGCTAACCTGCGCCATATAACAAATCAATTACTTAATGAGATGCGGCACATAATGACGTCACCACGTCTGCCATGCGTGAACGAAACTAGCACTTAGCAACTATATACATGTAGACGTAGTGAGAATGGAGAGATATCGGTACTAGTTACATTGTGAGAATGATTTAATGTGTATATATGTATCTACTCCCCATGCATCGGGATTGTTTCATTCTGTGTGTATAGCAGTGTACTGATCCTCCAGTAGGAACATGTTGTTAGGGTTGTTAGGGTTAGGGCAAGGACTAGGGACACCTTCACTGTACATGTACAGCAGACAATGAAAAGAGTAAAAAGAATACACTGCAGTCCAGGTACATGTACACGTAGCTATGTTAGCTGCTGTAATATGTACATTGAAATATAGTTGTAAGCTGCTGGAGAACATGCTAGTCCCTATAGACAGTGTACAGATTACGTGCCCATACTAGTATGTACAGGCTTCTGTTGTGAGTAAGGACTTGAAGATGTGTCCCTATTAGAGAGGTGTCCTAATTTACCAAGTTGCATAGACAATGAACAGAGACGTCGACTGCTCTGTCATAGTTCGCCCTCTACATACAAGTACACACTGATGATATTTGTCATTCTGACCTAGACCACTAAATTCACATAAAGACCCACCCTGTTTCACTCTCCCTTTTGCGTTTTTGCACCTCTCTAGCCTTACAAAATACTAATGTGTGCCCCTTTATCCTAACCATGACGAAAGAGCTCCAGAAACATGTTCTTACACGAGAAACACACTTCAGTTGCAAAAGTTTGGAATTGGTGTAGTGCGCTTGCGTGAAAACTTTTGCATGCCACATTGAGTCTAGTACATCGGCACAGCTGAAGAAAGTCCAGAGTAAACTCACAACAATATTATGGAGTCATGTGCACTAATTTGCATTATTATTAACCCTCTATTTTTGGATTTTGTTTCATGAAATTTTGGTAGAAAAATGAAACTGAAATAAAAACTTCTCTGTGTGATACCCTTCTGTAACCTGTGTGTATTTTCTGCAAAAAAAAACATTCAATCATCTCTTATAACCTCCGAGAAAAAAGGGTTACAGATTTGGGGAGGCTTTTTCCAGCGTCACACAACATACACGCCCCATGCATCAAGCCCCACACAGCCTGTTAAGCATGCCTGCAACACACATACACACACATGGGAGTACGGGAATACCATGTTATGACAACTACATGTATGTGCATATGTATGATGTTTAGCAACACCGCCTCCCAAATATGAAAGTATGCAGAGAATAGCGAAGAATATACTGCAGAAAAGGCTTGAGAAGCTCACACACAACATTAGCTCATATTTCAGGTAGCATTTTAGGCAACTCTGTGTCATCGAAAGAACAAACTCTGGCTTGCAAATGAATGAGGCATCTATTGCGAATCATCTGCACTTTGCTTTCAATCTGAGATTACCGCAGCATCTGAGAAAATGTGCGTCACACACACACACACATACACACACACACACACACACACACACACACACACACACACACACACACACTAGCCTCACCCATGAAGGTGATGCTAAAGCTGTCTGTATGAGGTGCTCCGCAAAGGCTGACATGCACATGCATATTACCCCTGAATCGTCTTATTCAACTCCCAGATGGTGGCATTGAAATTTAGCATCAGAATCCACCAGCTGTGTTGTGTAGCGGCCTGCACAAAAACTAGTAACACCCCATGGCCGTTCCTGGTCAGGTATAGGAAGTGGAAGTTTGCACAGTGGTGGACCACCAGGGTACCAAGTAGGGAAGTCATGTGGTCGACCACTTTGACAACGTGAATGAGGGCACTGGTGTTTATAGCAGCGAGTAAGAAGAATATATATGACAATCAAATCATCATGTGGTTTTTGGGTACCTTGTACCTTCCATATAAGAGCAAAATGTGAATGGAGGGAAGGATCACTGTGCCAAAGCTCTCCTTGGTGCCCCTTAAGGAAAACCTCTATGTATGCATCTACAGTCAAATTCATGTTCTCTTTCAACTTTTCTTTGTTCACAGTTCACACCATCAACTCTAATCGCATCAGTAGCTTTGTGACACCCTGTCTCAGGTTTGAAAAATGCGCTATAGAGGACTTCTTTACCCTCCAACACATCTATATACAGTGAAGGATTTTTCAGATGAACACTAGATGGAGCTTTAACCACTCCAGCATATATTTTAGCAATATTCTCTGTTGCCATATAGTTGCCATATAGTTATATCATGTAATTGAGGCATATTTTTTGACATAGTCAGTCCTTGTTGTTAACATCCGTGTGTTCTGAGCCGTTACTTTTGTTAAGGCTTAATGGGCGTGTCGGTGCCATCCCTACATATAGAGTCTACCGACTCTATGATATATATATATATATCGGAGTTTGCTACACGTACTGATCAGGCTTCTACTGCTACTCATATAAGGCACAGTTCAGAGCCCCTGATAGAAGTAAGTGACCAATTTGCACCTGAGACTATTCTGCAAGCCTCAGTAGTTATGAATGTAGCCGGGTAGTATTAAGTAGGCTAAGTCTGCTCCTCTTCATGCTCAAGCCAGCTTTTCCTGCATTTTGAGAGGCGGGCTCACATGTACTAGAGCTACAGGCTACAATGTACTTTTTTGTTACAGCAAATGACTGGTGAGGGATGTAGTGCACATGATGTTACAGTGATAGATGATCAGTAGCTGTATGAATTTTCAATCAAGGTCATTAATCCCTCACGAATGAGTGAGTATAAGACGATTAAGATGCAGGAATGCCCTCAGGGATGTTTCAAATCACTGGATGAGCTGAGAGAATTCATAGCCAAGAGTATTCCAAATACATGTTAAAGATATTGCTGCAGTAGAAATTGGCTATATTGAGCCTGGTCATGGTGCCAAAGGGAAGAAAATGTGGCTATGTAATGATTCTGATGTAAAGGCGATGTACAATGCTCATAAAGGAAAGCGACTCATCAATTCATGGTGTTACACCGAAAAGATAAATAGCAGAGGTATAAAGAGGGCCAGATCACCAAGTGGTGATGCAGGTGAGAAAGGAGGGAATTATGAAACCCATAGTACCAAAAAGATGGCAGCAGTTGATGAGATATATAAGAAGCTACAGGACATGCACAATAGAAAGTATAGTGCTGAACAGCTTAGAGCCTGGGCTCACTTACTAGAGATGGGCAAACATGAGTCTTACAAAGACCCACCGGACAAGCCCTTCTTCTGTGGAAGGACATCCAGTACAACTGGCTACTCTCCTGGGACTTCAGGAAAGGAACCAATACCAGTCGGAATTTCACCAGGAAAGAAAGTGAACATGCGTAGTGAATTAATCAATCAGCTTCAGTAGTGGTATCAATTACTGCAGACAGGAGCTATATCTCAAATCCAATACACTGAATTGAAGGAAACCATTCTGAGTGACATCAAAGAATTGTAATGACATATACATGTTTTTTCCATGTAACATGATGTTATGTGCATATATACCTTCCTTATTATGTACATGTATGTGAAGTGAGCTTCTCTATTGATTATTATTATGTGTGAAAATGTCATTTATTATACATTATAGAGCAATTTCATACACATACAATTAATATTTTAATAGCCACACTCCTTACTCCATCCAATGCAGTCTTCCGGAGTAATTCTGTTGAATGCAGCTTTGATGATAGGAATAGGATCATGAACTAGTTGCAGTATTTTTGTTGTGTTCCCTTAAATAATATTTAACCTTACTGAATGCGCTTTCTGCAGGACTGAAATCAGGGCTATATGGTGGTAGCCACAGCACAAGGATTCCTGCCTGCCTGAACAGTTCTACTACTGGTTCCACATGATGAATTGAGCAATTATCCAAACAGCAATGGATCTTGGATTGGTACCATCAAAGGGTAACATATTTGGAATTAAACTTCCCCTAACATAGTCAAAAACTTGTCTCCATTCACTGTTCCCAATGTAAGTTCAACAGCAATTATACCTTCAGTACAGAGTGCTGCTATGACTGACACCCTCTGGCCTCGATGTAGAAAACGACGATAAACTGGACGCTCACCCCTAATGGCATAACCAAACTTACGGATATTGTCTCTCTTATCACATCCCGATTCATCAATTCACACAAACTGCTCACGTCTGTACAATTGTATTTTAGCCATGAAAGCACCTCTGAACTGAATGCATCTCTGTGAGGCAATTTGCTGAATTTTCTTCCTAGTAAATCCATTCCTACGTATAATCCTACACATTGTTGGTGCTGAAACCACAGTGTTAGTGACATCAAAGAGCTTCTGGCAAATCTCGTTCAGGTAAAGGGCTGGATTATCTAGAAGTAAACCAACAACCATAAGTTCCTCACGCTCACTAAGAACCCGCGCGTCTTCTCTATCGGGCTTAGTAGGACTAACACTCCCGGTATTCACAAACAATTTAAAAATATTGTAGGCGGTTCCAACAGATATATTGAGATTCCTTGACACCTGTCTGAAAGAAAGCTCCATGGCTGTCTTTTGCCATATCATATGCCAGCGAATATCCACTGAGTAAGAGGCTTTTCGTCCAAGTTCTGCTGACATCGTAGCACTTGTGTCGACCTACGCACGGAACCATCTACGGACACCGACACGGAAATGTTCAAACGCAAATGAAATTGACGGTACAGTCCATTTCACTTGCGTTGAAAAATTCCGTGGTTTCCATTTTGCGTCTATGTACTAAGTATATATGGGTGTATAGATCTACCGTAGATCTCTAATACGTAATGATGAAGTTGTCTGCTGAGCCTGGTCGAAGAAAGGCCTATGCCAATGATCTCAGGTGGCAAATTGTATATCAGCGTATAGGGATGGACCTACCTTTTGAAAGAATTGCAAGAAACTTGAACGTATCAATTAGTACAGCCTACCGTATTAATACACGATTTAAGCGAACGGGAAGTGTAGATTCCCAAAGGCTGCAGAGGCGGCGGCCAGATCTGAGACGATTAGATGATCGTAGCGAAATTTTGGTGGTAGGTTTAGTCCTTGCAAATCCATCTCTATATTAAATGAGATATGTCACAAAGTTTACGAAGTTTATGGAGTTAATGTATCACCATCTACTATATGCCGTTTATTGTACGAAGCCACCTAACATGAAAGGCCAAAAGTGTTCTTTTTTTGCCATAATGTATAGTATGCCATTGTCTAACAGTGCTTTATTATCCCAGTGTGCTTTATTGTCCCTTTCATCTTAATATAGTACACTTCCATATATGTCCTCAGTTTACTCAACAAGGTCAAACAATAACGCCCTGCGGTTCTACAGAGTCACGTTTTCTGCATCTGTCACGCAGCGGCATAGCCAAGGCTGGTATCATGACTCAGAAGCAAGCCAAAGGGAACACACTCACCTCTGAAACACTGATTCTTATTTCATAATAGTGAGTTGCTGTCGTCTGTCATAGGTAGCAGCGCAGCCCTTAGGTCAGTGGCCCGGCTTAGGCTTTGCAGACATTCATGACTAAGAAGCATGTTGGCGGGAACACGCTCACCTCTAACACACTGCCAATTCTTAGCTAAGGCATTAAATTGTTCCTAGCCTACTCTGTAGAGCCCTCGCTATTGAGGAATGAGCTGAGCAGCTTCTCTGCTGTTACCTATCCCAAGCGCTAGTTTGAAAATTTCCGTATACGTACAATAAACCAGTTAAAGTACCCGTATATCCTCGTACATTACGGGATATAATGTACTCGGAATGTGTCTTCATGCCTAATAAGGCACTCGGCTACACCTCGTGCCTTATTACGCTCTCGACACATCCTCGTACATTATATCGCGTAATGTACTCGGACGGGTACTTTAACTAGTACATATTGATGTCTTATCAAATAACTCAAAAGAAAGTAAGATATATCGCTCTTCAAAGATGCGACTCATTTCAAGGTGCCTTCATGGCTCAGTCATTCATGTTCAGCAGACAAATTTGTGTGGATTGATGAAACTGGCTCTGATGCTCGAGGTCAAGCACGAAAATATGGATACGCTCTTCGGGGTCAAGCACCAGTTATGCAAAGCTTTCATTCCAGAGATAGAAGAACCAATGCCATGGCTGCCATCTGTACCTCTGGTTTGGTGTGTTTGGAGCTCACCACAACTACTGTTAACCATGGACAATCTGTCAGTGCATCATGTTCATGAGGTTTTAGATCTGTTTCATCAAGCAGGAATTCTGGTACTGTTCCGTCCACCATATAGTCCAGACTTAAACCCCATTCAGTTATGTTAAGTCTTACATAAGAAAACATGATGAGCTTCTACGAACTGTTTCATATCAACACGTACAAGATATCATCAGAACAGCCTTCCTCTCCATTACAGCTACTCATTGTAAATCATGGATATATCATAGTGGATATAACACCTGTTAATTTTCATGTTACAAAATACACATCATATACTTGCATTAAATTAATTCTGTAAAGTGAATCACAGGCAAAGAGGAATGACTATACTGTCATACTGAATCACAGGCAAAGAGGAATGAGTATACTGTCATATTTTACTGGGTGGTTCCCTTTAAATGTTCTCCTTTATATCTTCTAAAATAGTACGCTGTAAATCATCATATGTCTCCTTTGAAATGCCTCCTTTTTCAAGCAATGAATGCCATATCTCAAGTTGTTTCATGCATTCTGTGTGCAGAGATACCCTTTGAAGCAGATAACCTTCTGTGCTTTGTGCCTACGAAGTATGGCAGATTAGGAGGAGAGTCTAGTGATCCATGCTTTTGTGTGTGGTACATATGGGCCCAGCAATTCAACTGCTCAATCGTGTATAGGGTACCATGTTTTTATCTTAATTGCTGAATTATTTTTTCCACTTCACTGAGAGCCTCTGCATAATGGTTCGTTGTTTGTTTTGGTTTCTTTGCACTGGGAGCATTTTTAGTATCTTTTGCTGCCGAATTGCGCTTCTTTGGCAGCTGATTACTCTTATTAGGCTGATCTTCCACTTCCTTTAGACACCAAAGGAGAATATCATGCTTACTATTCTTAGTATACATTTCTACCAAGTCGTCATCTTCTACAATCCACTGTGTCTTTCCCTTCAGACCATGACCTGGTTCTATGTATCCTACTTGAGTAAAACTAGAAGTAAACCAAGGGAGAAAACCAGTTAAACAATCCCTTAGTTCATCCACTGTTTCGAATCTAGTGGATTTGTGCTTGTAGATGTTGTAGTCCCGTTTGAGCCCTGGGTTCATCACCTTCACTGTATAGTTATACTTGGGCTTGGGTGGCAATACGTTCTCATTGTTTAATGAAGTACCTGGTAAGTCACACAGTATGGGACCACTCTGGGATTTTGTAGGCGATATGGTTACTTTAGTTGTGGACAAATTATTTGAATCACACTGTAAGAGAACAGAAAAAAGTTACTGATTAGGGCCCAGTGGTCATTAAATAGAATAGGCGGTACACACTTTCAGGGCTAAGGATGTTTTAGATTGGTCACCTGCACTTCAACTGAGTTCTCCTGCACTGGAAAACCAAGTGTTGATCGGGAGAGAGTGTCCAGCACACATATCGGAAAGTCATCATACGTACCAGGCTGTGACCAGTCACTAAACTGTAACCCGAAAATGTTCTTGTCCCTCTGACTGCTATTCATACTAGTCGTTCAGTTGCAGCCAGCCTGAACATCTAAGGAACACACAAAACTAGCTCTGCAGTGCGTGGGAACTAAAGCACAGAGCAGAACGGAACACGGCAATCAAGAGTAAACAGTACGGAACCCGGCATTTTCCAACGGAATCGAAATACAATGTACAGTTGATTGACCGTACTCGAAGGTTTTTATACGTACATGTATGTATGGCTCCATAGCCAGCATAGCTCAGTAAAATGCAGAGACAGTTGTGTAAGCTTACCTGTACTATAGTAGCTGTTTTAAGGATTTTGCGAAGGTCACAAATAGCTTCAGCGCATGGAGACAAGCGACTCAGTGTACGCATTCAGTAAGCTTACGGCTGGTAGACCTGGAAGTCATGGAAAGTTGACCACCGCTACTAATGGGAGTCTGTTGATGGAAAGAAAGTTAGCTTACATATGCACACGTAGAAACATCGCATGTTGATGCTGTGGGGGCGCACTCCCTCCAGCTTGAGGTCCCCCCCCAGAATTAGGTCCCTCCAGCTTGAGCTCCCCCCCCCCAGAATTAGGAAATTGTATTTATCCCTCCGATTTCGTCAGAATCCATCACATACATGTGTATATGTACAATGTAGAATTTTCTGGGGGACATGTGTGATGTGTGTAGAGGTTGCCATACTTTTAGAGGGAGGGAAGTTACCAGGGATAGCAAAGGGCTGTAGCTTACTGTTTTCTGTTGTAGGAGATTTGGGAGGGTAATTAGGGTCAAGTACATGTAGCTGCATTAGGGTTATTAATTGTGGGGGTGGGGCCTTGGCTTTTGAGGTTAAAGGGGATATGAGCTTACCTGTGCCAGCTGTATGGCTAGGTTGGCTCACTGTTTAGGGGATATAAAAAAGGGAGGGGAGAGTGTCCTTAATTGTAATGTGAAGATTATTAATGAGAGGGAGGGTAGGAAGGACTGGGAAGTCAGGTAAAGTTCTACGTTTTCTTTTGCCTTCAGCATTCTCTGAAGCTCCTCAGAATGAGTGTTCAAAGCTCTGTTTCGTTTCAGGTGCGAATTGAAAGCATCTTCAGCACTCTCACCCTTCTTGATCAGCTCACCCTCATTACAAAATGGAATAATAGTAGCTCTCCCTCTCATTCTCCCTACTGGGGTAAACATTTTGTGATTGGGGAGTTTTCGGTACTGCCTTTGACCGTTTTTGTCTACTCCAGACTTTCTGTAGTTTTCCACAAAGTCATAGAGACACACATCTTCCATCTCGTCAGGCCATTCAGGATAGAATGTGTCAACAAGATTGGGCTCGAATGTTAGTCGACTTTGGATCCTGCTTTCTGATTTCTTGGAGTTTTGAGTGATCCTTCAGCCTACATTTCCTGTTGTGAGGCTAGCATACATCAACCCATTGGATGGGCTGTGATTTTCGACACAGTTGATCCCCCAAAAGATATCACTGGCTTCTTAAAACCACACTCTCTGGAGCTTGCTGTAGAGAGACTAGAGACTTCCTGCCAAACGTCTTGCATATTGCTCTTTTCTGCCTTGGTCATGTATCCAGTTACATACTGAGCCCCATGTTAGCCTTCCACAGCATCAGCAGGAAATGGTTGTAATTATTGATTCTGATCTCTTTAGGTGACATAGGAAGTCTGTAATCTACCTCTGCGAACTTTTATGACATTCTGTGGATTTCAGTGTGGCACTTTCACACATTTGATGTGGGAAACCGAATTTACAGTAGGTTAGGTAAGTGCTCTTCACCCTCTTCCTTCACTGGCAATACCCACTACACTTGTGACTCTGGTATTTGGTCACCAGCTGATGTAGTTTGGGATTGCTACCTTCTGGAATGCAGCATGAGATTCTGTTCTGAATCCACCGTAACACATTTTCCGGTTCATCTGTACTGCCTATTGGAGCATCTTCTATCCAGTGAAGGATGTGATAGTGAGGTGCTCCACGGGCCTGATACTAAGTGAGCTACAGGTCCCAATACCTTACCTTTCACAATAACTTTTTGGAGAAAGTCATGGAAATTCTGCAAGAATTTCCACGATACAGATATTGGATCTTCCGTGCACAAAAAAATCCACAACATCATTTACTTTTCGGAGATAATTTGATATCTCGACACTCTCATACTACTCTGCACAGCTGAGAGTTATAAACAGTATCGGTGGGCCATATTCACGCATCATGCAGTAAACTTCACGAACGTTTTTAGCCTGCTCAAGGATGAAAAAGACCTCTCTGCTGTTGCAGTGGTCACAGGAAATGTAAAGTAAATTTTCAGAACTTTATCTATTTCTCCAAGCATTTTTCACTTTGATTCATACCTTCTGCTATAGTTCTTAGATTTGTTACCTTTTTAATAGGAGTCTGCTGCAATGCATTCTTGATCATATCTGCAACCATTGACAACTGAACAATAAATCGATCTCTATCAATATCCTTTTCTAGATAGTTCAACAGAGATTCTTCAGGTTGTGCTGTTTCTCTATTTGCCACTTTTATTAGCAGAGATTCCAAATTTTGAATAATGTGAAAATCAGGTTGCTTGAATATTTCCCCATAAGCTAATTCCAAAACTTCAAAATAGATATGTCTATATCTTTCCTTAGGTCCTTGATAGCAGTGTGGTTGTTCACCTTCATCAAGTCGTTTTACGATACCTAGGTAGGGAAGGTTCTTCTGTCAAGCCAGAAGACTGTTCAAGAATATCATAAAATCTGTCAAATTTTGATTCTATTCTGAGTGGCTTGTAATGAGAAACAAGGAGTTCTGCTCCATGAGTGGCTTCATAGATAGTAGTGTCTTTGGCTTGAAGATTGGTAGAAAATTGCTCTGATGCATTGAAAATTAAATGTGACAACTTCAATCCAAAGAATATATCAAAAGACTCCAATTTCATCAATAATCCACTAGCTTTTGAAGCATACTCATCACTCCCTTTTCTAACTTCATCCAGTGTCTTTATAAGGATACTATAGTTAAGCAAAACGCTGTGAATTGAACCGTTTCTAACAGTCCATCAAGTTGGACATGTACTTCTCAGTGATGGAGATGGTAATTCACCAGTGTTTAAAGCTACTTGGCTTCTGATGCTGTCAAAGAGAGCATGTCGTTTGGGAGAAAAAGTTATGAGTTGGATTAGGTCATGCATAAAATCCATGACATTTCTTATTAGATCACATTGCTTTGTAGTTCTCTGAATGCATAGATTGAGATTATGTGCCAAACAATGAACATACAACGCACGACTCTCTTCTTGTTTGAATAAAGCTTGCACACCATTTCTTACCCCAGTCATATTGGAAGCCCCATCGAAGGCTTGCCCCCTACACTGTGACAATGGAGGTGAACATCTAATTAGGAGGTCCTTAATGAGGCTATAAATTGTGTGTGCCTTGGTGTCAGGTATTTGTACTACGCCTATGCACTCCTCGTAGATACTGTAATCATCATCTGTTCATCGAATGGACAAAGACAACTGTTCATTTCTGCTGATATCAGTTGCTTCATCAGCAATGATAGAGAACCACAAACTATTCTTAACATGCAATAACAAATTTCGAAGTATAGTTTTACCCATTATAGCTATGATTTCATTAACTACTTCAGGTGATGTGTATTCTTTCTTACAGACCCATGATTTCAGCTCAGGGCAGTCCTCTGCACGCAGTAAAAGGAGCTTATACGAATTACCATCCAATGAATCAGTATCTTCAAAATGCCCTCGTAGTGACAAACCCTGGCGAGCCAAAAAGCGAATACTTGAAATAAGCTCAGTAGCATATTTTGATGGTGACTCTGAGCCTTGAGGTGTTCTGCATTTAGTTGTGCACCTACATTTGCAGTACTAGAAAATGCTGCCTGCTTTAATACAGCTTCTTTGTGCCTTTCACTTCTGTCATGCTCTTCTAGCTTTTCTAGTGCTTTCTTCCAGTTACAAAATCCTTCTTCCACAAAACCATTCACATTATGCTTAGAAAAGGTGATCAAACCTTTCTGCATAGCAAAACGACAGGAATGACAAAATATTCTGTAGCTTGTGGTACATACTGTTATCCAAGGGTATTGTTTGTACCAGCTTGGTTGAATAGACCTACAGTAAGATTTCTTTCGGCTCAGATACTGGCTATGAGTGTGCATGCTTGGATTCTTTAACGTCAATTGGTTGAGAAGGAGGACCATTCATGCTACAACAAGGACACACACTGGCCAGAAGCCCCCTCATCACTCCGAGTTCCAATTTCACTGATACCTTACTGTCACCCACTGAGTCAGTGCTGGATTGAGTGCTGGACGAGGTAGATTCCAGAGTATTTGCTGATGGTTCATCATCTAGAAAGTTTTTTAAGAAGTGCTTTAGCTACTACAGTATGGCTCTAATACACTAGTGGTACTACGTGTCTTCACTACAAGTCAGCGTACAAGATAATGATATGACAAATGCATTAAATCTACTCACCATATCTTTTAGTTGAGAGGAAAGTCTGGAGCTTACTCTGTTTCATGCTGCAACTTCCAAGCCTGTATATACTAGTCGCCTCTGCCACGTGTGAACTTTAACCTCGTAATTGAGCGACACTATGCGCAAATATAAGCCCGGTTGACCGCATTAGCCTCGTCCCCCTCGACGCAGAAGGCTTAGTAACCGGAGGCCAACACATGTACATACAAGTGCGCAGAATTTAAGCGCGCAGAAATTAAACCCCCCCCCGTTCCTACTCCACTGGTAGGTCCTGTGCAGCAACACAAGACATTCATTGAAGTGATCAGAGAGAGTGTGTGGAGTGGCATTGAGTTTGTGCCCCCATCATTTGATGCCCTGTGGCACCACTGGCAGTGAACATGCTGGGTTTCTAACATGTGGAATCAGGATGCCAGTAATCACATGAGATTACAGATTACTAGACCTCACCCAGTACTGTTGGGAAACTTGAGTGTGATTGGGAGTCAGTAGAAAACAGAGACACTGTGAGATACTAACTGAGCCTATTATTTTGAGGTTGCTCATGTTAAAGTGTTACTGCATGTAGCACATGATGATGCAGTTGTGTCAAGAAAGGCAATAAGTGTGGTCCTGGTTGTAGATGCAGTAATGCTCCCAGTGTCACAGGTACACAGCAGCAAAGCTCAGATGAATTAGTACAGATGGAAGAGGAGGAACTGCTGCATGACGACTCACCGAGGAAGGAATATGGGGAAGTGTGTGAGTGATGAAGTTTCTGGCTCCTCTCTCGGTGATGCCCACATTGAGGATGATAGATCATACACCAGCCTCTATGTCATGCGAATAACCTTAGTCTCTTCTCTTGTGACTGTGGTTTGCAAGAGTAGAGGGTATACATATAGAAGGCATTGTTTATGCAGTATCGTGTGTTGTATATATACTACACATTCACATATACGCGTTTTATTATTGATCGCATGCCAAAGCGCATATCTCCGCGTACAGATCTGGATCCCAGAGCAGTACTACATATATTGTAGCCCTATTCCTATGCTACAGACTGGTATAGGTTTCGTGGCGCTCAGAGGGGGGCACAAAAAGTGCTCTACAGTTAACCGCGCCTACCTCGCACGAGCTCCGTGAAGACGTCTCTCACTTGACGAGCTCTACCAGCAAAACGCGACATGACTTCAGCTTAATTCGTAGTATATGTAGACTCCATGCATAGTTCTATACTGTCGCTAGCACACTTTGCGCTGGGAGCGGCTCAGTTCTCAGGGGGAAGCTTCGGAAATTGAGCGGCCGTTAATTAAACAGTGGAATTTCTGCGCGTATGCATTTTCCGTTTTTCAATAAATCTCCGTATTCTGTCAATTGGCGATACGACTGAATGCGTGCGCGTACGTATTAGCCTCGCGGAGCCACGCCTTCTCGGGGGAGGGCGTGGCTCCGCGAGGCTATATGTGGGTATAGACAATCCCGCCTCTGATAATGGCTAGATATGTGTACATAAATTAAAGGTAATAGTGTCTGTTGGGTTCAAAATAGCAGTTGGATTGTTTCTGGTCACCACCAATGCTAAGCATTTCAACTAGTACTACCATAGCTGAAAAGGCACTTTTAACATTCTTGTGAATGTTAAAATTTGGCAAAGTCATGGACTGTTGGATTTGACACCCATTCATGAGAGAGAATGCTGGTGAGTGTAAGGCTACACAGGTCAGCCTTTGCTGATAATTTATCTTGAGTGCATTCTAGTTGGCCTACTCTGCTCTTTGTGTGCCTCTTTTTTCTGCTTCTGTACAGGTTTTTATATAGTATGCAGTTATTGGTGACCTCTGTGTTGTTGCCCTCTGTGAATGCAATATGGGCGGGGGAGGGGATCGGTCAAATGAAATCGGCCCATCTCCAGATAGATAGTTGAGATAGTTGAATTACACAGAATTTGTAGTAGATCTAATTAGTACACACTATATTCAAGTGTGGACCACTGTTGATGGGATGACAAAAACGTGTGCTTGTACTTTTTGTGCGTGGCAGTGTAATGACTATATATGTACATGTAGGTATAATATGTAGGTTAGGAGCCTTCAACTGCGTATGTACGTATACATTATAGAGTATACATGGTATGTGTATGTTTCCCATGATCATGTGTATTATTGACCTATTTACAGGTGAGTGAGGTCAGGAAGAGTGTCAAGTCCTCGTTAGGTGAGCAGTCTACTTTGACCATCCAGGTTCCAAGAAATGTTATTAGCACCACTGACGACATCCCTTCCCTGTCATATTAAAATGCTGTATACGCTTTGCTTGTGGAGGGTTATTGTGTTTTTGTAATCCATGTGTTTCATATGTGTACATGTATGAGCTGCCTAATTTCATAGGTTCAACTGAACATCCACAGGATCCAGGACTTGCTGGAGGCAGTGGTGGTAAGAGGTTGAAGGGTGAAGCTTGTTAAAGTGGCAGCAGTGTTTGTGGTTGGGACCTTACACCAAAACATGCTGTAAGTCTAATTACCTACACTTGGTCTTGCCTACAACAGTGAGGGTAGCAAGAGTAAGTGTGAGGGTGTGGATGAGGATGAGGGTGAGGGTGAAGGGGTGGGTGGGTTGTAAGAGAGAGGTAGGGTGTGAGGAAGGTAAGGGGGTAATCAGAACACCTTCCTCTCCTATGGTTGTTTGGGTTGGAACCCCCGAGATCAGAACACCTCATATCACGACACCTCACAAACCAAGACACTCTCCCCTTCTCATGTGTATTGGGGCTTCTTTGTTTCAATTCTAGGAATTTACTATTGAGGTGTTCTTGTTTGAAAGTATCCTTATCCTTATCCTTATTGAGGTGTCCTTTCAAGGTGTTATTATTGGGATGTCCTTGTTTCAAGGTGTCCCTGTCCTTACAAAAATATATAGGGCTGGCCCAAAAAGCACAAAACAAGATCAGACAGTTTCTACATAATTCACTGCCTGGTCCATTTTTGCACATGATACGCAGGAAGCACATGACTTTTGTGATGTCATATAAATCTTATCGTGTATAGGAATACGTCATCCCTACCTGCATGATGACGCGTGTGGCATGGCACGTATCAGATGCAAAAATGTACCAGCCCTTCTCCCTTCGTTTTTTCATCCCCGCATTTAATTGCGCAAAGGAGGAAGACAGCCTGGGAATGAGGCTAACTTGTGCCACTTGTGTTCCTGTGAGACACGGTTCAATCACTTATTCTCATCTTACATTGACCTCTATGGTCTCCTTTGTATATATATATATATATATATATATATATATATCCTCCTTCCCTAGCACTTGGTCCCACTGTGGTTGTAGTATAACATACAATATCAGGAGGGGTGAGAGAGTAAGAGGCCTAACCAGAGGATAAAAAGTGACTTCTTCTGTGGGAACCTAGATGTGTTGCTTGTGTGAACTTGCCCTGTAGGTTGTGGGAGTCTTTCCATCTAGAATGTAATATTGAGATGTGGGATAATCCTCCTAGTAGTACCCTCACAACTTTGGTGGGAACCAGGTGTTGCTTGTGTGAACATGCATGTAGGTTGTGAGAGTCTTCCCCCATACAAATGATATAATATCCTTAACTATCTCACTGTATTACACACGTTACATGCTTTATTTGCAATTGCATCACCAATCTGAAGCCACATCGGACAGATTCATTAACCGATTAATGGCCAAATTTATGCACACCCGCGCATGCGTAAACGCCGAATAAATTTTGTGAAATCTGGATGCGTAAACGTCTTTCAAAAACACGGGCATAAGTAAAAATCCATAAAAGTTTTATACAGACAAGGTCACGTTTTTTGAAAGCTAGGTCCACGTGCTGTCTTCTGATGTCCAACATGGCTGTGTACCTCCTGAGCTCAGGGTGATCTCGAACGAATCTCCCACCGAGTTTACTAAAGCGGTAAGTGAATTTGTCTATATATTTTGATGTATGTGATATCCTCTTTTTTGATGGATTAGAATGCATGTCGGGTTCCTTCCTAACCTATACTGCTGTTTTAGTATGTAGACAGAAGGAACTTGCGCCTTTTAGGAGGTAGGAAAACAGGGGATCTCTGCCTTCCCCGCGTTGTTGACATTGCTACGTGATCGAGAATCGCGCGGTGACCTAACGATGGAGTGTAGTGTAGTGTACTGGTGCTCTGAATATGATAACATGCTAGTAGCTGGATGCTTGTACACATGACAGTCAATGCTGGAACCTTTCTAAGAACTGTACAGCAAGATAAGCTAATGTATATAAGCCTCCAACATTTTGCACGTTGTATCCTTGTATATATACATGTACTTGTGGTACAGAATGTGAATGAAGCTGCATACATGTACCATCAATTTTACTATATTTGTTATTCTCTCACACACACTTCACTCATTAGTGATACCAGTCATGTTAGCCAGCACAAGGCTGTTACCATCGGGGACCATGTGGAGGTATGACTGGATTTCCCCCGACTAACACACAAACAAACAGTACGAAGACAACACACACACACACACACACACACACACACACACACACACACACACACACACACACACACACACACACACACATACACCTCCGACGCACACAGGATGAAGCCTGGGATGAGGTTAGTCTTGGAGGGCGAGTAGCTCCAGGCACCAAATCTGAGAGGGGGAGAGAGCCTCCGGGCACCGAGTCTGTGAGTGCAAAGTCTAGGAAGGTGAGTGCCTCCGGGTGCTGAGTCTGGTAGGGGGAGAGAGCCTCCGGGCACCGAGTCTGGGAGGGGGAGGGAGCCTCCGGGCACCGAGTCTGGGAGGGGGAGAGAGCCTCCGGGCGCCGATTCTGGGAGGGGGAGAGAGCCTCCGGGCGGCACCGAGTCTGGGAGGGGGAGAGAGCCTCCGGGCGGCACCGAGTGTGGGAGGGGGAGAGAGCCTCTGGGCGGCACCGAGTGTGGGAGGGGGAGAGAGCCTCCGGGCACCGCGTCTGGGAGGGTGCCTCTGGGTACCAAGTCTGCCTCCAGGTGACTAGTCAGAGGATGAAACACACACACACACACACAACAAAACAAAACACACTAACAGATCACATACACTGTCACAGTCACACAAACAGGCAAGTCACTGGACATGCTCCGGGAAGCAGTGAATGTCCTTGTGGTACTGCATGAAGCAATCGGTGTCAGTGATTCCCGTGTGACACAGGTGGATATCACACTCCCTGCAGAACTATTGAGTGTCTCGGCATTGCTGTCTGTGGTGCTGACAATACCAGCCTGACAGGAGTGCTGTCTGGACACTCAACGTAGAGGGTAGTGTCGAAGTGGAAGGACGGTGGGTGCAGCAGAGCATCTTCCAAGGCGTTTCTTGCTGTGGTAGTCGGCTACAAGGCTCCTTGCAAGCTCAAGCCGAAACTCCTTGAACTTATGCCTTTTCTTTTCTGCACCTGTGTATCTGGAGTGGAGGATGTGGGCATTGGCAATGGACACCTCGAAGAGAAACCAAAAAATGTATCTGTAGAACTTTCTACACTTCAGCCTCACGTGGTAGTACCCACGCAGTTGATCATTCCTATCAACTCCTCCCATGTAGGTATTGTAGAGGGCCATTGCTGCAGGGCATGGGACACTACTGCGTGTACCATCACTTTCTCTCCTCTGAACTGTGTCTGACTGCTGTGGCTGAGCATTGGTGGAGAGAAGTGTGACAACACAATTGTCACGCCACAACAGTGCCACTACTCCACCCTTTTGGACAATTTGTGAATCTCCTCTGCAAGTAGAAGAGAAAATAGATGAAGGTGCCACCAGGTACATGCCTATTATAAACTCCCTAAGCACAGGCATGATATAGGCAATGTGCATGATATACTGATATACATAAACATAATTTCTGAGCAGTGTACATACATACATGTATGTGCATTTGAAAGATTGGTTACCTGTTGCTGAGTCCATGTCTATTCATCTCTCTCTGGCTTTTCCCACTCATCTTCAAGGCGTCGGGAAAGTGACGGTAGTTTTGCCTTGCTGTCCCACAGCCCTTACCCAACAATTCATCAAGCAGAGAGACAGAAGAGAAGTTGTCAAAGTAAAGATGGTACTTCTTTCCTTCCAGTCTCCTTGCCAAATCAAGCACCACCCTCTTCCCTAGCCCGCTCTCTGCTGAGTCTGATTTCCCCGTGTACACCTGTACCGCGCACATGTACCCATTATGTGCATCAGCCCGGCACCACACCTTGATCCCACGCTTGATGGGCTTGGCAGGCACGTACTGCTTGAGGGCACTGCGACCCTGGAAGGGTATCATTGCCTCATCGATCGAGATTTCGCAGTGTGGTTGGTAGACCTCAAGGAACCTCTCTTGCAGCATCTCGATCATTGGTCTCACTTTTCCTAAGCGATCATACCCAGGGTCACCATGTTTGAGGAGGGTACTGTTGTCAGCAAAGTGGAGAAAGCGGTGAATTTCACTAAATCTTTTCCTGGTGATTCTGTCTGCAATAGGGCTGTAGTGCAGCAATGGATCACAGCGCCAGTAATCATCTATTGCTGGTAGTGGGAGAAGACCCATCAACACCATGAAGCCGAAATATGCCCTCAACTCTTCCACAGTTATCTTCTCACACTCCACGTACTTGTCCCCCTACACCTGTTCTGCGAAGAGATTTGACTGCTCAGTGATGGTTTTGCAAATCTCATCAGTGAAAAAGAGGGTGAACACACCCAATTCCGACTCGGGAATAGCCACAGTTGGTCCCACAGGCTGCACAAATGGTGCAATGTCCACTGGCGAGAGAGTACTGGTCCACTGTTCTGTCTCTGTAGGTGAAGGACCTGGCTGTGTTGCAGATGGTTGAAGCACAGCTTGCTGCCGAGGCCGAGACACTGCAGACACACTTGGTCGCTGAGTCACCACTGGAGGTTGCCTGACAATTGGCACTGTGTGTCTCTGAGGAGATTGTGTACCAACTGTGGTGAGTGTGGGAGTAGGTACATGTGGAAGTGTCATTGCTGACTGCAGGACTGATGTCAATGTTGACAGTGGCAGTGAAAAGTAATGACAGAGGGGGAGGGAAAAGGGATCGACTCGAGAGGGGTCTGTGAGTGGAGTTACACTGTGACAGGGAGGGAATGGGGGAATCCAGCCTCCAGGCGCCATCATACTCATGGGTGGAGTGAAGGAGGGAGTTAAGCCTCCAGGCGCTGTCACACTTGGAGAGGTAGGGATGAGGGGAGTTGAGCCTTCCGGCACCGTTAAACTCTCAGTAAGGAGAGGAGAGTCAAGCCTCTGAGCACTGTTAAATTCAGCGACTAATGGAGGGGGTGATTGGAAGCTCTGGGCACTGGTTACACTCAGCAAGGGAGGGGGGGGGAGCATTGGATTCAGTTATGATATTGTAATCGTCATCCACTATACCCCATTCATCCCTTTGTTGCTCTGTGCAAGTGATGTCATCGAATTCATCATCACTGCCAACTGTCATTGGGCCATCATCGTCTTCATGGTCAAGCTCCAACATCACCTCTTCAATAGAGAGCCTAGCTCTTTTAGGAGCTGGTTCAGCCATAGCTAGATAGCTAGTTGCCTATTGATAATGTATTGTACAATTATTATTATAGCCTAGCATTGCTTTTATTATTATGAAATCTTAGTGTTTTACCTAGAAATGCATTTATTACTGCTTGTTTACTATGCATTTCTGCATGCTTACCTTGTTACTATACGCGTGTCACTTGTATTGCAATAAGACGTTGCAGCTGTAATCGTTTCAACCTTGACCTTTGGCCGCCAGTTACTCCGCAAAAGTTTATGTAAAGGTCATGTGTGCTGTTATTATATCGAAAGCCCCACCCTTTGTGCATGCGCTGGTGAAGAATAAAGACATTCCCCCCAGGCATTGAGGTGCTAGCGGCGTTCTTACAGACAAGGTGAGTTTGACGCATATTTGCGTCTATGGCTGTTAATGGGAGTATGCGCGTTTGACGCAAATATGCGTCTATGGCCATTAATCGGTTAAGGAATGTTTGTTACCTGATGTCCCTCCACTCACAAGTGGGCAGAGACTTAAGAATAACATGATCCTACTCGCTAGAGCTGGTAATAAGATGTATTCCTAGTAGTGGGCATGTATGAATAACAAAGGTCTACTTCATCTATCCACAGCCCTCAAAACAACTGGGTGGACAGAACTCTCACTAATGTCCTTGCTGTGTATATCATACTTGTGCCCTAATCATCAGAGAGCAGAAAGTAAGTAGGCTCTGACACCCCATTAGCACCCCAATGTATACACACCATCAAAGTAAGTATCGGATTTTGGGTGTATATACATGTATATGCACTTGCCGTACTAGTCTATGTTGAACACCTCCTCCTGGAGATAGTTCCCCCCCCTTTAAAAACCCTCTCACTAGTCCCATCACCATTCTGGGAGCATGACCACCACTGAAATCTGTTTGCGCACCATGTAACCCACAATGTGCAAACCACAAGTAACTTCAGACGGTGCTGACTCGGTATACTTTCCTTATGAGACATACAGCTGTTTTTGAGGTGGTAGAGATTCATTTTAAGAGTTATTTCCAAAATTTGAAAAATAATTGTTCTCATCTCAAGCTGTGCAATGTGCTCAAGGACATATTGGAGAGTCCCTCAAGATGATAGATCCACAAACCCATTCTAGCAGGCAACAAATCCATTGCCGTACCATGCCGATTATTTTGGCAAAAGCTTCACATTGACCAGAATGGAAAACTTGGCATCTCTTAGAGGCAGTTGGTCCCAGTATCGAAGGGGATTACGATCAACATCAAGGTCATCCAAGCTGAAACGCCAGCCAAATGGCTAGTACGAGTTTTCTAACACTGGCCAAGCTTTCATTGATGTCAGTGATTCAACAGCTAATGTTAACTACATTACTAATGTCGTACAGAAGAGGTGGGGCAGTGATTTTCAGTTGGTTACTGCTGATGGGCTGCAGCTAGAAGACAAGCCCTGGAACACAAAGGTGCATGCCACAGTTCACATACTAAATTGACGTTATACATCAATGTGCATGTGGACTGCTCTGTTGCTTGTCTTCACACTTAGGTTTCAAGTTTTGGAAAGTGGGATATTTCCAGTCAAGCAGGGAGACCTGTCACAAACGGGAACCAGTAGGGCAAGTGGACATTGTGGCCATCCAATTAGATGAGTATTACCCAATGATTACGGCAATTCAATTATTGAAACAGCAAAACATGAGGTGGATTTGTCCACCAAGAAAATAATTTGCAATTTCACTCTTTATTGTGGAGATTTCAATTTTAAGTGAAGTCATTTTTTACTTTTCTATTGATGATACTATGGCCATTCCATTATTTTCTTCCTCTATAACAAATTCCAACATTAAATTTTCAACTACTAATATTCCTTCTAATATTCAATTTTCAACTTTGTATTGCTGGGGATCTGGGCATTGTGACCTTCATGTATTCCTTTCTCTACAGCCGACATGGGTCAAAGGTCACACAATAGTGAAACTGTTTGCATGCACTCCGGAATGTATACATACACATACTCTAACCAGACATCCGAACATCACTTGCAATATACACATATTATACATATTCTAGCCTTACAATCGATTACAATGATCATTAGCTAAACAATATGTAAGTTGTAGAGTAAACCGGATGAGTCAATTTCATGGTCCATGTAGCAGGTACAGAGATATAGCTAGCAATTCTTTTAGACTCATCAGTGCTGGTTCCAGTACAGTTGATTAGTGGTCTAACATTTGTCAGAAATTCATCCAATCCTTTCAGCACATCTGCATAAACACATGGCCTTCCATGACAGCAGGGACAGCTATTAGATGGTTGTGTAGAGCTAATAATATGTAGGTCGGCACGTTGTTTCTTCTTGGTATGCTGAGAATTGTTATCTTCACCTCCTGACTCTAATTCAATTGCTTGCTTGCGAGTTCCAGGTACTGCTGGATCAGAACCCTCCACAATTAAACCATCATGGGGGAGATCAAACAAGAGTTTTCGCATCTGGAAAAAAAGCGTGGCTTCCAAATTCCTCTCGTAACCACACAGTAGGTGGATGAAGCTGTACATATGCGAGAAAACAATGTATTCTCTTCCCTGGCCACACTAATTTTGTGAGGTTGTGATCCTGTGGATATCCTTCCTTCCCAAGTTACACCATTATATATTGCTCGATTATTTTCAGTGAATGAGAGAGCAGTGTGTTCCACCTGTGCATAATCTTGTGTTGTCATTGGTCCGGTCACAATGTTATAGTACGTGGTATCTTACTTCGTATAGCTTCATCCATCTACGGTGCATTTGGAAGCCATGCGTTTTTTCCAGATGCCATGAATGCTGGTTTGATCATGTTTCTGTCAGTTTGGTTGTGGAGGGTTCAGATCCAGCAGTACCTGGAATTCGCAAGCGAGCAATTGAAGTAGAGTCAGGAGGTGAAGATAACAATTCTCAGCACACTCTACACAACCATCTAATAGCTGTCATGGAAGAAGGCCATGTGTTTATACAGATGTGCTGAAAGGATTGGATGAGTTTCTGACAAGTGTTAGACTGTACTGGAACCAACACTGATGAGTCTGACAATGAAGAATTGCCAGCTGTATCTCTGCAATAATCGTATCTTTTACGAAACTCAATATCCTACCAGTGATATGTCCTGTAAGTATAGAACTGACAGGTATGGAATGTAGGCGTGCATTATTTAGAAATCGAGGCTACTTTTATTTGAGTTATCAACTACATAGGCCTAGGAGAGAAGCTAGTAGAGCAACATGGACTGAAAAGCGCTACAGTGTATCAGCACAGAATAACAGCGCAATTTGGCTACACATATACAAACACCATCTGCAGCTTCCTTGCTCTAGCTGTGGATCATCTCATATGCAGTTTGTTCACATGATCTTAACATCATGGAACTAACTTCACAAAATTAGTGTGGCCAGGGAAGAGAAACATTAACTTTATTGTTTTCTCGCATGTGTACAGCTTCATCCATCTACTGTGTGGCTACGAGAGGAATTTGGGAGCCATGCTTTTTTTCCAGATGCGAAAACTCTTGTTTGATCTCCCCCATGATGTTGCTCAAGTCTCAGTTAGTTTAATTGTGGAGGGCTCTGATCCAGCAGTACCTGGAACTTGCAAGCGAGCAATTGAAGTCAGGAGGTGAAGATAACAATTCTCAACATACCAAGAAGAAACCATGTGCCGACCTACATATTATTAGCTCTACACAACCATCTCCTTGCTGTCATGGAAGGCCATGTCAGATGTGCTGAAAGGATTGGATGAATTTCTGACAAGTTTTAGACCACTAATCAACTGTACTGGAACCAGCACTGATGAGTCTAAAAGAATTACCAGCTGTATCTCTGCAATAATTGCTTCATGGACCGTGAAATTGACTCATCCGGTTTACTCCATATTTTTTATCTAATGATCACTGTAATCGATTGTCAGGCTAGAATATGTGTAATATGTGTATATTGCAAGTGATGTTCGGATGTCTGGTTAGACTATGTGGATGTATACATTCCGAAGTGCATGCAAAGAGTTTCACTATTGTGTGACCTTTCACCCATGTCGATTAATCTGTAGAGAAAGGAATACAAAACAATTAAAGGTCACAATGCGCAGATCCCCAGCATTTTATCAATAGAAAGTTGAAAATTAAATATTAGAATGAATATTAGTTGAATGTTGGAATTTAGGAAGAAAAATAATGGAATGGCCATAGTACTGTGTATATAGGGATTGCTATGGTCTATCCCCATTGAAAACCATATATAAGGATATTCTTCATTTTCACTTTCAATTTGAAGTTGATTCCACTTTTAATGGTATCAAGGTGAAGAATGCGTGAAAAATAACCGTGACACAAAAATTGGTTGATCTGTGATGTAAGATATGCGTAATATCACAAAAGTGCATTTCACATTTTTGCCCATGTTCTTCATCTTATTATTACAAGTAAATAAAAATTTAGGAAATTTAAAAGGAAATATAGGGATTGCATAAAAAGGAACAGAGACAAGATTGGGACACAGACATGTTATGATATATCAACGTAACATTATGGTACGTCGATATATCATAACATGTCTGTGTCCCAATCTTGTCTCCGTTCCTTTTTATGCAATCCCTATATTTCCTTTTAAATTTCCTAAATTTTTATTTACTTGTCTCCCATCATTTTTTGGACCTAAGTATATACATGCATTTTGCTATTTTTGTAGTTTACTTGGTAGCACACGTATTAGCTAATAGAGCTGGTAGCCTGAGGCTATCCAACATTTTTATTGCAACATCAATTGTTTGTGTACTATATTGTACCAAATTTTACTTTTAGTGGAACTTTTGTTAATGAAATATAGCAAAGTAGTGTCTACTATTTACAAGATTACAAGATTTTATCTCAACATTAATTATTGGGATATTAAGCTTTAATTAACACCACACAAATTTCCACATTTTGTGCTACTTTTTTAGTGAGATATAGCTAACTATTGCCTGAGGATATTTTGTTGTTATATTACAAGATTTACATCGTTTACATAGATTTTATCACAACATTGATCATTGGGGTATTAAGCTTTACCATCACACCAATTTTCACACTTAGCAGAGCTTTTGTTAGTGAGATACGGTAATGCTTGCCTGAGGCTATTTTTTACATAGTTTGCAGAGAGTTTTATCACAATGTTGATCTTTGGGGTATTAAGCTTTACCATCCTACCGATTTTCACATTTAGTAGAGCTTCTGTTAGTAAGATGCAGTAATGCTAGCCTGAGGCTATTTTTTACAAGGTTTACATGGTTGCAGAGATTTTATCACAATGTCGATCTTTGGGGTATTAAGCTCTACTATCACACCAATTTCCACATTTAGTGGAGCTTTTGTTAGTGAGATACAGTAATGCTTGCCTGAGGCTATTTGTTGTTGTATTACAAGATTTACATTGTTTACAGAGATTTTATCACAACGTTGATCATTGGGGTATTGAACTATACTATCATAAAAATTTCATATTTAGCAGACCTTTCATTAGTCAGATATAGGACTGTGTGGCCCCCATTAATAATACATGGCCTGAGGCTATTTTTGTTTATTTTACAAGAAGTACATTGTTTACAAAATTTTTAACATGACGATGCACTACCCCCAGTGGAATTACATAACTGTACCAAGTTTCATGTTTAGGTGTGTTACCGTTATTGAGTTACGCTTCTTCAAGCGGAAGAAGAAGATGGAGAATTTACAAAATGGACTTTTGTAAATTTAACACCTTTATCATGCATCAAATTATACCATTTTATAATCACAGTTAGTTTCTGGGTAAAGTTACACATTCATATTAACAGAAGTCCAATAGGTAGCAAACTGAAAGTGGAAGTGATGAAAAACCTTATATATGGTTTTCAATGGGAATAGACCGTAGCAATCCCTATATACACAGTACTACCGTACTGTATGATTATCACACAGTACGGTAGTACTGTGTATATAGGGATTGCTATGGTCTATCCCCATTGAAAACCATATATAAGCATTTTGTTCATTTTCACTTTCAATTTGAAGTTGATTTCACTTTTAATGATATCAAGGTGAAGAATGTGTGAAAAATAACCATGAAACAAAAATTGGTTGATCTGTGATGTAAAATATGCGTAATATCTCAAAAAGTGCTTTTCACATTTTTGCCATGTTCTTCATCTTCTTATTATTATTCTTATTATTCTTCTTGAAGAAGCGTAACTCAATAACCATAAAATCAATGGAATTGAATCTTTGCATGTGGTAATGAATCAATACGTACTGGGGAATAGAGGTATATTTTTTCGTTAACCCTTGTAGTTCTTGTACTACTGATCGTTATCTCTCCCAGCAATGTATTATGAATGAGGATAACTAATGAGCAAAACTCAGCAACCATGGTAACCATCAACCTGAAAGTTAGCATGTGTAGAGATATCATCGCTAATAGCAACATGACAAAAGCATGTGCTATTAACCCTTGTGGTTCTTGTAATAATGATGTTAACACTCCTCTCAATGCAATACATGTACATATATAATATTATAGCGATTACGTAATTCATTTTGAATGTACGTGCATAGTACATACATTTTACAGTTAGCTTGCGTCATACAAGAAAACGATTACGTCATGAGACAATACTCATTAATGACGTCATTTACACCAGCCGCGCATGTGCAAAAGCTTAGCAACTAGCGCGTAACAACTAGGCATGGAGTGAACTGGCTGATAGAGAACGTGTTGACAATTTGTATTGCAACTAGCACTTAGTACTACATAAGCAAAACAGAGATGTGTTGAAGATTCTTGTGCTACTCTCACCGTCAGAACACTGCACACGTGTACAGTGTGTTGGCTCTGCCTCTACGTATGTACCTCGGTAAGCTTATATCATAGATACCGTATAGTACCTATGCTAGGGTCTCCAACATGAAAAATGAACTTTCATAAAATGGTCAAGCTATGATACTAAATAGTTTACCTACTGAAAAGAAGCACCAGTGCAAAAAATTGTCGCGTGAAAGTCTTTCTTGTGTGAGTTAGATAGCTTGCAGGCTTTTTCTAATTTAGCGAAAATTATAAACTTACTTGCGTTGCGACATCACAGCAGTTTTGAAATCCAGTTTTTTCCTGCCGCTGGTGTGGACTCTCCTGAAGCAAGTAAGCCATTTGGGCTGTAAAAAAAGAGAGTATTTAATGAAGGCAGCAATTGCAATGTGTAGGGACCAGAGTAATTGGTTCTCAGATTTTCAGGGTTGTGCATGTCAGCTTCCTCTCAGGATTTTTGCAAATGGGGTTAGGTATCCTACCAGTGTTGCATATATGGAGCTGTTTCAAACTTGTTTTCCAGTTGGGAGAATCGCTTTTCGGGGGATGTGCCTCCCTACTTTAAAAACTTTGGTGTGTTGTAGCTATAAAGTCACACTGCATGTTCTTTTTCAGGTATTGTGCACTGTACTTCGCCTGCAGCATGGACTTAAGTACGAGTGATGCCACATCTACTTTGTCAGAGCAAGGTGAGGTGCTCATTATTTGGATTTATGCTAATCATCACTAGCCAATCAGATTGCAGAATGTGGTTTGGAAGTTTAGTCAGGTGACTGCATCCACTAAATGCACACTTGTATGCACATTGAGTGTGGTCACTGTATTGTTTCAGACACATAACAAATTGTCTAGCATAATGTGGATTGAGTAGAGTAAACCTTATAAAGTTCCCAAACACTGAGCAGCTACCAGCATGAATGAGAGAGTCATCTGACGATGCAGTCCTGTCATCACTCTCCAGGCCAGGACCTGTTAAACAGCAGAATACAAATGTATGCATTCAGCATTGTAGATACAGTTATTAAAAGAAGCTTTCTGTACCTATAGTCACTGTATGTGTGGTGTACATGTATATAACAATGTGATGCTACATAAAACAGTCTAGCATGTACAGTACATACATGTATGTTTTCCATGAACACGGTTCTACCTTGTTACACAATTTACAGGGGAACGTACATGTAAGTCTGTGTTCATTCTGATTCATATGTACTGTATGTGCTTGTGTGTATATATACACACATGCGTGCACTACACTCTAATTAAGGCACATCATAAAAAATCTGTACCTGTAACATGGCATTGTTTTTATTTTGGTCAGTGCAGTTGTCTGCATGCAGGCCAACAGTGACTTCTCCCAACCCATGGTGGTGTATAAAGTGATGGAGAATAGAGATTACTGTGTTGGCACCTTTACCCACTGCAGAAGCCTCGTCAATAAGGTAGTTTATCTGACGTGGAATCCCCTCACAGCAGACACCAAATACTGCACACTTCCTTGCTGTTTTGAAGTACATTGGCCCTGGTTGCAGTGGGTTGTGTGGGTAATGTACCTGTTGTGCAAAATCAAACGAGTAGGGCATTGTGTCAGGACCACTACCCAAGGGAAGAGCTGAACCAGGTCCAGGGACAGTGAGGACTTCATTTTTGGTGAAAAACTGCTTCACGCTGTCACGGCAATCCTTCACAGCAGTGCGGTAGAAGGAACGCTCAGATCTAGCTTTTTGCACATGTCTCTCTGCTTCTTTTAGTACCTATTGAATGTGAGTCATTTGCTAAACTCTACTGTATGTACTTTATCAGTATGAATGTGTTGCATGAAATATCAGATCAAAGCAATACAACACTACATGCACACACCTCACACACCTTTTTCTTCCTCAGATGTATTGCAGGATCGTAAAATGGCTGCACTGTTTTTCTGGCAGGTGTCGCACAGATCAGTCATGGGCTTACAAACAATCACATCTGCCAGGAAATGCCTCCACACCTTACAAAACGTTGTATAAGCCACTGGGCGAAGAGAGAGAGAGATGTACTGTCCTGGTAGAGCGTCCACACTGCTCGCTTCGTGCAGTTGGAAGGAAGGAGCTTGATGTCATCTCTCTTGTAGCCAGGAACCCTCCCAGGTAGAAGAACTCCATTGCTCTCCACATACTGCATCACAAATGTTATGATGCCCTTCACATCCTCTAGTACAAGGTCATTGGGTGCAGTACGGCCAGTGTGCCCATGTGTGCGGGGAACCAATCCATGTGCAATATAGTGCGCTCTGAGAGCTCTCAGGCGGTAATCCCCAATGTCATGGAGAAACAGAAACGTTTGCTTACACTGTTGTGGAAGAAGAGAGATGTGTTCCTTTCTCTCCTCTTGAGCTGGTGTCTGTGCTTTGTGGAGTTCTGAGGGACTTCACTGCAAAGGTGAATGCCATTACTTGTCCCATAATGGCCATGTCCAACTCCTTCCTATGCATTTGTTGAGCATTCCCACGTGTCAGTAGGAAGTGCTTCATTGAGAAATTCGTTGCACAGTTCATTGAACAGCCACACCCAGTCTTACAGAACTCATCCACTTTCTCTACTTCAGCCCAGTCAACATCTCTGAACTCAACATCCTGGTGCCCACTAACTACTACAGGGCCAGGTGGAACTGTTCCCTCACCCTCAGCAGTTCCACCACTGTCATTGACTTCCACAATTCCCTCCCCAGTGTGCCCACCTCGACTGACTCCCTCCTGTCCCTCCTCACCCTCACTGACTCCATCCATTCCTTCTCCAACCCCACTGACTTCTTCCCCACCCCCATTGACTCCCTCCATTCCTTCCCCACCCCGACTGACTCCCTCCTGTTGCTCCCCACCCCCACTGACTCCCTCCATTCCTTCCCCACCCTGACTGACTCCCTCCTGTCGCTCCCCACCCCCATTGACTCCCTCCATTCCTTCCCCACCCCGACTGACTCCCTCCATTCCTTCCCCAACCCCACTGACTTCTTCCCCACCCCCATTGCTCTGAGAAATGATATGTGAATAATTGATGAGCAACACTATCGTAACCTTAACATGAGCCAGAAATCTTTTACTACATTAGTATATGTACACTTCACATTTTCCTTCTTTGTGACAATTTCTACCGTAGTTGATGAACTCTTTGTGTCGGATGAGCATGAATGGGTGAAGGATATTAGGAGGGAGAGAGTTCATTAGCTTCATTTTTGGCTTGTATAGAGGAGAGTATTAGTGAGAGGGAGGGTAGGCAGAAATAATCACTGGTGTGTTGTGTCCACTGTTGGTTGTGAAAACGTAAATGTATACGACAGTTTGTACTCTTCGGTTTCAAGTATAGTGCTCCCAAGCAAAGATGTCCGTATTGATATACTTTAGTAAAATATGCATAGTAAGAAGATTACTTGCACAATTCTGATCATATTTTCAGAAAATGATCACAACTCAAGTGGCTACACTTCTAACGGGTTCATTTCCATGAAAATGGCTGTGACCTTTGATATCCACATTTTTACCAAAATGACCTTTTTTGTATCTAGTCATACAGTGAGCTCTTTTTTTAAAACTTTTATAGTTCCTTATGAAAGCTATTATGCACTACAGCAATTCCTTGTTTTGATATTTTTGAATTTCACTTGAAAAAGTGTTTATAAATTATTTGTAAAACACAGTAGATACACAAAAAATGTATCTAGTCCCTGGTACTTAATTATAACAATCCCATACTACAATACCTTCAGGGTAATAGATGTGTCTACAATTCCTTGTTTAGATATTTCGAAAACATTTTTGGTATTACTGTTACGAGAGCAAACAGTCACTGTACATTTGAAATTAGCGCCGTTTGTGTGCACATGCGCAGTGTGCGCGTCTGTAACTTTGCGCCGCGGAAACGTGAGTGTGCCACCTGAGGGGGGGTCTAACTGTTGCTCTATACATATTTTGGTACTTGGGGGGGGGTACTGACTATTGGTCTATTTATAGAACTCTTGCCCTTATCCTTCGCGACGGTGCGCATGTGCAGTAGCTCATGCAGTGCTCGTGGTCCTCTGGTCCTGTGTGTTTTCTGTGCAAGCGCAATGTGACTTCTCAGTGAGTTTGTTTATAACCTGCACCTACAGTCACTACGTATACCTCTTACATTCCATTGCCGAAGGTTGTAAACAAACAAATATATGTTCATTTACACTCGTGCTTACACTTCTATTAGCTAACCTATCACGACTATATACCAGATTTTACACGCACTCCAAATTCTGGTTTCTCTCTCCCCCAGTGTCGCAATCAAAACACAGGCGTTTAGACGTACGTTTGGCCGACTCCATTGAGGATGAAGAGCAGTCTCAATCTGCCCAATCTGAAGGATCTGAAGGCGACGTTTATCACCCCAATATAAAGAGTTAGTCTTCACACACACACACACACACACACACACACACACACACACACACACACACACACACACACACACACACACACACACACACACACACTTTCTGCTTGAATGCTTGAATCTATATAGATGTCTGTGCAAATGAGAAGTCATCACTGTTTGAAGCAGTGGATCAAGGGTGCTGTCTTCATGCCGGTTAAACATATGTCTGTTACGGTGGATATTGTGAGCGACCAGTTTTTGCTGAGATCCTCGAAGAACTGCAGTGCATGTAGATCCAAGTGGGAGGGTAGTAACATGGTGGAAGCCATTCGCGCTGTGCACTGGGGTTCTGTTGGAACACTCAACGTATCTGTTATTGTAAGGATCTCGGTGCTATTGATTGTTCAGAGATCTATATTGCTCACTCACTAATTTTTTAACAGGACCCTTGCTTGATTCCATTGGCATCTTCAATTAGAGCTGCCGCAAGGCACTCCTACTCGAATGAGCAAAGTAAATCCATCACTATGGAGATCGTGTCGCTTTACTGTATATGCCAGAGCCACAGCTCCATATTGAATATGTGTTACCGAGTGAATCTATAGACTATGCTTGGTGTGCTATGGTGTTGCACAATGTTTTATTTCAGAAATTTCCCAAATGACACAAAGAGAAGAGATGAGGGGGCTGTTGAGATTATTACTAAAAGGAAAACCCCCATTACACCACCTACAACTGAAGACGAGCAGGAGGGAGAGGGGTATGTAGGGATGCACTCAGCCAAATATGATGAAGTGGTGTGTATGAAGGTAGGTGGTGGGCGTGCGTGCTCGCCTTGTGCTTGTATGTGTGCCTCTGTATGTGTGTGTGAACGCCTTGTATATATACATGTATGCGTGTACCTCTATGTGTGTGTGTGTACATGTGAGCGCCTTGTGTACGTGTGTGTGTGTGCGCACGCGCGTGCACATGATGGGTATGCTCTTAGACTATCTACCTCATGCAGGGTAATCCTGATCTAATTGTGTTAGTGGAGATGTCTCCTGCCCTTGTGCTGATAGTGGCCGAGGTGAATTGCTATATTTTGCTATGGATCACTGCTACGTATACAGCTAATATTATGACGTTTCTAAAATAAGGAGGTTGGTGAAGTCCTAGGGGGTAAGAGGACGTGGAGAGAGAGTGACACAACAAATATGCTTGGACAGGCCTTATTTTATCTGACGGGGCATCAATTAGAGGCACTGAAGTGCCAGCAGATGCCCTGCCTGGGCTTGTATATGCAGGATGGTTTGGTAAGAAGACTATAGCACTATATATGTATACATATCTTTCATTGCTTGACATACACAGTTGCAGACTGTATTCTCTCAATTCAATGTGAATGGAGCCGGTACGAATTGGAAACTCACCCTTCACGTATCCAAAGAGCGAAGTTTCGGAGATGGTGGGCTGGCACATGTGGTCCAGCTAGTATACAACTTTCTATCGCAGAATGTTGTGGCCTGATTAGCCCCCAGTGGTCATATATAATATTACATATACATGTATCAGTGGAAAGGAAAGTATGAAGTTTATATAGTATGAAGTTTCAAAAATGATTTTTAAATATAGATTGAGGAAGATATCAACATCCTCCATGGAAAAAAACAGAGGAAAAACCCTCTTAGGGACAAAAACCTCTGGAAAAAAGAGTGTGTGACAAGTTCAAGGTTCAGTCTTCAGGTTTTCACGTGAGGAAGTGCAGGCACGTAATATATATTATATACAGAATGAAAAGAACTTACAATGTAAGATGGCCAAGCAAATGTTTATTCATTGACACCAATTTTCCTATGAGATTTAACTGCCTTCTTATACTTAAGTGCCTTGTCTAGTTCCGTTCCTGGAGTGAATCCTTCTAGGTAGCAGAACATATAGTGGCAAACTTTGTGAAAGTGGTTCTGAATGTTTTCCAAGGTAACTGTGTCATAGGCGAGGGGAATGTTCTTACGAAGAGACGGGAGAGAATATTTGCAATGTGCTTTGGTGTAACGCTTTAACTAACCCCACACTCTCTCAATTGGGTTAAGCTCTGGATGAAACTTGGCAAGAAGCTAGGGACATGTCCTTTCTCAATTAATAAGTGTTCAATCATGCTTTTTTCATCCCTGAAGTCAGAATGTTTTGATAACGTTTCACGCATCCAGTCACCTCCTTTTCCTGCTGTTGACAACCCACATTCCTCCAAAACCATTTTCAATCCTTTTGCGACTTTGGTTCCATCCCGTGCTGTAGTGTACATGCACCACCCCTTGCCATTTCAAATGGTGTCCGTCATGATTCGCTGCTTTCCTCCTGGTTTCACGTTCATGGCATTGACATCCAGAGCATCATCTGCCATAGCAGCATGGCAGCTGCTGTGATCAAACACCCAAACATGACGCCAACCTCCCTCTTTGGGGTATTTGATCTCAGCAATCTCAATTGCGCGATGCATTTGAGCAATGAACTTGTCCCGTGTCCAATACCCCTCCTTGCTTTCACCATACTCCAAAAACTCCCGTGCATATTGATGAATGTTGGGATTTGTGACTTTGGCCGCTTGAAATTCTTCATCTGAGAGTGCCAAGAAGCCATTATGTTCGTCAATGAAATCTGATACCATGATTCCTGCTCCCTTGCTCTTTTTCTTCATCATTTACTCTCCCTTTGTTCCCCATTGTGTGGGCTGATCTTCATTTGCAGTAAACGTACTCTCATCATGAAAGAAAATAACAGTTTTTTAGCATCTTTCGTTGGTGGGGGAATCGATGTCATCAGGTAAAGCTTTCACTGCATCTTCAGTTGGGGCATTGGTAAAGTGCAGAAACCCCAGCTTCACCATCTTTCGTAAAAAGAACTTGCGAGACTCAACAACATCATCACGTTCATGTCCATCAATGAAAATTCCTTTTTTGGCTGTCAACACTTCAAACCAAAGGTGATGCAGCCATTTACGAGCACTTTCGAGGCCAATTTTTCGAGGGAAACCAGGCTCAAGTGTACAGTTGGGGAGCAAAGTCTCATTCACCCACCTACAGAAGTCAATTGAAGTCATGTTTGGGCGTCCTTTTACATGTGCATTTGCCCGAACATACTCCCTTGCTTTCTTGTTCAGTTCCTCATTCCTCCACATTACACCACTACGCTGGTGTCGTCCATGTTTCGATTCTGGCATAACTCCATTGTTCCTGACAACTTCATTCCTCCATCGTCGCACAGTTCGTTCATTCTTATTCAGCATGGTAGCAGCGCAGTCAGCAGCCTTGGTTTCAGTGAAAGAGAACATGCCCATCAAGTAGTAACACAAAATCATTGCCACAGACTCCGTTTCCTCTTTGTCCAGAACCTGGAGCCATTCGTCTACAAACTTGCCCAGGATCTCCTGCGATGACTTTGATGTTGTTGCAGTGTCTTCAGCACTCACACTGTCCGTGTCCTCACCATCCCTGAAAACTTCCTCACCGCCACCCACTGATTCTTCCACTTCCGTCACTTCTTCTATCCCGCCTGTTTCCTCCGTCTCCCTCACAAAGCTTGGACCTGCAGTGCTTGGCAAAGGGATAATTGTTTGTGCGCTAATGCTAGGTGACACGCAAGGCGCCTTGATCGCAGAACTTACCTGAGAACTTACCGTCTCTCCTACACGATCGCTCGAGGATGGTGTTGTTTCAACTGCTGCGGTGATCGATTCCACCGATTCTGGGTCTACAAAATCATCAACAAACAACATTCCTCCCATCCTCTTACCAATGTTGTTTGTTGATGATTTTGTAGGTGTTAGTGAGTCGACGGAAAGCATACAGAAGCTTATTGATGTTGTATATAGGTACGGTAACAGGTGGAGACTAAAGGCTAATGTGGGTAAGAGTGCAGTTATGGTGTTTTCTAAGGATAGAGTAGAGGGTAGGTGGAAGTGGGGAGAACATGAGCTTCCTAAGGTTTCAAGTTACTGTTATTTAGGCATAGATTTTGCCAGTAGTGGAGCATGGGATGTGCATACTAAAAAGGTGATTAATAATGGCAGGAAAAAGGTAAACCAGTTGCATAGTGTTATTAGTAATCGAGATATTAACTTAACTGCACGTAGGCTGTTGCTTCTTTCGGTGATTAGACCTAGTATAGAGTATGGAGGGGAGATTTGGGAGGGTAACAAAGGTCAAGTAGCTGGATTAGAGTCCATTATTCTGGGGGGAGCTAAAAAGATACTGGGTTGTTCGTCTAAAACATGTAATGAAGCAGTTAGAAGTGATATGAGTTTAGAATCATTGAGGGGTAGAAGGGATAGAGCTAAATTAAAGTGGTGGTATAAATTAGTATCAATGCCTAGATATCCAAAGCAATTATTTAGTCGGGAGTGGGAAATTAAGCCTCGTAGAGGTAGAAAAAGGAAAGCATGGGGTGATGAACTCTTTGTGTCCTTAGGTTTGGATAAGCATGAATGGGTGGAGGATATTAAGAGGGGAGAGAGTTCATTAGCTTCATTTTTGGCTTGTATAGAGGAGAGTATTAGTCAAAGGGAGGGGAGTGTTTTATCTTGTCTCCTTGCAGAAAACACCCTGGGTCTACCCAGTAGGCACAGGTAGCGGTGAGAGGGAGAGAGGGGGAGAGATCATACCGTTTTCACAGTTAGTAGAGCTTCTGTTAGTAAGACACAGTAATGCTAGCCTGAGGCTATTTTGTTCAAGATTTACATGGTTTACAGAGATTTTATCATACTTTTGATCTTTGGGGTATTAAGCTTTACCATCACACCAATTTTCACATGGGAGCTATTGTTAGTGAGATACAGAAATGCTTGCCTGAGGCTATTTGTTGTTATATTACAAGATTTACATTGTTTACAGAGATCTTATCACAACGTTGATCATTGTTGTATTATCACAATGTTGATCTTTGGGGTATTAAGCTCTACCATCACACCAATTTCCTCTTTTAATGGAGCTTTTGTTAGTGAGATATATTAATCCTTGCCTGAGGCTATTTTTGTTAAGATTTACATTGTTTACAGAGATTTTATCACAATGTTGATCTTTGGGGTATTAAGCTCTACCATCACACCAATTTCCACATTTAGTGGAGCTTTTGTTAGTGAGATACAGTAGAGGCTATTTGTTGTTGTATTACAAGATTTACATTGTTTACAGAGATCTTATCACAACGTTGATCATTGGGGTATTACACTTTACCATCATACCAATTTCCACATTTAATGGAGCTTTTGTTAGTGAGATCCAGTAATCCTTGCCTGAGGCTATTTGTTGTTATATTACAAGATTTACATTGTTTACAGAGATTTTATCAGAACATTGATCATTGGGATATTGAACTATACTAACATAAAAAATTTCATATTTAGCAGACCTAGGACTGTGTGGGCCATTAATAATACATGGCCTGAGGCTATTTTTGTTTATTTTACAAGTACATTGTTTACAAAATTTTTAACATGACGATGCACTACCCCCAGTGAAACTACATAACTGTACCAAGTTTCATGTTTAGATGTATTACCGTTAGTGAGTTACGCTTCTTCAAGCGGAAGAAGAAGAAGATGGAGAATTTACAAAATGGACTTTTGTTAATTTAAACACCTTTATTATATATAAAATTATACCATTTTATAATCAAAGTTAGTTTCTGGGTATAGTTACACATTCATGTTAACAGAAGTCCAGTAGGTAGCAAACTGAAAGTGAAAGTGATGAAAAACCTTATATATGGTTTTCAATGGGGATCAATCCCTATATACACAGTACTGCCGTACTGTGTGATATAACATCAATTTATAAACACATACATGAAATGCCATATAATGTACAACATCAATATATAACATATTATGAAAATGGTGTGCCTAATATTTCATAACATGGTGGTTCTGGTGCTAATCAATTACATTTCTTGGAGCCCAAACAGACTGACAACTCACCTAGTGAGTACTTGAGTCACTCTTACTCACAAAGTTGAAAGCTGCTAACTTAGATGAATGCAAAGCAATGTGGGTGAGCGGGAGGAAAGCCACCTAGTCTTGCTAGCAGCTGACGTATCAAATCCAAGGACACACAGTATTCCACTCTGTTTTCCTCAGCTTACCTCTACGAGGATTAATCTGCCACACATGCATACATAACCAGTTTAAGGTACCCATCACGGGCATTGATGCTAGCTTGTACCACCATCCATTCAATCCTTTTATGTTAATGACTCTAATGCAGATATTGACTCCCAAATCTCCAGCCTCCTCTACATCATTCTTTATAAATACAACAGAAATCAAAATTGGCAATAAGCTACAGTTCTGTGCTCTCCCTTGCAATATCATATATTAGATGACATAAAATTCGAACTGTGTGATATACTGCTATGCATGTGCAACACCAAAGAGGAGGAGCCAGAGGGACAGGCACATATATAATGTACTTTTGTTGAATACAGGGAATCAAAATGCACAGGGCGATACTCCAATTGCAACTCTTCATGCACCCCATAGTCTCATTGGTTCTAGGAGCGTCAAATATGTACAGGTGGAATGTAGAAAAGAAATACATTTGTAAGCTTCTAAAGCCTCAATTAGGCTCTAGCAGCTCAAAATACTGGTGAAATGCAAAATAAAAATATGGCCTGAGGTCTCGATTAGGCTCTAGCAGCTAAAAAAAATAGGTGAAATGCAGAAAAAAACATGATTGCAAGCTGCTGTGGTCTCAATTAGGCTATAGTACTTCAAAACATAGGTGAATTTGAAATGCAGAAAATAAACAGCATTTTCACCTGAAATTTCAGCTCCTAAATCCTAATTGAGACAACATGAGCTTGCAAACTTGTAAATTTCTCCAGTGTTTTGAGATCCTAAAGCAGACCACTGGAACTTTGCAAGCCCCTGTGGTTGTAATTAGGCTATTGGATCTCAAATAGACTAACAGGACAGCAGAAACCCCTCTAATTAGGACACTCAGAATTTAGAGCAACCAGATAAACAGGATGACAGCAGGAACCGTTTTAACCAGGACACTCTGAAATGAGGGTAACCTGATAAACAGGATGGCAGGAAACCCTCTGACAGGACACTCGGAAATGAGGATAACCTGATAAACAGGTGGAATGCGGAAAAGAAATATATTTGCAAGCTCCTAAGGCCTCAATTAGGCTCTAGCAGGCAAAATTCAGGTGAAATGCAAAATAAAATATGGTTGCAAGCTCCTAAGGTCTGGCAGCTCAAAAATAGATGAAATGCAGAAACGAAACATGATTGCAAGCTCCTGTGGTCTCAAGTAGGCTCTAGCAGCTCAAAATACAGGTAAATGCAGAAAATAAACAGCATTTTATCAAGCTCTTAGATTCTAATTGAGCTTGCAAACATAACTGGTTATCTCTCTCTTGTAACTGGTTAGCTCTGCACACCACAATACCCTATATAGTGGGTCTACCTGACAAAACCACAACTATAGGCCAGGGGGCTTACCTTGCCTTGGGTGGCAGTCCTTACCTTGTCCTGGGCAGTCCTTTATATATTCTCCCTCTTCCTTCTCTGCTATAGACACTGTCTGGGCCCCTCCACCCCTCACCCTTTGTTAAGGTGTTTTGCTACATCTGCTTATCACAAAAAAAGTAGAGGAGTAGGAGTTTCTCTACATGTTGCAATTGTCCATTTTTTTGAGGTGTCCTCATTAATTAGAGGGGTTCTGTTTGCTTGTGTGTTTGCTATGTCCTTTACATACATGTACATACACATTTATCATGTATCTTATGAAAGCACAGTACAAACCACATTGAATGATTCATAACAACAAAAGAAAAGATATGGTCTGAGTGGTGTCCTACATAACTTTGATAGGTGGTGATGCTACTTCGATAAGCAGTGTTGGATCTACAACAGAGTCTTGAATGATGATCATCCGGCCTCTGTAGCTGGCCTCTTAGCTGGTCCCACTGTAAGAGGGAAATATAGTATTAAATATATTTTATGCAGATGTAGGGATGGCACCATGCCAAAAAACAATTGTGTATTCAGGGAAGGCATGCAGGGATGATAGCATGCAAGTAAATGTTGTCATCCTGAGTATGAGAAGTGCCAAAAAGCATAGAAATGAGAAGTGCAGAAAGCATGCAGGCAAAGACAGGGGATGATAGAATCCAACAATGAATGCACTAAAAAAGTGCAGAACCCTCAGTGCTATGCGTGCACGAAGCCTTGAAAATGCACGCACTACTGAAATACAAATAATGCGTATGGCGTATCCAAAATGGCCAACAGCACAGATAGCCATACAATGCAGGAAGTCTCTGCAACAGACCAGTTTCAGAGCAAAGAAAAAAGCTGCAAAAATTTCCCAAGACTGGTGAACTCAAACTTAGCATGAACATGTAAAGAGAACATGACACCTTGAGGAGTAAGTGTGCAAGTGATGACATGCAAGTGATGACACGCCATACCGTCTCACCTTGGTACTCCTTCCAACCTCCCTCACATGTGAATGGATCATGTATACACTAAAGCTAAAATACACCTGGATGTGGATGAAGTGCAAGTTTAAACCGGCAGGTCATTGTGGTTACAAGGTACTAATCATGCCCTTGAAGCAGCATAAAAGGCACCAGAACAGGTCATAATTTCACTCTCAAGAACTCACAGAGCTATAGGAGGTTTGTTTTTTGTAGCTTCTGTGTGTTTGTTTCGTTTCTGCATTTCATCTATTTCAACGTACCCCACCCAATACCCCATCCCTACCCAGCTCCCAACCTACCCCACTATCCTCCCCCAGCTTCCAACCTACCCCACCCAATACCCCGTTCCTACCCAGTTCCCAACCTACCCAACCCAGTACCCTGTCCCTGCCGAGCTCCCAACCTACATGTACCCTACCCAACACCAGCTCCCCACAACCGCACTCTACCCAGCTCCCCACAACCGCTACCACCCATATTCGAGAAGAAAGAGTTAGTTTGTATACAGCCTATGGCCCTTTCCTACCCTACACAGCTCCCGATGGCCCTTTTCCCCCTACACTCACACATGCATGTAAGTAGTAAGGATGCTTACCCCTGTGAATACTGTGGGATAAGACAGAGAACCTCCACTTCAGCAAATGCCAAAATAAAAGATGATTAGGAAGTAGCATGATATTTCCACTCGCTTACAGTTTACAAGGTTGGGTATAAGGTGCATGCACAGCTACAGTGATGTGTACGTGCACACAAGTGACTGACTGTGTCCTCTATTTAACCCTTTATACCCGATAGTGCCGAAAAGCATTTTCCCGTCTCGACCCGATAAGCGTGCGTTTCGGCATTGTTTTATATTCACGACTGTCACAAAAGTGTTCTAGCTGTAGGCATATAAAGTACATAATGCAAAAGAGGAAAGTTGAAATGACCTACGTTGCTCATATGAAGCAGTAGTGATACTATCTATAAGAACCAGCGACGGTCAAAGTATACGGACCGACACGGAATATAATGAACAAATGGCAGCTGGCTTTCGCGGAGCATAATAGATGGATAAACGGCTGCATTCACTATTGTGCATTTGCTTCGTTCAGAGCACTCACCTGTCTGACAGTCTGTCGTGTTGCTTGCCTTCAGTCTCTTCTACCCGAGCTATTCTACAGCCTAGTGTATATACATTATTATCTCTGACAGGGACGTTGGTCTAATACAACACAGTGAAGTAATGATGTGGCCGGACAAGTGGGTCTTACTCAAAGGAAACTTCAGCCACATAATCTGACTTCAGCGCAGCAGATGAAGTCCCTGCTACCTCAGTATATACTTCTCTCTGTTTGCGCGCGCGAGGACTCACCCATTCCGTTCATTGACCGCACCCATCATATCCGCTTGCAATGGCTACCGGAAGTACTAAATACCATACTGAGGATGTTTTGGAGATTCTGAAGGAGATCAATGAGCCTATGTTTGATGGAAGTGATGATGACTTGGAGTTAGATCTTGACTTTGATGATGAGAGGTGAATACAATGATTGCATGTAAAATTAGTAGATGACTGCTACAACATGTGTAGAGCTGGAGATGGTGATGAGGAGGTGGACTTCCTGACTCTGTTGGAGCGTGAAGAGCTTGCTTCATCTTCAAGGTGAGTATACTTTTAAAATGAAACTGGATACCTAACACCGAAACACGACGATATGTGATGAACCCTTTACACAGTGAATCTGAAGAGGAGGCTGATCCTGTTACTCCTGTACTGCCATCTCCTGCACCTACGAGGAGAAGAGGAAGGGGGAGGGGAAGGGGAAGGGGGAGGGGGAGGGGGAGAGGAAGCTGGGGAGGAAGAGGGAGAGGAAGGGGAGCCAGCACTGAGTGAGATATTATTATTACATATGCATATTCCATGTGGTATATTGTAACACAATGTTATCAAGACACTTACTCGACTTTACTTTCAGAGAGACCACATACAACTGGAGTACCGACCTAGAGGATGTTGATATCTCCCCATTTATTCAGAGGGTCGGACCAGCAGTTCCCTTCTCTGCCTCTGTGTGGCAGGACACTCGGCCGGTGACCTTTATTTCATCTGGCCACAATCCTGCTCACACAAAAGTGATACATAGGAAGAAAGCAGACGACAGCATTATCGATGTTGATTGCCCTCTGCCTATCACCGACTATAACCAGTTTATGGGAGGTGTAGACAGAGGGGATCAATATGGAAAATACTACCACGTTCATGTCAAGTCGCGCAAGTCGTATAAGTACATTTTTTGGTTTGTGTTTGAGATCTGTGTGTTGAATGCATTTGTACTACATTCCCGTCACTCCCCATATACTGATTCCACACCAACTTATTTGTCATTTTGGAAACACTTAGCTCATGCCCTAATTTGAAATTATAGTAGTCGCCGTCGTCATGTCATCTCACAAACAGTCATCCATCACCATCTTGTTGTAAACACTCACCACTTCCCATCCAAAGCACCCAGCAGACGTGTATGCAAACGACTGACATGCAATCGACAAACTGTATGGTACTGTAACACGTGCGACAAACATTTATGCCACACAGGAGATCACACGACAGACTGCTTTCTTATTCACCATGCACAAAACAACTTGTATTCTACATAGATAACCTTTGTGTTCCTTTGTGTTTCTTTGTGTTCGTTTGTGTTCCTTTGGTCATTTGTGTATTTTTGTTTCTATTATGTGGTTTGTGTAGGTTTGTGTTCATTTTTGTAACTGTTTGTGGTGTAATGTGACGTGATGTGATGTGTGTTCCTACTGTCTTGTGTTTGCCTCGTCAAACTCCTCTCACTTTGGCTGCTCATTTCAATCCACAGAGTCCTCGCAATTATGTTTAACTCGTCAAACTCCTCTCACTCAAACACACAAGCCTACCCTCTGCCACTCCCCCACTTGTGTTTGACTCGTCAAACTCCGAACACCCAAGCCCACTCCTCTGCCACTCCCCCACTTGTGTTTGACTCGTCAAACTCCTCTCACTCAAACCCTCAAGCCTACCCTCTGCCACTCCCCCACTTGTGTTTGACTTGTCAAACTCCTCTCACTCAAACACTCAAGCCCACTCCTCTGCCACTCCCCCACTTGTGTTTGACTTGTCAAACTTCTCTCACTCAAACACTAAAGCCCACTTCCCCACTTGTGTTTGACTCATCAAACTCCTCTCACTCAAACACTCAAGCCCACTCCTCTGCCACTCCCTCACTTGTGTTTGACTCGTCAAACTCCTCTCACTCAAACACCCTTCGTGTTTGACTCATCAAACTCCTCTCACTCAAAACACTTAACTTGTGTTGACATCTCACTGAATGCTCAAGCTAATCCTCTCTTGCTACCAAGCTGTCAACCACTGAAGTGCATTACTCATCTATCACTCTATTTTGAGCAGTCACATCACATTTATTTGCACAGACACAGTACTATATATGAAGTATAAATCATGTAAACTCACCTAGTAGGCGCGATGGTGCTGAACGTGACTATCCCATCCGTGGTAGATAGCCCCTTCCTGCATCTCCTCGTGGTGCAGTAGCTATACACACAGTAGATGCGTACGGATACAAACCAACAGCCACAGAGCTCTTTCCACGATGGCCAGAGAGATGCACGCTCTAATCATGCAGTATCACGAGAGAAATGTGTGGGCGTTACCGGATTACGTAAAGCGCCCAATAATTAGGACTCGGATATAACGGGTTAAGACTGATTGTACATCTACACTGGGACAGAAGTGTGTTAATATTGATTCTAGGCATACAAACATGGTATTTGGGAACCATGTCATTACAAACACCAGGTGACTTCACTAATTACAATGATAATTGACCCTTGGCATGCATGTGCAGCGAGGGTTTGAGTACTTGGTTTGTGTGGTGTGTGTGTGTGTGTGTGTGTGTCTGGCTATTCTGGCACTACAGGCTATGGGCTATGAGGTGGCTTACGATCGATACCAGTGGGCTAGGACTAATGAGGGCTTGAAAAATTAAAAAAAGGCGATTTCCAGAAACAACTCCGTTCAAGAGATATGGCATGAACAAAAGCCTAATTAGCTCCGGCTTACTTTCTGCTCAGTTCACGCATCGTGGAGGCATCAGAAGTTTCAGAGGCAACACTGTTCAAGAGTACACTAGTAGTATGGGCCGACTGGATAAATATCTAATGATCATGAGATTGTTTTATATTGCTATAATAGCACCAGTGGAAGACAGAGTGTCCACTATTTTGAGGTATCTCAAGTACGGTATAAAGGGGGAAACACTTAGTACATAGTAGTTGTCCAATATACAATAGGTGTCCACTTAAAGAGGCTAAAAGAAGTTCTTTTAGGGAGACTCTCTTTGTAGGGATGGCACTGACATGACCATTAAGCCTTAACAAATGTATTGGCTAAGAACTCTCAAATGCGGCAACTATAAGTCCTTTTAGACACGTAACATGGCCTACAAGTGTTTCTATACACAACAAGACTCTCAAAGGTGGTAAATTACACCACTACAATGACATACATGAAATTACTGAAACCCCAATTTCTTCTTCTTCATCTTCTTCTTCTTCTTCTTCAAATGGCCTAGCACAAAATAGGTACAAGTATTTACCTTGATTTTTGTATTCTTATGTGCAGTACCTTTCACCAATGGAATCTTTGTAGGACCCTTCTTGGACAAGTAAAGCTACGATATACTAGCACTTCCATGTAGTTGAATGCCATTTCCTCATTATTACCCACGTGCATTTCACATGACCACAAGCAGCAAAATGGGGTGGGACTTGCACAAACGCAGAACATTGTATTCGCAAGCAAGTATACTATGAAAAACCTGTGAAACAAGGGAGTATTAAAATGTTGAAGGACGTAGGGATGACAGTGCAAAAAATAGAGACACAAGTGCAGTATATATGCTACAACACAGGGATTGAGGGCAGTACATATGCAGCAAAACAGAGGATGAATAATAATAACATGCGTAAACCCTCCCTACATATGGAATTACACATGTTGTTATTGTTGCATGAGCGTGTTTAAAATTTTAGGTGCATTATACCAATAGGCCTCACCAGGGGCGGATTTAGGGGGGGGCTTTGGGGGCTCTAGCCCCCCCCTTCCTGCGTGGGGTCTATAAAAAATTATAATTTGCACGCACATCAATTGACTTCCAGTGCGGTCGAAATGTGTGCGCGTGTGGAGCCCAGTGTTTCTGCCGTGTTTTGTACTGTCCCTGACTGATTCTTTGCCGGTTTAAACGTGTGAAGATTGCCCGAAGAGAAACAAGTGGTGAACGAAAGCCTAGCTATTAATTATCTTTGCGCTAATCGCAACCATTTTACGTACGTCAGACGGTTTAGCCCTTCCCCTTACAAAATCCTGTATCCGCCCCTGCTCACAGCCTTTTGCTGTATTGCTGTATTGGGTCCATAGAGTCCCAGGCCTTCCCCACTCATGACATGTTTGATATATTGATAAAGTTGAAATTCCTAGCAAAAGCCACTGTACAATAACATTCTTTTGACACTGTAGGATTACCTGCAACACCAAGGCTTTGCTCCAGGGTTTGGAAGGAGGGGAGAGATACAACGCTCATCTTCTTATCGCGGAGACTAAGAAGGACACAAGTCAGCTGCAACAGCTTGGAAAGGTTGAAGGATCTGAAATAGACCATAATGCATACCCACCTAGATTCAGATAACTGCATAACACACAATGTTTTATTGTTGCATGTGAAAGGATGCGAAGGGGTTACATGTACATTTAACTTGCAGATGGCATGATATTACACATGTACATACGCAATGTAGTAGGTGTACATGAAAGACGTAACAGCAACATACAGGCACATGTACATGACTAAATGCCATACATGTAGACGTAACAGCAACATACAGGCACATGTACATGACTAAATGCCAAACCCATTCCCCTCAGCTACTAATGCTGGCTACCCACTCCACTCAGTAATTAATGCCGGCTGAAATGCTCCGCCCACTCACCTAGCCGAGAGAGAGAGTGTGTGGGGGGGGGGGGGGAGGGAGGGAGGGAGATACAAGCCAAGGTTTCCTTGAGATTGTCTGGCAGTTCGGAGCGTCCAGCATATCCAGGGTTCATTGTGATACACGCAGCAGAATGGTTTGAGGGAGATAGTGGTCCCTTCAAACACAAAGGTACACTGAGGTGAGTAATGACAACTCTGCTGGAACAGTACAAGTGGAGTGGGACTGACACATAACTAGCACAAGATGCTTACATGTATAGTGCACCTAGGCATAAATGTCAAAAATTTCAAATGTTTGTAACTTCTGTTCTGTATAACGGCAGAATGCGGAACTAACGGCGTTGCGCTGCGCTTGGAGCGGCCTTTCTACTGGTATTTTTAAAGTTTCATTTGAGTAAGGCGTTAGAGAGTTGTTCCTTTCCTGCACATTTGTAGCGTGTGTGATGTCATACGGCGTGACGTCACGTAACATTTTTAACGGCTTCCATACGGGCGAACTGAAGTGTCAGTGGAATCGATCGCCGCAGCAGTTGAACCACCACCATCTTCGAGCGCTCGTGTAGAAGAGGCCGTAAGCGCCTTCCGTTTCCCCTAGCATTAGCGTGCAAACAATTACCACTTTACAACACTCTGCAGGTCCGAGGGAGACGGAGGAAACAGCCGGGTTAGAAGTGACCGAAGTCGAAGATATAGCTCTCTCTCTCTGTCTCTCTAGCTGCAGCAGATAATGGATAACTTTTCACGTGATAGTGTCAGGTGCAACGTGTATATACTGTAATACGATGACAATCAACACCCATGAGGGAGGGGTAGCCCATCATACTAGTAAATTATATCAACGCCCATGAGGGAGGGGTAACCCATAATGTCTTGAGGGAGCTTAGACATCCATGGAGAGGTATGCATGAAGACTTCTGAGGACAGACCTCAACCCCCCTCCAGAAAATTCCACCTCCTCTCCCATACAGAGCCTTATCTCCCATTCACCCTGGGAGACAAGCGTGGCAACTGCCTCCACGTGAGTTGTCTGGATAAAGAAAGATATTGTGTATAACTATAGCTTTGAGGCACTTATAGGACAGGGTGTAAATATGTATATATATATATATATACACACCTTGCCTTGCTCCATGAACAGGCCCAAGAGTTTGGATGGGGGTTCATAGGCATTGGGCCTCTCAGATGGTGAAAGGTAGAGATGAATTCTCCGTAGCTGTACAGCAACGAGGTAGTAGAGCAGTTGCCCTACTTGTGAATCCCGCCTTTCACACTCCCCAACTATGACCTTGTCACCCCGGTCCTTCCATCCCTTAATCTTAATTTTTGCGAGCCTTGTCATCTTTTTCTTCAACTATAGACGGAGGAGTAAAGAACGGGGAAGGTGGACAATTATGGTGTGTATATATATACCCAATTATACACACAGTGATACTCATACACATATGCAACTAACCTCACCAACCACAAAAAATACATGTGGCCTACTAGTCAGTAGTACAGTAAGGTCTGGAGCTCCCTGTGTAATAGATCATTACCGTGTAAACCACTATAGGTAAGACACACTAAAATTCCACTCACTCTCAATTCTTCAGTGTCCATCACACAAGGATGGGAAGTCGGGGGCCGGTCAGTTTCACCTTCATTGGAATCCTCGACTTCACATATCTTTCTTGTTACATTGACCTTTACAAGCAGCTCATCATGTGTCAGGGGTGTTGAGCTAGGGAAGGTATAATTAGATCAATTTCCATCAGAAAGAAGGTGAATACTTACAGATTCAGAAGAAGTGTGTGATGTGGACAGAGCATTTGCCGCACAAGTGACACCAACTCGAACATCAGGACCTTCGCTTGGCCGTTACCGAAGCCAAAGCTTCGTGCTCCTTTAGCACTCGTTGCAAGTGAGTAGAGGCGATCGTCCTAATATAAATACATGGGCGTATATACAAGATGCCGTCATCCCTCACAATAATTAAATTCAAGTTGTGCTGGCCTAAAGGTTCCCTGTAAACTTACAATCTGTTCCAGGTCAAAGGAATTAACTTCAAACCAATTGACAGATGCCACTGCATCTAATATACCCGATGCTGTCGCCTTTTGTCTGCAGTCTCTACAGCTAGACTCACTCAACGAAAGTTGATTTGCTGCCTCTAACGTCACACGCACTTTCACATTACCCACATTGGGAACAGGATAAAAAGTGGTCCCATCGACCCACGACCAAAATGACGACAAGTATCTATACTTGTTATCACTTGCTTTACTGACTAAAGATATAAAAAAAAAAAATAATACAATATGAAAAAATGGAAATCTACACTCACCATCTATCGGACCCTGGGTCGAGGTTTTGGCCGATGACACTGTCAGGGACTCTGCCTCATCCGACTCCACAAACCGTGCATGTTTTGTTGTAGAGTCCTGACACTGACTACGTGTGCACGGTCGTTTCCGTGTCAGCTCTTCCGCCATTCGGTAAACTGAGGTCTACAGGACACGGGTGCCACAAACAAATGACAAACGATTCCACCATAAATCTATTAGCACAACTCACCGGGAAAATTCCACGCTAAAAACGACGAACTCAAGCCTGCCCTTGGTGCGTAGACTGCATGCAGCTGCCACGAGTTCGCGAAGTCACGCATGCGCTCTGCACCTAGCCCGTCACGTGCCGTATATATATGACGCGCGCGATGGATGCTAAATATAGATGCAGAACTGCTCATGCGTGACCCGCCAAACGCGACTCAGCTGCTGATTTTCCCTTATCCGCTAGTGTTGCACTACAAATTTGGATATCTAAGGAGTTTGCTGGAGACTGAAACTGAAGATCTATTGCTGCTTGAAAACACTGGGAACAAACGGGGAAGTTGACTAGCATCTAGTGTATTATATTTGCAATATATTCTCTACCTGCAGGTAAAGATGCCACCAAAGAAAAGAAGACAGAAGGTTGGCGCTCTAAACTACCAGAAGCGAAAGAAGAGGTCTGATGACAGTGTGCAGGTCGAGGGCAGGGTTGAGAGTGGTGAGAGGGTGGTCGAGGGCGGGGTTGAGAGTGGTGAGAGGGTGGTCGAGGGCGGGGCTGAGAGTGGTGAGAGGGTGGTCGAGGATGAGATAGTGAGTAATGAGACAATGGTCGAGGATGAGATGGTTAGTGAAGATGAGTGCGAGCCCGGAAGCTCAAGTGAAAAGCCAGTGGCAAAACGGCGATGACTCTCTGCCATTGGCAGGATTGCTGAAGAGCCAATTCAATCCTGGCTTGATCAGCTTCCTCGTGATGATTCGCAGCATCTAGCATTGTTACTGTATACCAGACTTCCTACAGTGTTTGGACTGAAAAAAACAGATGCAGCTGCTGTTGTCAGTGAGATTCTATGCAAGAATGAACGCACAATCAGACGTTGGGTTGATGACTTTGTGGCAAATGATGGAGAATTCTCAGACTCCCAACAAGGTCACTATCAACGCAGCAACTCACTGATGACGAACGAGGGTGTTTGTGAGAAAGCAAGAGTGTATGTTCGGGAAAACTCTGCTCCACGGGGTAGACCCAACCTGACAGCCAGCTCATTCTGTCAGTGGGTGAACAATGAACTACTACCAAATTCTGTCCTAGAGCCAGGCTACCCCCGCAGGGTCTCTGTTGAAACAGCAAGAAAGTGGCTCCATGCTCTTGGATTTGAAATTCTTCAGAGGTCAAAGGGTGTGTACATCGACGGACATGAGCATCCTGATGTTGTCGAATCAAGAGTGAAATTTCTCAAAACAATGACCGAATGTGGATTTCTCCGTCCTGACAATGCCCCCACTGAGGAAGCTGCCACGGCACTACCAGCTGACGTCCCACACATGTCGAAGGAGGAGGGTGAAAAGCATATTGTGTGGTTTCACGATGAAAGTGCCTACAACACAACTGAGGACACATCAACAATGTGGGGAGAGAAAGGAAAGTTACCCATCAAGCCGAAGGGGAGAGGATCGTCAATCATGGTGTCAGAGTTTATTGAGGAAAAGGATGGCTACCTGGCACTATCAGATGAACAGTATGAGTTGGAAGTAGATAACGCAGATGAAGATGTCGACAAGAGTGCTTGTGTAATTTTTGAGATTGGTGGGCAGCGTGACGGCTACTGGAACAGTGATCAGTTTATGGAGCAGATGGAAAAGGCAGTAAAGATAGCTGAAGTGAAGTATCCATCATCACAGGGCTATCACCACATCTGGTGCTTAGATCACAGTTGTGGCCACACTGCAATGGCTGAGGATGCCCTAATTGCACACAATATGAACAAAGGTCCTGGGGGCAAACAACCGCGGATGCGTGACACTGTGTGGAATGGACAGCCACAATCTCTGACCCTACCTGATGGAAGACCAAAAGGAGCAAAACTTGTTCTGCAAGAGAGAGGCTATGACACAAGGAAAATGTTACTGGAGGAAATGCAAAATATTCTGGCAGAGCATGATGACTTCAAGAATGAGAAGTGCCGAGTGGACACATTTCTAACCAGTTGTGGTCACACCTGTGTTTTCATCCCAAAGTTTCATTGTGAGTTGAATCCGATTGAGCGTGTGTGGGCACAGAGCAAGCGATACACAAGGGCCCACTGTGACTACACAATTCCATCACTTCGACGGAGGATTCCAGAGGGACTGAGGAGTGTTTCAAAGGAGAACATTGCAAACTATGTGCGTCGATGTCGGAACTATATGTTTGCGTATCTGGAAGGAGCAGCAGTTGGAAAAGAATTGGAGAAGAGGATCAAATTCTACAAAATCTAGCTACACTTCACACAGGAGAGTTGGCATGAACAAATGACTGACTGCAAGAATGAAAGACTGAGTTGAGTGGGAATTCGTTGTCTATTCTCAATGCATTGCACAGGAATGTTGTATATATGGAAAGACTCAAGAACTGACATGCATATGCACAACTGTGCTTGGATCGATTAAGTGGGATCGGGGAGGGAGTTTGACTAACACAGATACCATGTATGTTCTGTATATACTTGATCATGTCTCTGTAGTTTGTGTATACTGTGTATACATATTATACAGGAAGGATTGAACACAAGAACTGACAGTTGTGCTCAGGTGATATGTTAAGTGGGACTAGGGAGGGAGTGTGATTAAACCTCAAACATGTAAGGTCTCTACTTTATCATGTTCATGTGCTATATACAATGTATATATCCTACACATTACACAGGGATGTCAAACTGACAACAAACCCTTGATCTGACGTTTCATTGTGCACTCTGTGGTTTGTGTGTATTTTTACTATTTGCTTTCTGAAGTATACTCACATAATGTATATAAATACTGTTCTTGTTCTTTGCTTTTCACTAGCTGGGAGCATTGCTGAACTTGGAGATGTGTATTACTACTGCCCGAAGACACGGTATATACGATGACGTCACAGTTTCGCGCGCACGCGCGCGCTGCACGAGCGACCGCGTGGCACTAGCGTAGTCAGCCCTGGTTCAAGATCTCTCCTTGGTCGAAAGTGGAAAGGAACAGTGTGTATACACATTCAGCCGCCTTCTAGCATCCAGGGTTAGTGCATAATCCGTTTGCACAGACAGTTCTACATCGCGCTGCGTTTGATCGCTTCGTCGGTGGTAAAGGAGATGACAGCGAGTGATTTTGCTTGATATTTTATCTATTTCATCTTCTTTAGACTCAGTATTATTGTGTATGTGCCTTTACAGTCATTTGAGTGTGAACTTGTTTATTTATGCGTTTTCACGTGTACAGATGCGTAGCCAAAGAAATACAGCGATCTAAAAAACTTTCTAGTACGAATTTTAGCCCTGTCCATTTCCGTGATTTGTGGAAAGTTTCAGCTCTTTCCCGCACGTTTTGTAATTGTACTTAGAATATCTGTGAAAACGGTCGAAGTTTCGATTTTATTCATAAAAATATATGGAAGCACAAAACAGTTAACTTTACTAGTACGAAATACTCCGCGCATGTGTATGGCTCATGAAAAAAATTTGAAATATAAAAATATATTCATTGGGGGACTAGTTAGAATTTTTGTGATTCTTACAAGGATTGCTGATTCAGCAGTTAGGAGCGTTTCCATGGAAACTGGCCCGATGAAACTGAAGCCATATGACCTCTTTAAACATCCTCTAAGTTTGAAGTCTCCATGACAAATGGTTTCTCTCAAAATAGCACAAATGTAATTGAGGTCATTTGGACATTTATGCCTTGATGCACTATACCAATAATGAAATAAAAGTTGCTCACATGATGCATGTAAAACATATACATGTAGCATGACCTATGAATATCACATGATGCTCACATGACATAATGTGATGTATACTTCTAACTCTATTCTTTCAAAGCAGACCTATGCCCCAGCACTTACCAGCCCTGATTAGAGAGGTGTCCTAATAAAGAACTTAGCACGGCGAAGTAGTCCAGGCCATCGGAGCAGTTGAACACCACACACTGGATGGCCAGGGCCTTGGCGACCGGCTCCTTGGGGGCACCCCCTAGGTTGAGATGAAATGCCCCCACTAGTGTACGGGTCCTGCAGCTTCTGGTGGTACTCCTGAGGACCATTTCATATCACCTCATGGGCTTCTTCGGTCCAGAAGATCTGGCTGACACAGACTACTACCCCACTGGTCAATTCTCTGTCACTGGATAGGCCTGGAGGAGGGAGGGAGGTAATAATTAAAAGGGAGGGAGGGAGGGAAATCCATAGTAAACATTCCCTATACATATCACAGTTTGTAGCTGACCTCCTTCGACTGTTGTATGATATCCCTCACCGACACATCCTGTACTTGGAGTAACCATTTCTCCGCTGCTCAACAAGCAGGTTGGATTCCTCATCAGTCATGTTGAGGTGAAATAAATCCCTGTTCTCTAGAAAATCAAATGCAGACAGGTGATATGGGCAAGCAAACGGCAGACAGCAGACAGCTGTTTCAGGCTAGTTGGCCCTCCTCAGTGCCGTGTATGTTTAGTTGCTCTGCGACGGCCTAGACTTATACTCTAAAGCCAACAGTAACAGGCAGGGCCAGTGTAATGAAACCACCCTGGCCCCTTCACGTGGAAAAAATGTTTGTGCAGAGCAAACCAAGCAAACGGCGGACAGCTGTTTCGGGCTGGTTGGCCTTCATCAGCATGTACATTGTATGTCTTCTGTTTGCAGAAAGTTGCAAGCTCCTCCCGGGTGACACCAGGTGGAGGTTGAAGACATATTGTCACTCTTAAGAGGATTCACACTGCAAACCTACACATGTACATGTTTTGTCTAACTTTTCCATTATTAAAGTAGTGTGAATCAACCGTAAGGAGTGATGTCACAGGTTCATACATAATGTTGCGTAAAGGGAATGGTACACGTGCTGCAAGTAATTACCATGCATATGATTATTAGTATGTGGACAAACCTGTGCAGAATAAACATGCAGTGACATTCACTTTAAACTGTAACATCCGCCCATCAATGTACTATCCAATAACATTTTTACCTTTTATACTGTGTTTATGGTACGACATTGGATAGTACTATACATATACCACAACAAATACATGGCATACATGTATTAGAACCTCTGAGCGTGGAGCAACGACTCCTAGGAACAACTCACTCAGGCTCACACATGTTATGCATACATTAAAAGAACCTCTGAGCATGAAGCAACGACTCCTAGAAACAACTCACTCAGACTCACACATAATATGCATACACTAAAACAACTAGCGAACGACTCCTAGCAACAACTCACTCAGGCTCACACATAATATGCATACATTAAAAAAACCTCTGAGCGTGGAGCAACGACTCCTAGCAACAACTCACTCAGGCTCACACATAATACGCATACACTAAAACAACTAGCGAACGACTCCTGGCAACAACTCACTCAGGCTCACACATAAAATACATACATTAAAAGAACCTCTGAGCATGGAGCAATGACTCCTAGCAACAACTCACTCGGGCAAAAATAGCACATACTGTGTGCCTATTCACATGGGCAATACCTACATTATATGACAAGCGTGTCAACGTAATCACGGTTAGCTGCATTACACGCATGATCATTGCAACAGCTTGCTCAGGTGCAAAGACGGAGCAACAAGTCATAGCAATAACTCATTCATGTGCACACAGAGTACACGTCTGCAGTTACGACAGGATACAGCTAGCAATCATGCACTGTCACAACAAGCCTTGCATTTCCATGAAACTTCAACATCACCAAACACTTCACTGGGAATATCCATGCAGTGGCAGTAATACCAAACCTGGCACTTATCACACTCAGCCATTTCATCACCTGGTTGTTCGGGCATGCAACAGGAACAGTGAAGATCTATGGTTTTGGAGGACTTACCTGCAGCACTCTTCGGTTCACCAAACACGGGAAAGCGTGAAAACTGGCATCTCTCTAAACACGTGATCAAGTGTTGTATTGTTCTGTGATCAAAGCTCACCTGGCATGGGTCAAATCCACTAAAGGCATAAGCAATACCTAAAACACCGCAGTCCGATCTGTTCGACTGCTTCTCAACATCCATCACTTGACTACCAACTTTGCTGCTGAGCTGGAGGTCATGCTCGCAATCAACTTGAAACCCTACCACCTCCTGGAGTGTAGGGGGCTGCAAGCCCAACATGTTGGGGAAATGCTGAAGGAGTAGCATCTGAGCAGCTGTGATTACCTTGTCTGTTAGCCACCCAATAGGGGAGACAACCACTTTCTGGTCGTCATAGGTTAGAGCGTACAGTAGATTTTTTTACCCACAGCCCACACCCCACATCCTCGTCCTCTGAAGAGGAAAGAATTATAGCATATTCAGACTTCTCTGGCAAACTGCAGTCACAGTGCTCGGTAACAGCCGCATCACATGCTAGACTGCGAAGTGAGATCCTTGGTGCCTGAAGCCAACCGTGTAGTGGAATGGAAGCGCATTTGCTGGGTGGTACAACCAATTCCCTACCTGAAAAAGAATTGGTTAGGACGCCCTTGGGGCAGTTACATTTGATAAGATCCCTTACAATGCGGCAAGGAAGATGGCGCTGACCCAATAAGCCACTGTGGATGCACACATAGACCCCGACCTTCATCTTCTCTACCTCTTTCTTCTTAGCAGGGGGTGCTTTTCCCCTCTCCCTCGGGGCAGCTTCACCTCCTGGTGGCTCTAAACCACCATCTGGCAAGGGGGATGTCCCTACATCACTACCAGGGGGAGGAAAGAGAGTACGGCCAGGGTAACGATGCTGCGAGTTCATGGGACAGTCCTTCTTTTGAGCTCTACCGTCAGCTCCATAAGTACATTGAGTCATGGAAACCATGTTAATGATGTCGTCCTCTAGGCAACACATATCTGAGGACACATCTGAACCAGAGTCAGAGGACGTCAACTCTTTATTGGCTGGTGCTCAAGGTCAGATTCTACACCAGTGGCTGTGCACCCCTTCTGACCCGAGGTAGCAGCAACTCTACCTCTATTCTTGGACAGTCCTTGTGGTTCGAATGTCGGTGTGTGCTCAAACCATAAGCTTTACTCTTAGCTTGCTTTCAGTGTCTGACATTACGTGAAGGAGGTAATCATCCTCTAGGCACCACATGTCTAACGAAACATCAGAACCAGAACAACCAGAGGATGTTATTCTTCATCTGAGACGTGCTCGGGATCAGATTTGACATCAGTGGGTGTGTATCTTGAGGTAGGGGTACCTCTACCTGTCCTCTTGGGACAGTCCTTGTGGTTGTGCTTGCTTGAACCGCAAGCTTTACACTTTGGTGGCCCGTCTATTTTTTTTTATGGTCTTTAGCTGCCACATCAACGTTACAGTGGAGGTCATCTTCATCGATACCATACATATCTTGTCCGTGCTTTAAAGACCAGACCTTTCGACACTGTGCATCCTCCGTTCTTTCCCTTAACAACTTCACTCTCCTTCTTTTGCACTTTTCAGTTTAAATCTTTTCTAGGGCTCTCTTTCTCTGAATATTGTAACTCTGTAACGCTTCTTTAATGCAGGTAACTTCATGCGCCTGTATAATTCGGGGATCCAGTGGTAATGCGTACGCAACTTCTTGTGCATGTATGTCAAGTTGGCCTGCAGTAAGCCAAGATTAGTGGAAAGCTGGTAATGAAGCCTTTCCAGGAAGATGTGCTTTGATCTGAACCTTATTAACACATTATGGGCTGCTTCCAGGGAATTTGAGTGACCCCGTTTAAGAATGGGGTGTACTAGCTGTTTAGCTTGACGGGCTCTCACATAGCAGTCAATTTTATAAGCCAGCAAGTGGAAGGGGGCTGGAGAGCTTTATTCTAGTGCTGTATGGTTTTCCATTACACTTTATGTCATTTGGGTCCTCGCACTTGCCACAAGAACAAACCCTCAGTGGGTGGAATTCACACTTTCCCCCCTTCCATTCATGCCAGTCCTGAACATGATGTAACAGACCCTTGAGTTTCTTAACAAACTCTTCAGAAGACTGGCACTCCATAAGGATATGTGAAGTTAGTATGTGCTCTAGCTATAAATTCTGGACAGAGGCACCCACAGCCAGGCCCGTGCTTCTCCTTACAGTGACAGGTCACACTATGGGGCGCCGTTTGTGCCAAAATTAATAAAAACTGGGGTATTTAAAAATACTCTAGGTATATAATAAATCCCGCTGGACATATAATAAGTCCCACTGGAGATATATAAATACCGCTGGAGATATAAGAATACCGCTGGAGATATATAAATCCCGCTGGAGAGATATAAATCTCCCGCGGGAGATATATAAATACCGCCGGAGATATATAAATCCCGCTGGAGATATATAAATACCGCCGGAGATATATAAATCCCGCTGGAGATATATAAATCCCGCTGGAGATATATAAATACCGCCGGAGATATATAAATACCGCCGGAGATATATAAATACCGCTGGAGATATATAAATACCGCTGGAGATATATAAATACCGCCGGAGATATCTAAATACCGGTGGAGGAGTTTAGTGGTGACCTTTTGACCCTGTTAGTCGTGAGTTACGTATAAATAGATAGCACTGGAGAACATGTGTCTGTACCTAGGATAAAGTTTAGTCCTTGTACACCTCTACTGCAACACATCCATACAATAAACCCTCTGCAACCTTGTTCAGATAAAGTACCGGTGTTGCTTTTTTCTACAGAGTTATCCATGCAGTAGGCCAGCATTTGGATATGCAATGTGGTCAGTGTGTTCTATTTGTATGTACTTTTACTGCAGTTATGAAATGTAATGTATATAGTCATGCAATATGTTCAAATTCACTCACACATATACGTAATTGAATATGTACATGATGTATAACATGACAGAAATTATAGACACAAGCTAAGGATCAGCGCAAGCAATATACGTGAAGTGGACTTATATATAGCATGTATTGAGTCATGAAAGTAACTGTATATATACACAATCACATGAGGTTCTTTAGACATTCATGCATAATAAATGCATTTACAGATAATATATTTACAGATAGACTGCTGACAGTAACTAAGATGTTTGTCTGAAAGTGACTGCATACATGGTGACAGTAATTAAATACATTGAGCAACAAAGTTCCATTACACTAATAGATGTACTTACATACAGTACTACTGAAAGTGGGATTACACACCTCCAAACCCACCATGATTCTTTAGGGCCATTATCATAAAGTTCTTGAAAGCATCAAACTCTGAGTGATAGGTGGGTAAGCGTAATTCAATGGTACACGTAGATGCTGTGGGTAACAGTTTGTTGGATGATGCTTCTAAAAATGTTATCTTTGGTGCTTTTTCAAAACCTAGTGGTGGAAGCTTATCAGCTCCTGTAAAGAATATTAAGACATCTTGGAGTGTGCAGTCACATTCTCCACCTGCAGGATATGATCAGAAGTACAATCATGTATTTTGATAGGATTACCTTCACACTCATCCAAGAAATCACAAAAGAAAATATATGATTGCTCCTGGGAGGCTCGTCTTGGGTCCTCAATGGCACAAAAAGTTACTTTCAGCAAAGTCTTGATCAGGACTGGGAATAAACATAGACGTTTTAAGTGTTTAGGTTATGTAAATATAGTCTTTCCACTGGCAAATAACAATTACCTGCAGTCAAATAATTCTCTCCGGGACAAAACATTGGCTTTAATTGATGAGGATTAGTCTTGATACATCCTAGAACTCCACCTACATCTAAGCCTTCAATAAATTGATCCATAGCTGCCTTAACTTTTGTTAAACAATGGTAGTCAGTAATAGATGATACAATACTCTTTTGATCATCAATGGTGAGTTGAGCAAGTGGCTTGCTATATCCTGTTTCTAGGAGTAGTGATTCAAATTCAACACAGTTGAACAGCGCACGTAATTCAGCCTCATTTTGTACTCCATTCACCTAGTAATTACAATGAAAGTATCAACATCCACTAAATTTTCAAAAATACCTGCTCAACTAGGCACATAATCATCGGTGGTAAGTCATTTGTATGGATAGCCATGTTGGTTGTCTTCCCAGTAGTGAAGTATGCATATACAGCCTCAGCAAAGATGGGAAATCCTGATCCGCCTTGTGACACTGACATTGCAGCATATGCACCAATGGTATAATAGACTCCAAGCTATGGTAATGGTCAAAACAAACTTTTTTTATCACATGGTCTATAAAATACATTGTGTGTAGCTACCTGCAATCCCAGAATATGGGAAGAGAAGAAAGGTGTAGGGCTGCCCTGAAAGTACGGAGAGCTCTGAACACTTTGAGAGAAAAGGCGAAAAAATTCCCTACGCGGACCACCATGGTCCAGAGCACCTTCTCCTACAAACGTAACCTACATGTACAATTTATAAATTTGAAACCAATATAATATCGAATTGTTGTTCACATGCAATTTAAGCATACTTTCAGTCTTTTTCGAGGGTTGAATTTTTTCTTTCTTCCTTCCTTCAGGGCATCCTCTACAAGGTGACTGCGTCTAACATCAATGCTCAAAGTGTCCCCTTCAAGTTCAATGGACTGAATAATGGCTTCCAAACTAAAAAAGTGAGGACTATATATGTATGGAAGGTATACTCCAACAGTTTACCTGGTGGGGGGTGTTAGAGGGCTGTATGGTGGTGCTACAGGACTTGGCAGAGGATCATTAACGCTGTTACTGGCAACCTGTTCAGCCATTAATGCATCAGTTTCTATCTCATCAGCTGTAAGATCAATAGGAGGGTCCTTGCATCTATAAGGTAAGAGCTGGCTTAGTAGTCGTGAAATGCCATTTCAGTAGGCATAAGATTGCAATTTAAACATGTCACCCTTTACATGCGCACTGACTCTAGCACTTGTCACTGTCTCAGAACATGTCCGTGAACAGGACCAGGGAGGAAAATCCTCAAACTCATCATCACTACTCACCAGTGGAGAAAAAGAAACATCTGGACGAGACATAACACTTGGTTCAGTTGTCCTTATGATAACGAAAAGAATTCGACTTGTAAGTAATACTCTATTACATGTAGTAAACCATACCTTTTGCGTGTTTTGCTGTGTTCATCTTCAGAGCAACTTTCATCCTATATGTTAAGGAATATACATTAATGCATTATCCATTGTACCTATTGGAGTGTACATGAATGTAAATGTATGCATGTGTTACATAGTGTACCTCAGACTCGAATGAACAGGTAAGTGGATCAATGGCAATAATATATATTGCCTGTTTGTTGTTACCAAGTTTAGCAACCTGCTGGGCAGTCCACTGAAAAGAGGAGGAAACTGACTGGGACTGTTAGTGTTCTCGATGCTGCACCAGTAGGTTGTAAAAAATCAAAACAAAAGTCTTCTCTTCCACCCATTGGGTAACGGAAAACTGAGCGAACTTCATTTTTAACATCTTCGACACTCATGGTTGATGTAAGCCGTATCTTTCCAATGAGACCTTTCTCTCCTAACTTTGCGCGGTACTTTCCACGAGGAAAAGACAATTTTGGTTCATCTGACTGAGGTAGGCACACAATATCACGATCCCATACTTGGGTGGACTTGGGGCGCTTTGGAGGAACCTCCACAGTCTTTCCTCCCTGACGCTTCCTCTTTATATATGAGGGTAAAATGACGTTAGCTAGCCTGCGGGCACTGAGTAACAATAATACGTTATATAATACACAGTTGCAGCAAACACTGTTGCATATACATCATTGCTCGGGTAATGAGAATTATGCCCTGCCACATCATGAGTGGTTCGCCACCATAAATGTCCGCCCCGTGTCAGTGTGGCTTGTGTAAGCACTGAGGTGAACCCTAGTTCTGGTCCCCCACCCCCCAGACTAGGGGGGACACCACTTCTGGAAGCCATAAGTGGTCCGGGCGGACCAGTTATAGGCAGGACAAGTTGTGCCCTTTGACCTTCTAAAACCAAATGTAGCAGTGAGATGTGGTCAGCAGATACACGTTCTTTTTTAGCACACATAACTAAATTACTCTGCTCTTTGGGACTTACGCAGGTGCTGTTGTTTGGCCTTCAGCCTCAAGTATCGTAGTGCGGGCATCTGCAGTCGCAACAGTAGTGGTGCCCTGTATTGCTTGAGTAGCCTGAGTTGCTTGAGAAGCCTGCTGAATTGCAACGGCGATGGCGGTAGAAAGTGCCCCTACGTTAACTGTCACAGTGTTGCCGCTGGACGACTGGCTGGCCATGTCGAAAAGTAATGAGACTGAACTTTGAACTTTTGATCCGGCGAGTGTGCGCGCGTACCTGCGCAATTACGTAATATACCGACCACATATAATAGTCAGTGTTTCATACTGATATCTCGACCGGTATTTATATATGCCCGGTATTTATATATCTCGACCGGTATTTATATATCTCGACCGGTATTTATTATATGTCCATTGGGATTTATATACTCTAGCGGGATTTTTATATAGACGCCTATCTCCGGCGGTATTTATATATCTCCAGCGGTATTTATATATCTCCAGCGATCTCCGGCGGTATTTATATATCTCCAGCGGTATTTATATATCTCCAGCGATCTCCAGCGGTATTTATATATCTCCAGCGGGATTTATATATCTCCAGTGGTATTTATATATCTCCAGCGGTATTTATATATCTTCGGCGGTATTTATATATCTCCAGTGGGACTTATTATATGTCCAGCGGGATTTATTATATACCTAGAGTATTTTTAAATACCCCAGTTTTTATTAATTTTGGCACAAATGGCGCCCCATATCACACGACTCACCTGGGGAAAGACCTTTCTGTACGTTTCAATCAATTTTGGGGGGAATCCCTTCATCTTGGCACGTTTTTCCAAGATTTTACAGTGAGCACGACCGGCATGACCGCCACAGATCATGATGTGGGCATTTGGAAACAATTCACGTACAGCATTTGAACAGGAGGAGTCTGCATATTGCAAGTGGACAGCAATTTGCATCCCCTCCTCTTTAGCTTTTTGGAACATGACACGTGCAGTGTAACCCTCTGCCGACTTGGATGTTCCTTTATAGAGCTCATCCTTGATTATTTTATCTCTACCTGATGTGCATGTAATAGAGGAGAGCTCCGGTTAAATAGTTGCGATTTCTGAACGTAGCATTTTTGCTATGCCAGCCACGAGCTCCGGTTAAATAGTTGCGATTTCTGAACGTAGCATTTTTGCTATGCCAGCCACGCGTGTGCCACACTCCATCGGCAGCTGTTACTGCATGTGTCCACAATCCAAGCTTATCACCATCTACCTCCTTCATCTCTTGTTTGGCCAGTTGACACACTTCGTCCAGCATCTCTTGCACAATCAGAAACATTAGTTTAATGGTGCGCATAAACAGTGGCATGCTAACAGCTTCAATACCCAGTGCATGTTTCAAGGTTTTGTAGTAAGTAGCATGTGTACAACCGGAAATAATAAATGTAACCTGAACACACAGGCTGATTTCACTGGCAGATGAAGTGGTGAATGTGGCACTTTGCAACTGGCACCCATCACACCCATAAGTAATACTAAGGGAACCTCCCAGTCCCACACTCTTCAATTCTACAGGAAATAATTTTCCAGTACAATTGGGTGTCTTGCACCCTCGTACTGAATTTACAACTGACATGAATTTTTCATGTTCAGCCAAGTCCATGAATGCCACTTTTCGAGATTCCACTCATTTCAGTTTTATCTTCAAGCAGCATTCAGGGGTTGGCACATACAAGGAATCATTTAGCTCACTCACAGCATCTGATGAACTAGCATCAGTAAACTGCATGTCTGAAGATGACTCTTCCCCTGGTGAGTCGAGGTTGGAATCCTCACAGAATTTCAATGAATCCACATCACCTACATGTACATGTATGATGTTCAATATAAAATAGCAACATACATGTACATTTTAACATACATGTACATGTACATGTGTGATGAGACGATATGGGGACGAATTCATTAGTGCAAAAAGGTATATACTGTAGAATCGGGAGCATAAGTACCGGTACCTACATTGGGTAAGTGCGTATTTTCGCATTACGGACAATGTGGGGTACTTAAAATCATGGAGTACTTCATGATGAGATGAAATTATGCACAGTTGGCAAGGTGATCGGGGATGCATCCGATTATATGCTAATCACTGTCCGGTGAGCTTCACCACTATTGTCGCCGCACTGTGCAGGTTGTGGGCTTCTCTTTCACAATTAAAAGTGTCTCCAGATTGACCAGTTTGGTAATCATGATAGCCCTTTACACAAGAACGTAGTAAAATGAATAGCACTAAAGTGCAAAACCCTTGGCGTGTTACTGAGCCGGCTACACATTGGAACCCCACCTCCCGTCTAGGAGTATAGCTATGGAAAATAGCAAAGAACAGCCACACAGAAGGCTTGAGAAACACGCTGTATTACATTAGCCTCATATTTAACCTTCGGCGCGCATGCACAGCGAGAGTTACTGTAGTTGGGTATGTGTGTGTGTGTGTGTGTGTGTCTGTGTGTGTCTGTTAAGTCAAATCTCACCCCTGGAGCGTGTGTTCATCCTGAAAATACTGTCACATACTCAGCAGGCAACAGAGGTCAAAAATTTGTGGGGTTTCTCTCCGTTCAAAAGTTATGGCGTCATTTGCTTACCCTTGACATCCTACGAAGTACTGCAGCAACATTCCGCGCACTTTTTCGACGACAGGGCCTTGTAAAGGTCCTAAAAAGGCTAAAAATAGGCTAAACACTACCTGGAATACGACTCGATAGTAAGGCAGCGAGCTTATTTCTCTTTAGTCTCCGTCTTTGACTAAAGGTCTTCCGTATACTTCCCGTTACACGTACGTTTCTATAGCGCCTGCGTGTTCAAGAATTCACGCATGCGGTATTATATACACTCAGGTCTAACTCATGATCATGGTGCCGAGGGTTCTGCACTTTAGTGCATTCATTCAGGTAGCATTTAGTACCCCGTTAGGCTTTTGAACAACAATCAGTACATACCTCACATATTACTTCATCGTCTATCCCATCTCTCCAAAATGCACGTCTTTTGTGCATGCTCACTGATGTAACAAAATGGCCGACTTCATGTAAATGGAAATAGCCGTAACTTTGAAACGAACCATTTATTTCAAAAAAGGCTTTTTAAAATCTTTCCCATAGGGCACTGATTCATACGGTGTCCCTTTTATTGCACGCAATGGCAGAACTTGCCGAACAGACACACTCACTGATGTAACAAAATGGCCGACTTTATGTAAATGGAAATAGCCGTAACTTTGAAACGAACCATTTATTAGGCTTTTTAAAATCTTTCCCGTAGGGCACTGATTCATGTGGTGTCCCTTTTTATTGCACGCAATGGCAGAACTTGCCGAACAGACACACACACCAAGTAATGTAACCCTCCTGTGCATGCACAGAGGGTAAATGAGCTAGCTAGTACTACCGCACCGTCGAAGTAAGTGTTAGGGAGGCACAGCAAATTCATTGCGCATATGCACATATTTGAAATTGCTAGTGAGCTGATGGGTACTAATAATCATGGGGTACTTTTATTTGCATGGGTACTACTATTCAGAATAACCTAGTTAATGGGTACTAATATTTATGGGGTACTTGTAATTGATGGGTACTTATACTCAAGAGTTTATGGTACATGTATGTACAGCTAAATACAAGCAGTAAAAAAAAAAAATGAAAAGGCACTTAACCCTCGGTGCGTATATGAGCGTGCACGAGTCTTTGACAAAGCTTGCGTGCTAATTAACACGCATGTGCATAAAAAAAAATAGAGCTGAGATGGGTTATTTCTTGCTCTCACATGGGCTAGCTTCAATCTCTGTCCATAGAATGAGCAAAAACTGGTCAGGCGCTCATTAGCATATTGGTACTGTTGCCGTAACTTTTAAATGCAGTAGTTCCAGGAAAATCACCTTTTTAAAATCAAAGCCTACATGGCACTGTTACCGTTGGTATCGCTCTTTTGTGGCCTTGTTCCAGATGCATGCGGCTTCTATCATACCAAAATCCTTCCACAAAATGGCTCTACTACATGTACTACTAAAAGCTGACACAAACACACACAAACTATGCTTAACATACAGTACGTACATTCCGATTTACCTTCTCTACCTCCATGTCTACCTAACTTTTCATTCAAGCCGTGTATCCATGATTTAAACGTAAACAAAAGCTTAGTCCCTGCACTCCCTACTCTAGGTAAGTACTTGTACATGTGAATCTCAGCCAGGATCTTTAACAATGACTTAGTATTGGTGTGTGTTTCCATCATTACATGTATATATCTCTACCTCCTCCCAAATCTTTTGTAGCCAACTTTACCTGACTTCCCAGTCCTTCCTACCCTCCCTCACACTAATAATTTCCACATTACAATTAAAGCCAAAAAGGACACTCTCCCTTTCCTACCCTTCCCAGCTCCCAATGGCCCTTTCCTACCCTCTACAGCTCCCAATGGCCCTGTCCTCCCCTCCACAGCTCCCAATGACCATGTCCTGCCCTCCACAGCTCCCAATAGCCCTTTTCTACATTCCACAGCACCCAATGGCCCTTTCCTACCCTCCACAGCTCCCAATGGCCCTTTCCTACCCTCCACAGCTCCCAACGGCCCTTTCCTACCTGTGGAGGCCATTGTGGAGGGTAGGAAAGGGCCATTGCGAGCTGTGGAGGGTAGGAAAGGGCCATTGGGAGCTTTGGAGGGAAGGAAAGGGCCATTGGGATCTGTGGAGGGTAGGACAGGGCCATCTTGTAATACATAGGGTGTCCACACAAAAAAGCGAAGTCCTTCAAAATTGACTTCTTATAAATCCTGCATGCACACAAACCTGCAATGATGCTGTACATCAAATTTCGCGAGCTAAAACCTTTGCAGTCTTGCGCAATGGCTTCAATTACGCAATGGGTAATTGAGCGGCTCCAAATAGAGCGCATCTCTCTCACATGCAAGCTGTTTAGGCGGCTGTTTAGCTGGTGCAACTGAACCAAAGGTATTTCTCTAGCTATGCTGGGTATTTGTATCTAGTCTAAGCGTGCTAAATGCTATGTAGTGGAGACAAATCTGTTAGTACCGAGTCAACAAAAATAGCGTTTTGTGCTGTAAGATCTTTCGCAGCAGTGCGAACGGGTTCCTCATCCCGTTTACGTGAAGGGGGTTAGTAAGAGGTTTATGTGACATAGGTAGGCAATGATTTTGTCACTTCTAACCATCTGGGTGGAATGGAAGTTTTGACCTGCCCATGTTTGACCCCTTTAGATCACGTTTGTGTCCTTCCAGGACGATTTGTGGTATCTTGTGTTGTATCATATCGGGTGTGCTAAAGCTGTAATCACTGCAATGGCTGAATCTTCTAGAAAAACCGGTATGCTGATCTGTACTTAGTTTAGAAGGAAGATAAAAATATTGAGGGGGGGGGCAAACCTGACAAATTTGTCTATTGACCAGTAGCTCTCACTGTCTAGTGGATTGCATTTGCTTGACTCAAAAGTAGCTGAGGGTGGGCCAGGCCCCCCTCCTAAAATATGGGGGGGGGGCGCACAGACCCCTTGTTCATACTCCTATGTATTTATATGTGGTATTTTAATTGCAGTCTCTCTATCTGACTTTAATGCCCTCCGGGAGGAAGTGAGGTGTCTGATGGAGCTCATACAAAAACTTGTCTTAGAGTTTAAAGCAGTAAAGTGTGAAGTGGAAGCTTCCCATCACGATATCATGGACTCAGTACAAGCACTGTTCAAAGCAGAGCAGTCCACTGATTCATAATATTATTAATGTTGATGTAAAAGTTGAGTTAAAAATTACACTGATAAAAATTACACAATGATAAAAATTACACAATAATAAAGAAGTTACACAACCATTAAATCTCCTAGTAATAAATCTACTCCTATATGAAAATGATACTGCTCAGGGTCTCCTTCATAGATCAGACAGTGGGTTTTTTGTTCATGTGAATATTCAATAATTGTGCCAGAGTACCAGGTTGGGGTCCTGTCTACAAATCTATGCATTACTTTTCTGCCAATCAAAGAAGTTGGATTTGTGAAGAAAGGTGCACATTCTGCAGGAAGTGTAGCTTTGTCCATATGATCGCAGAGCTCTTTCAGTATATCATTTAGTGGTCGCTTTTTTCGACTAGTAGTAAACGGAATAGACAATGCTTCACTTAAGACTTTCTTTCTTATTTGGATCTGTGTTTTTAGAAGTGAAATCTTTTTATTTTTCTTCCTTGCAGCACTCATTGATTCTGCATCAATAGCAAGCAAGTCTTCTCTAAGTTCAGTTGACGAAGTGATGAGATGAAATTCTGAGAGTTTTTCTTTTTCTTCATGTAATTTCTTCTCCAGTGCTCTTCTCTTAGCATTTTCATCTAACATTTTTTGCTGGCGTTGCTGAGCTCTCATTTTTTCTTCATCCCTACATTGTTTACTTACAATTTGCCTTTGTTTTACTGCCAGATTGACAATTGCAGACTGATCATCATCAGGAAGGTTTGATAGCCATTCTAATGTTTTATTTTTTTTTACTTGTACAAGATTGGAACGTGCTACCTGGTGTAAGTTAGGAAGAGCTGTTGTCAAGTGATCATTTAAGCCAAATATTGATTCACATGCGTCATTGCTTGGCTTCAGTTCACGCAAAACATCCTTAATCTGTTCACTTGGCTCCCAATAGCAACCACCAGGAAGCTGATCTTTAGCATATGTGGCCAATTTTTCTCTCATTTTTGATGCACCTTTAATCAAAAGCTCAGTTAAATGGTCACAGTTAACGTCAACACTATTGAACAGGTTCTCATACACAGCTTTTGACTTTAAACGATGGTTTACCTTAGGATCACATTCATAAATACGTGCCTCAGAACAAAAAACACGATAGTCTGGATCAAACATAATTCTGGGATATTTTTCCACTTCGGACAAGTAGGTAAACAGTTCCAGGTAGTGCCGATTCATGGATAGAACAGAGAGACCAAGATCATTTGATTTAGACAACATGTAGAGATCTCCATAGATGTGGTAATACATTAGACTAGATGATCCAACTCATTGGAATCATGTAATTTAGAAAAAACCGTGCGCTCCAATTTATTTCCTGCTGTGTCTTTTCCAGTAAATCTTAAAAACTCGACAGCAGCATCCTTGAAAAAAAGGATTTTGGTGGCATTAGCTGCACTAACAAAATATCTGCTGCCAACTTGTCTATGCAGATTTACTTTCAAGCAAGCCTGGTAGTAAGTTCGTTCTTCGTCTTCAGTTGTTGATAGTTTCAGCTGCAAGAAGTCAGGAAAGGAGAGAACACCGCAAGCATACTCAGGAACTCCTGTCCGTCCAAACAATTTGCAAAATTCATGAACGAACACATCAACCCTATGGTGTCTTTCATCTGCATCTGTGCCACTTAGGAAGGCTTTCCTGAGGTTTACCCCAAGGTGCATCGAGCAGAAAGCTTCGATGAGGTCAAGTGTTTCAGTTGTGTACATAGCTGGTCCGAATTGCTCTTCGTCTGCTTGTCTTCTTTCTTCAATGAGTTTGTTTAATAGCTTTTGTGTCGATGCTGAATCAGATGTAGACGACTTAACTAAAGTCCAATTAATTGAGCTTGGATTTGGCAATCCAAGCATTTCAGCTACTCTCCTTAACTGTTCAAATTCCCTTGAGATGTCTTCCATAGCAGTGACAGCCTTCCCATCTGGTAGTTCATTTACACCTAGAACAATGCCATTGGCCACAGTGCCACCTAATTTCTTCTGCTGCTTGGTCGTTCCGTCAGTATTCAGGTGAATTCCTTTCCCCAAGATACCACAAATCGTCCTGGAAGGACACAAACATGATCTAAAGGGGTCAAACATGGGCATGTCAAAACTTCCATTCCACCCAGATGGTTAGAAGTGACAAAATCATTGCCTACCTATGTCACATAAACCTCTACTAACCCCCTTCACGTAAACGGGATGAGGAACCCGTTCGCACTGCTGCAAAAGATCTTACAGCACAAAACGCTATTTTTGTTGACTCGGTACTAACAGATTTGTCTCCACTACATAGCATTTAGCACACTTAGACTAGATACAAATACCCAGCATAGCTAGAGAAATACCTTTGGTTCAGTTGCACCAGCTAAACAGCCGCCTAAACAGCTTGCACGTGAGAGAGATGCGCTCTATTTGGAGCCGCTCAATTACCCATTGCGTAATTGAAGCCATTGCGCAAGACTGCAAAGGTTTTAGCTCGCGAAATTTGATGTACAGCATCATTGCAGGTTTGTGTGCATGCAGGATTTATAAGAAGTCAATTTTGAAGGACTTCGCTTTTTTGTGTGGACACCCTATAATATAACAACAAATAGCCTCAGGCAAGGGTTACTGTATCTCACTAACAAAAGCTCCAATAAATGTGGAAATTGATATGATGGTAAAGTGTAATACACCAATGATCAACGTTGTGATAAGATCTATGTAAATAATGTAAATCTTGTAATACAACAACAAATAGCCTCAGGCAAGCATTACTGTATCTCAAAAGCTCCAGTAAATGTGGAAATTGGTGTAATGATAGAGCTTAACGTATGCAAAAAGGGGCGTGGTCGGTGTTGCGCGAATTCGCGCGAAAAGGCGCTAGATCGATTGTCTATCGGCCGCTGATTAGCGCGATGCAATTATAGTTGCAAGATCTGCAGCCGGGAGGGAGTTATACAATTTTATATTTCGCGCCAGTTACGCCTATTTTGCAGGCTGTGCATGCGTAGTAATGACGTTTGGGGTTAAAGGTCATAGAAACAAAAAGGCCAAAAGGTCATACGTTACTATCAGTTTAGCATAGCCTCGCGTATACACTTCGCATTTATGCTATAATAGCAGGGGTTCCCCTGTTTAGAATACCCACGAGGCGATCATGTGATGCATTCAGTCATCACGTGGATTTGCACATTGGAGCGAGTTGTTGTAGGACAGGCGGACCTACAAGTGAGTTAGCTTTTGTGGATAATGCCTGTAGCAGAGTTGGGGGTAATGGCAGCCTGAAGAGACGTGTGTGGTGTGTGGTGTGTGTGTTTACTGTAGAATAACCTACATTTGTACACCATGGCAACCCATTGCGTTTGTTGGAGCAACGTGAGTAACATGCAAAGCTAGTATAAGTAGTTGCAACAAGAGGCCCCCTATCCCCTGTGTGTAGTGGGGAGTTAGCCTCGTACCCAGGCGTTCGGTGGGAGGGGAAAAAGGAACGCCTGGTAACTACTGTTTGCGCATGCGTGTAATTTCCCAGAATTCTGGGAAAATTGGATACTCTTGTAATCTTCCGTGTAATGATGACGTAAATTTCCTTTTTTGGAATAGAGTAGCCTACAGGTAGCACAGTTAACGTAGCTCTTCCTAAGTCGTTTCGTAAGCTCTTCGAAGGCTGAGAAGCCATTAGCAGGAGACCGTCTAATTGCCTAGATTGTGAGTATCATGAGTTCTAATTCCACCCAAGGTAGCCACATTTTTCTTCAAGTTGTGTTGCTTTGTCTTTCTGTTGTGTTGCCTTGCCTTGCTTTTCTCAGCATCTCTTGGAGTGATTTGTTCGTGTTCCAACACCTCACTTTCTGTACTCTGTCTGCATTAGAGTTACAATGAATGCACTAAAGTGCAGAACCCTCGGCGTCTGCGCGTGCGCGAATCTATAACACGCGTGCGCGGATGCTGGAAAGGCACGTGCGATTGAAACGCTCTGTACACTGCTGGAAGCTCTATAGCTTTGACCGGAGCAGTACGCATGCTTGAACTCCCTCATGCAGTAACCGCTGGTGCTTCGCTGTACATCAAACAGGAATACCTGATCGCAGGTAAGCCAGAGTAGGCTAGATCTAATTAGCATATTGGCTCTTTCGCTTGCGTTTCACGCCATAACTCTTGAACGAAGCGGTTTCAAAGAAAACCCCACATATTTTTGGACCTCCGTTGCTCGCTGGGTACATGAGAGCATTTTCAGGACGAACAGACGCTCCAGAAGTGAGATGTGACTTAACAGACACACAGACACACACACAGACCCAACTACTGTAACCCTCCTGCGCATGCGCGCCGAGGGTTAATTACAGTGCAGGACACCTTGAAATGAAGACACATCAATAAACAGGACACTTAGCTGTCCCGAATGCCGTGTTAGTGTACAATTCAACCCCTGAAATCAGGACACCTCACTAATCAGGACACTTCTGTCCCAAGTGTGTCAGGATTACAGAGGTTCCACTGTAGCGGAGCGAGCTCACATAGTTGTGACAATGAGTCTGTTTTTCTTTACATATTTGCGGCCCACACTGTACATACCGTAATGTTACATGCACACCAAATTGTGGCTACATATTGGTGTGCTCGTTCCATTAACCCCTACCCTACTCTTTGTTCAGACACTGGTAAGATGGGAGGAGTTGTTACCTCTAGAGATGTTGATTTCCTTAGGACGATAGTCTCAGTCGACAACTCAGTGATGTAAGATGATGTCACCGTGTGTATGTGTGTGTGTGTTTGCGCGTGTGTGTGTGTGCATGTGTGTGCGTGTGCGTGTGTGTGCATGTTTGCGTGCATGCGTGCGTGTTTGTGCATGTCTGTGTGGGAACATTTTCCCAGATAGGGGAGCATATTTTCATCAACAACCAGACTTCACTTCCTCCATTCCCAACCACTGTCATGAAGTGTTATCCCAAACCTCCGATAAACTGTAACCTTCTCTTCCTCACCCCCTTCCCCTCAAGCTGATGACTCCAAGAGCCCATTATGGCTGTACTCTAGAAGAAGCCCACCAGATATTGCAGACCAACAATAAAGGTGAATTGAATTTGTTAACATTCTACATCTGTGGATGATGTACGTGTAGGTCCTAACAATATATATATATATGTCTCATGTAATGTTAAGGATCCAATGTGTTCCTGCCATAGTGTGAGATGAGCAGTTGCTGTGTTATCAGCAATATAGATATCTTGTCTTAAATTTGGTTTGATCTCTGTTTCGGGGATTTCTCGGTCTTCCAACTCCGCACAAAGTTTACATTGGAAGAAAAAGAAACACTTAAGTCCACATCAATGTCAGAGATGATAAAGTAATTTCGTTATTGGCTCTTAGATCTCTTTGGTTTGTATTACTTGAATTTGTAATAAAACAACAAATAGCCTCAGGCAAGCATTTCTAACAATAGCTCCCCTAAATTTGGAAAGTGGTATGATGTTAAAAGCTTAATACCCCAATGATCAACATTGTGACAAAATCTCTGTAAACCATGTAAATCTTGTACAAAATAGCCTCAGGCAAGCAACTAACAAAAGCTGCACTAAATGTGGAAATTGGTGTGAACCCCAATGATCAACATTGTCATAAAATCTCTGTAAACTATTTTAAATCTTGCCTCATGCAAGATTTACTGTATCTCACTAACAGAAGCTCTGCTAAATACGAAAATTGGTGTGATGGTAATGCTTAATACCCTAATGATCAACATGGTGATAAAACAATGTAAATCTTGTAATACGTATAACAACAAATAGCCTCATCTACTATCCTTCTCCAATACTGTGTTTCACTCTTCAGAACCTCTTCTACCCAGTTAGTGTCATGTTGTGTCTTCTTCACATGTACTGCTATTCCATTCTTTTCAACACCTCTCCTCACTGCTGACTTATGAAACAGATATCATTTCTGCATTTCTAAGACTTACAGGGAGATAGGTAAAGATAATGGGCCTGGAAATCATAAAAATAAAAAAAAATATATATATAAAAATTAAATAAGTAGTTCAGTTATGGATTCCAAGAGGTAATTGCCAGGTATTGTATCACGGTCAAGATTCATCGTTCTTATTTGGGACTGGATGTTTACCACTTCTACTATCCTTCTCCAGTACTGTGTTTCACTATTCAAAACCTTCTCTTCTACCCAGTTAGTGTCATGTTGCGTCTTCTTCACATTTACTGCTATTCCATTCTCATCACCTCTCCTCACTGCTGACTTATGTTCTTCAATCCGTTTTTGCAATGTGCGTCCAGTCTCTCCTACATACGTAGTTAGTATTGCAAGAATTGTGTACACTACTCCTTTCTTTTTTCTTGTGCACGCCCGCTGGGACAAGGTCCTCTAGGAGTACTCGGGGGGGGAATGCTGAACCTGAGGACCGATTAGAACTTTCGGTTCCTTCCACTGTCCACTCATCACTTCCCATATCGTCTACGTCGGAAAACCTTCCCCTCTCATCGGTTGACACAAGAAGAATCGTGTTAAGGATTAATTTTAAGATTTTGGATACATTTTTCAGAGTTAGCTCCTCTAAACGAAGCAGATAAGCCCTGTCGTGGTACTTGACCTTGACACAACCGAAACGTGGGAGAGCAAAAGGATCGACGGACATCGCTCTTGGATGTTTTGCCCCGCGTGTAGTCTACTCCCACACATGCACACCAATGTTAATGTTGAAGTGAGAGACAAACTATTGAGAAATAGGTGAAAACATTAGTGATTAATTAAACTGCACAGTTCCGAAATTTGTGCGAAAATTGGGTCCGAAAGCAAATGGCCACTTTGATCCCCTGACCTTAAAAGCTACTCTGACACACTGATCTTGACTGTTCTTATTGATGTTTTTTTTTTTTTCAGATATACCTCTCACTTTTAGCCAGCATGCATGTCCCTTCCAGTATGTCAATTCTACTGTATCTCATGAGGTCCCTGAGGAGCTGAAATGTCATTATGCTTATTTGGGACTGGATGTTTACCGCTTTTACTATCCTTTTCCAGTACTGTGTTTCACTCTTCAAAACCTCTTCTGCACTTCAGATCCATCATTCCCTCTGTGAAGGGCCTCCAGTTTTCGCCATTTTATGGCATGACTGACTTCATTATGTTGCGTTCCAAAGTGGGTGTACTCAGGGTATGGGATTCCCTCATTCTGCTGCTATGTTGAAGTAGCCATCAATAGATAAAGATAATGTAATAGATAATGGGCCTGGATATCATAAAAATAAAGTACAAAATAAACATAAATAAGTAGTTCAGTTATGGACTCCAAGAGATAATTGGCAGGTTTTTGACCACATTCAAGATTCATCGTGCTTATTTGAGACGGGATGTTTACCGCTTCTACTATCCTTTTGCAGTACTGTGTTTCACTCTTCAAAACCTTTGCTTCTGCCCAGTTAGTGTCATGTTGTGTCTTCTTCACATCTACTGCTATTCCATTCTTTTCATCACCTCTCCTCACTGCTGACTTATGTTCTTCAATCCATTTTTGCAATGTGCGTCCAGTCTCTCCTACATACGTAGTTAGTATTGCAAATGTGTCATTCACCTCGTTTGGAAGGCTGATCATTCGAGGCACAAGTTAGCAGCTGCAAAAATGATCCTGTTAAAGTAGTTGATTGGAAAGTGTGCTGTTTATATGCCAATCTTTGTTCCATATGAAGCCACAAACTACATCAGAAATGAAGTAGCGAGCAATAGTCTTACTTTTAATGCCATTTTAAACTCAGAACATATCATATACCTGTGCATGGATGTACATTCCATTGATAAAGCAAATTTCTCCCCTGCATCAATATTGAGGGCATCATGAACGTCAAAACTCCTCAGCTTGACACATTCGATGCTGTCAACAGAGTACCTTAGCGAGTTGCTTGGCACTGATACAGTGAGACAGATGGAAGTATTAGTCTGTCTCACTCACTAATAGCCTTAAGGCAGGTTGTTATGTTGTGAAGTTGGAATGTGTAACTATACTCAGAAACTAACTGATTTGCATGTGAAAGTTACTTTTGTTTCTTCTTCTGCTTTAACAGTCGTAACTCACTAACAGTAACACATCTAAACATGAAACTTGGTACAGTGATATAGTCCCACTGTAGGTAGTGCATCGTCATGTTAAAAATTTTTGTAAACAATGTACTTCATGTAAAATAAACAAAAATAGCCTCAGGCCATGTGTAATGGGGGCCACAGAATCCTATATCTGACTAATGAAAGCCCTACTAAATGTGATATTTTGTATGGTAGTATAGTTTAATACCTCAATGATCAATGCTGTGATAAAATCTCTGTAAACAATGTATATCTTGTAATATCACAACAAATAGCCTAAGGCAAGGATTATTGTATCTCACTAACAAAACCTCCACTAAAAGTGGAAATTGGTGTGAACCGCAATGATCAACATTGTCATAAAATCTCTGTAAACGATGTAAATCTTGCCTCAGGCAAGCATTACTGTATCTCACTAACAAAAGCTCTGCTAAATATTGAAATTGGTGTGATGGTAAAGCTTAATACCCCAATTATCAACATTGATAAAACAATGTAAATCTTGTCAAATAGCCTCAGTCAGGTAATACTGTATCTCACTAACAAAATCTCCACCAAATGTGGAAATTGGTGTGATGGTAAAGCTTAATTAACGTATGCAAAAAGGGGCATGGTCGGTGTTGCGCGCATTCGCGCAAAAAGGCGCTAGATCAATTGCCTTCGTAGAAGGCAAGACGTGGATGAGTACTTCGACAATGTTTGACCAGATTGTTGGCTATGCGGTAGTATATTCATTTATATGTGCCCAAAGACACCCCAACAACAATGCAATGGTTCCTGCTATATGCTTTGCAGGGGAGTGCTGTGTAGCATTTCATTTAGAAAGCTCTTCCACTCTTCCTCATCAGTAGCACTCTTTGAGTGGGTGGGCAGTCGATTCCACACTGCTGCTGCTAATTTCTGTACTGTCTTTTGACTGGGTTTCTATAGAAACCCTGGCCTTAAGTATGTGTCACACCTCACACACCTCTATGGCTATGTAATCCACCAGCAAAAGCTTATTTGAGCTCTTGTCCATCTTCCTATTTTGAATGCACTTGCATCTTCAAGTAGATACCAATCTTTCCATAGCCACACTTTAAGGCCACAAAAGTCACCTCTAATTCACATCATTCTCAGGCACAACCAGCTAGCTGTCGATACACTTTTTTTGATAACAGAGCCCTCAACCTAATGTGTGAGAGTACCAATATTTACTGATCCTTTTTGCCATCACGTCCATAGTAATCACGAAAATTTAGCAATTGGCTACTCAAGAGGTGGCTGTTGCAGTCTCATTTGTTTCTACTACAAACTAATGCTGCTCTTTCAGATTTATAGTAGCCATGGTTTATGAGAAGGGAACCCTACCACCCTCTATAATAATCTGCTACTGGCAGGGTGATGTCCAGTGCCCTGTAATACATTGAAAAACATTTTAAAAAAATAGACACTTGCAAGCATATACATGCAAGCAATTCACAAAACTCTGGAAAAATTGCATGTCTTTGCATGAAAAATTGCATGTCTGCATGTCTTTGCTGGAAAATAGTAATAGTACCTCACCAAATGCATTTGATTTCCATCTCTTAGCCCGGACATTAGGGGTCTTTCGACTGCCACCCAGTCTCCATTGTCTTCTTCAAGGGCTTTACTTAGATGTGTGGTCATCTTAACTGTGTGTGCTGTAGGATGAAAATACCCTAACTCAATAAATGCTGCCACAGCAATACTGTCATTGAAAACACATTAATACTATTTGTTGCATGAATGTACACTTCCACTTAGGAAATTGTGACATCACAACACCCCATATGTTGCATGTGTACAGTACCTGCTAACAGGCTGCGTGGAGCACATTCTCAATTTCTCTCCCTATCTTTTGATAATTAACACATGCGTCCTCTTGAGTGCGAGACCAGGAAGTGACATCTGCTTTAATCTATTTGGGTAGGATGACCCCCAGTCTACTATTCAGTGTCAGCACCTTCTGGTTTGGGACTTTTGTCTGGTGATCGTGGCTCAGTGTCTGGTATGCTGGTTTGCTGGTCATTAGACCTGGGTTCGACTCCGGACGGAAGTTTGTCTTTCTCATTCCCTCTTGATCGGGTGGATGTTTCATTGAGGGTGGATGTTTCATTGTCATACATACTCGTCAATGCTACATACTAGAGTACAGCTAATACATAGGTTCAGAGGCACCGTGTTTAGAGTACATCTCAGCATTAGTCTCATGCCCAGCCAGGAAGCCACCCACTAGCAAGGGGAGGGATATCACTATTGAAACATTGGGTCTATACAAGGAGCATATTTTGATCGGTGATGTAATAGCAAATTAACCTATGGTGTCATAACTCAGCAAAACTGTGGCAACTCCTTGAAGCTGTTAAAGAATCTATTCTTCTGGCTTTTCAGCCAATAAGATCAAAATAAGGGGCATGTGTGAGAGGCATTGTATAGTTATTTGACAACACAACATGTGTGCTGCAAACTCATGCATGAAGCTGTGGCAGTGCCCCACCAAATACTCCCTCCCCCCAATCCTGTATGAAACCATCCCTCCCCAAGTGGGGGCGGCTGAGCAAGAGGCTACCCCCCCAGCAGTACAGTGTACTCCACTCACAGGCCAGTTGTAATAGAGATGGCAGAGTCAGCCTCTGCATGTAGTCTGGACGAAGCCCGGTTGTGTCACAAATAACATTGAAGTGAGTAGGAGTGACAGTATCCTGGCGTACACTCTGGCTGACCAAGAAGAAATCATACTTACACAGAGCGTGGAAGGAGGGAATATTGAAAAGGGATTTGTGCGAAACAAGAGAGACACATCAGGAGTGAACTGAACAAGACAGGTGCATTACTCAACAGGTGCTATGCGAGTTGTTACGATTCTCACCACTCTGGCTTGGTGATGACCGTGTCCACTGTGGTGCCTGGAGGAGGGTTGGAAAGTTGGCGTCCCATCTCAGCAAACATACGGCTATTGATCCTCTTCTTCACCACAACCACGCCAAACTTGGGACTGAAGAAATGAAGAGTGAAATTATGAACCTCATTTGGAATCGCCAGGCAATACAGCCCCTCCTCCACGTTCTAGTCAACAGCTGGCTTACTTGTAGTCAGTCTGTTCCTTGAAGGCTGACATTATCTGAGGCACTTCATGCTCAACCACTGCTGGCAACTGAAAAAGATTTCCTGCTGTAGATTAGCCTTTCCAGGTAGAAAATATAGAGACACTTACCTGTCCATCTCCAACTCCGTCACGGTACACTACAATCCTCTCTGGCAGGGAATTATTGATGCTGTGGTACACTTTGAGAGCATTGGTCATGCACAGCTTCAGGTTGTCGGCCAACTCCTGCCCAGTGTGTTGAAACTTGCACTGAGTGTAGTACCTGTGTGTGTGTGTGCGTGCGTGCGTGCGTGTGTGTGTGTGTGTGTGTGTGTGTGTGTGTGTGTGTGTGTGTGTGTGTGTGTGTGTGTGTGTGTGTGTGTGTGTGTGTGTGTGTGTGTGTGTGTGTGTGTGCGTGGTTACGTGGTTATGTGGATGCAGTGGGTTCCCTGAGTATATACTTCTCCGTATTGCACATATATACCAAGCCATCATCTAAAACCATTCCTTCCTCCTTTTAAACCAACCCTTGTATTACATACTGTACACATAGGGACCAGCCCTGTGTGGAGGTGCCTACCTGGTGAGTGAGTTGTTGGTACTAGCAATAAACCCACACACGGAGCGGCCACGGGAAGAGGAGTCATGGTAAGAGTCAACCCCAACCACCATCAGTTTCTTCAGCTGAAGGGGCAAGAGAGAAATAGCTCGAGGGGATGATGTCAGCATTGCTGTTTGAATCTAAATTTGTACACTTAGCTCCCTCTGGAGCAGCATTATTTTGATCAATACAATCACAGGTGTTAGTCAATCAGAAGCCACATTGCTATAGTCATGGCTTTGTTTCACACTGAGGAATAACTGGACTAATTTATATTCCTCTATCACCACAGGTACAATGGCTCAGTGGGTACTATATAGAACTCTACTGGATCACAATTTTAAGTCAGTAGCATAGGGTCTATTCGTCTGCAACACTGGAGGACACATTCCCCCTCCATGTGGTGATATTCAGTACATGTGGCATCACACAGGAGCCAGAAGTGGGGAGAGATTAAAGGCCTTTGACTGGGTTTTCATGACACCACTTTGATATCGGCCAGAGTGAATCTTGTCAGCACACCACGCAGTGCTGAAGGCAGAATACTGGCCAACTATCAACTGCTGACTCACTGGAACTTCCAGAGCCCAGAGCTCTCCTCCCAGCTTGCAGTTGAGCTGCATGGCCACCTTGGTGGTGACACTCATCAGGGTGTTCTTTTTACTCAGAGTACGCTGCAGGAGACATTGAGAGGGAACAGGGTGGTCCACACAGCAGAGTTTCTTGATAGAGTCGTAGCAGTTCTTCCGGTTTGATGGCAACACCACAATCACCTGGAAGGGATGAGTTCAAACACTTCACTATTGCATATCAGCTCAGCATGCAGCAGAAGCAATGTAATCACTGCTGCAGCAGTACAATAAACTGTAGCCCTGGGACACAGAGTGACAAGCATAACAACATCAAGAATGAATGCACTAAAGTGCAGAACCCTCGGCGGTGCGCATGCGCATGCACAAAACACCTCGTGTATGCATGTGCGTGTAATAGGCTAACTAGCAAGCCAAGTGGCTCTGTACACCTACACTGCTCTTGAACACAGTCGTTTCAGAAAAATCCCCTTTGACGATCGTATGCCACTGAGTATGTACGTTTTTTATAGCACAATTACTCATTCGAGAAGTGAGAACCCTGGCCTTAAGTATGTGTCACACCTCACACACCTCTATGGCTATGTAATCCACCAGCAAAAGCTTATTTGAGCTCTTGTCAATCTTCCTATTTTGAATGCACTTGCATCTTCAAGTAGATACCAATCTTTCCATAGCCACACTTTAAGGCCACAAAAGTCACCTCTAATTCACATCATTCTCAGGCACAACCAGCTAGCTGTCGATACACTTTTTTTGATAACAGAGCCCTCAACCTAATGTGTGAGAGTACCAATATTTACTGATCCTTTTTGCCATCACGTCCATAGTAATCACGAAAATTTAGCAATTGGCTACTCAAGAGGTGGCTGTTGCAGTCTCATTTGTTTCTACTACAAACTAATGCTGCTCTTTCAGATTTATAGTAGCCATGGTTTATGAGAAGGAAACCCTAACACCCTCTATAATAATCTGCTACTGGCAGGGTGATGTCCAGTGCCCTGTAATACATTGAAAAACATTTAAAAAAATAGACACTTGCAAGTATATACATGCAGGCAATTCACAAAACTCTGGAAAAATTGCATGTCTTTGCTGGACACCACATATACTACATGATAAAATAGTAATAGTACCTCAACGAATGCATTTGATTTCCATCTCTTAGCCCGGACATTAGGGGTCTTTCGACTGCCACCCAGTCTCTCATTGTCTTCTTCAAGGGCTTTACTTAGATGTGTGGTCATCTTAACTGTGTATGCTGTAGGATGAAAATACTTTAACTCAATAAATGCTGCCACAGCAATACTGTCATTGAAAACACACCCACTATATGTAGACCAAGTCACACATACACATACCTTCAGTCCTATTAAGTTTGATGTCTGCAATACACAGGCCAAGACGATCAAGAGGGAATGAGAAAGACAAACTTCCGTCCAGAGTCAAACCCAGGTCTAATCCAGCACACCAGACACTGAGCCACGATCACCAGACACATCACGCACAGCTGTTAGACCCTGGTTTGCTGGATCAATCATTCCATTTGTCAAGATCTTCCTTGGTGACCAATTGCGCTCAGTGCGTAGTGGATGGATGTTTCAACTTCTCCTCAACTCAAACAAACTTTGATTTATGTTAAGTATAAAGACTATATGGAGAACAAATAAGTCAATATCACATACAGGGTTCAAATCCCCAACTTCTTCCATGAAATAAAACAAGGTGTAGTCACGCATCGAAACACATCATGCCAGAGACGTTCTATTCGTTGATTATGAGTTGACTTTCCTGCAATATGACTGTGCCTTCCTGTCCCTCTTGCTCGAAGCATATACTCACATGCACCATTATTTTCACCCCCTTTGTCCGAGCGAACCCGAGAAGGTACACCATACTCATTAGTTGCTGTACCTAACACTATCACTTTTATTGTTGTCGGCGCAGGCTAGGTACAAAATCAACCGAGAATATCCATCTATGCAGCCATGGATAACGATTCGCCACCTTATCAGACTGTGGTTGCTGTCTATATGCCATAGCGAGTTGGGACCAGGAACACAATACGTCCGACGTTTAATCTCTTGTTTCCAGCGACTACTGCACCGCTCAGGATCAACTCTATGTATGCTGTCCCGAAGTCTCTGTCGTGGAACACAAACACCCTGTGCCTGTAACATGCTGCGGAGTAAAACTTGTCCACAGTTAGGATGGCGTAGTTGGAGTTGGCCTATTAGCTGGTCTAAGTTGGCGTCAGAAATGTCACTATACTTACCCATTGTAATACCAACCTCTTGCAGTTTCCTCCATATTGTTGTACGACTTACTAGCAAAGGCCTGAGCTACCTCACTCCAGGTATAACCAGTGTTGTGTAAAAATTTCTACCATATTGATATTCAAAAACACTGGAGGTCGTCCACTTTACCCTGTGCGCACAGAATGATTGACACTCCTGCAACCCACTTCAACAGCCAACACAGTACAAGGTGGTAAGTGGCTTTGTGGCACTGTCCAATGCTCGTAGAGTGATACTAAACGCCTACGTGTTGTGATCAGTCTACTGTCCCTTTGCTCAAGTTGAAGCGTATTATCAACTAGGCTTAAAGTTCTCTCTAGATTTAAAATAGTGTCGGAATCAGCTCTGTCACTCTTACAGCAAATGCGGTCAATGATAGAGGTGGCATAGTCTACAAAGACACACAGGCTTCATGGATGCACCACAAATTTAAAAAGGAAACCAACCATATAGATAGGATGGACGCTCCTGACACCTCTGTCGCAATGTTGTGTGGTCATCAATGGTTGTCACTCCAAGTGCAATGAGCTGTTCGTCTGTAAGACAGGGTACGACTTGTGGGGTAACCTACACTTAGCAAGTATCAGATACATCAACATACACACACCCACAAACCCACACACTTACTCTCTCATCCAGAAACTTTTGTTGCACCTCTGATCCGTCAAGTCTTCTCAGTATAGCCTGCATCTGTAATCCGAGAGAGGAACCTTATATAAGTGAAGGTTTCGCTAATTAATGCACATCTCATTCACGACAGAGACTACATCGGTTCAGACTTGTAGACATGATTGTGTGTGTGTCTGTCTGAACTTCGGTTGGGAATACTCTAGATATAGTCCACATATGTTGTAGTGCGGGGTCATGCTGCATGACCTTTCGTGTGTGAGACTTGTGTGTGTGTGTGTGTCTGATGCACATTTTCTCGGATGCTGCAGTAATTTCACATACAAGGTAGCTTCAGTGCAGATTATTATATGAAGGGAATCTGCAATAGATGCCTGCTTGCCACGAAAGCCACCAGGCCTACTATACCAATGAAGAGTTTGTTCTTTCAACAGCACAGCTGCCTAAAACGCTACTAGAAATACAACCTAATGCAGTATGGTGAGCTTCTCAAGCCCTCTCTGTGGCTGGGCCAGTATATTCTTTGCTATTCTCCACATACTTCCATCTTTGGGAGGCGGGGTTGGTAAAGTCATAACATGGTATTTGCGGAGGGTTAGCACATTAACACTATTTGTTGCATGAATGTACACTTCCACTTAGGAAATTGTGACATCACAACACCCCATATGTTGCATGTGTACAGTACCTGCTAACAGGCTGCATGGAGCACATTCTCCCTATCTTTTGATAATTAACACATGCGTGCTCTTGAGTGCGAGACCAGGAAGTGACATCTGCTTTAATCTAGTTGGGTAGGATGACCCCCAGTCTACTATTCAGTGTCAGCACCTTCTGGTTTGGAACTTTTGTCTGGTGATCGTGGCTCAGTGTCTGGTGTGCTGGTTTGCTGGTCATTAGACCTGGGTTCGACTCCGGACGGAAGTTTGTCTTTCTCATTCCCTCTTGATCGTCTTGGCCTGTGTATTGCAGACATCAAACTTAATACATCCTTACCAGGTCAACTAAGAATATTTAATTACCTTCAGTCCATCTTCTTTTTTTCTGAGATTCAGCTATGTAAGGAGATTCCATTAAAAAAGCTAACGAGCTACATAAAATACATCACCTTGTCATTACCTTGTATAATATCATCAGAGAATTGGACTCTATGTAGAAATGAGGGGTATAACTACCATTCAGGCAGAGGAGGTAGTTGCCTCCCCGGTTTTTGACCTTATACAGAACTTATGAAGCTTTGCTGTGAGCAGATGAGGCCACTTGTCGTATTTTTTTGGTGTCCTTATGAACAAGTAATCGCACCGAAAGCGTGAAAAAATAGTGTGGTGTGGGATAGACGCACGATGAAAGCACAGGCATGTGTGTCTAAAAAGTCACAACAAGTACTACTTGCAGCACTGCACACTGTACCTGCTCACACATTAAGCGATCATATGTGCATGTGCATATATGTAGACTAATGCCTCTCCTGAGACTCATTTCTAGTTACGCTCCTGAATAGAGAAATGGTTCAAACTTCCACATGCTGCAGCTGTACATGGTAAGACTGACAATGCTACAGTGACATGCAGAAAATTGCTTCCTCTTCATCATCATTATCAAACAGCCTGCCTCAAAATTGGCACTTGCTTACTGTTTACTGTGAGACTACAATACACATGCACATCTGGTTAACAATATGGGAGTACAGGATAATGGTACACAACAATCATATTATTAACACTGGTATTTTCACATTTTAACTGTTATGTGCTGGGCAGAGCTTCACTAAATAGATGAACTCAATTGTTACATTGAACCTCATTAGTTATTACATACATGTACAGTCCACAACATATGGTCCCCAGTCCTGCACGTGCATTGTAACACAACAGCACACTCATTGCATACATAACACTATATTCTGGCTGGGAATAGTTATATTTTTATTGATGGCCAAGAACGTAAAAAGTGGTCAAAGAAACACGGCCACGACTACGGTTGCGATAGCGAAAATAGCGATATTGACGTAAAAGTGAGTCAGGGTAAAGGGAGGAGGAAGGGTAGACCCCAAGGGAAGGGGAAGTGTGCCTCGTGTGGGTCAAGCACACACAAGCGCTCTAACCACAGAGATTGCCGTTTCAACTAAAAACATGCCGAAAAGGAGACCATCTCTAGTAGTAGCACCGAGTCTGACGGGGAGGTCAGTAGTGAGAGCTCGTCCGAAATGGAAAGTGGGACTGATGTGTGTACGTGTGGAAGTGAGGGGAAGAGGCACAGGAGAAGCTGCCCATTGAGCTACAGGAACCGTCGACCGGGTCGCACACTGTTTCCTGCCACAGGTAATGCAGGACAACTTGCCTCTCAGTTAAAAATCCACATACATAATAAGCTTCTGGGTGGTGGATATATCTGTAGACTCATCAATCATCAAGGAGTAGTAGGGTGCAGCTTTTAGTGCCTTCAGAAGGTATTTATCTACAGTAGCAGCAACTGCTTCCTACAAAGAGCAATAATATAATTGTACAACATTGACTATGTACTGACCTGAAATCCAAGTATACTCTCACTGTGCTCATAAGAGAACAGGCGGGAGCCTCTACCACTGCTGAATGTCAGCTATACAGGATTTTCCCTGTTCATTGTAGACATAAGCACACCGGCCCATCCCACCCTTTAGTTGGCTTCCAAGACAATATCACTAACCTGCTGGACAAGCAGCTGCTTCAGGTCGGCGAAACTGTCACAAAGCAAGTGTTTCTTGGCCATAAAGTACACCAGATGGAGCGCAGCGGTCACAGCCTTCTTGTGGTTCCTGTATGTGGTAGCTAACGCCGCTTGCATATCTCTCCGACTGGATTTAGCTGCCGTGGCTGCGCGGTGGTCTCCGGTCAATGTGTGTTTCTTCAATGCGTCTTTCTTAAACTGCGCAGACCCAGTTGTGAATGCGTTGTGCTTGTTCGCGTCCAAACAATAGCGGCATAGCATTTTGCTCTCCTCGCAATACACCCACGGGTACTCCTTCTTCCAAGACGGTTCAAACCGCCGCCTCTCGTCTAGAATGCGCTGCTTCTTGGTAGGATACTCGGTCTCACTGTCACTAGTAGCCCATGTCGGCGCAAGTTTGCTGTGCAGCCACTAGTACACGCTGGTTGCCTCCATTTTTGTCACGTTGAAGTCCTCGCATGCGGAGCCAAAAATGGCGAAGAGGCACAAAAAATTTCGCCATATGCGCAAATTTTTAGCCATTGGCAATTTTGGCGACCGGTATGGGAAACACTGAATAAGAATGATCAATATGAGTATATATGAGTATGGCAATGTCCTGGCCAACTACATGAATCCCCAATCTCGGTTAGTAATCATAGGGGTAACATGTAACATGGGTAGCCTTGGGTAGTCGTGGTATTCTAATGGCACTGAGAGTACAAATGTCTACAGGAAGTACAGTCTGTCTGCCAGGACCTCATCCGGCTCCTTGTGGATGGATTGCCCAACAAGGAAGGCAAGTTTGTGAGCGTACTGGCAGGGCGCTTGAACACGTATTGTACCCTGTGATACTTCCGATGTGCAGTGATTCCTTCTGGTAGTTGAAAATGTTTTAACAGAGATTCATGATGAAATTATAAAATACCTACTTCGGATAAGAGTTTTTTTTACTTTACCAAGTACGCTTGCTGCTTCCTCCAGGTTACTGGAGAGCAGCGCGTCCATTATTCAGTTGCATCGTCAACCAAGCACAAGAGCACCGTTCTTGATGAAATTATCTTGTAGATCACGCCAGTTCTTTCATTAGGTGGCACAGGATTCTACCTTTGGTCAGCATTCTTCCTGAGTGTCCAGGAAGATTTGAAAAGGCAATTCTGATGTTGTAGCATCTTAACAGCCTTCTGATGTTCTCGCTTAGGCATGGAGTTGACAGCAACTATTTCTTCACTCAACTTGGTGCCTCACAAGAAAACGTGTGCGTGTGCATGTGCGTGTGCTTACTTTCTAATCCATTGAGGCTCATACATGTAGTTTAAGGCAATGAGGCTGAACAGTCAATATTTCTTAGGTGTACGTTGAAGCCGGTGTGAGTTTTTCTAAGCCATTGAGGCTGCTGTGGTGTTTTATGTATTTGTGGTTAGTGTTTGGTTTATACCGTCTTCCTTTGTATGTGCTATGGTTCTTCATGTATACATTTATGTATGTGTATAATTATGTACATGTATATTGTTTTATCTGTGTAACATTCACAGGTGAGGGAGACTAGAAGTTTCAAGTCCATGTTAGGTGAGTTGGAAAAGGGAATGTGTATGATGTAGATGTGTATACACATACAACATTGTAGTGTATGTACATGTACAATGCAAGGCTTTTTTTGCTGTTTCCTAGCAACCAACATTTTTGTTGTGGGCAACAGGATGGGTGTGGCTGACTGTAAGATAGGCCAAGAGCCTAACAGCAAACAAAGTAGTGTAATTGATGTGCAAGTGAGTTTGAGCACTAACATCAAGACAGACAGACAGACAGACAGACAGACAGACAGACAGACAAACACACAGACAGACAGGCAAGCAGGCAGGCAGGCAGGCAGGCAGGCAGGCAGACTGACCCAACTACAGTAACCCTCGCTGTGCATGCGCATCGATGGTTAAATTAATATATCCCTCACTGTCACTTGACAGAGAGTGCCACTGGTGAGCCCCTCATTAGCTGAATGTACCTATTGAGAGCATGTTTTTGGTTCCATATTACATAATCCACATTCTTTGGATTGTACTTCACATGATAAACCAACTCAACACTCTACATGTAAGAAAAAAAATCAACATGACACTGGTCTACTTTATTTCCCACCACTACCACCACCCTGAAAACCAAGAGTTTTTTGTAGTAGCTGCAGTGGTGGTGATGGTGGTAGTGGTGGTTGTAGGAGGAGGAGAAGGAGAAGCAGGAGGAGGAGGAGGAGCCTACATACATGGACATTCATCAAATAAAGATGACAACAGCATTAACAGACTGCATACAAACTAACCTTTCTCTTTCTTCTTGAATATGGGTGGTAGCGGTTGTGGGGAGCTGGGTAGAGTGGAGTTGTGGGGAGCTGGTGTTGGGTAGGGTACATGTAGGTTGGGAGCTGGGCAGGGACAGGGTACTGGGTGGGGTAGGTTCATCGCGTGATCATTTTTGTACAACGTTATTCATGACATGATGTGTTGCATATGTGTTCATGTATGAGCTGGTAGGTTCAAGTGAACATCCACAAGGGCCAGGACTTGCAGGAGGCAGCAGTGGTGGTGGGATTGTGGGGGGGGGGGTGAAACTTGTTGTTGAATTGGCAGCAGTGTTGGGAGGACAGTTGGACCATTAGGAACACAAATAACTTCACATGCCGTAAGTCTAAAAATAGATTAAAAATAGGTGGAGCGTCTTATCATCCTGAAAACGATATCACATACTTAACGGGCAATGAAGATAAAAATTCGTGTAGATTTCTCTCTGTTGCAGAGACTTCCTGCTTTGTATGAATATCTGTGCTGTCGGCCATTTTGAAAACCGCCATACACATTATTTGTGTTTCAATAGCTTGCGCATTTCTGAGGATTCGTGCACACATAGCGCCGAGGGTTCTGCACTTTTTAGTGCATTCATTGTTGCATGCTCTCTTTGCCTGCATGCATGCTGCACTTCTGCTTTTGGCACTTCAATCCCTACATCCTTCAACATTTTAGTGAAAATGCGTTTACACTTGTTTCACTGGTTTTTACTTTGTATAGCAACATGTAAAAACCTACTCACTTTCGTGTAGAGTTCTACCTCTCTTGCATACTGACAAGGTAACTAGCAACATGTTTTGTATGGGTATTGCCTACTGAGTACAACAGAAGGTCCAGTTGCCTGCAACAGTTAGTCGTTCAAAGAAACCGACACAAAGGAGCAATGTAGCCAAAAAAAAACCAGTGCTTGAGACAGCACGAACCGTGACGAACTGGACAAGAAATGCACAAACTAACTTCATGTGTTTGGCACCTGACCAAACAAGAAAATAGCAGTTGCAGACCTGGAGTTTGACAGCATTGGGTAAAGGTATGAAGATTTTGTGCATCAAGGATCATGAAGTATAATTAACTTAAAAACTAAATGCTACAATAGTGGTCCCAGCTGATTTAGCTCACACACACACACCTATCAGGTACCCTAGCAGAGCCTCTGGCTGGGAACTTACACCACCTTGGTGAGTTCTGGTCCCTGTAAACTAGTAAAGACTACCTTTGTGTGTTGGCGTTTGAACTACATGTGTATTGTTTCATTGCAGGGTTTGAGTAATGTAGAGACAGACTACAACAACTAGCCCACTACTCTAGACTAACTATGAACTAAGGTACTTTAGGTAGTCTAGATAGGTGTCAGGTAGTGAATAAACTATACACAACATTTCGACTTGTTCAGTCTTCAACAGGTATCACCATGCAGTTTTACACCTGTTGAAGACTGAACAAGAAATGTCGTGTGTATATAAATTTAATACCTGACACCTATCTAGTTCATTGCAGGGAGAAGAGAGAAGAGGGTATATATCTATAGATGCATACGATATCCTGGGACATCTCAGGACAGTCCGTGGCACTCCTGGACATACCCCTCTATGTCTGGGATTGCTAGGGACTGTCCTGGGATATCCTATGTCCCTATCTGACAACTAGTTAACCCTGTCTGAGAGGGAGAGAGAGAGAGTTTGGAAGGAAGGAGGAGGGTTAGGGAGAAGAGGAGAGGGAGATGGATATAACTTCGTTGTCTGCCACACCCACCAGCATGTCCTGCATGGTGAGTTATAATATTATCAGTATATCCACATACTGAGTTGGCCAGTGGTAACACACACACACACACACACACACACACACACACACACACACACACACACACACGCACACACATACCTTGAAAGAAGGACACCTCAATAATAATAATAGTGTATGTATTTATTATGTTTATATGTTTGTGACAGGCACTGACCTACCGTAATGTTATACGTGCTTCTAATTTTGTGTGCACACTCACCAACAATGTGTAGCATTCAACTAGTATACTTGTGCTGTAGTCACTGTTTAGTGGTAGAGTGTCAACATTGGGTTTGTGTCTCCATTTTACCCACCACTCTCCCTCCTTCCCCTCTTTTTAATTCCCTCACTTACACATACAGGTTAGTGCTCAAACATGGCTCAGATCAAGTCAGTAACTGAAAACTGGCTCCTCTCTTTTGTCTTCCTGAGTGATCTGACTAATAGCTGGAATATTTTCGGTATTTTTGGGGTATCATTAGGGTACTTGTGGGTAGTTCATACTAGTAAAACTCTCTTAAACAGTTTCACAAGGCATGGATTACTTACTGAGAGATTTTACATTTGATTAGGTCCTCTGAATCTGGAAAATGGTCAATTGACACTTCCCACTGGTGTATATATAGTGTGTGGGATAGTGTACATGCTGGGTTTCTTTTAGCGTGGTTCCCAGGCCTTTCTAGCTAGTGTAATTATTGTGGATGTGTGGATGAGGAAGTTCCCGTTAAGATAGAAAATACCTCCACCTCAAGGACAGTTTGCACACCTATACACACAAAGGGCCTGTATACCAGAGGATTAAGCTTTTTGTGCTATAATGCATGTGATTATCATGATTGAATACTGTTATGCACATACATGCACCACTCCATATACAAGTTTTCATAATCTATTTTAAGAGTGTATATATGATACATACATGTACACGTAAAGTTAGTTAATTACATGTAGCACGAAGATGGAAACACAATTACACAAACATCAATGCCAAGTCATTATTAAAAATCCTCAGGATCCAGCTGGGATTGGAACCCAGGACCTTCTGATTACTAGTCAGACATCCTTTCCACTGAGCCACTGGATCTCTTGTGGCAGAGGAGTGTATATATGTATGTGAGGCATATACCGTATGCAAAGCATGTTATACTCTACTCAGCCTCAATCAGTCCCCCAGGGCAACTAAGCCATCAAGAGATGGAAGTATATGCTTGAAAAGTTAGTTAATTAGCCTGAAAATGAAAACATGAGTACACAAACATCCTGAGGAAGAAACACTTGACCCTACCAAGCTTCTGCACCTTTTTTAGGTGTTTCTTCTTACTCTGCAGAATTGGAAAGCCACTACTTGCTGTTTTGGTCATGCACATGTGTTTTAGATGATGTACCAGTTGGACTAGCTTATGTTTTTTTTTCTGAAATCAGGACGCCAATAAGTACTTGTAAATTAGTGAGATTTCCATACATTCATTTACTAGCACAGTTTGTGCTCACTTCTCATCTCTAAGAACATTACCAGAAATTGAACTGCCATTACATACATAATGGGTGCTGTTATTTCTATTTTTCAATAGATCTCCTTATTCTGTTATTTGGCTGTAGAACTACCTTTGTCTGCACTATTATTTAAGTGTGAACCCTCTGGAACAGGACACTTCAGATCAAGATGGAGTCATCCCTAGCATCATCCCAGCTTCATTCTACACAACCTTAGTTAGGTCAGATGCATATATACATGTGTACATCATGTGCAGACATTACACCACATGTACATGATGAACACAATGTGCATACCCTGTCTATTTGTTGCTCTGTGTGGCTGTTATTTACAAGTACATGTAAGGTAGCTGGAATTTTAACTTCAGCTAATTAATGCTTAGTTTAGTGTTGTGGTCAATTCTGATTTTACAGTTTGATTAGGCCCTTTGAACAGTACCAGAGGAGGTTGGAACCGAATGTAATGTTACGTAACTGTCATGTGATTTACGCACGCGCTATTAGATGATCGCGCCCGCATAAGCTGTAAAGAATGTGCGCGCATTGATTTACTGGTAGGAGATTCCGATCTCTATTTTAGCACAGGAGTTTGGCGAAGAAGGCTCAGCGATCTCAACAGTTACACCAAGGTTTGGTAGAGCTAGGCAAGGGTAGACGTGCCAACATTTTGGCTTCCTGTAGGCAGACCGAGTAAAAACGCTCTAAGACTTGTAACAACCAAACCCGAAGGGTATGCCTGGTATACTGGCCATATTTCGAGTATACTCACCTAGTACTTTCAGGTGATATGCTTACATTTACACTAGCTACCATGTAGACAGAGAAAACGTTTCCATACAAAACTCCCATAGACAGTCTACAGCGCGTGACCTCTCACGTGATGGGTTCCAACCTCCTCTGGAACAGTACTCCATTCTTCTGCCCTTCCTCTAATCACACTAGGTGTGAATTTTTACTCTAGTGTGTGTGTGTGTGTGTGTGTGTGTGTGTGTGTGTGTGCATGTGCGTGTGCGTGTGTGTGCGCACGCGCGTGTACTATACAACAGGCATACACAATGCAACTGTGCAACCCCTGCAAGGTCAATGTACCACCATTAGGGTTTGTATCTCCATTTTACCCACCACTCTCCCTCCTCTTAACACAGTTTAGTGCCCTTACTGCCCTATCATCCTCAGCATATTTCAGCACCTTTGCAACAGGAGCCTGTAAACCACACACTAGTTTCCAATTAGTGTCATTAGTACATAGATGGCTATCAACACAGACTATGCACGCACATTGAAGCCATCTATGTACTTAAAAACTGTGTGTGGTTTACAGGCTCCTGTTGCAAAGGTGCTGAAATATGCTGTAAGAGTAGATGGCTATCAACACAGACTATGCACACACATTGAAGCCATCTATGTACTAATGACACTTAAAAACTGTGTGTGTGGTTTACAGGCTCCTGTTGCAAAGGTGCTGAAATATGCTGTAAGAGTAAGTATACAGCCAAGAGTGTTTTAGATCATTAATCCTCGGTGTGCATGCGCAGGAGGGTTACTGTAGTTGGGTCTGTGTGTTTGTCTGTCTGTCTGTTAAGTCTGTTTCTCCTGGAAATTCTGTCACATACTCAGCGGGCAACAGAGGTCAAAAAATTGTGCAACTCTCATAGATTTAGCCTAAAATGCTTGCAATTCCAATTTTAGGCCCTTAATTTGAACATCAATGTTCCACTCTATTCCCCTCCTCTCCCTTCTTCTCATCAGTGCATAAGACTAGTAACTCTTCCACAGCACAACAATAGTGTGTGCAGCTACATTTTATGGTTGAGACCCCTAATTAATGCATGGGGTTCATACAGAGGAGGGTGGCCCTGGAATTCCCCCTCCCCCTCCCCTCTGTTCCCCCCCCCCCCTCTCCCCCCAGAAAAGTTGTATATAGTCTCATACTAAAAACGTATAGTACTCTCATACTAATGCGTGACACTGTGGCAGTGGCCCACAAACTTTGTCCTCCCCCCACCCAAATATCCTGCCTGATGAACACCATAAAGGCATACATGATGTTTGTCAATGGAGACAATTCATTTGTGAGTACTGTGTATGTGAGAAAATAGAGTGATAGTAAATACCCCTTGGCAATTCCCCTCCTTGTACATGAATATATACTTTCACTCCCACAGTTTATATCAGTGGACATTACATGGCTGGATGATCCTCCTTTCATGCCACTACTGTCTTCCTGAATGCTGTTGAGTCATGTACATGTGTTGGTAGTGTTCTATGCCGCCATCCTATGCCCCTAACACTATTGCATTTTGTCAGTGACATTGGATCTAATGAGACTACACTGCACTGATGAGGCCGAACAAGTTACCTCAGTTGCATCCTAAAACTGATGTTGCTATATACATAGTTCTTGAAACAATATGTTGGATGCATCTGAGTGAGCACTGTCTGCAGTTGTCTTCATACTTGTGGGTTGAACTATGCACAATGTGTTTTGCAGTGTACTACAGCCACAAAATTAATGAGTAACAAACGTAATTGGAACCTAATGTGATCAGATTTCAGTGTTTCAGTGGTCATACACAGTGCTCCCAGAATGGTGGCGGGACTAGGGAGTTCAGGAGGTACATTGGTACTGCAAGTGTATTGTCTTTAAACTAAAGATCTGCAGATTATTTTTCCTTTGATGGTTAACAATGATAGCTGCACAAGTGCAATGGTTCCTGCTAATCACATGTGGCAACCTCCATGCATGTGTGTGGGTGTTGTTTACATTCTCCCTGTGGGAAGAGTTGTGTTAGTCCTCAGATAACTTAGAATTCAATATAGACCTTCTACTCCCATGGCCAGTGACCATTGCTGGCTATAGTCTGTCAGATGTGTGTGGTTACATACATATGTATATGTGTGTGCCACAATTGGTATTGGGAAAGGCACATATAGATGTGTGTCTCCTTTAGCCACCACTCTGATGTGTGTGGTTACATACATATGTATACATGTATATGTGTGCGTCTCCACAATAGGTCTTGGGAAGTCAATTCTCACCCTTCTGTGGTGTAGTCCACATCCCTGCATACAGTTGCCGTCTGATCTGAAAACAGTTCTGATCCCAAGTTTCTTACATGACCGTTGCATCCTCTCCAGCAGGCCCTTTACATATGGCATGTAGAGAAGCCTGGGTTTTTCTGTTGATGGTGGCGCAGGGACTGTAGTTGTGTTGCTGGTGTTGGGTGCAGTTCTGGAAGATCTTTTCAAGTTCAGTGAGATGATTTTTTCTGTGCCTGCTGATAGAGCTAAGAAGCAGGAAATACAGCTGACCTTAGTCCTCACTCACTTTATACATGAATATTCTCACTCCCACAGGTTACTAGTATATCATTGGCCAGCTGATGATGGCTTTTTTCTAGGCAATATGACCCAAGAGTGCATTATTACTCCATATGGGTTCTCAATTTGGATTTACAGTTTTATTAAGCCCTTTGAAGTCCATCATTACTTACACTTCCACACGCCCCAAGGGTTGGGGATTGGCTCTGCTTCTGTGCTTGTGTGTGTGTGTGTGTGTGTGTGTGTGTGTGTGTGTGTGTGTGTGTGTGTGTGAGTGTGAGTGTGAGTGTGAGTGTGTGTGAGAGTGTGAGAGTGTGAGAGTGTGAGAGTGTGTGAGTGTGTGTCTGAGAGTGTGTGAGAGAGTGTGTGAGTGTGTGTGAGTGTGTGTGTGTGTGAGCGTGAGTGTGAGTGTGAGTGTGTGTGTGTGTGTGTGAGTGTGTGTGTGAGTGTGTGTGTGTGTGTGTGCCCTACACCTTTATACTTCATAATGTCTATGATGCAGCTACATGTATATACATGTACATACATGCCTCACTAGAGATTGTGCTGAGACAGAGAGGAAATCCCACCAGTCTTGTAGTTTACAACAGTGGTACCCTTTCTCTATCTGCTTCCTACTCCCTTTTTACATGAATACACTATCACTTCCCACTGCAGTTAGTGAAATGTTCTGTTTACCAGGGTACATGTACTTTCTGCCAAACATTATTGCTCTTGCCAAGTGAAAGGGCACAATGCATGTACATTGTATGCACATTACATCTATGCACTACAGGCCCTTTCAAGACACCTGCAGACTTAGTGTGTGATCTCATAGTGTGATGTACAATACTCAGTGGCCGGTTTTCTAATGGACTTGTTGTGCAAAAGTGCACATGTCCTAGAGCGGGGATTCCCTCCCACCATCAGAAAGAGTGTTACATGCATGAAGATGCTGTTGGTCTCGATTGTATGTACACAATCAAAGTGGGAGGTGCATCTGCCTCAAAATGCCATGGTATCATCCATACACACTGAAGATGCATGTCAGTTCCTCGTGTCAAATTGAAATGAATCATTATAGTCATCCCCACTCCATTGATAGACAATCTCATCCCAGACCCCCATACAGAAGTGTCTGGCGACTTTTGTGCTGACTCAAATCACTGCATTGGGAATCTAGATATCAGAATGTGGTGTGAATGGACCCCTTGTCCAGACAGAGAGAGAAAAGGGTCTGGTGACTTTGGGTGAAATTCTTTGTCAAGATGATGTCACACAGAGAAATTTGTGCACGCCAATCGGATTCAAATTAAGATTCTGACAGCTTCAATAAATGCCTCAATAATGACCAAGGAAGCAATCCAAACTAACCTTCATTGAACTGATGGGTGACCTAGGATCTGCTGGCTTTTCTGTCCAGTATGACACTCTTGAAATTGGCTCACTTGGACACACCTACAATCTCTATAGACTTACTCTCCAAGTCTCAGTGCAACCTTAAAATCCACTACTCAACCCATTTCATATTTGTCTTCTAGTACCAGCTGTAATTTCTATTCATTTGCTCTTGCCAAGTCCTCTTCTGTTAAGTCAGCTGTAGCTTGAGATCTGGAGCATATTGGACACCTCACATGTTGTATGATAGGTCTCCCCAGTATGCACAATTGACGTACTACACCAATATATGGGTATTACATGACGTACACGTACGCGTAGGTAAAGCGCCAATATAAATAGCGCATCAGCGTGGCTCTGGGGAGAAGACAGGAAAAAGGGTTACCGGAAAAAGTGAAGAAAGGAAAAGAGTAAAAGAAAGAAGAGAGAAGAGAAGGAAAAAAGTGGAAAAGTACGTGATAACTGTAGTGGCTTGTATCATGTGCTGAGGGAAGGTGGTGGTAATTGTTGGGGAGCTTTGTCCGTGTGTTGCTAGGAAGTGCGTGCTGTAGGTATCCACAACTGGGTGGGTTGAGGAGTGTGAGTATTGTTCTGCTTACCGTTTGTGTGTCCTACAACCCATGCGTTGATTGCTAGGAAGTGCTGTAGGTATCACAACTACATGTAGGTGGCTATCCACAACTGGGTGGTTGTTGGGGAGCTGGGGAGTGTGAGTGTTGTTCTGCTTTCTTTTTGTGTATCCTACAACCCATGCGTTGATTTTTAGGTATGGTGCTTAGGTATCCACAACTGGGTGGTGGTTGGGGAGTTATTTGGGGAGTGTAAGTATTGTTCCGCTTACTGTTTGTGTATCCTACAACCCATGCATTGATTGTTAGGTATGCTACAACCCATGCATTGATTGTTAGGTATGCTACAACCCATGCATTGATTGCTA